>CM051258.1:68248970-68688970 GCA_027921565.1 Artemia sinica
GACATTTTACCACTTAAGAGCCAAGATTCATAATCAAACATGCTGATATTGCACCAAGCTATCATGCATGAATCTTAAAATTAATACAAATTACCATCTCTACAATCAATCAAATAAATTCGAAACAAAGGAAATATGAAGTTGAAAAGTGAAAACCATTCACAAATATACACTGAAACCCAGGTCTGTACTCCGTATACACAGCAAACAAAACTATGCCTAAGACCTCGCTTTTAGGTGCTGTAGTGTAGATTTAATAAAATAAATTGTTATCAATGATAGCTTACTGCTAACAGCTTACAAGAATTGGCAGTTCTTATGATTCAATGGGTTCGACTCCCAGAAATAGCGAACTTTTTTTTCACATAAAACTTTCAATGCATGTAACTAGTACCTTCAGAAATACGTAGATACACGTCAAGTCTAACGATGTTTTGAGGGAAGAGGGTCTAACCTTAACACCGTCTGAATTCTATATATCAAGAATTTTTCAAATATTTGCAATTATGTATATTTAATTTCTCTATTTCTACTGTTTTGGTAAATTAGCCTGAAATGTGAATACTTAAACTAATGCCTTTAAGTACCCAAATGATGTAATCCATTTTTCAGCTTTTCGTTCCCTATTTTTTTTATCTATAAAAAGGTAACAGCTACTCTTTCAAATTCAGGCTGTCACTTTCATTAACACTGAATATCTTGTCTGTGAAATACCTTAATAGTATTTCACAGTATTTATAGTATTTACAATACAATATTTCAATAGTATTTACAGTGTAGTAAAATTACATTGTCCAAAAGAGACAATAAAATTTTTTGTCCTTTTCGGTTTATAAACTAATTTGTGATGGGGGAGGGGCTATAATCATGGTTGAGGTCACCTTCTGTTTTTATATTATGAACTAATGTTGTTTCCAAAGGATTACTGCCTGTTTTACACGCTAACCCCCTTACGGCTGGTAACTATATAATTGTCAAGAACATCGCCATATCGTCAACTAATTCACGGTGTCAGAAATATTACAATAAAAAGATAAGAATTTTATAAGAAAACATTTCAATTTTCTTGTTTCCACTAAAAAAAAGCATATTATTAGTAGGGAGGCTCCAATAGATACTACGAGAACACATGTGCTGCCATCTATAGTCAAGTCTAACGCTGACAGGATATAATTTATTCATGGATTACTGATCCACTAACGACTCAATGACACCTTTTTCAAGGTCAATTTGTTTGTTGTTTCTAAGTGCATTGACTCCGGGACGAAGTTTTTACATGCGCACTGAATTCTAACGGGGCAATGTATTGATCCAAAAGAGGGGAAGTAGTCTTCTGAGAAATCTATTTACATAATCTGCCGAGGAATTATCGATTCTAACGGGAACAAGATCATGTGTCTCTTTCTAAGCCAATCAGGGAGTCGGAAATATTAGCGGGACAGGATTGCAGAGAATATAAGGAAAGGATTTTTGTTATAGTTATTATTAGTGTGTGAATAGAATTCAAGGAGTGAGAACAGTTTGACTTTACTCATTAGGATATATTTGTAATAATGATGAGTGGAATGTTTACACTATTAGAAGTTGATAGTGGAATTGGAAGCAATGATACAAGAGCCCCAAACATTGCGGTGGAAATCACGAGAGGATCACGGCTTTGTCTGGAATGGGATGAAGTATATGCAAGATATGTGATATCCTTGAGCATATTTCAAATGGAGGATCAATTATGCTTCGCTGCAAAAGTTGATATAGCGTATGTGAATAGACTTCAATATGCTTTAAGTGCATTAGTGAAGCATATCGAAGATAATAAGCTGTATCGCTAATTGTACATGTGTAGTATTATTGTTGTAATTATACAATAAAATTGTTTTGAAATCGAAAATGTTCCCTTTCTTTTTGTTAGAATTTTAGGCTAATGATTCATGGTCAGTCTAGAGTCAGAAGTCAGAGTGATAGGATTAAATATGAATGAATTTGAGAAGGAGAGAATTAGATCGAATCTTGTGATTATGGAAAAATATTTGATTCTGGATGACGATTTTCTAGAGTTATCTTTTCAACGTAAGATATTCTCACAGGGAACACTTGACAATATAATGAAAACCGATTCTCCCCCATTGGACAATACTATGAAATATTTACAATGTGACTCAAATGCTTATACTCAATTTATTGATATATTAATTGGAACAAAGCAGAATTATATCATGGATATACTTCTGAAAACATTGCCATAGATTCGATGTAGATGGCTCCCCTATTCGAAAGAGGTAGCGTCACAGAGTTACTCCTCTCACCATTCCCCCATCCGAATTTATCGAAAGAGGATCAGTTTCGTTTTAGCTGTGAGAGAGTTGACATCGGAAACCAAAAATGTTCTATACATGTCCACTATGCATATACACTCTTGGCAGTTAGTCATCATGTGAGAATTGTACAATTATTGATGACTATAATGAAAAGTGCAAATTATGTAATCCTTGTAAATTACATAGAGGATGTGCAGTACAAATTAAAGGATGTAATTCATGTCTTGAAGAGATTTGTGACTCTCACCCTAGAGGATATCTATGCTCCAATTGTCTCTATTCCAAATGTGACCAGTGGGAGAATACTTACCCCGGTATGATTGGAAAGTGTTGTCTTTGTGTGTTTGTAGTCTCTGTGTGAGTGTCGTCCCTGTACGTATATCGTCTCTATGTGTGTGTTGTCTCTGTGTGTGTGTCATCTCTGTGCGTGTGTCGTCTCTGTGTGTGTGTCGTCTCTGTGTGGGTCGTCTCTGTTTGTGCGTCGTCTCTGTGTTTGTGTCGTTTCTGTGTTTGTGTCATCTCTGTGTGTGTGTCGTCTCTGTGTGTGTCATCTCTCTGTGTGTGTTGTCTCTGTTTGTGTGTCGTCTGTCTGTATATCGTGTCTATGTGTGTGACATCTCTTTGTGTGTGTCTTCTCTGTGTGTGTGTCGTCTCATGTCTGTGTGTTGTCTCTGTTTATGTTTCGTCTGTGTGTGTTTCGTGTCTTTGTGTGTATCGTCTCTGTGTGTGTGTCGTCTCTGAGTATATTTCGTTTTTTTTGCGTATGTCGTCTCTATGTGAGTTTCGTCTCTGTGTGCTAGTCGTTTCTGTGTGTGTGTCGTCTCTGTATGTGTGTCGTCTCTGTGTGTTTATCATTTCTGCGTGTGTGTCGTCTCTTTGCGTGTTTCGTCTCTATATGGTTGTCGTTCCTATGTATGTCGTCGTCTCTGTATTTGTTTCGTCTTTGTGTGTGTGTCGTCTGTGTGTGTGTGTGTCGTCTCTGTGTTTTTTTCATCTCCAACAAGTAATACAACACAGTAATACAACAAGTACAACAAGTAATAATATAAATGAATATATAGATCTTAAAGCGAGTAATGCTTAGAGTGAATATGAAAATCAAGCTTAAAACAAAAACAAATATTTTGCTATTAAAGTATAAATGAAACTTAAAACGAACAGAAATTAAATAAACAATCAATGCGAACAAACATACAATATATATTAATGTAAATGAATAAATTAATCTTAAAACGAGTGAAACTTAAATTGAATATGCAAATCAAGTTTGAATCAAATAAAAATAACTACAAACAAGACTTTGGGTATCGTCTCACTGCAGGAGCCTAAAACCTAGTTCGACATTGGCGCTTTACTGAAAACAATTCTTTGAAATATTTTCACTTTTGTAATTTTAAGAAATCAATAATTAATTAAGATTTTAGGGAATAAATATCAGCATATGTATATTAAATTGACAATGCACATTTTTTTTCAGTAAACTCATTTGAATTTTTTTCAGTAAAGTACAAATTATTTTCTAGATTTTAAAAAGCATAGGGGTTTTGAACCCTACTCACATTAATTTATGCTCGTTTTGAGTTTGACTCTAATATTTATTATATATATATATATATATATATATATATATATATATATATATATATATATATATATATATATATATATATATATATATATATATATATATATATATATATATATATATATATATATAAATATATATATATATATATATATATATATATATATATATATATATATATATATATATATATATATATATATATATATATATATATAATATATATATATATATATATATATATATATATATATATATATATATATATATATATATATATATATATATATATATATATATATATATATATATATATATATATTTTGTTCGTTTTGGCTTTCATTCATTCTTTAATAGTAATTTCTGGTCGTTTTGAGTTTGAATTTTAACAGGTATTTGTATCTCCTTAGCATAAGTTTAAAATGGCCTTTACTTTCTTTGAAAAACTTATTTTTCGGAAAGTTTCTTTTAATTACTAAAAATAAAACATTGGAGCCGTATCGCCTTTACGAAAATTAAATAACAATCAATGCGAACAAACATACAATATACATTAAAGTAAATGAATAAATAAATCTTAAAACGAGTGAAACTTTAATTGAATATGCAAATCAAGTTTGAATCAAATAAAAATACCTGCAAACAAGAGTTTGGGTATCGTCTCACTGCAGAAGCCTAAAACCTACTGCGTCATTGGCGCTTTACTGAAAACAATTCTTTGAAATATTTTCACTTTTGTAACTTTAAGAAATCAAAAATTAATTAAGATTTTAGGGAATAAATATCAGCATATGTATATTTAATTGACAATGCACATTTTTTTTCAGTAGACTCATTTGAATTTTTTTCAGTAAAGTACATATTATATTCTGGCTTTTAGAAAGCATAGGGGTTTTGAACCCTACTCACATTAATTTATACTCGTTTCGACTTTGACTCTAATATTTATTTTAATTTTTGTTCGTTTTGGGTTTCATTTATTTATTGATACTGATTTGTTATTGAATTTCTTTAATGATTGTTTTTATGATTATTTATTAGTCGCATTGATTGTTATTTAAATAAACAATCAATGCGAACAATCATACAATATAAATTAATGTAAATGAATAAATAAATCTTAAAACGAGTAAAACTTAAAAAGAACATGCAAATCAAGTTTGAATTGAATAAAAATAACTATAAACAAGAGTTTGGGTATGGCCTCACTGCAGAAGCCTAAAACCTACTGCGTCATTGGCACTTTACTGAAAATAATTCTTTGAAATGTTTTCACTTTTGTAACTTTAATAAATGAAAAATTAATTAAGATTTTAGGGAATAAATATCAGCATATGTATATTTAACTGACAATGCATATTTTTTTTCAGTAAACTCATTTGAATTTTTTTTCAGCAAAGTACATATTATATTCTGGCTTTTAAAAAGCATAGGGGTTTTGAACCCTACTCATATTAATTTATGCTCGTTTTGAGTTTGACTCTAATATCTTTTTTAATTTTTGTTCGTTTTGGGTTTAAATTATTTATTAATACTGATTTTGGGTAGTTGTATGCTTGGTAGATTATATGATAGTCCGGAAGCCAAGTGTTGAAAATGTGAATCATACCACGACGGAATGGGGCTGCTACGAGAATTAGCCTACCTTCCACCCCCTTAATTGACCATGCGGATTCAAAAATACCAATGGCACTTGCTTACGAGTGGTAGAACACTCCAAAACTTGATATTTTATTATATTTTAGTGTTTCATGCAAGAAAATGCATGTTCCTCAAAGTTTGAGGTTCAGTTTTCCGCTCAAATAGAAATGCCTAAAAGCCATAGAATGTTTTCATAACAAAGTAACACGATTAGTTAGAAAGAATGTCAGACTTAAAAAAAAGGTAAATCTATATGAGTCTTGAACAGTCTTGGAAAGTATAAACAAAATCAAATTGAATATTAGATATATAATGATATTAATTGTTGAAAGATCCATCAGTTCAAGATTTTTTTTCACTGTAATTTTTATTTTCTTTTTCAATGCTGTAAGAACCGGAAAATAATAAATTTGTAATATACGAGTAATTCGTCTTCAGTGAAGCACCAATGACGCAGAAAGCTTTAGGTTTTTACAGTTAAAGAAGGGGGCAATATCCAAATTTTGTTTGCAGTGAAACTATATTTGTATTGACCAATCTTGAAAAGAACTAATAAATTCAACTAAATGTTTGATGCATAATGATAGATATATAGATAGATATATAGATATTTATTGCAATAAAAGCCGCTTTGGGCCATGGCAAAAAAACGAAAAATCACACAAAATAATAACACATGATTATAACACTCATAGCAAAGTATAGAGACGAGACACAAACAAAGACGACGCACACTTAGAGACGACACACACACAGAGACGACACAAACACAGAGACGACATACACACATAGACGACACACACAGAGACGAAACAAACACAGAAACGACACAAACATAGAGACGACACACACACACAGAGACAACACACACACAGAGACGACACACACACAGAGACGAAACACAAACAGAGACCACACACACACAGAGACGACATAAAAACAGAGACGACACATACATAGAGACGACAAACGCACAGAGACGACACACACAGAGACGACACACACACAGACACGACCTACAAACAGAGACGACACACATACAGAGACGATACACAAACAGAAACGACATACACACAGAGACAACACGCACACAGAGACGACCAACATAAAGAGACGACACACATAGAGACGACACACGCATAGAGATGACACACGCAAAAAGAAGAAACTCACAGAGACGACACACACACAAAGACGACACACAAAGAGTAGACACAAATACAGAGAAGAAACAAAAAGAGAGACGACCCACGCACAGAGACGACACAATCACAGAGACGACACAGACACATAGACGACACAAACGCAAAGAGGACATACACATAGGGACGACTCACACACAGACGACAAACACACACAGACGACACACACATTGAGACAACACACGCACAGAGACGACACACAAATAGAGAACACACACACACAGAGACGAAATACACACAGAGACAAAACAAACATAGAGACGACAAACGCACAGAGACGACACACACAGAGAGACAACGCACACACAGAGACGACACACATACAGAGACGACACACACAAAGAGACAACACACACAGAAACAACACACACATAGACACGACAAACACACAGAGACGACACACAGACAGAGACGACACAAACAGAGAGACAATACACACACACAGAGACGACACACACACCGAGACGACACACACACAGAGACGACACACACACAAAGAAGACACACGCACAGAGACAACACACACACACAGACGACACACACACAGAAATGACACACACACAGAGACGACACACAAACAGAGACGACAAACACAGAGACAACACACATATGGAGACGACACACACACAGAAACGACACACACAAAGATACGATACTCACACAGAGACAAAACATACACATAGAAGACATAAACACAGAGACGACACACACACACAGACGAAACACACATAGACACAACATACGCACAGAGACGACAAACACAGAGAGACGACACAAACACAGAGACGACACACATATAGACACGACACACCAACAGAGAAGACACACACAGAATACAACACACAAACAGAGAAACAGAGATGATACACACACAGAAACATTACACACATAGAGACGACACACACACAGAGACGAAAAAAAGGACAGAGACATCACACACATAGAGAGGATAAAAACACAGAATTGACACACATACAGAGATGACAAAAACACAGAGACGACAAACACACAGAAACGACACAAAGACATAGACGACACACACATAAAGACGACACACGCACAGAGACGACAAACACAAACAGATGACCAATACACAGAGACAACACAAAGACAGAGACGAAACACACACAGAGACGACACAAAAACAGAGACGACACATATACAGAGACGACACACACACAAAGAAGACAAACACACACAGACAACACATACACAGACACGACACAAACAAAGAGACAACATACACATAGAGACAACACACGCACAGATACAACAGAAACAGAAAAAAGCACACACACAGAAACGACCCAAACACAGAGACGACACACACACAGAGACGACACACAAACAGAGGCTACACACAAACAGAAACAACACACACAAAGAGACGAAAGACACACAGAGACAACACAAACAGAGAGAGGATACACACAGAGAGACAACACACACATAGAGATGACACACGCACAGAGAAAACACACACAGTGACGACACTCACATAGAGATGACACACGCACATAGACAACAGAAATATAGAGACAATACACACAGAACAAACCTAAACACAGAGACGACACACACACAGAGACGAAACACACAGAGACAACACATAGACAGAGACGAAACACACACAGAAAAAACACACACAGAGACGAAAGACACACAGAGATTACGCACACAGAGATGAAACACACCCACAGAGACAACAAACACATAGAGACGAAACACGAACAGGGACGACACATACACAGAGACGACACTCACATAGAGACGACACACGTAGAGAGACAAAGCAAACAGAGAGACGAAACACACATAGAGACGACACACACACAGAAACGACACACACATAGAGACGAAACACGCACAGAGATGACACAGACACTAAGACGAAACACACAGAGACGAGACACACGCAGATACGACACACACAAAGAGACGACACACACATAGAGAGGACATACGCACAGAGACGACACACACACAGAGAAGAAACAAACACAAAGACGACAAACACGTAGAGACGACACAAACACAGAGTCGACACAAACATAGAGAAAAAACACACACAGAGACGACAAACATACCGAGATGACACACTCACAGAGACGACACACACACAGAGACGACAAACACACAGACGACACACATACAGAAACCAAACACACACAGAGACGACACACAAACAGAGACGACACAAACAGAGACGATACACACATAGAGACAACACACAAACGAAAACGAAACACACAAAGAGACGACACACACAAAGAGACGAAACCTACACATAGACAACACACACACAGAGACGACACACACACACAGAGACGACACACACACAGAGACGACACACACACAAAGACCACACACACACATAGAGACGACGCAAACACAGAGACGACACACACACAGAGAGGAAGCACACATAGAGACAACATAGGCACAGAGACGAAAAACACAAAGAGACGACCCAAACATAGAGACGCCAAAAACACAGAGACGACAAACATAAGGAGACGACACACACAGAGATGAAACACAAACAGAGACGACAAAAAAATAGAGACGACAAACATACGGAGACGACACACACAGAAGGGAAACACACACAAACACAAAGACGACACAAACACATAGACGACACAGACACATAGACGACACACACATAGAGAGGACACACGCACAGAGACGACAAACGCAAAGAGATGACCAATACACAGAGACAACACAAACACAGAGACGAAACAAAAACAGAGACAACACACATATAGACACGACACACACACAAAGACGACAAACACACACAGACGACACAAACACAGACACGACACACACAAAGAGACAACACACACATAGAGACAACACACGCACAGAGACAACAGAAACAGAAAAAAACACACACACAGAAACGACCCAAACACAGAGACGACACACACAGAGACGACACACAAACAGAGGCGACACACAAACAGAAACAATACACACACAGAGACAAAAGACACAGAGAGACAACACAAACAGAGAGAGGACACACACAGAGAGACAACACACACATAGAGATGAAACACGCACAGAGAAAACACAAACAGACACGACACTCACATAGAGATGACACACGCACATAGACAACAGAAATGTAGAGACAATACACACAGAAACAACCTAAACAAAGAGACGCCAAACAAACAGAGACGAAACACACAGAGACAACACATAGACAGAGACGAAACACACACAGAAAAAACCTACACAGAGACGAAAGACACACAGAGATTACGCACACAGAGATGAAACACACCCACAGAGACAACAAACACATAGAGACCACACACGAACAGAGACGACACACACACAGAGACGACACTCACATAGAGACGACACACGTACAGAGACAAAGCAAACAGAGAGACGAAACACACATAGAGACGACACACACACAGAGACGACACACACATAGAGACGACACACGCATAGAGATGACACAGACACAAAGAAGAAACACACAGAGACGAGACACACGCAGATACGACACACACAAAGAGACGAAACACACATAGAGAGGACATACGCACAGAGACGACACACACACAGAGAAGAAACAAACACAGAGACGACAAACACGTATAGACGACACACACACAGAGTCGACACAAACAGAGAGAAAAAACACACACAGAGACGACAAACATACCGAGATGACACACTCACAGAGACGACACAAAAACAGAGACGACACTCACACAGACGACACACATACAGAAACCACACACACACAGAGACGACACACAAACAGAGACGACACAAACAGAGACGACACACACATAGAGACAACACACAAACGAAAACGAAACACACAAAGAGACGACACACACAGAGAGACGAAACCTACACATTGACAACACACACACAGAGACGACACACACACAGAGACGACACACACACAGAGACGACACACACACATAGACCAAACATACACATAGAGACGACACAAACACAGAGACGACACACACACAGAGAGGAAGCACACATAGAGACAACATAGGCACAGAGACGAAAAACACAAAGAGACGACCCAAACATAGAGACGGCAAAAACACAGAGACGACAAACATACGGAGACGACACACACAGAGATGAAACACAAACAGAGACGATAAAAAAATAGAGACGACAAACATACGGAGACGACACACACAGAAGGGAAACACACACAAACACAAAGACGACACATATATAGACACGACACACCAACAGAGAAGACACACACAGAATACAACACACAAAAAGAAAAACAGAGATGACACACACACAGAAACAACACACACATAGAAACAACACACACACAGAGAAGACACAAAGGCAGAGACATCAAACAAATAGAGAGGACAAATACACAGAATCGACACACATACAGAGACGAAAAAAACACAGAGATGACTCACATACAAAGACGACACACAAACATAGACGAAACACACAGAGACGACACAAACAAAAAGACGACACAAAAGACATAGACGACACACACATAGAGACGACACACGTACAGAGACGATAAACACAAAGAGATGACCAATACACAGAGACGAAACACACACAGAGACGACACAAACACAGAGACAACACTAATACAGAGACGACACACACACAAAGACGACACACCCACAGAGATAAGAAACATACACAGACGACATAAACACAGAGACTACACACACAAAGAGACAACACTCACATAGAGACGACACACGCACAGAGACAACAGAAACACAAAGACAACACACACACAGAAATGACCTAAACACAGAGAAAACACACACACAGAGACGACACACACACAGAGGTGACATACACATAGAAACGACACAAACACAGAGACGAAAGACACACAGAGACAACACACACAGAGAGAGGACACACACACAGAGACAACACACACATATAGATGACACACGAACAGAGACAACACACATACAGAGACGACACTCACATAGAGACGACACATGCACATAGACAACGGAAATATAGAGACGACACACACACACACACACACACAGAAACGACCTAAACACAGAGACGATACACACACAGAGACAATACATAGACAAAGACGACACACACACAGAAAAAACACACACAGAGACGAAAGACACACAGAGACAAAACACACCGAGATACGACATACCCACAGAGACAACACACACATAGAGACGACACACGAAAAGAGACGAAACACACACAGAGACGACACACGTACAGAGATAAAGCAAACACAGAGACGACAGAAACATAGAGACGACACACACACAGAGATGACACACACAAAAAGATGACACACACAGAGACGACACACACAGAGAGACGGCACATACACAGAGACTACAAGCACACAGTAGCAACACACACACAGAGACAACACACAAATAGAGACGATACACGAACAGAGACGACACACACACACAGAGAAGACAATCACATAGAGACGAAACATGCACAGAGACACAGCAAACACAGAGACGACACACACATAGAGACGACACACGCACAGAGACGACACACACAGAAACGACACACACACAGAGACGACACACACAAAGAAACGACACACACATAGAGACGAAACACGCACAGAAACGACACACGCACAGAGACAATAAACGCACCGTGACGACACACACCGAGCCGACACACACACAGAGACGACACACACACAGAAACGATACACACACAGAGACGACACACAAACAGAGACGACACACACAGAGACGTCACATACATAGAGACGACACACAAATAAAAACGAAACGCATAAAGAGACGACACATACACAGAGACGAAACCTACACATAGACAACACACACACAGAGACGACAAACAC
Organism: Artemia sinica; assembly: GCA_027921565.1. Classification (NCBI taxonomy): domain Eukaryota; kingdom Metazoa; phylum Arthropoda; class Branchiopoda; order Anostraca; family Artemiidae; genus Artemia; species Artemia sinica. The sequence goes on from CM051258.1 coordinate 68,261,589, forward strand.
ACTACAGAGACGACATACACACACAGACGACACACACACACAGACAACACAGACATAGAGACGACATAAACACAGAGACGAAACACACACAGGTAGGAAACACACATAGAGACAACATAGGCACAGAGATGACAAACACAGAGAGACGACCCAAACACAGAGACAACAAAAACACAGAGACGACAAACATACAGAGACGACACACACAGGGATGAAACACACACAGAGACGACAAAAACATAGAGACGACAAACCTACAGAGACGACACACACAGAAGAGAAACACACAGAGACGACACAAAAACAAAGATGACACAGACACATAGACGACACACACATAGAGAGGACACAGGCACAGAGACGACAAACACAAAGAGATGACCAATACACAGAGACAAAAAAAATACAGAGACTACACAAACGCATAGACAACACATTCGTCTCTTGTGTCTGTATTCGTAATCTTGTACAATTTGATGACGCACTTCATAATCATCAAAATAAAATGATACAAAATTAAGAGGTTTAAGAAAAAATTTGTCGGGTGTGGGTATTGATCCCACGACTCAGGGTCTTGGAACGACCTATCCACGTTGCCGGCCCCCCGAAATCCATCGCAGCCACTTGGCCACCCGAGATATTGAAATAAAAAAATTAACTGTGACTTGAACAGAAGCTTTATGTCATCTATGACTTTATGCAAAATAACGAAGAGGAAAAACTGAAAGAGAAGCTTTTTGGTATGTATGACGTCATGCTAAAATATTCAGGAGGATGAGGACTTGGAACGATGCGGGAACAAAATTCGACAAATTCAACAAAATTCAGACATATAGATACAGACATATAAAATAAAATAAACACAAATAGAAAAGCAATAGATTTATTGTGAGGTTTCAGTCACCATTGGCAATAATGGTGACTGAGATAACAAATAATGACTGAATTGCAATGCCTGAACGCCGAAAAAATTCTGATCTTAATAATAATCCACCAAAAAGCACTTTTACCACACTATAAAACATAGTTTTTGTCCTGCGCTCTAAGAGCTGACTCACAATTGGCCCAAGTCCTGAGGCGGGGGCCGCTATTTTGTAATTATGTTCGCAAACTCACTACCTTATGGGAACTCCTCGTCCAATAATTTGTTTTAAATATTTCTGATGATTCAAACGTTCACACCGCTCTTATAATTTAAACTTCCTGAGAAACATTGTTTCTAGCATCTTTTTTATTGCCAAAGATATTAGCGAAATTCAAAACCGTCTAGCTTCATTGTTTGACTGAAGCTAAATTGCAATTTCTCTTTTGCTGATTAAGAATTTGGACTCTTGGAAACGGTATTTGAACTCAATTAGGGGACGTTTAATTTCTGTCGGAATTATCTTTAGAAAAAGGAATTTTATTTTTTGTATTTTAAATATATCACATTTTACTCACGGTACATGTGTTAGTCATCTCTGTGTGTGTCGTCTTTGTCTGTGTGTCGTCTTTTTCTGTATGTCGTCTCTGTGTGTGCGTCTTTTCTGTGTTTGTGTCCTCTCTGTGTGTGTTGTCAATGTGTTTGTGTCGTCCCTGTGTGTTTGTCGCCTCTGAGTGTGTGTCGTCTCTTTGTGTGTGTCTCTTCTGTGTGTGTGTGTCTTCTCTGTGTGTGTGTCGTCTCTGAGTGTTAGTCATCTCTGTGTTTGTGTCCTCACTGTCTGTGTGTAGTCTCTCTGTGTGTGTGTGTGTCGTTTCTGTGTGAGTGTCATCTCTGTGTGTGTCGTCTCTGTGTGTGTGTCGTCTCTGTGTTTGAGTTGTCTCTGTGTTTTTGTCATCTCTATGTGTGTGTCGTCTCTTTGTTTGTGTTGTATCTGTGTTTGTGTTGTCTCTCTGTGTGTGTCGTCTCTGTGTGCGTGTCGTCTCTTTGTGTTTGTCGTCTGTTTAGGCCTGTCTTCTTTGTTTGTGTGTCGTCTCTGTGTGAAAGTCGTCTCTGTGAGTGTGTCGTCGCCATATGTGTGTCGTCTCTGTTAGTATATCGTCTCTGTGTTTGTGTCGTCTTTTTGTGTGAGTCGTCTCTGTGTGTGTGTATCGTCTCTGTGTGTGTGTGTCTTCTCTGTGTGTCTGTCGTCTCTGTATGTATGTCGTCTCTTTGTTTGTGTCGTCTCTGTGTGCTTTCCATCTTTGTGTGTGTGTCGTCTCTGCGTGTATGTCGTCTCTCTGTGTGTGTGTTCGTCTCTGTGTTTGTGTCGTCTCTGTTTGTTAGTCATCTCTGTGTGTGTTTCTTCTGTGTGTCTGTCTTTAGTCTCTATTTGTATCTCGTCTCTGTGTTTGTGTCGTCTATGTGTGTTTGTCGTCTCTGTGCGTGTGTCGTCTCTATGTCTTTGTCGTCTCTGTGTGTGTGAGTCGTCTCTGTGTGTGTCGTCTCTGTGTGTGTCGTCTCTGTGCATTTGTCGTCTCAATGTTTGTGTCGTCTCTCTGTTTGTTTGTCTCTGTGTTTGTGTCGTCTCTGTGTTTGTGTCGTCTCTGTGTGTGTTTAGTCTCTATGAGTGTGTCGTCTCTGTGTTTGTGTCGTCTCTTTGTGTGTCGTCTCTGTGCGTTTGTCGTCTCAATGTTTGTGTCGTTTCTGTGTTTGTTTCGTCTCTGTGTTTGTGTCGTCTTTGTGTGTGTCTTTTCTGTGTGTTTGTCGTCTCTGTGTGTTAGTCGTTTCTCTGTGTATGTCGTCTCTGTGTGTTTGTCGTCTCTGTGTTTGTTTCGTCTCTGTGTGTTTGTTGTCTCTGTGTGAGTGTGGTCTCTGTGTTTTTTTCGTCTCTGTGCGTGTGTCGTTTCTTACTTGTGTGTGTTCCGTCTCTATGTGTTTGTTGTCTCTGTGTGCGTTTGTCATATCTGTGTGTGTGTCGTCTTTGTGCGTGTGTCGTCTCTGTGTGTGTGTCGTCTCTTTTTTGTGTTATCTGTTTTTGTCTGTAATCTCTGTGTGTGTTCGTGTTTTTGTGCGTGTCGTCTCTGTGTGCGTGTCATCTCTCTGTGTGTGTTTTCTCTGTGTATTTGTCGTCTCTTTGTGTATGTCGTCTCTCTGTGTGTGTCGTCCTTGTGTGTGTGTTGTCTTTGTGCGTGTCATATCTGTGTGTTAGTCGTCTCTGTGAGTATGTCATCTTCGCGTGTGTGTCGTTTCTATGTGTGTGTCGTCTCTGTGTTTGTTTTCTCTCTCTGTGTGTCGTCTGTGTGTGCGTGTCTTCTCTGTTTGTTTGTCGTCTATGTGCGTCGTCTCTGTGCTGGTGTCGTCTCTATGTGTGTGTCGTCTCTTTGTTTGTGTCTTCTTTGTTTTTGTGTTGTCTCTGTGTTTGTGTCGTCTTTGTGGGTGTGTCGTCTATGTGTGTTTGGCATCCCTGTGTGTGTGTCATCTTTGTGAGTGTGTTGTCTCTATGTGTGTTTCGTCTGTGTGTGTGTGTCGTCCCTATGTTTGTGTCGTCTCTGTGTGTGTATCGTCTTTGTCTGTGTGTCGTCTCTGTTTGTATGTTGTCTCTGTGTGTGTGTCGTCTCTGTGTGTATGCCGTCTCTTTGTGTGTGTAGTCTCTTTAGGCCTGTCGTCTTTGTTTGTGTATCGTCTCTGTGTGTGTGTCGTCTCTGTGTGAAAGTCGTCTGTGTGTGTGTGTCATCATCATGTGTGTGTCGTTTCTGTTAGCGTATCGTCTCTGTGTTTGTGTCGTCTTTTAGTGTGTGTCGTCTCTGTGTGTGTCGTCTCTGTGTTTGTGTCTTCTCTGTGTGTTTGTGGTCTCTGTGTGTATGTCGTCTTTGTGTGTGTCGTCTCTGCGTGTAAGTCGTATCTCTCTGTGTGTGTCGTCTCTGTGTTTGTGTCGTCTCTGTATGTTAGTCGTCTTGGTGTTTGTGTCTTCTGTGTATGTGTCTTTAGTCTCTATGTGTATGTCGTCTCTGTGTGTGTGTCGTCTATGTGTGTTTCTCGTCTCCATGCGTGTGTCGTCTTTATATGTTTGTCTTCTCTGTGTGTGTTTAGTTTCTATAAGTGTGTCGTCTCTGTGTTTCGTCTCTGTTGGTTTCATCTCTATGCGTTTGTCGTCTCAATGTTTGTGTCGTCTCTGTGTTTGTTTTGCCTCTGTAATTGTGTCGTCTCTGTGTATGTGTTGTCTCTGTGTGTGTTTAGTCTCTATGAGTGTGTCGTCTCTGTGTGTGTCGTCTCTGTGCATTTGTTGTCTCAATGTTTGTGTAGTCTCTGTGTTTGTTTCGTTTCTGTGTTTGTGTCGTCTCTGTGTTTGTGTCGTCTCTGTGTTTGTGTCCTTTCTGTGTGTGTGTCGTCTCTGGGTTTGTTTTCTCTCTGTGTGTGTCGTCTGTGTGTGCGTGTCTTCTCTGTTTGTTTGTCGTCTCTGTGTGTCGTCTCTGTGTTGGTGTCGTCTCTATGTGTGTGTCGTCTCTTTGTTTGTGTCGTCTTTGTTTTTGTGTTGTCTCTGTGTTTGTCTCGTTTTTGTGGGTGTGTCGTCTATGTGTGTTTGGCATCCCTGTGTGTGTGTCATCTCTGTGAGTGTGTTGGGTCTATGTGTGTTTCGTCTCTGTGTGTGTGTCGTCCCTATGTTTGTGTCGTCTCTGTGTGTGTGTCGTCTTTGTCTGTGTGTCGTCTCTGTTTGTATGTTTTCTCTGTGTGTGTGTGTTTCGTCTCTGTGTGTGTGCCGTCTCTTTGTGTTTGTAGTCTCTTTAGGCCTTTCGTCTTTGTTTGTGTATCGTGTCTGTGTGTGTGTCGTCTCTGTGTCAAAGTCGTCTCTGTGTGTGTGTTGTCACCATGTGTGTGTCGTTTTTGCTAGCGTATCGTCTCTGTGTTTGTGTCGTCTTTTAGTGTGTGTCGTCTCTGTGTGTGTCGTCTCTGTGTTTGTGTCTTCTCTGTGTGTTTTTGGTCTCTGTGTGTATGTCGTCTTTGTGTGTGTGTCGTCTCTGCGTGTAAGTCGTATCTCTGTGTGTGTGTCTTCTCTGTGTTTGTGTCGTCTCTGTATGTTAGTCGTCTTGGTGTTTTGTCTTCTGTGTGTGTGTCTTTAGTCTCTATGTGTATGTCGTCTCTGTGTGTGTGTCGTCTATGTGTGTTTCTCGTCTCCGTGCGTGTGTCGTCTTTATATGTTTGTCTTCTCTGTGTGTGTTTAGTTTCTATAAGTTTGTCGGTTCTGTGTTTCGTCTCTGTGGGTTTCATCTCTATGCGTTTGTCGTCTTAATGTTTGTGTCGTCTCTGTGTTTGTTTTGTCTCAGTGATTGTGTCGTCTCTGTGTATGTGTTGTCTCTGTGTGTGTTTAGTCTCTATGAGTGTGTCGTCTCTGTGTGTGTCGTCTCTGTGCATTTGTCGTGTCAATGTTTGTGTCGTCTCTGTGTTTGTTTCGTCTCTGTGTTTGTGTCGTCTCTGTGTTTGTGTCCCTCCTGTGTGTGTGTCGTCTCTTTGTGTTAGCTGTCTCTGTGTGTATGTCTTCTCTGTGTGTTTGTCGTCTCTTTGTTTGTGTCGTCTCTGTGTGTTTGTTATCTCTGTGTGAGTGTGGTCTCTGTGTTTGTGTCCTCTCTGTGTGTTTGTCTTCTCTTACCTGTGTGTGTTTCGTCTCTATGTGTGTGTTGTGTCTGTGTGTGGTCTGTCATCTCTGTGTGTTTATCATTTCCGTGTGTGTGTCATCTCTGTGTGTGTGTTTCGTCTTTGTGTGTGTTGTCTTTGTCGTCTCTTTGTGTTAGTCGTCTCTTTGAGTATGTCGTCTTTGTTTGTGTGTCGTCTCTATGTGTATGTTGTCATTGTGTGTGTGTTGTCTCCTTGTGTTTGTCAACTATGTCAGTCTGTCGTCTCTGTGTGCATGTCGTCTCTTTGCTTATGTCGTTTCTCTGTGTGTGTCGTCTCTGTGTGTTTGTCATCTCTGTATGTGTGTCGTCTCTGTGTGTATATCGTTTCTGTGTGTGTGTGTCGTCTCTGTGTGTGTTTCGTTTCTGTGTGTGTGTCGTATATATCCTTGTGTGTCGTCTATTTTGTTTTTCGTCCCTGTGTGTGTGTGTTCTGTGTGTATGTGTGTCGTCTCTGTGTGTGTTTTTCGTCTCTGTGAGTGTGTTGTCTCTATGTTTGTGTCACCTCTGTCTGAGTGTGTCGTCTCTTTGTGTGTTTCTTTTCTGTTTTTGTGTCGTCTCTGTGTTTGTTTCGTCTCTGTGTGTGTGCCGTATCTGCCCGTGTGTGTCGTCTATGTGTGTTTGTCGTCCCTGTGTGTGTGTCTTCTGTGTGTGTGTGTGTCGTCTCTGTGTGTGTCTTTCGTCTCTGTGAGTGTGTTGTCTCTAAGTGTGTGTTGTCTCTGTGTCTGTGTCGTCTCTATGTGTGTATCGCCTCTGCGTGTGTCGTCTCTGTTTGTATGTTGTCTCTGTGTGTGTGTCGTCTCTTTGTCTCTGTCGTTTTTGTGTGTGTATCGTCTCTGTTTGTCTGTTGTCTCTGTGTGTGTGTCGTCTCTCTGCGTTTGTAGTCTCTTTGTGTTTGTCATCTCTTTAGGTCTGTCATCTTTGTTTATGTCTTGTTTCTGTGTGTCTCTCGTCTCTGTGTGTGTGTCGTCTCTTTGTTAGTCGTCTCTATGTGTGTGTCGTCTCTGTGTGTGTGTCGTCTCTGTTTTTGTGTCGTCTCTGTGTACGTGTCGTCTTTATGTGTATGTCGTCTCTCTGTGTGTGTCGCCTCTGTGTTTGTGTCGCTTCTGTGTGTGTGTCATCTGTGTGTGTGTGTCGCTTCTGTGTTTGTGTCGTCTCTGTGTTTGTGTCATCTCTGTGCGTGGGTGTCGTCTCTCTGTGTGTGTCATCTATGTGTGTTTGTCGTCCCTGTGTGTGTCGTCTCTTTGTGTTCGTCGTCTCTGTGTGTGTGTCGTCTCTTTTTTTGTGTTATCCTTTTTGTGTGTCATCTCTGTATGTTACGTATTTTCGTGTGCGCCGTCTCTGTTTGTGTGTCATCTCTATGTGTGTGTTTTCTCTGTGTGTTTGTCGTCTCTTTGTGTATGTCGTCTCTGTGTGTGGGTCGTCTCTGTGTGTTAGTCGTCTCTGTGAGTATTTCGTCTCTGTGTTTGTGTCGTCTCTATATAATGTGTCGTCTCTGTGTGTGTTGTCTCTTTGTGTGTGTCGTCTCTTCGTGTGTGTCGTCTCTGTTTGTGTCTCGTCTCTTTATGTGTGTTGTCTCTGTATGCATGTCGTCTCTGTGTGTGTCGTCTGTGTGTGTGTGTGTCAACTCTGTCTGTGTGCCATTTCTGTGTGTGTGTCGCCTCTGTGTGTTAGTCGTCTCTGTGTGTTTGTCGTCTCTTTGTGTGTGTCGTTTCTCTGTGTGTGTCGTCTCTGTGCGTGTGTCGTCTCTGTGTGTTAGTCATCTCTCTGTGTATGTCGTCTCTGTGAGTATGTCATCTTGCTTTGTGTGTCGTCTCTATGTATTTGTCGTCTCTATGTGAGTTGTCTCTGTGTGTGTGTCGTCTCTGTGCTTGTCGTCTTTGTTTGTGTTTCGTCTCTTGTGTTTGTTGTCTCTGTATGTGTGTCGTCTCTGTGTGTATGTCGTCTCTGTGTGTGTGTCAACTCTGTCAATCTGTCGTTTCTGTGTGTGTTTCGTCTCTGTGTCTTAGTTGTCTCTGTGTGGGTGTCGTCTCTTTGTTTGTGTTGTTTCTTTGTGTGTGTTGTCTCTGTGTGTGTGTCGTTTCTGTGTGTGTGTCGTCTCTGTTTGTATGTCGTTTTTGTGTGTGTGTTTCGTCTCTGTGTGTGTTTCGTTTCTGTGTGTGTGTCGTCCCTGTGTGTGGGTCATTTCTGTGTATGTTGTCTCTGTGTGCGTGTCGTCTCTATGTGCGTGTCGTCTCTGTGTGTTTCATCTCTGTGTTTGCGGCGTCTTTTCGTGTTTGTCGTCTCTTTCTGTTTGTCGTGTTGTGCTTGTTGTGTCGCCTGTGCTCTCTGTGCGTGTTGTGCGTGTTGTGTCGTTGCCTTTGGGTCTGTGCGTGTTGCCTCTGTGTTTGTGTCGCCTCTGTGTATGTGTCGTCTCTGTGTTTGTGTCTTTTCTGTGTTTGTGTCGTCTCTGTGTTTGTATCGTCTCTGTGTATGTGTCGTCTATGTGTGTTTGTCGTCCCTGTGTGTATGTATTCTGTGTGTGTGTGTGTCGTCTCTGTGAGTGTGTTGTCTCTGTATGTGTGTCGTCTCTGTGTGTGTGTCCTCTCTGTTTGTGTGTTGTCTCTGTGTTTGTGTCGTCTATTAGTCTCTGTTGTCTTGGTGGGTGTTTCGTCTCTGTGTGTCTGTTGCCTCTGTGTGTGTGTCGTCTCTGTGTGTTTGTCGTCTCTGTGCGTGTGTTGTCTCTTTGTTTTTGTCGTTTCTTTAGGTCTGTCGTCTTTGTTTGTGTGTTGTCTCTGTGTATCTGTCGTCTCTGTGTGTGTTTCGGCTCTTTGTATTAGTCGTCTGTGTGTGTTTGTCGTCTCCATGTGTGTTTCGTCTCTGTTAGCTTATCGTCACTGTGTGTATGTCGTGTTTTGTGTGTGTCGTCTCTGTGTGTTTCTCGTCTCTGTGTGTGTATCTTCTCTGTGTGTTTGTCGTCTCTGTGTGTATGTCGTCTCCCTGTGTGTGTCGTCTCAATGTGTGGGTCGTTTCTGTTTATGTCGTCTCTGTGTGTTTGTCGTCTCTATGTGTGTGTCTTCTCTGTGTGTGTGTCGTCTCTGTGTTTGTGTCGTCTCTGTGTGTATGTCGTCTCTATGTGTGTGTCATCTCTGTGTGTGTGTAGCCTCTGTGTTTGTGTCGCCTCTGTGTGTGTGTTGTCTCTCTGTGTGTATCGCCTCTGTGTTTGTGTCGGCTCTGTGTTTGTGTCGTCTCTGTGTGTGTTTAGTCTCTGGGTCTATAAGTTTTCTATGTGTGTTAGTCGTCTCTGTGAGTGTGTTGTCACTATGTGTGTTTCATGTCTGTGTGTGTGTCGTCTCTATGTGTGTGTCGTCTCTGTGTGTGTGTCGTCTCTATTTGTGTGCTGTTTCTGTGTTTGTGTAGTCTCTTAGTCTCTGTCGTCTTTGTGTGTATGTCGTCTCTGTGTGTCTGTTGTCTCTGTGTGTGTGTCATCTCTGTGTGTGTCGTCTCTCTGTGTGTGTCATTTCTGTGTATTAGTCGTCTCTGTGTGTGTGTAGTCTCCATGTGTGTTTCGTCTCTGTTAGTGTATCGTCTCTGTGTGGGTGTCGTCTTTTTGTGTGTGTCGTCTCTGTGTGTATTTCGTCTCCGTGTGTGTGTCGTCTCAGTGTGTGTGTCGTCTCAGTGTGTCTCAGTCAGTGTGTCGTTTCTGTGTGTGTTGTCTCTGTGTGTTTGTCGTCTCTATGTGTGTTTCTTCTCTGTGTGTGTGTCGCCTCTGTGTTTTTATCACTTCTGGGTGTGTGTCGTCTCTGTTTGTGTATCACCTCTGTGTTTGTGTCGTCTCTGTGTTTGTGTCGTCTCTGTGTGTGTGTCGTCTCTGGGTGTGTGTGTCGTCTATGTGTGTTTGTCGTCTCTGTGTGTGTGTCGTCTCTTTGTGTTTGTCGTCTCTGTGTGTATGTAGTCTCTGTGAGTGTGTTGTCTCTATGTGTGTGTCGTCTCTGTGTGTGTGTCTTCTCTGTGTGTGTTTTGTCTCTGCATTTGTGTCTCGTCTGTGTGTGTATGTCATCCCTGTGTGTGTTTAGTCTCTATGAATGTGTCGTTTCTGTGTGTGTGTAGTCTCTGTGCATTTGTCGTCTCAATGTTTGTGACGTCTCTGTGTTGTTTCGTCTCTGTGTGTATGTCATCTTTGTGTATGTTATTTCTCTGTGTGTTTGTCGTCTCTCTGTGTATGTTCTCTCTCTGTGTATGTCGTCTCTGTGTGTTAGTCGTATCTTTGAGTATGTCGTCTCTGTGTGGGTGTCATCTCTATGTCTATGTTGTGTCTGTGTGTGTCGTCTCTGTGTGTGTATCGTTTCTGTGTTTGTGTCTTCTCTGTGTGTTTGTCGTCTCTGTTTGTATGTCGTCTCACTGTTTGTGTCGTCTCTGTGTGTGTTCCGTCTTCGTGTGTGTGTCGTCTCTGCTTGTAAGTCGTATCTCTGTGGTTGTGTCGTCTCTGTGTTTTTGTCATCTCTGTTTGTTAGTCGTCTTGGTGTTTGTGTCTTCTTTGTGTGTGTCTTTAGTCTCTATGTGTATGTCGTCTCTGTGTGTGTCTTCTATGTGTGTTTTTAGTCTCCGTGCGTTTTTCGTCTTTATATGTTTGTCTTCTCTGTGTGTTTTAGTCTCTATAAGTGTGTCGTCTCTGTCTGTTCGTCTCTGTGTGTTTCATCTCTATACGTTTGTCTTCTCAATGTTTGTGTCGTCTATGTGTTTGTTTTGTCTCTGTTATTGTGTCGTCTCTGTGTGTGTGTCATCTCTGTGTGAGTTTAGTCTCTATGAGTGTGTCGTCTCTGTGTCTGTCGTCTCTGTGCGTTTGTCGTCTCAATGTTTGTGTCTTCTCTGTGTTTGTTTCGTCTCTGTGTTTGTGTCGTCTCTGTGTTTGTGTCTTTTCTGTGTATGTGTCGTCTCTGTGTGTTAGCAGTCTCTGTGTATATGTCGTCTCTGTGAGTTTGTCGTCTCTTTGTTTGTGGCGCCTCTGTGTGTTTGTTGTCTCCGTGTGAGTGTGGTCTCTGTGTTTGTGTCCTTTCTGTGTGTGTGTCGTCTCTTACCTGTGTGTGTTTCGTCTCTATGTGTGCGTTGTGTCTGTGTGTGTGTATCATCTCTGTGTGTGTGTCGTCTTTGTGCGTGTTTCGTCTCTGTGTGTCTGTCGTCTCTTTTTTTTGTGTTATCTCTAATTTTGTGTCATCTGTATCTGCAAAAGTAAAAATAGGAGATATGCGACAGTACAGGTCAAACGAAATCAAGAAAATAGCGGAAAAAATTATGGAAAAAAGTAGTGAACCCCAATGCAGTTCAGGCACAGCCAATGTTACTGGCGGATAGCGCCAGCCTAAATTTAATAGACAATGAAAATAAAGAAAAATAATACGGATTCACGATAAGGAAAACAAAAGTCCCTCCCAAAACGATGCAAAGAACTCAAATATCACAGATGATTGAACCAGTCAATAGCAAATCTGAAATATGGTTTGCGACCCCGTCAAATGAAATTCCTGAAAATCCGCTATGCGAAGAATAGATTATATCTTACGACAAAGGAGAAGGTTTTATTTGGGTAACTAATAACCACGAAAATGACACAATTACAATAAAAAAGGGGACGTGTTTAGTTCAAATCCAAGTTTTATCGGAGAATGATTTAAATAGATTGGAGGATTTTAAAAGAAACCTTGTTAACGGCATTAAAACCTCAATTAACAAATACCCTCTAACTAAATCGCAATTCTTAAAAAAATTTAATATGGATCATATTACGGACTAGATCTTAAGAAAAAATCATATTAGATCTTAAAAAAAAATTATGCGAATTATTATGGAATTTTAAAGATGTATTTTCCGCATCTGAAGATGACATCGGACTGATACCTTTTATGAACATTCAATTTTAACGACTGGTAATCCTGTAGCAAAACAGCCATATCGTGTGCCGTATAAGCACAAAGAATGGTTAAAAAATAAAATCTCATGAATTAGAAAAAAATGAAATTATACGCCCCAGTATAAGTCCGTATTCTGCAACAGTGGTCCTGGTACCAAAAAAGAATGGTGATCTTAGACTTGTTGTAGATTATAGAGCCCTTAACAAACAAGTAGTTAGCGATAAATTTCCTTTACCAAGAATAGATGAAATTCTTGACTCTATTTCAAGCAAAAACAAAATCTTTACTTCTTTGGACCTTACCCAAGGCTACCACCAAGTGAAAATAGCCGAAAAAGATGTCTATAAAACTACGTTTTCTACGACCGAGAGTGGTTCATATGAATACTTAAGAGTACCTTTTGGACTTAAGACAAGTTCAAGCGCGCTATGTAGACCCCTATTACACCTGTTAAGAGGATTAAAGAATATCATTCATTTTGTTGATGATGTCATATGCGTGGGAGAAAACGCTGAACAACACTTAGCAACATTAGCTAAGGTGTTCGAGAAATTCAGACAGGGCAACTTAAAATGCCGGCCTGAAAAAGTAAATTTATTTCAACCTAAAATTAAATTTTTAGGAGTAGTGGTGACGCAAGGAGAGATATCTCCAGACCCTGACAAAATAAAATGTGTTGAAAACCTCAAACCCCCAAGAACTATGAAAGAATTAAGAGGAATTTTAGGTCTTACTGGCTACTTTAGAAAATTCGTGCGCAATTACGCCCAAATTGCGAAACCCCTCACGGAATTAACTAAAGGGAACTCCAAAATGTTACCTGGTCCAGGAAGCTCAAACTTCCCTAGACCGTCTCAAAAAGGCACTCACTTCTGAACCAATATTATCACTACCTAATTTTGAAAACGGACAATTTGTGGTCACAACCGATGCTAGTTCAAAGGCATTGGGGCTATTCTTTCGCAATTAATTCCCATAGAAAACCCTAATCCTCTAGAGGGAACGCCGATACAAAAACAAATAGAAAAAGTTATATGCTATTCGAGTAGAACTTTATCAAAAGGCGAAAGTAGTTATTCCGCCACAAACTTAGAATTATTATCTATAATCCACCACTTGAACAAATTTAGACACTATTTAATCGGTAGAAAATTTATATTACGATCAGACCATAAAAGCTTGCAGTACCTGCGCATATTTAAAAACCCCAAGGGCATTCTAGCTCGATGGATTATGAAAATCCAAGACCTAGATTACGAATTTGAATATTTAAAGGTAAACAAAATGCAGCTTGTGGACTTTTTGAGTAGATACCCAGAAAATATGCCGTCGGAAACTGAGGAAAATGAAGTTAACGCTATCAATACTAAGAGCAAACATAAATGTAAGAAAAACAAAGACAATGACACAGTAAAAGAAAATAAGGTTAACTATTGTCCCTTGTCTTTAGAAAATATAAAAAGAAAGCAAAAAAAGGACGAAATGTGTGTAGCACTTATTAATTATTTTGTGAATGACGATGCGATACCGAATAAATTCAAAACTCTTAGAAAAGAGATAGACAATTTTTAAAATGATCTTGATGAAGAAATACTATGTAGAATCGTGACTGCTGAGAGAAATAGAAACGAAACCTCAATAATACCTGTATAACCACAAAACTTAATAATACCTGCCTTCAAATATTTTCATTCAGATATAGGTGGATACTTAGGAGCAACGAAAACTTTCCATAAATTAAAACAATATTTTTACGTGCCTTCCGGAATAACAAAACTTAAAGAATTTGTAAGTAAATACGAAGCGTGTAACTTAAGAAAAAACCCCAAGCTTATCCTAATCCTCCACTGGGAAGGGTCCCGGTAGCAAAGTACCCCTTCGATATTGTCTCATTTGACTTATATGGAACCAGCTGAGGCTTGCCTGTTTCCAACATTGGCCATACTTGTATTCTTTTAGTTATAGACCATTTTTCCAGATTTAATTTTGCAAAAGCATTAAAAAATCAAAGTGTTTACGCCACAAGTAAGGCGTTGGCGAAATTATTTTTAAAATTTGGCATTCCAAATAAGGTTTTGAGTGAAAATGGAAGCAATTTTGTTTCAAAAGTAACAAAAGACTTAATGAGTTTTCTTAACATAGAGAAATTGGTGACATCTCCGTATCACCCACAAGCTAATGGTAAAATAGAAAATAGGTTTAAAATATTTTCGAATGTATTAAGCATTTATACAAAAGACAACAGGAACGATTGCGATCAATTCTTACCTTATTTAACTAACGTAATCAATACTGCTTATTCAGAAACAACTAAAGACAATCCATTTTATTTACTTTTTGGTCGTGATTTTAGAATCCCGTAAGATGAGATTATTGAATCTTGGCAGTATTACAATAACTCGGAGGATTACAAACAAGAATTCATAAATAGGATGAGGAAAACTTATAAGATAGTTAGGCAAGAGTTGGAAAAATCTAAAATAAACCAAGAGCCAAGAAACCAATCCAAAGTCAAGGGGAGACTTCAAGATAGGAGATTGCGTCTACCTAAAGAACGAGGCAAAGACGGATGAAACACACGACAAACACACAGAGACGAAACCCATATAGAGACGACACACGTACAGAGACGACACACACAAAGAGACTAAACACATAGAGACGACAAACACATATAGACGACACACACAGACACGACACGCACATAGAGACGACTCTGTGTCGTCTCTGTGTCCTCTCTGTGTCGTCTCTCTGTCGTCGTCTCTGTGTCGTCTCTGTGCCGTCTCTGTGTCGTCTCTGTGTCGTCTCTATGTCATCTCTGTGTCGTCTCTCTGTGTCGTCTCTGTGTCGACACAGAGACGACACAGAGACGACGTACAGAGTCGTCTCTGTGTCTATGTCGTCTCTGTGTCGTCTCTGTGTCGTCTCTGTGCCGTCTCTGTGTCGTCTCTGTGTCGTCTCTGTTTTGTCTCTCTGTGTCGTCTCTGTGTCGACACAGAGACGACACAGAGACGACACAGAGACGACACAGAGTCGTCTCTGTGTCGTCTCTGTGTCTGTGTCGTCTCTGTGTTGTCTCTGTGTCGTCTCTGTGCCGTCTCTGTGTCGTCTCTGTGTCGTATCTGTGTCGTCTCTCTGTGTCGTCTCTGTGTCGTCTCTGTGTCGTCTCTGTGTCGTCTCTGTGTCGTCTCTGTGTCGTCTCTGTGTCGTCTCTGTGTCGTCTCTGTGTCGTCTCTGTGTCGTCTCTGTGTCGTCGTCTCTGTGTCGTCTCTGTGTCGTCTCTGTGTCGTCTCTGTGTCGTCTCTGTCTCGTATCTGTGTCGTCTCTGTGCCATCTCTGTGCCGTCTCTGTGTCGTCTCTGTGTCGTATCTGTGTCGTCTCTCTGTGTCGTCTCTGTGTCGTCTCTGTGTCGTCTCTGTGTCGTCTCTGTGTCGTCTCTGTGTCGTCTCTTTGTCGTCTCTGTGTCGTCTCTGTGTCGTCTCTGTGTCGTCGTCTCTGTGTCGTCTCTGTGTCGTCTCTGTGTCGTCTCTGTGTCGTCTCTGTGTCGTATCTGTGTCGTCTCTGTGCCATCTCTGTGTCGTCTCTGTGTCGTCTCTGTGTCGTCTCTGTGTCGTCTCTGTGTCGTCTCTGTGTCGTCGTCTCTGTGTCGTATCTGTGTCGTCTCTGTGCCATTTCTGTGTCGTCTCTGTGTCGTCTCTGTGTCGTCTCTGTGTCGTGTCTCTGTGTCGTCTCTGTGTCGTCTCTGTGTCGTCTCTGTGTCTGTGTCGTCTCTGTGTCGTCTCTGTGCCGTCTCTGTGTCGTCTCTGTGTCGTCTCTGTAACGTCTCTGTGTCGTCTCTCTGTGTCGTCTCTGTGTCGACACAGAGACGACACAGAGACGACACAGAGTCGTCTCTGTGTCGTCTCTGTGTCACAGAGACGACACAGAGAGTCGTCTCTGTGTCGTCTCTGTGTCTGTGTCGTCTCTGTGTCGTCGTCTCTGTGTCGTCTCTGAGTCGTCTCTGTGCCATCTTTGTGTCGTCTCTGTGTCGTCTCTGTGTCTGTGTCGTCTCTGTGTCGTCTCTGTGTCGTCTCTGTGTCGTCTCTGTGTCTGTGTCGTCTCTGTGTCGTCGTCTCTGTGTCGTCTCTGTGTCGTCTCTGTGCCGTCTCTGTGTCGTCTCTGTGTCGACAGAGAGACGACACAGAGATGAAACAGAGTTGTCTCTGTGTCGTCTCTGTTTCGTCTCTGTGTCGTCTCTGTGTCGTCTCTCTGTGTCGTCTCTGTGTCTGTGTCGTCTCTGTGTCGTCTCTGTGTCGTCTCTGAATCTGTGTCGTCTCTGTGTCGTCTCTGTTTCGTCTCTGTGTCGTCGTCTCTGTGTCGTCTCTGTGTCGTCTCTGTGCCGTCTCTGTGTCGTCTCTGTGTCGTCTCTGTGTCGTGTCTCTGTGTCGTCTCTGTGTCGACACAGAGACAACACAGAGATGACACAGAGTCATCTCTGTGTCGTCTCTGTGTCTGTGTCGTCTCTGTGTCGTCTCTGTGTCTGTGTCGTCTCTGTGTCGTCTCTGTGTCGTCATCTCTGTGTCGTCTCTGTATCGTCTCTGTGCCGTCTCTTGTATCGTCTCTGTGTCGTCTCTGTGTCACAGAGACGACACAAAGAGTCGTCTCTGTGTTGTCTCTGTGTCGTCTCTGTGTCGTCATCTCTGTGTCGTCTCTGTGTCGTCTCTGTGTCGTCTCCCTGTGTCGTCTCTGTGTCGACACAGAGACGACACACAGAGTCGTCTCTGTGTCTGTGTCGTCTCTGTGTCGTCTCTGTGTCTTCTCTGTGTCGTCTCTGTGTCATCTCTGTGTCACAGAGACGACACAGAGAGTCGTCTCTGTGTTGTCTCTGTGTCGTCTCTGTGTCGTCTCTGTGTCGTTATCTCTGTGTCGTCTCTGTGTCGTCTCTGTGTCGTCTCTGTGTCGTCTCTCTGTGTCGTCTCTGTGTCGACACAGAGACGACACAGAGACGACACAGAGTCGTCTCTGTGTCGTCTCTTTGTCGTCTCTGTGTCGTCTCTGTGTCACAGAGACGACACAGAGAGTCGTCTCTGTGTTGTCTCTGTGTCGTCTCTGTGTCGTCTCTGTGTCGTCATCTCTGTGTCGTCTCTGTGTCGTCTCTGTGTCGTCTCTGTGTCGTCTCTCTGTGTCGTCTCTGTGTCGACACAGAGACGACACAGAGACGACACACAGAGTCGTCTCTGTGTCTGTGTCGTCTCTGTGTCGTCTCTGTGTCTTCTCTGTGTCGTCTCTGTGTCATCTCTGTGTCTTCTCTGTGTCGTCTCTGTGTCATCTCTGTGTCGTCTCTGTATCGTCATCTCTGTGTCGTCTCTGTGTCGTCTCTGTTTCGTCTCTGTGTTGTCTCTCTGTGTCGTCTCTCTGTGTCGTCTCTGTGTCGACACAGAGACGACACACAGAGTCGTCTCTGTGTCTGTATCGTCTCTGTGTCGTCTCTGTGTTGTCTCTGTGTCGTCGTCTCTGTGTCGTCTCTGTGCCGTCTCTGTGTCGTCTCTGTGTCGTCTCTGTGTCGTCTCTGTGTCGTCTCTCTGTGTCGTCTCTTTGTCGACACAGAGACGACACAGAGTCATCTCTGTGTCATCTCTGTGTCTGTGTCGTCTCTGTGTCGTCGTCTCTGTGTCGTCTCTGTGCCGTCTCTGTGTCGTCTCTGTGTCGTCTCTGTGTCGTCTCTCTGTGTCGTCTCTGTGTCTGTGTCGTCTCTGTGTCGTCTCTGTGTCGTCTCTGTGTCGTCTCTGTGTCATCTCTCTGTCGTCGTCTCTGTGTCGTCTCTGTGTCGTCGTCTCTGTGTCGTCTCTGTGTCGTCTCTTTGCCGTCTCTGTGTCGTCTCTGTTTCGTCTCTGTGTCGTCTCTGTGTCGTGTCTCTGTGTCGTCTCTGTGTCTTTGTCGTCTCTGTATCGTCTCTGTGTCTGTGTCGTCTCTGTGTCGTCTCTGTGTCGTCATCTCTGTGTCGTCTCTGTGTCGTCTCTGTGCCGTGTCTGTGTCGTCTCTGTGTCGTCTCTGTAGCGTCTCTGTGTCGTCTCTCTGTTTCGTCTCTGTGTCGACACAGAGACGACACAGAGACGACACAGAGACGACACAGAGTCGTCTCTGTGTCGTCTCTGTGTCGTCTCTGTGTCGTCTCTGTGTCGTCTCTGTGTCTGTGTCGTCTCTGTGTCGTCTCTGTGTCGTAGTCTCTGTGTCATCTCTGTGCCGTCTCTGTGTCGTCTCTGTGTCGTCTCTGTGTCGTCTCTGTGTCGTCTCTCTGTGTCGTCTCTGTGTCGACACAGAGAAGACACAGAGACGACACAGAGACGACACAGAGACGACACAGAGTCGTCTCTGTGTCGTCTCTGTGTCTGTGTCGTCTCTGTGTCGTCGTCTCTGTGTCGTCTCTGTGCCGTCTCTGTGTCGTCTCTGTGTCGTCTCTGTGTCGTCTCTCTGTGTCGTCTCTGTGTCTGTGTCGTCTCTGTGTCGTCTCTGTGTCGTCTCTGTGTCGTCTCTGTGTCGTCTCTCTGTCGTCGACTCTGTGTCGTCTCTGTGTCGTCTCTGTGCCGTCTCTGTGTCGTCTCTGTGTCGTCTCTATGTTGTCTCTGTGTCGTCTCTCTGTGTCGTCTCTGTGTCGACGCAGAGACGACACAGAGACGACACAGAGACGACACACAGAGTCGTCTCTGTGTCTGTGTCGTCTCTGTGTCGTCTCTGTGTTGTCTCTGTGCCGTCTCTGTGTCGTCTCTGTGTCGTCTCTGTGTCGTCCCTGTGTCGTCTCTGTGTCGACACAGAGACGACAAGGAGACGACACAGAGACGACACAGAGTCGTCTCTATGTCGTCTCTGTGTCTGTGTCGTCTCTGTGTCGAAACAGAGACGACACAGAGACAACACACAGAGTCGTCTCTGTGTCTGTGTCGTCTCTGTGTCGTCTCTGTGTCGTCTCTGTGTCGTCTCTGTGTCGTCTCTGTGTCATCTCTGTGTCGTCTCTGTGTCGTCTCTGTGTCGTCATCTCTGTGTCGTCTCTGTGTCGTCTCTGTGTCGTCTCTGTGTCGTCTCTCTGTCGTCGACTCTGTGTCGTCTCTGTGTCGTCTCTGTGCCGTCTCTGTGTCGTCTCTGTGTCGTCTCTATGTTGTCTCTGTGTCGTCTCTCTGTGTCGTCTCTGTGTCGACACAGAGACGACACAGAGACGACACAGAGACGACACACAGAGTCGTCTCTGTGTCTGTGTCGTCTCTGTGTCGTCTCTGTGTTGTCTCTGTGCCGTCTCTGTGTCGTCTCTGTGTCGTCTCTGTGTCGTCCCTGTGTCGTTTCTCTGTGTCGTCTCTGTGTCGACACAGAGACGACAAAGAGACGACACAGAGACGACACAGAGTCGTCTCTATGTCGTCTCTGTGTCTGTGTCGTCTCTGTGTCGTCGTCTCTGTGTCGTCTCTGTGTCGAAACAGAGACGACACAGAGACAACACACAGAGTCGTCTCTGTGTCTGTGTCGTCTCTGTGTCGTCTCTGTGTCGTCTCTGTGTCGTCTCTGTGTCATCTCTGTGTCGTCTCTGTGTCGTCTCTGTGTCGTCATCTCTGTGTCGTCTCTGTGTCGTCTCTCTGTTTCGTCTCTGTGTCGACACAGAGACGACACAGAGACGACACACAGAGTCGTCTCTGTGTCTGTGTCGTCTCTGTGTCGTCTCTGTGTCGTCTCTGTGTCGTCGTCTCTGTGTCGTCTCTGTGCCGTCTCTGTGTCGTCTCTGTGTCGTCTCTGTGTCGTCTATGTGTCGTCTCTCTGTGTCGTCTCTGTGTCGACACAGAGACGACACAGAGACGACACAGAGACGACACAGAGTCATCTCTGTGTCGTCTCTGTGTCTGTGTCGTCTCTGTGTCGTCGTCTCTTTGTCGTCTCTGTGCCGTCTCTGTGTCGTCTCTGAGTCGTCTCTGTGTCGTCTCTCTGTGTCGTCTCTGTGTCTGTGTCGTCTCTTTGTCGTCTCTGTGTCGTCTCTGTGTCGTCTCTGTGTCGTCTCTCTGTCGTCGACTCTGTGTCGTCTCTGTGTCGTCTCTGTGCCGTCTCTGTGTCGTCTCTGTGTCGTCTCTGTGTCGACGCAGAGACGACACAGAGACGACACACAGAGTCGTCTCTGTGTCTGTGTCGTCTCTGTGTCGTCTCTGTGTTGTCTCTGTGCCGTCTCTGTGTCGTCTCTGTGTCGTCTCTGTGTCGTCCCTGTGTCGTTTCTCTGTGTCGTCTCTGTGTCGACACAGAGACGACAAGGAGACGACACAGAGACGACACAGAGTCGTCTCTATGTCGTCTCTGTGTCTGTGTCGTCTCTGTGTCGAAACAGAGACGACACAGAGACAACACACAGAGTCGTCTCTGTGTCTGTGTCGTCTCTGTGTCGTCTCTGTGTCGTCTCTGTGTCGTCTCTGTGTCGTCTCTGTGTCATCTCTGTGTCGTCTCTGTGTCGTCTCTGTGTCGTCATCTCTGTGTCGTCTCTGTGTCGTCTCTGTGTCGTCTCTGTGTCGTCTCTCTGTCGTCGACTCTGTGTCGTCTCTGTGTCGTCTCTGTGCCGTCTCTGTGTCGTCTCTGTGCCGTCTCTGTGTCGTCTCTGTGTCGTCTCTATGTTGTCTCTGTGTCGTCTCTCTGTGTCGTCTCTGTGTCGACACAGAGACGACACAGAGACGA
This sequence comes from Artemia sinica, assembly GCA_027921565.1. NCBI lineage: Eukaryota > Metazoa > Arthropoda > Branchiopoda > Anostraca > Artemiidae > Artemia > Artemia sinica. The sequence goes on from CM051258.1 coordinate 68,281,721, forward strand.
CACAGAGACGACACACAGAGTCGTCTCTGTGTCTGTGTCGTCTCTGTGTCGTCTCTGTGTTGTCTCTGTGCCGTCTCTGTGTCGTCTCTGTGTCGTCTCTGTGTCGTCCCTGTGTCGTTTCTCTGTGTCGTCTCTGTGTCGACACAGAGACGACAAAGAGACGACACAGAGACGACACAGAGTCGTCTCTATGTCGTCTCTGTGTCTGTGTCGTCTCTGTGTCGTCGTCTCTGTGTCGTCTCTGTGTCGAAACAGAGACGACACAGAGACAACACACAGAGTCGTCTCTGTGTCTGTGTCGTCTCTGTGTCGTCTCTGTGTCGTCTCTGTGTCGTCTCTGTGTCGTCTCTGTGTCGTCTCTGTGTCGTCTCTGTGTCGTCTCTGTGTCGTCATCTCTGTGTCGTCTCTGTGTCGTCTCTGTGTCGTCTCTCTGTTTCGTCTCTGTGTCGACACAGAGACGACACAGAGACGACACACAGAGTCGTCTCTGTGTCTGTGTCGTCTCTGTGTCGTCTCTGTGTCGTCTCTGTGTCGTCGTCTCTGTGTCGTCTCTGTGCCGTCTCTGTGTCGTCTCTGTGTCGTCTCTGTGTCGTCTATGTGTCGTCTCTCTGTGTCGTCTCTGTGTCGACACAGAGACGACACAGAGACGACACAGAGACGACACAGAGTCATCTCTGTGTCGTCTCTGTGTCTGTGTCGTCTCTGTGTCGTCGTCTCTGTGTCGTCTCTGTGCCGTCTCTGTGTCGTCTCTGAGTCGTCTCTGTGTCGTCTCTCTGTGTCGTCTCTGTGTCTGTGTCGTCTCTTTGTCGTCTCTGTGTCGTCTCTCTGTCGTCGTCTCTGTGTCGTCTCTGTGTCGTCTCTGTGTCGTCTCTGTGTCGTCTCTGTGTCGTCTCTGAATCTGTGTCATCTCTGTGTCGTCTCTGTGTCGTCGTCTCTGTGTCGTCTCTGTGTCGTCTCTGTGTCGTGTCTCTGTGTCGTCTCTGTGTCTGTGTCGTCCCTGTGTCGTCTCTGTGTCGTCGTCTCTGTGTCGTCTCTGTGCCGTCTCCGTGTCGTCTCTGTGTCGTCTCTGTGTCGTCTCTGTGTCATCTCTGTGTCTGTGTCGTCTCTGTGTCGTCTCTGTGTCATCTCTGTGTCACAGAGACGACACAGAGAGTCGTCTCTGTGTTTTCTCTGTGTCGTCTCTGTGTCGTTTCTGTGTCGTCATCTCTGTGTCGTCTCTGTGTCGTCTCTGTGTCGTCTCTGTGTCGTCTCTCTGTGTCGTCTCTGTGTCGAAACAGAGACGACACAGAGACAACACACAGAGTCGTCTCTGTGTCTGTGTCGTCTCTGTGTCGTCTCTGTGTCGTCTCTGTGTCGTCTCTGTGTCGTCTCTGTGTCATCTCTGTGTCGTCTCTGTGTCGTCTCTGTGTCGTCATCTCTGTGTCGTCTCTGTGTCGTCTCTGTGTCGTCTCTGTGTCGTCGTCTCTGTGTCGTCTCTGTGCCGTCTCTGTGTCGTCTCTGTGTCGTCTCTGTGTCGTCTCTGTGTCGTCTCTCTGTGTCGTCTCTGTGTCGACACAGAGAAGACACAGAGACGACACAGAGACGACACAGAGACGACACAGAGTCGTCTCTGTGTCGTCTCTGTGTCTGTGTCGTCTCTGTGTTGTCGTCTCTGTGTCGTCTCTGTGCCGTCTCTGTGTCGTCTCTGTGTCGTCTCTGTGTCGTCTCTCTGTGTCGTCTCTGTGTCTGTGTCGTCTCTGTGTCGTCTCTGTGTCGTCTCTGTGTCGTCTCTCTGTCGTCGACTCTGTGTCGTCTCTGTGTCGTCTCTGTGCCGTCTCTGTGTCGTCTCTGTGTCGTCTCTATGTTGTCTCTGTGTCGTCTCTCTGTGTCGTCTCTGTGTCGACGCAGAGACGACACAGAGACGACACAGAGACGACACACAGAGTCGTCTCTGTGTCTGTGTCGTCTCTGTGTCGTCTCTGTGTTGTCTCTGTGCCGTCTCTGTGTCGTCTCTGTGTCGTCTCTGTGTCGTCCCTGTGTCGTTTCTCTGTGTCGTCTCTGTGTCGACACAGAGACGACAAGGAGACGACACAGAGACGACACAGAGTCGTCTCTATGTCGTCTCTGTGTCTGTGTCGTCTCTGTGTCGAAACAGAGACGACACAGAGACAACACACAGAGTCGTCTCTGTGTCTGTGTCGTCTCTGTGTCGTCTCTGTGTCGTCTCTGTGTCGTCTCTGTGTCGTCTCTGTGTCATCTCTGTGTCGTCTCTGTGTCGTCTCTGTGTCGTCATCTCTGTGTCGTCTCTGTGTCGTCTCTGTGTCGTCTCTGTGTCGTCTCTCTGTCGTCGACTCTGTGTCGTCTCTGTGTCGTCTCTGTGCCGTCTCTGTGTCGTCTCTGTGTCGTCTCTATGTTGTCTCTGTGTCGTCTCTCTGTGTCGTCTCTGTGTCGACACAGAGACGACACAGAGACGACACAGAGACGACACACAGAGTCGTCTCTGTGTCTGTGTCGTCTCTGTGTCGTCTCTGTGTTGTCTCTGTGCCGTCTCTGTGTCGTCTCTGTGTCGTCTCTGTGTCGTCCCTGTGTCGTTTCTCTGTGTCGTCTCTGTGTCGACACAGAGACGACAAAGAGACGACACAGAGACGACACAGAGTCGTCTCTATGTCGTCTCTGTGTCTGTGTCGTCTCTGTGTCGTCGTCTCTGTGTCGTCTCTGTGTCGAAACAGAGACGACACAGAGACAACACACAGAGTCGTCTCTGTGTCTGTGTCGTCTCTGTGTCGTCTCTGTGTCGTCTCTGTGTCGTCTCTGTGTCGTCTCTGTGTCATCTCTGTGTCGTCTCTGTGTCGTCTCTGTGTCGTCATCTCTGTGTCGTCTCTGTGTCGTCTCTCTGTTTCGTCTCTGTGTCGACACAGAGACGACACAGAGACGACACACAGAGTCGTCTCTGTGTCTGTGTCGTCTCTGTGTCGTCTCTGTGTCGTCGTCTCTGTGTCGTCTCTGTGCCGTCTCTGTGTCGTCTCTGTGTCGTCTCTGTGTCGTCTATGTGTCGTCTCTCTGTGTCGTCTCTGTGTCGACACAGAGACGACACAGAGACGACACAGAGACGACACAGAGTCATCTCTGTGTCGTCTCTGTGTCTGTGTCGTCTCTGTGTCGTCGTCTCTTTGTCGTCTCTGTGCCGTCTCTGTGTCGTCTCTGAGTCGTCTCTGTGTCGTCTCTCTGTGTCGTCTCTGTGTCTGTGTCGTCTCTTTGTCGTCTCTGTGTCGTCTCTGTGTCGTCTCTGTGTCGTCTCTCTGTCGTCGACTCTGTGTCGTCTCTGTGTCGTCTCTGTGCCGTCTCTGTGTCGTCTCTGTGTCGTCTCTATGTTGTCTCTGTGTCGTCTCTCTGTGTCGTCTCTGTGTCGACGCAGAGACGACACAGAGACGACACACAGAGTCGTCTCTGTGTCTGTGTCGTCTCTGTGTCGTCTCTGTGTTGTCTCTGTGCCGTCTCTGTGTCGTCTCTGTGTCGTCTCTGTGTCGTCCCTGTGTCGTTTCTCTGTGTCGTCTCTGTGTCGACACAGAGACGACAAGGAGATGACACAGAGACGACACAGAGTCGTCTCTATGTCGTCTCTGTGTCTGTGTCGTCTCTGTGTCGAAACAGAGACGACACAGAGACAACACACAGAGTCGTCTCTGTGTCTGTGTCGTCTCTGTGTCGTCTCTGTGTCGTCTCTGTGTCGTCTCTGTGTCGTCTCTGTGTCATCTCTGTGTCGTCTCTGTGTCGTCTCTGTGTCGTCATCTCTGTGTCGTCTCTGTGTCGTCTCTGTGTCGTCTCTGTGTCGTCTCTCTGTCGTCGACTCTGTGTCGTCTCTGTGTCGTCTCTGTGCCGTCTCTGTGTCGTCTCTGTGCCGTCTCTGTGTCGTCTCTGTGTCGTCTCTATGTTGTCTCTGTGTCGTCTCTCTGTGTCGTCTCTGTGTCGACACAGAGACGACACAGAGACGACACAGAGACGACACACAGAGTCGTCTCTGTGTCTGTGTCGTCTCTGTGTCGTCTCTGTGTTGTCTCTGTGCCGTCTCTGTGTCGTCTCTGTGTCGTCTCTGTGTCGTCCCTGTGTCGTTTCTCTGTGTCGTCTCTGTGTCGACACAGAGACGACAAAGAGACGACACAGAGACGACACAGAGTCGTCTCTATGTCGTCTCTGTGTCTGTGTCGTCTCTGTGTCGTCGTCTCTGTGTCGTCTCTGTGTCGAAACAGAGACGACACAGAGACAACACACAGAGTCGTCTCTGTGTCTGTGTCGTCACTGTGTCGTCTCTGTGTCGTCTCTGTGTCGTCTCTGTGTCATCTCTGTGTCATCTCTGTGTCGTCTCTGTGTCGTCTCTGTGTCGTCATCTCTGTGTCGTCTCTGTGTCGTCTCTGTGTCGTCTCTCTGTTTCGTCTCTGTGTCGACACAGAGACGACACAGAGACGACACACAGAGTCGTCTCTGTGTCTGTGTCGTCTCTGTGTCGTCTCTGTGTCGTCTCTGTGTCGTCGTCTCTGTGTCGTCTCTGTGCCGTCTCTGTGTCGTCTCTGTGTCGTCTCTGTGTCGTCTATGTGTCGTCTCTCTGTGTCGTCTCTGTGTCGACACAGAGACGACACAGAGACGACACAGAGACGACACAGAGTCATCTCTGTGTCGTCTCTGTGTCTGTGTCGTCTCTGTGTCGTCGTCTCTGTGTCGTCTCTGTGCCGTCTCTGTGTCGTCTCTGAGTCGTCTCTGTGTCGTCTCTCTGTGTCGTCTCTGTGTCTGTGTCGTCTCTTTGTCGTCTCTGTGTCGTCTCTCTGTCGTCGTCTCTGTGTCGTCTCTGTGTCGTCTCTGTGTCGTCTCTGTGTCGTCTCTGTGTCGTCTCTGAATCTGTGTCATCTCTGTGTCGTCTCTGTGTCGTCTCTGTGTCGTCGTCTCTGTGTCGTCTCTGTGTCGTCTCTGTGTCGTGTCTCTGTGTCGTCTCTGTGTCTGTGTCGTCCCTGTGTCGTCTCTGTGTCGTCGTCTCTGTGTCGTCTCTGTGCCGTCTCCGTGTCGTCTCTGTGTCGTCTCTGTGTCGTCTCTGTGTCATCTCTGTGTCTGTGTCGTCTCTGTGTCGTCTCTGTGTCATCTCTGTGTCACAGAGACGACACAGAGAGTCGTCTCTGTGTTTTCTCTGTGTCGTCTCTGTGTCGTTTCTGTGTCGTCATCTCTGTGTCGTCTCTGTGTCGTCTCTGTGTCGTCTCTGTGTCGTCTCTCTGTGTCGTCTCTGTGTCGAAACAGAGACGACACAGAGACAACACACAGAGTCGTCTCTGTGTCTGTGTCGTCTCTGTGTCGTCTCTGTGTCGTCTCTATGTCGTCTCTGTGTCGTCTCTGTGTCATCTCTGTGTCGTCTCTGTGTCGTCTCTGTGTCGTCATCTCTGTGTCGTCTCTGTGTCGTCTCTGTGTCGTCTCTCTGTGTCGTCTCTGTGTCGACACAGAGACGACACAGAGACGACACATAGAGTCGTCTCTGTGTTTGTGTCGTCTCTGTGTCGTCTCTGTGTCGTCGTCTCTGTGTCGTCTCTGTGCCGTCTCTGTGTCGTCTCTGTGTCGTCTCTGCGTCGTCTATGTGTCGTCTCTCTGTGTCGTCTCTGTGTCGACATAGAGACGACACAGAGACGACACAGAGTCCTCTCTGTGTCGTCTCTGTGTCTGTGTCGTCTCTGTGTCGTCGTCTCTGTGTCGTCTCTGTGCCGTCTCTGTGTCGTCTCTGTGTCGTCTCTGTGTCGTCACTCTGTGTCGTCTCTGTGTCTGTGTCGTCTCTGTGTCGTCTCTGTGTCGTCTCTGTGTCGTCTCTGTGTCGTCTCTGTGTCGTCTCTGTGTCGTCTCTCTGTCGTCATCTCTGTGTCGTCTCTGTGTCGTCTCTGTGTCGTCTCTGTGTCGTCTCTGTGACGTCTCTGAATCTGTGTCATCTCTGTGTCGTCTCTGTGTCGTCTCTGTGTCGTCGTCTCTGTGTCGTCTCTGTGTCGTCTCTTTGCCGTCTCTGTGTCGTCTCTGTGTCGTCTTTGTGTCGTCTCTGTGTCGTCTGTGTGTCGTCTCTGTGTCGTGTCTCTGTGTCGTCTCTTTGTCGACACAGAGACGACACAGAGACGACACAGAGTCGTCTCTGTGTCGTCTCTGTGTCTTTGTCGTCTCTGTGTCGTCTCTGTGTCTGTGTCGTCTCTGTGTCGTCTCTGTGTCGTCATCTCTGTGTCGTCTCTGTGTTGTCTCTGTGCCGTCTCTGTGTCGTCTCTGTGTCGTCTCTGTAGCGTCTCTGTGTCGTCTCTCTGTGTCGTCTCTGTGTCATCTCTGTGTCACAGCGACGACACAGAGACGACACAGAGAGTCGTCTCTGTGTCTTCTCTGTGTCGTCTCTGTGTCGTCTCTGTGTCGTCATCTCTGTGTCGTCTCTGTGTCGTCTCTGTGTCGTCTCTGTGTCGTCTCTGTGTGTCGTCTCTGTGTCGACACAGAGACGACACAGAGACGACACACAGAGTCGTTTCTGTGTCTGTGTCGTCTCTGTGTCGTCTCTGTGTCGTCGTTTCTGTGTCATCTCTGTGCCGTCTCTGTGTCGTCTCTGTGTCGTCTCTGTGTCGTCTCTGTGTCATCTCTCTGTGTCGTCTCTGTGTCGACACAGAGAAGACACAGAGACGACACAGAGACGACACAGAGACGACACAGAGTCGTCTCTGTGTCGTCTCTGTGTCTGTGTCGTCTCTGTGTCGTCGTCTCTGTGTCGTCTCTGTGCCGTCTCTGTGTCGTCTCTGTGTCGTCTCTGTGTCGTCTCTCTGTGTCGTCTCTGTGTCTGTGTCGTCTCTGTGTCATCTCTGTGTCGTCTCTGTGTCGTCTCTGTGTCGTCTCTGTGTCGTCTCTCTGTCGTCGTCTCTGTGTCGTCTCTGTGTCGTCTCTGTGCCGTCTCTGTGTCGTCTCTGTGTCGTCTCTATGTTGTCTCTGTGTCGTCTCTCTGTGTTGTCTCTGTGTCGACACAGAGACGACACAGAGACGACACACAGAGTCGTCTCTGTGTCTGTGTCGTCTCTGTGTCGTCTCTGTGTTGTCTCTGTGCCGTCTCTGTGTCGTCTCTGTGTCGTCTCTGTGTCGTCTCTGTGTCGTCTCTCTGTGTCGTCTCTGTGTCAACACAGAGACGACAAAGAGACGACACAGAGACGACACAGAGTCGTCTCTGTGTCGTCTCTGTGTCTGTGTCGTCTCTGTGTCGTCGTCTCTGTGTCGTCTCTGTGTCGTCTCTGTGTCATCTCTCTGTGTCGTCTCTATGTCTGTGTCTCTCTGTGTCGTCTCTGTGTCGTCTCTGTGTCTGTGTCGTCCCTGTGTCGTCTCTGTGTCGTCGTCTCTGTGTCGTCGTATCTGTGTCGTCTCTGTGCCGTCTCTGTGTCGTCTCTGTGTCGTCTCTGTGTCGTCTCTGTGTCGTCTCTGTGTCGTCTCTGTGTTGTCTCTGTGTCGTCTCTGTGTCTTTGTCGTCTCTGTGTCGTCGTCTCTGTGTCGTCTCTGTGTCGTCTCTGTGCCGTCTCTGTGTCGTCTCTGTGTCGTCTCTGTAACGTCACTGTGTCGTCTCTCTGTGTCGTCTCTGTGTCGACACAGAGACGACACAGAGACGACACAGAGACGACACAGAGTCGTCTCTGTGTCGTCTCTGTGTCGTCTTTGTGCCTTTTCTGTGTCGTCTCTGTGTCGTCTCTGTGTCGTCTCTCTGTGTCGTCTCTGTGTCTGTGTCGTCTCTGTGTCGTCTCTGTGTCACAGAGACGACACAGAGACGACACAGAGTCGGCATAGAGATGACACAGAGACGACACAGAGATGACGACACAGAGACGACACAGAGACGACACAGAGACGACTCTCTGTGTCGTCTCTGTGTCGTCTCTGTGTCGTCTCTGTGTCGTCTCTGTGTCGTCTTTGTGTCATCTCTGTGTCGTCTCTGTGTCGTCTCTTTGTCTGTGTAGTCTCTGTGTCGTCGTCTCTGTGTCGTCTCTGTGTCGTCTCTGTGCCATCTCTGTCTCGTCTCTGTGTCGTCTCTGTGTCGTCTTTGTGTCGTCTCTCTGTGTCGTCTCTGTGTCGACACAGAGACGACACAGAGACGACACAGAGTCGTCTCTGTGTCATCTCTGTGTCTGTGTCGTCTCTGTGTCACAGAGACGACACAGAGAGTCGTCTCTGTGTCGTCTCTGTGTCTGTGTCGTCTCTGTGTCGTCTCTGTGTCGTCTCTGTGTCGTCTCTTTGCCGTCTCTGTGTCGTCTCTGTGTCGTCTTTGTGTCGTCTCTGTGTCGTCTGTGTGTCGTCTCTGTGTCGTGTCTCTGTGTCGTCTCTGTGTCTGTGTCGTCCCTGTGTCGTCTCTGTGTCGTCGTCTCTGTGTCGTCTCTGTGCCGTCTCCGTGTCGTCTCTGTGTCGTCTCTGTGTCGTCTCTGTGTCATCTCTGTGTCTGTGTCGTCTCTGTGTCGTCTCTGTGTCGTCTCTATGTCATCTCTGTGTCACAGAGACGACACAGAGAGTCGTCTCTGTGTTTTCTCTGTGTCGTCTCTGTGTCGTTTCTGTGTCGTCATCTCTGTGTCGTCTCTGTGTCGTCTCTGTGTCGTCTCTGTGTCGTCTCTCTGTGTCGTCTCTGTGTCGAAACAGAGACGACACAGAGACAACACACAGAGTCGTCTCTGTGTCTGTGTCGTCTCTGTGTCGTCTCTGTGTCGTCTCTATGTCGTCTCTGTGTCGTCTCTGTGTCATCTCTGTGTCGTCTCTGTGTCGTCTCTGTGTCGTCATCTCTGTGTCGTCTCTGTGTCGTCTCTGTGTCGTCTCTCTGTGTCGTCTCTGTGTCGACACAGAGACGACACAGAGACGACACATAGAGTCGTCTCTGTGTCTGTGTCGTCTCTGTGTCGTCTCTGTGTCGTCTCTGTGTCGTCGTCTCTGTGTCGTCTCTGTGCCGTCTCTGTGTCGTCTCTGTGTCGTCTCTGCGTCGTCTATGTGTCGTCTCTCTGTGTCGTCTCTGTGTCGACATAGAGACGACACAGAGACGACACAGAGACGACACAGAGACGACACAGAGACGACTCTATGTGTCGTCTCTGTGTCGTCTCTGTGTCGTCTCTATGTCGTCTCTGTGTCCTCTCTGTGTCGTCTCTGTGTCTGTGTCGTCTCTGTGTCGTCGTCTCTGTGTCGTCTCTGTGCCGTCTCTGTGTCGTCTCTGTGTCGTCTCTGTGTCGTCTCTGTGTCGTCTCTGTGTCTGTGTCGTCTCTGTGTCGTCTCTGTGTCGTCTCTGTGTCGTCTCTGTGTCGTCTCTGTGTCGTCTCTGTGTCGTCTCTCTGTCGTCATCTCTGTGTCGTCTCTGTGTCGTCTCTGTGTCGTCTCTGTGTCGTCTCTGTGTCGTCTCTGAATCTGTGTCATCTCTGTGTCGTCTCTGTGTCGTCTCTGTGTCGTCGTCTCTGTGTCGTCTCTGTGTCGTCTCTTTGCCGTCTCTGTGTCGTCTCTGTGTCGTCTTTGTGTCGTCTCTGTGTCGTCTGTGTGTCGTCTCTGTGTCGTGTCTCTGTGTCGTCTCTTTGTCGACACAGAGACGACACAGAGTCGTCTCTGTGTCGTCTCTGTGTCTTTGTCGTCTCTGTGTCGTCTCTGTGTCTGTGTCGTCTCTGTGTCGTCTCTGTGTCGTCATCTCTGTGTCGTCTCTGTGTTGTCTCTGTGCCGTCTCTGTGTCGTCTCTGTGTCGTCTCTGTAGCGTCTCTGTGTCGTCTCTCTGTGTCGTCTCTGTGTCATCTCTGTGTCACAGCGACGACACAGAGACGACACAGAGAGTCGTCTCTGTGTCTTCTCTGTGTCGTCTCTGTGTCGTCTCTGTGTCGTCATCTCTGTGTCGTCTCTGTGTCGTCTCTGTGTCGTCTCTGTGTCGTCTCTGTGTGTCGTCTCTGTGTCGACACAGAGACGACACAGAGACGACACACAGAGTCGTTTCTGTGTCTGTGTCGTCTCTGTGTCGTCTCTGTGTCGTCGTTTCTGTGTCATCTCTGTGCCGTCTCTGTGTCGTCTCTGTGTCGTCTCTGTGTCATCTCTCTGTGTCGTCTCTGTGTCGACACAGAGAAGACACAGAGACGACACAGAGACGACACAGAGACGACACAGAGTCGTCTCTGTGTCGTCTCTGTGTCTGTGTCGTCTCTGTGTCGTCGTCTCTGTGTCGTCTCTGTGCCGTCTCTGTGTCGTCTCTGTGTCGTCTCTGTGTCGTCTCTCTGTGTCGTCTCTGTGTCTGTGTCGTCTCTGTGTCGTCTCTGTGTCGTCTCTGTGTCGTCTCTGTGTTGTCTCTGTGTCGTCTCTGTGTCGTCTCTCTGTCGTCGTCTCTGTGTCGTCTCTGTGTCGTCTCTGTGCCGTCTCTGTGTCGTCTCTGTGTCATCTCTATGTTGTCTCTGTGTCGTCTCTCTGTGTCGTCTCTGTGTCGACACAGAGACGACACAGAGACGACACACAGAGTCGTCTCTGTGTCTGTGTCGTCTCTGTGTCGTCTCTGTGTTGTCTCTGTGCCGTCTCTGTGTCGTCTCTGTGTCGTCTCTGTGTCGTCTCTGTGTCGTCTCTCTGTGTCGTCTCTGTGTCAACACAGAGACGACAAAGAGACGACACAGAGACGACACAGAGTCGTCTCTGTGTCGTCTCTGTGTCTGTGTCGTCTCTGTGTCGTCGTCTCTGTGTCGTCTCTGTGTCGTCTCTGTGTCATCTCTCTGTGTCGTCTCTATGTCTGTGTCGTCTCTGTGTCGTCTCTGTGTCGTCTCTGTGTCTGTGTCGTCCCTGTGTCGTCTCTGTGTCGTCGTCTCTGTGTCGTCGTATCTGTGTCGTCTCTGTGCCGTCTCTGTGTCGTCTCTGTGTCGTCTCTGTGTCGTCTCTGTGTCGTCTCTGTGTCGTCTCTGTGTTGTCTCTGTGTCGTCTCTGTGTCTTTGTCGTCTCTGTGTCGTCGTCTCTGTGTCGTCTCTGTGTCGTCTCTGTGCCGTCTCTGTGTCGTCTCTGTGTCGTCTCTGTAACGTCACTGTGTCGTCTCTCTGTGTCGTCTCTGTGTCGACACAGAGACGACACAGAGACGACACAGAGACGACACAGAGACGACACAGAGTCGTCTCTGTGTCGTCTCTGTGTCGTCTCTGTGCCTTTTCTGTGTCGTCTCTGTGTCGTCTCTGTGTCGTCTCTCTGTGTCGTCTCTGTGTCTGTGTCGTCTCTGTGTCGTCTCTGTGTCACAGAGACGACACAGAGACGACACAGAGTCGGCATAGAGATGACACAGAGACGACACAGAGATGACGACACAGAGACGACACAGAGACGACACAGAGACGACACAGAGACGACTCTCTGTGTCGTCTCTGTGTCGTCTCTGTGCCGTCTCTGTGTCGTCTCTGTGTCGTCTTTGTGTCATCTCTGTGTCGTCTCTGTGTCGTCTCTTTGTCTGTGTAGTCTCTGTGTCGTCGTCTCTGTGTCGTCTCTGTGTCGTCTCTGTGCCATCTCTGTCTCGTCTCTGTGTCGTCTCTGTGTCGTCTCTGTGTCGTCTCTCTGTGTCGTCTCTGTGTCGACACAGAGACGACACAGAGACGACACAGAGTCGTCTCTGTGTCATCTCTGTGTCTGTGTCGTCTCTGTGTCACAGAGACGACACAGAGAGTCGTCTCTGTGTCGTCTCTGTGTCTGTGTCGTCTCTGTGTCGTCTCTGTGTCGTCTCTGTGTCGTCTCTGTGCCGTCTTTTTGTCGTCTCTGTGTCGTCTCTGTGTCTGTGTCATCTCTGTTGCACAGAGACGACACAGAGAGTCGTCTCTGTGTCGTCTCTGTGTCTGTGTCGTCTCTGTGTCGTCTCTGTGTCGTCGTCTCTGTGTCGTCTCTGTGTCGTCTCTGTGCCATCTCTGTGTCGTCTCTGTGTCGTCTCTGTGTCGTCTCTGTGTCGTCTCTCTGTGTCGTCTCTGTGTCGACACAGAGACAACACAGAGACGACACGGAGACGACACAGAGTCGTCTCTGTGTCGTCTCTGTGTCTGTGTCGTCTCTGTGTCGTCTCTGTGTCGCCTCTGTGTCGTCTCTGTGTCACAGAGACGACACAGAGAGTCGTCTCTGTGTCGTCTCTGTGTCTGTGTCGTCTCTGTGTCTGTGTCGTCTCTGTGTCTGTGGCGTCTCTGTGTTGTCTCTGTGTCGTCTCTGTGTCGTCGCCTCTGTGTCGTCTCTGTGTCGTCTCTGTGCCGTCTCTGTGTCGTCTCTGTGTCGTCTCTGTGTCATCTCTGTGTCGTCTCTCTGTGTCGTCTCTGTGTCGTCTCTGTTTCACAGAGACGACACAGACTGTCGTCTCTGTGTCGTCTCTGTGTCTGTGTCGTCTCTGTGTCGTCTCTGTGTCGTCGTATCTGTGTCGTCTGTGTGTCGTCTCTGTGCTGTCTCTGTGTCGTCTTTGTGTCGTCTCCCTGTGTCGTCTCTGTGTCGACACAGAGACGACACAGAGACGACACAGAGTCATCTCTGTGTCTGTGTCGTCTCTTTGTCATCTCTGTGTCGTCTCTGTGTCACAGAGACGACACAGAGAGTCGTCTCTGTGTCGTCTCTGTGTCTGTGTCGTCTCTGTGTCGTCTCTGTGTCGTCGTATCTGTGTCGTCTGTGTGTCGTCTCTGTGCCGTCTCTGTGTCGTCTCTGTGTCGTCTCTGTGTCGTCTCTGTGTCGTCTCTCTGTGTCGTCTCTGTGTGGACACAGAGACGACACAGAGACGACACAGAGACGACACAGAGACGACACAGAGTCGTCTCTGTGTCGTCTCTGTGTCTGTGTCGTCTCTGTGTCACAGAGACGACACAGAGAGTCGTCTCTGTGTCGTCTCTGTTTCTGTGTCGTCTCTGTGTCGTCTCTGTGTCGTCTCTGTGTCGTCTCTGTGTCGTCGTTTCTGTGTCGTCTCCTGTGTCGTCTCTGTGTCGTCTCTGTGTCGTGTCTCTGTTTCGTCTCTGTGTCGACACAGAGACGACACAGAGACGACACAGAGTTATTTCTGTGTCGTCTCTGTGTCTGTGTCGTCTCTGTGTCGTCTCTGTGTCGTCTTTGTGTCGTCTCTGTGTCTGTGTCGTCTCTGTGTCGTCGTCTCTGTGTCATCTCTGTGTCATCTCTGTGCCGTCTCTGTGTCATCTCTGTGTCGTCTCTGTAACGTCTCTGTGTCGTCTCTCTGTGTCGTCTCTGTGTCGTCTCTGTGTCGTCTCTGTGTCGTCTCTCTGTGTCGTCTCTGTGTCTGTGTCGTCTCTGTGTCGTCTCTGTGTCGTCTCTGTGTCGTCTCTGTGTCACAGAGACGACACAGAGAGTCGTCTCTGTGTTGTCTCTGAATCTGTGTCGTCTCTGTGTCGTCTCTGTGTCATCTCTGTGTCGTCGTCTCTGTGTCGTCTCTGTGTCGTCTCTGTGCCGTCTCTGTGTCGTCTCTGTGTCGTCTCTGTGTCGTCTCTGTGTCGTGTCTCTGTGTCGTCTCTGTGTCTGTGTCGTCTCTGTGTCGTCTCTGTGTCTGTGTCGTCTCTGTGTCGTCTCTGTGTCGTCATCTCTGTGTCGTCTCTGTGTCGTCTCTGTGCCGACACAGAGACGATACAGAGACAACACAGAGACGACACAGAGTCGTCTCTGTGTCGTCTCTGTGTCGTCTCTGTGTCGTCTCTGTGTCATCTCTGTGTCACAGAGACGACACAGAGAGTCGTCTCTGTTTCGTCATCTCTGTGTCATCTCTGTGTCGTCTCTGTGTCGTCTCTGTGTCGACACAGATACGACACAGAGACGACACAGAGACGACACACAGAGTCGTCTCTGTGTCTGTGTCGTCTTTGTGTCGTCTCTGTGTCGTCTCTGTGTCGTCGTCTCTGTGTCGTCTCTGTGTCGTCTCTGTGTCGTCTCTGTGTCGTCTCTCTGTGTCGTCTCTGTGTCGTCGTCTCTGTGTCGTCTCTGTGTCGTCTCTGTGCCGTCTCTGTGTCGTCTCTGTGTCGTCTCTGTGTCGTCTCTCTGTGTCGTCTCTGTGTCTGATTCGTCTCTGTGTCGTCTCTGTGTCGTCTCTGTGTCGTCTCTGTGTCGTCTCTGTGTCGTCTCTGTGTCGTCTCTGTGTCGTCTCTCTGTCGTCGTCTCTGTGTCGTCTCTGTGTCGTCTCTGTGTCGTCTCTGTGTCACAGAGACGACACAGAGACGACACAGAGAGTCGTCTCTGTGTCGTCTCTGAATCTGTGTCGTCTCTGTGTCGTCTCTGTTTCGTCTCTGTGTCGTCGTCTCTGTGTCGTCTCTGTGTCGTCTCTGTGCCGTCTCTGTGTCGTCTCTGTGTCGTCTCTGTGTCGTCTCTCTGTGTCGTCTCTGTGTCGACACAGAGATGACACAGAGACGACACAGAGACGACACAGAGTCGTCTCTGTGTCGTCTCTGTGTCGTCTCTGTGTCTTCTCTGTGTCGTCTCTGTGTCGTCTCTTTGTCATCTCTGTGTCACAGAGACGACACAGAGACGACACAGAGAGTCGTCTCTGTGTCGTCTCTGTGTCGTCATCTCTGTTTCGTCTCTGTGTCGTCTCTGTGTCGTCTCTGTGTCTGTGTCGTCTCTGTGCCGTCTCTGTGTCGTCTCTGTGTCGTCTCTGTGTCGTCTCTGTGTCGTCTCTCTGTGTCGTCTCTGTGTCGACACAGAGACGACACAGAGACGACACAGAGTCGTCTCTGTGTCGTCTCTGTGTCTGTGTCGTCTCTGTGTCGTCGTCTCTGTGTCGTCTCTGTGTCGTCTCTGTGTCGTCTCTGTGTCGTCTCTGTGTCGTCTCTCTGTGTCGTCTCTGTGTCTGTGTCGTCTCTGTGTCGTCTCTGTGTCGTCTCTGTGTCGTCTCTGTGTCGTCTCTGTGTCGTCTCTGTGTCGTCTCTGTGTCGTCTCTCTGTCGTCGTCTCTGTGTCGTCTCTGTGTCGTCTCTGTGCCGTCTCTGTGTCGTCTCTGTGTCGTCTCTATGTTGTCTCTGTGTCTTCTCTCTGTGTCGTCTCTGTGTCGACACAGAGACGACACAGAGACGACACACAGAGTCGTCTCTGTGTCTGTGTCGTCTCGGTGTCGTCTCTGTGCCGTCTCTGTGTCGTCTCTGTGTCGTCTCTGTGTCGTCTCTGTGTCGTCTCTCTGTGTCGTCTCTGTGTCGACACAGAGACGACACAGAGACGACACAGAGTCGTCTCTGTGTCGTCTCTGTGTCTGTGTCGTCTCTGTGTCGTCGTCTCTCTGTCGTCTCTGTGTTGTCTCTGTGCCGTCTCTGTGTCGTCTCTGTGTCGTCTCTGTGTCGTCTCTCTGTGTCGTCTCTATGTCTGTGTCGTCTTTGTGTCGTCTCTCCGTCGTCTCTGTGTCGTCTCTGTGTCTGTGTCGTCTTTGTGTCGTCTCTGTGTCGTCGTCTCTGTGTCGTCTCTGTGTCGTCTCTGTGCCGTCTCTGTGTCATTTCTGTGTCGTCTCTATGTCGTCTCTGTGTCGTCTCTGTGTCGTGTCTCTGTGTCGTCTCTGTGTCGACACAGAGACGACACAGAGACGACACAGAGTCGTCTCTGTGTCGTCGCTGTGTCTGTGTCGTCTCTGTGTCGTCTCTGTGTCGTCTCTTTGTCTGTGTCGTCTCTGTGTCGTCGTCTCTGTGTCGTCTCTGTGTCGTCTCTGTGCCGTCTCTGTGTCGTCTCTGTGTCGTCTTTGTGTCGTCTCTTTAACGTCTCTGTGTCGTCTCTCTTTGTCGTCTCTGTGTCGACACAGAGACGACACAGAGACGACACAGAGACGACATAGAGTCGTCTCTGTGTCGTCTCTGTGTCGTCTCTGTGTCTTCTCTGTGTCGTCTCTGTGTCGTCTCTGTGTCGTCTCTCTCTGTCGTCTCTGTGTCTGTGTCGTCTCTGTGTCGTCTCTGTGTCACAGAGACGACACAGAGACGACACAGAGTCGGCACAGAGATGACACAGAGACGACACAGAGATGACGACACAGAGACGACACAGAGATGACTCTCTGTGTAGTCTCTGTGTCGTCTCTGTGACACAGAGATGACACAGAGAGTCGTCTCTGTGTCGTCTCTGTGTCGTCTCTGTGTCGTCATCTCTGTGTCGTCTCTGTGTCATCTCTGTGCCGTCTCTGTGTCGTCTCTCGGTCGTTGTCTCTGTGTCGTCTCTGTGTCGTCTCTGTGCCGTCTCTGTGTCGTCTCTGTGTCGTCTCTGTGTCGTCTCTGTGTCGTCTCTCTGTGTCGTCTCTGTGTCGACACAGAGACGACACAGAGACGACACAGAGATGACACAGAGACGACACAGAGTCGTCTCTGTGTCGTCTCTGTGTCTGTGTCGTCGTCTCTGTGTCGTCTCTGTGTCGTCTCTGTGCCGTCTCTGTGTCGTCTCTGTGTCGTCTCTGTGTCGTCTCTCTGTGTCGTCTCTCTGTCGTCTCTGTGTCGCCTCTGTGTCTGTGTCGTCTCTGTGTCGTCTCTGTGTCGTCGTCTCTGTGTCGTCTCTGTGTCGTCTCTGTGCCGTCTCTGTGTCGTCTCTAAGTCGTCTCTGTGTTGTCTCTATGTCGTCTCTGTGTCGTGTCTCTGCGTCGTCTCTGTGTCGACACAGAGACGACACACAGAGTCGTCTCTGTGTCTTTGTTGTCTCTGTGTCGTCTCTGTGTCGTCTCTGTGCCGTCTCTGTGTCGTCTCTGTGTCGTCTCTCTGTGTCGTCTCTGTGTCGACACAGAGACGACACAGAGACGACACAGAGACGACACAGAGTCGTCTCTGTTTCGTCTCTGTGTCTGTGTTGCCTCTGTGTCGTCGTCTCTGTGTCGTCTCTGTGTCGTCTCTGTGCCGTCTCTGTGTCGTCTCTGTGTCGTCTCTGTGTCGTCTCTGTGCCGTCTCTGTGTCGTTTCTGTGTCGTCTCTGTGTCGTCTCTGTGTCGTGTCTCTGTGTCGTCTCTGTGTCGACACAGAGACGACACAGAGTCGTCTCTGTGTCGTCTCTGTGTCTGTGTCGTCTCTGTGTCGTCTCTGTGTCGTCTCTGTGTCTGTGTCGTCTTTGTGTCGTCGTCTCTGTGTCGTCTCTGTGTCGTCTCTGTGTCGTCTCTGTGTCGTCTCTGTGTCGTCTCTGTAACGTCTCTGTGTCGTCTCTCTGTGTCGTCTCTGTGTCGACACAGAGACGACACAGAGACGACACAGAGTCGTCTCTTTGTCGTCTCTGTGTCGTCTCTGTGTCTTCTCTTTGTCGTCTCTGTTTCGTCTCTGTGTCGTCTCTCTGTGTCGTCTCTGTGTCGTCTCTGTGTCGTCTCTGTGTCGTCTCTGTGTCACAGAGACGACACAGAGACGACACAGAGTCGGCACAGAGATGACACAGAGACGACACAGAGATGACGACACAGAGACGACACAGAGACGACTCTCTGTGTCGTCTCTGTGACACAGAGATGACACAGAGAGTCGTCTGTGTCTCGTCTCTGTGTCGTCTCTGTGTCGTCATCTCTGTGTTGTCTCTGTGTCATCTCTGTGCCGTCTCTGTGTCGTCTCTCGGTCGTCGTCTCTGTGTCGTCTCTGTGTCGTCTCTGTGCCGTCTCTGTGTCGTCTCTGTGTCTTCTCTGCGTCGTCTCTGTGTCGTCTCTCTGTGTCGTCTCTGTGTCGACACAGAGACGACACAGAGACGACACACAGAGTCGTCTCTGTGTCTGTATCGTCTCTGTGTCGTCTCTGTGTCGTCGTCTCTGTGTCGTCTCTCTGCCGTCTCTGTGTCGTTTCTGTGTCGTCTCTGTGTCATCTCTCTGTGTCGTCTCTGTGTCGTCACAGAGACGACACAGAGACGACACAGATATGACACAGAGACGACACAGAGTCGTCTCTGTGTCGTCTCTGTGTCTGTGTCGTCTCTGTGTCTGTGTTGTCTCTGTGTCTGTGTCGTCTCTGTGCCGTCTCTGTGTCGTATCTTTGTCGTCTCTGTGTCGTCTCTCTGTGTCGTCTCTGTGTCTGTGTCGTCTCTGTGTCGTCGTCTCTGTGTCGTCTCTGTGTCGTCTCTGTGCCGTCTCTGTGTCGTATCTGTGTCGTGTCTCTGTGTCGTCTCTGTGTCGACACAGAGACGACACAGAGACGACACAGAGTCGTCTCTGTGTCGTCTCTGTGTCTGTGTCGTCTCTGTGTCGTCACTGTGTCGTCTCTGTGTCGTCTCTGTGTCTTTGTCGTCTCTGTGTCGTCTCTGTGTCGTCGTCTCTGTGTCGTCTCTGTGCCGTCTCTGTGTCGTCTCTGTGTCGTCTCTGTAACGTCTCTGTGTCGTCTCTCTGTGTCGTCTCTGTGTCGACACAGAGACGACACAGAGACGACACAGAGACGACACAAAGTCGTCTCTATGTCGTCTCTGTGTCGTCTCTGTGTCGTCTCTGTGTCGTCTCTGTGTCGTCGTCTCTGTGTCGTCTCTGTGTCGTCTCTGTGCCGTCTCTGTGTCGTCTCTATGTCGTCTTTGTGTCGTCTCTGTCTCGTCTCTCTGTGTCGACACAGAGACGACACAGAGACAACACAGAGACGACACAGAGTCGTCTCTGTGTCGTCTCTGTGTCTGTGTCGTCTCTGTGTCGTCTCTGTGTCGTCTCTGTGCCGTCTCTGTGTCGTCTCTGTGTCGTCTCTGTGTCGTTTCTCTGTGTCGTCTCTGTGTCGACACAGAGACGACACAGAGACGACACAGAGTCGTCTCTGTGTCTTCTCTGTGTCTGTGTCATCTCTGTGTCGTCTCTGTGTCACAGAGACGACACAGAGACGACACAGAGAGTCGTCTCTGTGTCATCTGTGTCGTCTCTGTGTCGTCTCTGTGTCGTCTCTGTGCCGTCTCTGTGTCGTCTCTGTGTCGTCTCTGTGTCGTCTCTCTGTCTCGTCTCTGTGTCGACACAGAGACGACACACAGACGACACAGAGTCGTCTCTGTGTTGTCTCTGTGTCTGTGTCGTCTCTGTGTCGTCTCTGTGTCTGTGTCGTCTCTGTCGTCATCTCTGTGTCGTCGACGACACAGAGACGACACAGAGACAACACAGACACAGAGACGACACAGAGACGACACAGAGCCGACGACACAGAGTGTCGTCTCTGTGTCGTCTCTGTGTCGTCGTGTTTTTGTCGTCTCTGTGTCGTCTCTGTTCCGTCTCTGTGTCGTCTCTGTGTTGTCTCTGTGTCGTCTCTGTGTCGTCTCTCTGTGTCGTCACTGCGTCGACACAGAGACGACACAGAGACGACACAGAGTCGTCTCTGTGTCGTCTCTGTGTCTGTGTCGTCTCTGTGTCGTCTCTGTGTCGTCGTCTCTGTGTCGTCTCTGTGTCGTCTCTGTGCCGTGTCTGTGTTGTCTCTGTGTCGTCTCTGTGTTGTCTCTGTGTCGTCTCTCTTTGTCGTCTCTGTGTCGACACAGAGACGACAGAGAGACAACACAGAGTCGTCTCTGTGTCGTCTCTGTGTCTGTGTCGTCTCTGTGTCGTCTCTGTGTCACAGAGACGAAACAGAGACGACACAGAGACGACACAGAGAGTCGTCTCTGTGTCGTCTCTGTGTCTTTGTCGTCTCTGTGTCGTCGTCTCTGTGTCGTCTCTGTGCCGTCTCTGTGTCGTCTCTGTGTCGTCTCTTTGTCGTCTCTGTGTCGTCTCTCTGTGTCGTCTCTGTGTCGACACAGTGACAACACAGAGACGACACAGAGACGACAAAGAGTCGTCTCTGTGTCGTCTCTGTGTCGTCTCTGTGTCTGTGTCGTCTCTGTGTCGTCTCTGTGTCGTCTTTGTGTCGTCTCTGTGTCGTCGTCTCTGTGTCGTCTCTGTGTCGTCTCTGTGCCGTCTCTGTGTCGTCTCTGTGTCGTCTCTGTGTCGACACAGAGACGACACAGAGACGACACAGAGTCGTCTCTGTGTCGTCTCTTTGTCGTCTCTGTGTCGTCTCTGTGTCTGTGTCGTCTCTGTGTCTGTGTCGTCTCTGTGTCGTCTCTGTGTCGTCTCTGTGCCGTCTCTGTGTCGTCTCTGTGTCGTCTCTGTGTCGTCTCTGTGTCGTCTCTCTGTGTCGTCTCTGTGTCGACACAGAGACGACACAGAGACGACACAGAGACGACACAGAGTCGTCTCTGTGTCGTCTCTGTGTCTGTGTCGTCTCTGTGTCGTCTCTGTGTCGTCTCTGTGTCGTCGTCTCTGTGTCGTCTCTGTGTCGTCTCTGTGCCGTCTCTGTGTCGTCTCTGTGTCGTCTCTGTGTCGTCTCTGTAACGTCTCTGTGTCGTCTCTCTTTGTCGTCTCTGTGTCGACACAGAGACGACACAGAGACGACACAGAGACGACACTGTGTCGTCTCTGTGTCGTCTCTGTGTCTTCTCTGTGTCGTCTCTGTGTCGTCTCTGTGTCGTCTTTCTGTGTCGTCTCTGTGTCTGTGTCGTCTCTGTGTCGTCTCTGTGTCACAGAGACGACACAGAGACGACACAGAGTCGGCATAGAGATGACACAGAGACGACACAGAGATGACGACACAGAAACTGTCTCTGTGACACAGAGATGACACAGAGAGTCGTCTCTGTGTCGTCTCTGTGTCGTCTCTGTGTCGTCATCTCTGTGTCGTCTCTGTGTCATCTCTGTGCCGTCTCTGTGTCGTCTCTTGGTCGTCGTCTCTGTGTCGTCTCTGTGTCGTCTCTGTGCCGTCTCTGTGTCGTCTCTGTGTCGTCTCTGTGTCGTCTCTGTGTCGTTTCTCTGTGTCGTCTCTGTGTCGACACAGAGACGACACAGAGACGACACACAGAGTCGTCTCTGTGTCTGTGTCGTCTCTGTGTCGTCTCTGTGTCGTCGTCTCTGTGTCGTCTCTGTGCCGTCTCTGTGTCGTCTCTGTGTCGTCTCTGTTTCATCTCTCTGTGTCGTCTCTGTGTCGACACAGAGACGACACAGAGATGACACAGAGACGACACAGAGTCGTCTCTGTGTCGTCTCTGTGTCTGTGTCGTCTCTGTGTCGTCGTCTCTGTGTCGTCTCTGTGTCGTCTCTGTGCCGTCTCTGTGTCGTCTCTGTGTCGTCTCTGTGTCGTCTCTCTGTGTCGTCTCTGTGTCGTCTCTGTATCGTCGTCTCTGTGTCGTCTCTGTGTCGTCTCTGTGCCGTCTCTGTGTCGTCTCTGTGTCGTCTCTGTGTTGTCTCTGTGTCGTCTCTGTGTCGTGTCTCTGTGTCGTCTCTGTGTCGACACAGAGACGACACAGAGACGACACACAGAGTCGTCTCTATGTCTCTGTCGTCTCTGTGTCGTCTCTGTGTCGTCTCTGTGCCGTCTCTGTGTCGTCTCTGTGTCGTCTCTGTGTCAGAGACGACGCAGAGACGACACAGAGACGACACAGAGTCGTCTCTGTTTCGTCTCTGTGTCTGTGTCGTCTCTGTGTCGTCTCTGTGCCGTCTCTGTGTCGTCTCTGTGTCGTCTCTGTGTCGTCTCTCTGTGTGTCTCTGTGTCGACACAGAGACGACGCAGAGACGACACAGAGACGACACAGAGTCGTCTCTGTTTCGTCTCTGTGTCTGTGTCGTCTCTGTGTCGTCTCTGTGTCGTCGTCTCTGTGTCGTCTCTGTGCCGTCTCTGTGTCATCTCTGTGTCGTCTCTTTGTCGTCTCTGTGTCGTCTCTCTGTGTCGTCTCTGTGTCGACACAGAGACAACACAGAGACGACACAGAGACGACACAGAGTCGTCTCTGTGTCTGTGTCGTCTCTGTGTCGTCTCTGTGTCTGTGTCGTCTCTGTGTCGTCTCTGTGTCGTCTTTGTGTCGTCTCTGTGTCGTCGTCTCTGTGTCGTCTCAGTGTCGTCTCTGTGCCGTCTCTGTGTCGTCTCTGTGTCGTCTCTGTGTCGACACAGAGACGACACAGAGACGAAACAGAGTCGTCTCTGTGTCGTCTCTTTGTCGTCTCTGTGTCGTCTCTGTGTCGTCTCTGTGTCGTCTCTGTGTCGTCGTCTCTGTGTCGTCTCTGTGTCGTCTCTGTGCCGTCTCTGTGTCGTCTCTGTGTCGTCTCTGTGTCGTCTCTGTGTCGTCTCTGTGTCGACACAGAGACGACATAGAGACGACACAGAGTCGTCTCTGTGTCGTCTCTGTGTCTTCGTCGTCTCTGTGTCGTCTCTGTGTCTGTGTCGTCTCTGTGTCGTCGTCTCTGTGTCGTCTCTGTGTCGTCTCTGTGCCGTCTCTGTGTCGTCTCTGTGTCGTCTCTGTGTCGTCTCTGTAACGTCTCTGTGTCGTCTCTCTTTGTCGTCTCTGTGTCGACACAGTGACGACTCTCAGTGTCGTCTCTGTGCCGTCTCTGTGTCGTCTCTGTGTCGTCTCTGTGTCGTCTCTGTAACGTCTCTGTGTCGTCTCTCTTTGTCGTCTCTGTGTCGACACAGAGACGACACAGAGACGACACAGAGACGACATAGAGTCGTCTCTGTGTCGTCTCTGTGTCGTCTCTGTGTCTTCTCTGTGTCGTCTCTGTGTCGTCTCTGTGTCGTCTTTCTGTGTCGTCTCTGTGTCTGTGTCGTCTCTGTGTCGTCTCTATGTCGTCTCTGTGTCACAGAGACGACACAGAGACGACACAGAGTCGGCACAGAGATGACACAGAGACGACACAGAGATGACGACACAGAAACGACCAGAGACGACACAGAGATGACTCTCTGTGTCGTCTCTGTGACACAGAGATGACACAGAGAGTCGTCTCTGTGTCGTCTCTGTGTCGTCTCTGTGTCGTCATCTCTGTGTCGTCTCTGTGTCATCTCTGTGCCGTCTCTGTGTCGTCTCTCGGTCGTCGTCTCTGTGTCGTCTCTGTGTCGTCTCTGTGTCGTCTCTGTGTCGTCGTCTCTGTTTCGTCTCTGTGTCGTCTCTGTGCCGTCTCTGGTTCGTCTCTGTGTCGTCTCTGTGTCGTCTCTCTGTGTCGTCTCTGTGTCGACACAGAGACGACACAGAGTCGTCTCTGTGTCAGTGTCGTCTCTGTGTCGTCTCTGTATCGTCTTTGTATCGTCTCTGTGTCGTCGTCTCTGTGTCGTCTCTGTGTCGTCTCTGTGTCATCTCTGTGTCGTCTCTGTGTCGACACAGAGACGACACAGAGACGACGACACAGAGTGTCGTCTCTGTGTCGTCTATGTGTCGTCGTGTTTTTGTCGTCTCTGTGTCGTCTCTGTTCCGTCTCTGTGTCGTCTCTGTGTTGTCTCTGTGTCGTCTCTGTGTCGTCTCTCTGTGTCGTCACTGTGTCGACACAGAGACGACACAGAGACGACACAGAGTCGTCTCTTTGTCGTCTCTGTGTCTGTGTCGTCTCTGTGTCGTCTCTGTGTCGTCTCTGTGTCGTCTCTGTGTCTGTGTCGTCTCTGTGTCGTCTCTGTGTCGTCTCTGTGTCGTCGTCTCTGTGTCGTCTCTCTGTCGTCTCTGTGCCGTCTCTGTGTTGTCTCTGTGTCGTCTCTGTGTTGTCTCTGTGTCGTCTCTCTGTGTCGTCTCTGTGTCGACACAGAGACGACAGAGAGACGACACAGAGTCGTCTCTGTGTCGTCTCTGTGTCTGTGTCGTCTCTGTGTCGTCTCTGTGTCACAGAGACGAAACAGAGACGACACAGAGAGTCGTCTCTGTGTCGTCATGTGTCTGTGTCGTCTCTGTGTCGTCGTCTCTGTGTCGTCTCTGTGCCGTCTCTGTGTCGTCTCTGTGTCGTCTCTTTGTCGTCTCTGTGTCGTCTCTCTGTGTCGTCTCTGTGTCGACACAGAGACAACACAGAGACGACACAGAGACGACACAGAGTCGTCTCTGTGTCGTCTCTGTGGCTGTGTCGTCTCTGTGTCGTCTCTGTGTCGTCTCTGTGTCTGTTTCGTCTCTGTGTCGTCTCTGTGTCGTCTTTGTGTCGTCTCTGTGTCGTCGTCTCTTTATCGTCTCAGTGTCGTCTCTGTGCCGTCTCTGTGTCGTCTCTGTGTCGACACAGAGACGACACAGAGACGACACAGAGTCGTCTCTGTGTCGTCTCTTTGTCGTCTCTGTGTCGTCTCTGTGTCTGTGTCGTCTCTGTGTCGTCTCTGTGTCGCCGTCTCTGTGTCGTCTCTGTGTCGTCTCTGTGCCGTCTCTGTGTCGTCTCTGTGTCGTCTCTGTGTCTGTGTCGTCTCTGTGTCGTCTCTGTGTCTGTGTCGTCTCTGTGTCGTCGTCTCTGTGTCGTCTCTGTGTCGTCTCTGTGCCGTCTCTGTGTCGTCTCTGTGTCGTCTCTGTGTCGTCTCTGTAACGTCTCTGTGTCGTCTCTCTTTGTCGTCTCTGTGTCTTCTCTGTGTCGTCTCTGTGTCGTCTCTGTGTCGTCTTTCTGTGTCGTCTCTGTGTCTGTGTCGTCTCTGTGTCGTCTCTGTGTCGTCTCTGTGTCACAGAGACGACACAGAGACGACACAGAGTCGGCACAGAGATGACACAGAGACGACACAGAGATGACGACACAGAAACGACACAGAGACGACACAGAGATGACTCTCTGTGTCGTCTCTGTGACACAGAGATGACACAGAGAGTCGTCTCTGTGTCGTCATCTCTGTGTCGTCTCTGTGTCATCTCTGTGCCGTCTCTGTGTCGTCTCTCGGTCGTCGTCTCTGTTTCGTCTCTGTGTCGTCTCTGTGCCGTCTTTGTGTCGTCTCTGTGTCGTCTCTGTGTCGTCTCTCTGTGTCGTCTCTGTGTCGACACAGAGACGACACAGAGACGACACACAGAGTCGTCTCTGTGTCTGTGTCGTCTCTTTGTCGTCTCTGTGTCGTCTCTGTGTCGTCGTCTCTGTGTCGTCTCTGTGCCGTCTCTGTGTCGTCTCTGTGTCGTCTCTGTGTCGTCTCTGTGTCATCTCTCTGTGTCGTCTCTGTGTCGACACAGAGACGACACAGAGATGACACAGAGACGACACAGAGTCGTCTCTGTGTCGTCTCTGTGTCTGTGTCGTCTCTGTGTGTCGTCTCTGTGTCGTCTCTGTGTCGTCTCTGTGCCGTCTCTGTGTCGTCTCTGTGTCGTCTCTGTGTCGTCTCTCTGTGTCGTCTCTGTGTCGTCTCTGTGTCGTCGTCTCTGTGTCGTCTCTGTGTCGTCTCTGTGCCGTCTCTGTGTCGTCTCTGTGTCGTCTCTGTGTTGTCTCTGTGTCGTCTCTGTGTCGTGTCTCTGTGTCGTCTCTGTGTCGACACAGAGACGACACACAGAGTCGTCTCTATGTCTGTGTCGTCTCTGTGTCGTCTCTGTGTCGTCTCTGTGTCGTCTCTGTGTCGTCTCTGTGTCGTCTCTGTGTCGTCTCTGTGTCGTCTCTCTGTGTCGTCTCTGTGTCGACACAGAGACGACGCAGAGACGACACAGAGTCGTCTCTGTTCGTCTCTGTGTCTTGTCGTCTCTGTGTCGTCGTCTCTGTGTCGTCTCTGTGTCGTCTCTGTGCCGTCTCTGTGTCGTCTCTGTGTCGTCTCTGTGTCGTCTCTCTGTGTCGTCTCTGTGTCGACACAGAGACGACACAGAGACGACACAGAGACGACACAGAGTCGTCTCTGTTTCGTCTCTGTGTCTGTATCGTCTCTGTGTCGTCTCTGTGTCGTCGTCTCTGTGTCGTCTCTGTGCCGTCTCTGTGTCGTCTCTGTGTCGTCTCTGTGTCGTCTCTGTGTCGTCTCTCTGTGTCGTCTCTGTGTCGACACAGAGACAACACAGAGACGACACAGAGACGACACGAGTCGTCTCTGTGTCTGTGTCGTCTCTGTGTCTGTGTCGTCTCTGTGTCGTCTCTGTGTCGTCTCTGTGTCGTCTTTGTGTCGTCTCTGTGTCGTCGTCTCTGTGTCGTCTCAGTGTCGTCTCTGTGCGTCTCTGTGTCGTCTCTGTGTCGTCTCTGTGTCGACACAGAGACGACACAGAGACGACACAGAGTCGTCTCTGTGTCGTCTCTTTGTCGTCTGTGTCGTCTCTGTGTCTGTGTCGTCTCTGTGTCGTCTCTGTGTCGTCGTCTCTGTGTCGTCTCTGTGTCGTCTCTGTGCCGTCTCTGCGTCGTCTCTGTGTCGTCTCTGTGTGTCTCTGTGTCGTCTCTGTGTCGTCTCGTGTCGACAGAGACGACACAGAGACGACACAGAGCGTCACTGTGTCGTCTCTGTGTCGTCTCTGTGTCTGTGTCGTCTCTGTGTCGTCTCTGTGTCTGTGTCGTCTCTGTGTCGTCGTCTCTGTGTCGTCTCTGTGCCGTCTCTGTGTCGTCTCTGTGTCGTCTCTGTGTCGTCTCTGTACGTCTCTGTGTCGTCTCTCTTTGTCGTCTCTGTGTCGACACAGAGACGACACAGAGACGACATAGAGTCGTCTCTGTGTCGTCTCTGTGTCGTCTCTGTGTCTTCTCTGTGTCGTCTCTGTGTCGTCTCTGTGTCGTCTTTCTGTGTCGTGTCTGTGTCTGTGTCGTCTCTGTGTCGTCTCTGTGTCGTCTCTGTGTCACAGAGACGACACAGAGACGACACAGAGTCGGCACAGAGATGACTCAGTGACGACACAGAGTGACGACACAGAACGACACAGAGACGACACAGAGATGACTCTCTGTGTCGTCTCTGTGCACAGAGTGACACAGAGTGTCGTCTCTGTGTCGTCTCTGTGTCGTCTCTGTGTCGTCATCTCTGTGTCGTCTCTGTGTCATCTCTGTGCCGTCTCTGTGTCGTCTCTCGGTCGTCGTCTCTGTGTCGTCTCTGTGTCGTCTCTGTGCCGTCTCTGTGTCGTCTCTGTGTCGTCTCTGTGTCGTCTCTGTGTCGTCTCTCTGTGTCGTCTCTGTGTCGACACAGAGACGACACAGAGACGACACTGAGACGACACCAGAGTCGTCTCTGTGTCTGTGTCGTCCCTGTGTCGTCTCTGTGTCGTCTCTGTGTCGTCGTCTCTGTGTCGTCTCTGTGCCGTCTCTGTGTCGTCTCTGTGTCGTCTCTGTGTCGTCTCTATGTTCTCTCTCTCTGTGTCGTCTCTGTGTCGACTCAGAGACGTCTCATGTGTCGCATGACGTCTCGTTGTCGTCTCTGTGTCGTCTCTGTGTCTGTGTCGTCTCTGTGTTGTCGTCTCTGTGTCGTCTCTGTGTCGTCTCTGTGTCCGTCTCTGTGCCGTCTCTGTGTCGTCTCTGTTAGTCTCTGTGTCGTCTCTCTGTGTCGTCTCTGAGTCGACACAGAGATGACACAGAGACGACACAGAGAGGACGCAGAGACGACGACACAGAGACGACACAGACACAGAGACGACACAGACACAGAGATTACACAGACCCGACTCTGTGTCTAGAGAGACGACACAGAGACGACACAGAGACGATACAGAGACGACACAGAGACGACACAGAGACGACACAGAGACGACACAGAGACGGCACAGAGACGACACAGAGACGACACTGAGACGACGACACAGAGACGACACAGAGACGACACAGACACAGAGACGACACAGAGTCGTCTCTGTGTCGTCTCTGTGTCTTTGTCGTCTCTGTGTCGTCTCTGTTTCGACACAGAGACGACAGAGAGACGACACAGAGTCGTCTCTGTGTCGTCTCTTTGTCTGTGTCGTCTCTGTGTCGTCTCCGTGTCGTCTCTGTGTCGTCGTCTCTGTGTCGTCTCTGTATCATCTCTGTGCTATCTCTATGTCGTCTCTGTGTCGTCTCTGTGTCGTCTCTGTGTCTTCTCTCTGTGTCATCTCTGTGTCGACACAGAGACGACACAGAGACGACACAGAGATGGCACAGAGATGACACAGAGACGACACAGAGATGACGACACAGAGACGACACAGACACAGAGATGACACAGAGACGAAACAGAGACGACACAGACAAATAGACGACACAGAGACGACGACACAGAGACGACACAGAGACGACACAGAGACGAAACAGACACAGAGATGACACAGAGCCGACTCTGTGCTGTCTCTGTGTCGTCTCTGTGTCGTCTCTGTATCGACACAGAGACGACACAGAGAGACGACACAGAGACGACACAGAGACGACACAGAGACGACACAGAGACGACACAGAGACGACACAGAGACGATACAGAGACGACACAGAGACGGCACAGAGACGACACAGAGATGACACTGAGACGACGGCACAGAGACGACACAGAGACGACACAGACACAGAGACGACACAGAGACGACTCTGTGTCGTCTCTGTGTCGTCTCCGTGTCCTCTCTGTGTCGACACAGAGACGACACAGAGAGACGACACAGAGACGACACAGAGACGACACAGAGACGGCACAGAGACGACACAGAGACGACACAGAGACGACAACACAGAGACGACACAGAGACGACACAGACACAGAGACGACAAAGAGACGACACAGAGACGGCACAGAGACGACAGAGAGACGACACAGAGACGAAGGCACAGAGACGACACAGAGACGACACAGAGATGAAACAGACACAGAGACGACTCTGTGTCGTCTCTGTGTCGTCTCTGTGTTGACACAGAGACGACACAGAGAGACGACACAGAGACGACACACAGACGACACAGAGACGGCACAGAGACGACACAGAGACGACACAGAGACGGCACAGAGACGACACAGAGACGACGAGACAGAGACGACACAGAAACGACACAGAGACGACACGGAGACGACACAGAGTCGTCTCTGTGTCGTCTCTGTGTCTTTGTCGTCTCTGTGTCGTCTCTGTGTCGTCTCTGTCTCGTCGTCTCTGTGTCGTCTCTGTGCCGTCTCTGTGTCGTCTCTGTGTCGTCTCTGTGCCGTCTCTGTGTCGTCTGTGTGTCGTCTCTGTGTCGTCTCTCTGTGTCGTCTCTGTGTCAACACAGAGACGACACAGAGACGACACAGAGTCGTCTCTGTGTCTGTTTCATCTCTGTGTCGTCTCTGTGTCGTCTCTGTGCCTTCGTCTCTGTGTCGTCTCTCTGTCGTCTCTGTGCCGTCTCTGTGTCGTCTCTTTGTCGTCTCTGTGTCTGTGTCGTCTCTGTGTCGTCTCTGTGTTGTCGTCTCTGTGTCGTCTCTGTGTCGTCTCTGTGCCGTCTCTGTGTCGTCTCTGTGTCGTCTCTGTGTCGTCTCTCTGTGTCGTCTCTGTGTCGACACAGAGAGGACACGGAGACGACACAGAGACGACACAGAGTCGTCTCTGTGTCGTCTCTGTGTCTGTGTCGTCTCTGTGTTGTCTCTGTGCCGTCGTCTCAGTGTCATCTCTGTGTCGTCTCTGTGCCGTCTCTGTGTCGTCTCTGTATCGTCTCTGTGTCGTCTCTGTGTCCTCTCTGTGTCGTCTCTGTGTCGTCTCTGTGTCGTCTCTGTGTCGTCTCTCTGTGTCGTCTCTGTGTCGATACAGAGACGACACAGAGACGACACAGAGACAACACAGAGTCGGCTCTGTGTCATCTCTGTGTCTGTGTCGTCTCTGTGTCTGTTTCGTCTCTGTGTCGTCTCTGTGTCGTCTCTGTGTCGTCGTCTCTGTGTCGTCTCTTTGTCTGTGTCGTCTCTGTTTCGTCTCTGTGTCATCTCTGTGTCTGTGTCGTCTCTGTGTCGTCATCTCTGTGTCGTCTCTGTGTCATCTCTGTGCCATCTCTGTGTCGTCTCTGTGTCGTCTCTGTGTCGTCTCTGTGTCTTCTCTCTGTGTAGTCTCTGTGTCGACACAGAGACGACACAGAGACGACACAGATTCGTCTCTGTGTCTGTGTCGTCTCTGTGTCTGTGTCGTCTCTGTGTCGTCTCTGTGTCGTCGTCTCTGTGTCGTCTCTGTGTCGTCTCTTTGTCGTCGTCTCTGTGTCGTCTCTGTGTCTGCGTCGTCTCTGTGTCGTCTCTGTGTCGTCGTCTCTGTGTCGTCTCTGTGTCGTCTCTCAGTCGTCTCTGTGTCGTCTCTGTGTCGTCTCTGTGTCGTCTCTGTGTCGTCTCTCTGTGTCGTCTCTGTGTCTGTGTCGTCTCTGTGTTGTCTCTGTGTCTGTGTCGTCTCTGTGTCTTCTCAGTGTCGTCTCTCTGTGTCGTCTCTGTGTCTGTGTCGTCTCTGTGTCGTCTCTGTGTCTGTGTCGTCTCTTTGTCGTCTCTGTGTCATCTCTATGTCGTCTAGTGTCGTCTCTGTGTCGTCATCTCTGTGTCGTCTCTGTGCCGTCTCTGTGTCAACTCTGTGTCGTCTCTGTGTCGTCTCTATGTTCTCTCTCTGTGTCGTCTCTGTGTCTGTGTCGTCTCTTTGTCGTCTCTGTGTTGTCATCTCTGTGTCTTCTCTGTGTCGTCTCTGTGCCTTTCTCTGTGTCGTCTCTGTGTCGTCTCTGTTTAGTCTCTTTGTCGTCTCTCTGTGTCGTCTCTGAGTCGACACAGAGATGACACAGAGACGACACAGAGAGGACGCAGAGACGAGGACACAGAGACGACACAGAGACGACACAGACACAGAGACGACACAGACACAGAGATTACACAGACCTGACTCTGTATCTAGAGAGACGACACAGAGACGACACAGAGACGACACAGAGACGACACAGAGACGGCACAGAGACGACACAGAGACGACACTGAGACGACGACACAGAGACGACACAGAGACGACACAGACACAGAGACGACACAGAGTCGTCTCTGTGTCTTTGTCGTCTCTGTGTCATCTCTGTGTCGTCTCTGTGTCTGTGTCGTCTCTGTGTCGTCTCCGTGTCGTCTCTGTGTCGTCGTCTCTGTGTCGTCTCTGTGTCATCTCTGTGCTATCTCTATGTCGTCTCTGTGTCGTCTCTGTGTCGTCTCTGTGTCTTCTCTCTGTTTCATCTCTGTGTCGACACAGAGAGTCCCTGTGTAGTCTCTGTGTCGTCTCTGTGTCGTCTCTGTGTCGTCGTCTCTGTGTCGTCTCTGTGTCGTCTCTGTGCCGTCTCTGTGTCGTCTCTGTGTCGTCTCTGTGTCGTCTCTCTGTGTCGTCTCTGTGTCGACACAGAAACGACACAGAGACGAAACAGAGACGACACAGAGTCGTCTCTGTGTCGTCTCTGTGTCTTTGTCGTCTCTGTGTCGTCTCTGTCTCGTCGTCTCTGTGTCGTCTCTGTGCCGTCTCTGTGTCGTCTCTGTGTCGTCTCTGTGCCGTCTCTGTGTCGTCTGTGTGTCGTCTCTGTGTCGTCTCTCTGTGTCGTCTCTCTGTGTCGTCTCTGTGTCAACACAGAGACGACACAGAGACGACACAGAGTTGTCTCTGTGTCGTCTCTGTGTCTGTGTTATCTCTGTGTCGTCTCTGTGTCGTCTCTGTGCCTTCGTCTCTGTGCCTTCGTCTCTGTGTCGTCTCTCTGTCGTCTCTGTGCCGTCTCTGTGTCGTCTCTTTGTCGTCTCTGTGTCTGTGTCGTCTCTGTGTCGTCTCTGCGTCGTCTCTGTGTCGACACAGAGAGGACACGGAGACGACACAGAGACGACACAGAGTCGTCTCTGTGTCGTCTCTGTGTCTGTGTCGTCTCTGTGTCGTCTCTGTGTTGTCTCTGTGCCGTCGTCTCAGTGTCATCTCTGTGTCGTCTCTGTGCCGTCTCTGTGTCGTCTCTGTATCGTCTCTGTGTCGTCTCTGTGTCCTCTCTGTGTCGTCTCTGTGTCGTCTCTGTGTCTGTGTCGTCTCTGTGTCGTCGTCTCTGTGTCGTCTCTTTGTCTGTGTCGTCTCTGTTTCGTCTCTGTGTCATCTCTGTGTCTGTGTCGTCTCTGTGTCGTCTCTGTGTCGTCATCTCTGTGTCGTCTCTGTGTCATCTCTGTGCCATCTCTGTGTCGTCTCTGTGTCGTCTCTGTGTCTTCTCTCTGTTTAGTCTCTGTGTCGACACAGAGACGACACAGAGACGACACAGATTCGTCTCTGTGTCTGTGTCGTCTCTGTGTCTTTGTCGTCTCTGTGTCGTCTCTGTGTCGTCGTCTCTGTGTCGTCTCTGTGTCGTCTCTGTGTCGTCATCTCTGTGTCGTCTCTGAGTCGACACAGAGATGACACAGAGACGACACAGAGAGGACGCAGAGACGAGGACACAGAGACGACACAGAGACGACACAGACACAGAGACGACACAGACACAGAGATTACACAGACCCGACTCTGTATCTAGAGAGACGACACAGAGACGACACAGAGACGACACAGAGACGACACAGAGACGGCACAGAGACGACACAGAGACGACACTGAGACGACGACACAGAGACGACACAGAGACGACACAGACACAGAGACGACACAGAGTCGTCTCTGTGTCTTTGTCGTCTCTGTGTCATCTCTGTGTCGTCTCTGTGTCTGTGTCGTCTCTGTGTCGTCTCTGTGTCACAGAGACGACACAGAGAGTCGTCTCTGTGTCGTCTCCGTGTCGTCTCTGTGTCGTCTCTGTGTCGTCTCTGTGTCTTCTCTCTGTGTCATCTCTGTGTCGACACAGAGACGACACAGAGAGTCGTCTCTGTGTCGTCTCTGTGTCTGTGTCGTCTCTGTGTTCTCTCTGTGTCGTCTCTGTGTCGTCGTCTCTGTGTAGTCTCTGTGTCGTCTCTGTGTCGTCTCTGTGTCGTCTCTGTGTCGTCGTCTCTGTGTCGTCTCTGTGTCGTCTCTGTGCCGTCTCTGTGTCGTCTCTGTGTCTTTGTCGTCTCTGTGTCGTCTCTGTGTCGTCTCTGTCTCGTTGTCTCTGTGTCGTCTCTGTGCCGTCTCTGTGTCGTCTCTGTGTCGTCTCTGTGCCGTCTCTGTGTCGTCTGTGTGTCGTCTCTGTGTCGTCTCTCTGTGTCGTCTCTGTGTAAACACAGAGACGACACAGAGACGACACAGAGTCGTCTCTGTGTCGTCTCTGTGTCTGTGTTATCTCTGTGTCGTCTCTGTGTCGTCTCTGTGCCTTCGTCTCTGTGCCTTCGTCTCTGTGTCGTCTCTCTGTCGTCTCTGTGCCGTCTCTGTGTCGTCTCTTTGTCGTCTCTGTGTCTGTGTCGTCTCTGTGTCGTCTCTGTGTCGTCTCTGTGTTGTCGTCTCTGTGTCGTCTCTGTGTCGTCTCTGTGCCGTCTCTGTGTCGTCTCTGTGTCGTCTCTGTGTTTTCTCTCTGTGTCGTCTCTGTGTCGACACAGAGACGACACAGAGACGACACAGAGACGACACAGAGACGACACAGAGTCGTCTCTGTGTCGTCTCTGTGTCGTCTCTGTGTTGTCTCTGTGCTGTCGTCTCAGTATCATCTCTGTGTCGTCTCTGTGCCGTCTCTATGTCGTCTCTGTATCGTCTCTGTGTCGTCTCTGTGTCCTCTCTGTGTCGTCTCTGTGTCGTCTCTGTGTCTGTGTCGTCTCTGTGTCGTCTCTGTGTCGTCGTCTCTGTGTCGTCTCTTTGTCTGTGTCGTCTCTGTTTCGTCTCTGTGTCATCTCTGTGTCTGTGTCGTCTCTGTGTCGTCTCTGTGTCGTCATCTCTGTGTCGTCTCTGTGTCATCTCTGTGCCATCTCTGTGTCGTCTCTGTGTCGTCTCTGTGTCGTCTCTGTGTCTTCTCTCTGTGTAGTCTCTGTGTCGACAAAGAGACGACACAGAGACGACACAGATTCGTCTCTGTGTCTGTGTCGTCTCTGTGTCTGTGTCGTCTCTGTGTCGTCGTCTCTGTGTCGTCTCTGTGTCGTCGTCTCTGTGTCGTCTCTGTGTCTTATCTGTGCCGTCTCTGTGTCGTCTCTGTGTCGTCTCTGTGTCATCTCTGTGTCGTCTCTGTGTTGTCTCTGTGTCGTTTCTATGTCGTCGTCTCTGTGTCGTCTCTGTGTCGTCTCTGTGCCATCTCTGTATCGACTCTGTGTCGTCTCTGTGTCTGTGTCGTCTCTGTTTCGTCTCTGTGTCAGAGAGACGACACAGAGAGTCGTCTCTGTGTCGTCTCTGTGTCTGGGTCGTCTTTGTGTCGTCGTCTCTGTTTCGTCTCTGTGTCATCTCTGTGCCATCTCTGTGTCGTCTCTGTGTCGTCTCTGTGTCGTCTCTGTGTCTTCTCTCTGTGTCGACTCTGTGTCGACACAGAGACGACACAGAGACGACACAGTGTCATCTCTTTGTCGTCTCTGTGTCTTTGTCGTCTCTGTGTCGTCTCTGTGTCGTCTCTCTGTGTCGTCTCTGTGTCGACACAGAGACGACACAGAGAGTCGTCTCTGTGTCGTCTCTGTGTCTGTGTCGTCTCTGTGTCGTCTCTGTGTCTGTGTCGTCTCTGTGTCGTCTCTGTTTAGTCTCTGTGTCGTCTCTCTGTGTCGTCTCTGAGACGACAAGGAGATGACACAGAGACGACACAGAGAGGACGCAGAGATGACGACACAGAGACGACACAGAGACGACACAGACACAGAGACGACACAGACACAGAGATTACACAGACCCGACTCTGTGTCTAGAGAGACGACACAGAGACGACACAGAGACGACACAGAGACGACACAGAGACGACACAGAGACGACACAGAGACGACACAGAGACGGCACAGAGACGACACAGAGACGACACTGAGACGACGACAAAGAGACGACACAGACACAGAGACGACACAGAGTCGTCTCTGTGTCGTCTCTGTGTCTTTGTCGTCTCTGTGTCGTCTCTGTGTCGTCTCTGTGTCTGTGTCGTCTCTGTGTCGTCTCTGTGTTACAGAGACGACACAGAGACGACACAGAGAGTCGTCTCTGTGTCGTCTCCGTGTCGTCTCTGTGTCGTCGTCTCTGTGTCGTCTCTGTGTCATCTCTGTGCTATCTCTATGTCGTCTCTGTGTCGTCTCTGTGTCGTCTCTGTGTCTTCTCTCTGTGTCATCTCTGTGTCGAAACAGAGACGACACAAAGAGTCGTCTCTGTGTCGTCTCTGTGTCTGTGTCGTCTCTGTGTTCTCTCTGTGTCTTCTCTGTGTCGTCGTCTCTGTGTAGTCTCTGTGTCGTCTCTGTGTCGTCTCTGTGTCGTCTCTGTGTCGTCGTCTCTGTGTCGTCTCTGTGTCGTCTCTGTGCCGTCTCTGTGTCGTCTCTGTGTCGTCTCTGTGTCGTCTCTGTGTCTTTGTCGTCTCTGTGTCGTCTCTGTGTCGTCTCTGTCTCGTCGTCTCTGTGTCGTCTCTGTGCCGTCTCTGTGTCGTCTGTGTGTCGTCTCTGTGTCGTCTCTCTGTGTCGTCTCTGTGTCAACAAAGAGACGACACAGAGACGACACAGAGTCGTCTCTGTGTCGTCTCTGTGTCTGTGTCGTCTCTGTGTCGTCTCTGTGTCTGTGTCGTCTCTGTGTCGTCTCTGTGTCGTCTCTGTGTCGTCTCTGTTTAGTCTCTGTGTCGTCTCTGAGTCGACACAGAGATGACACAGAGACGACACAGAGAGGACGCAGAGACGACGACACAGAGACGACACAGACACAGAGACGACACAGACACAGAGATTACACAGACCCGACTCTGTGTCTAGAGAGACGACACAGAGACGACACAGAGACGACACAGAGACGACACAGAGACGACACAGCGACGACACAGAGACGACACAGAGACGGCACAGAGACGACACAGAGACGACACTGAGACGACGACATAGAGACGACACAGACACAGAGACGACACAGAGTCGTCTCTGTGTCGTCTCTGTGTCTTTGTCGTCTCTGTGTCATCTCTGTGTCGTCTCTGTGTCTGTGTCGTCTCTGTGTTACAGAAACGACACAGAGACGACACAGAGAGTCGTCTCTGTGTCGTCTCCGTGTCGTCTCTGTGTCTTCTCTCTGTGTCATCTCTGTGTCGAAACAGAGACGACACAGAGAGTCGTCTCTGTGTCGTCTCTGTGTCTGTGTCGTCTCTGTGTTCTCTCTGTGTCTTCTCTGTGTCGTCGTCTCTGTGTAGTCTCTGTGTCGTCTCTGTGTCGTCTCTGTGTCGTCTCTGTGTCGTCTCTGTGTCGTCTCTGTGCCGTCTCTGTGTCGTCTCTGTGTCGTCTCTGTGTCGTCTCTGTGTCTGTGTCGTCTCTGTGTTCTCTCTGTGTCTTCTCTGTGTCGTCGTCTCTGTGTAGTCTCTGTGTCGTCTCTGTGTCGTCTCTGTGTCGTCGTCTCTGTGTCATCTCTGTGTCGAAACAGAGACGACACAGAGAGTCGTCTCTGTGTCGTCTCTGTGTCTGTGTCGTCTCTGTGTTCTCTCTGTGTCTTCTCTGTGTCGTCGTCTCTGTGTAGTCTCTGTGTCGTCTCTGTGTCGTCTCTGTGTCGTCTCTGTGTCGTCGTCTCTGTGTCGTCTCTGTGTCGTCTCTGTGCCGTCTCTGTGTCGTCTCTGTGTCGTCTCTGTGTCGTCTCTCTGTGTCGTCTCTGTGTCGACACAGAAACGACACAGAGACGACACAGAGAAGACACAGAGTCGTCTCTGTGTCGTCTCTGTGTCGTCTCTGTCTCGTCGTCTCTGTGTCGTCTCTGTGCCGTCTCTGTGTCGTCTGTGTGTCGTCTCTGTGTCGTCTCTCTGTGTCGTCTCTGTGTCAACACAGAGACGACACAGAGACGACACAGAGTCGTCTCTGTGTCGTCTCTGTGTCTGTGTCATCTATGTGTCGTCTCTGTGCCTTCGTCTCTGTGCCTTCGTCTCTGTGTCGTCTCTTTGTCGTCTCTGTGTCTGTGTCGTCTCTGTGTCGTCTCTGTGTCGTCTCTGTGTTGTCGTCTCTGTGTCGTCTCTGTGTCGTCTCTGTGCCGTCTCTGTGTCGTCTCTGTGTCGTCTCTGTGTCGTCTCTCTGTGTCGTCTCTGTTTCGACACAGAGAGGACACGGAGACGACACAGAGACGACACAGAGACGACACAGAGTCGTCTCTGTGTCGTATCTGTGTCTGTGTCGTCTCTGTGTCGTCTCTGTGTTGTCTCTGTGCCGTCGTCTCAGTGTCATCTCTGTTTCTTCTCTGTGCCGTCTCTGTGTCGTCTCTGTATCGTCTCTGTGTCGTCTCTGTGTCCTCTCTATGTCGTCTCTGTGTCGTCTCTGTGTCGTCTCTCTGTGTCGTCTCTGTGTCGACACAGAGACGACACAGAGACGACACAGAGACAACACAGAGTCGGCTCTGTGTCATCTCTGTGTCTGTGTCGCCTCTGTGTCTGTGTCGTCTCTGTGTCGTCTCTGTGTCGTCGTCTCTGTGTCATCTCTGTGTCGAAACAGAGACGACACAGAGAGTCGTCTCTGTGTCGTCTCTGTGTCTGTGTCGTCTCTGGGTTCTCTCTGTGTCTTCTCTGTGTCGTCGTCTCTGTGTAGTCTCTGTGTCGTCTCTGTGTCGTCTCTGTGTCGTCTCTGTGTCGTCGTCTCTGTGTCGTCTCTGTGTCGTCTCTGTGCCGTCTCTGTGTCGTCTCTGTGTCGTCTCTGTGTCGTCTCTCTGTGTCGTCTCTGTGTCGTCTCTGTGTCGTCTCTGTGTCGTCTCTGTGTCGTCTCTGTCTCGTCGTCTCTGTGTCGTCTCTGTGCCGTCTCTGTGTCGTCTGTGTGTCGTCTCTGTGTCGTCTCTCTGTGTCGTCTCTGTGTCAACACAGAGACGACACAGAGACGACACAGAGTCGTCTCTGTGTCGTCTCTGTGTCTGTGTCATCTATGTGTCGTCTCTGTGCCTTCGTCTCTTTGCCTTCGTCTCTGTGTCGTCTCTCTGTCGTCTCTGTGCCGTCTCTGTGTCGTCTCTTTGTCGTCTCTGTGTCTGTGTCGTCTCTGTGTCGTCTCTGTGTCGTCTCTGTGTTGTCGTCTCTGTGTCGTCTCTGTGTCGTCTCTGTGCCGTCTCTGTGTCGGCTCTGTGTCGTCTCTGTGTCGTCTCTCTGTGTCGTCTCTGTTTCGACACAGAGAGGACACGGAGACGACACAGAGACGACACAGAGACGACACAGAGTCGTCTCTGTCGTATCTGTGTCTGTGTCGTCTCTGTGTCGTCTCTGTGTTGTCTCTGTGCCGTCGTCTCAGTGTCATCTCTGTTTCTTCTCTGTGCCGTCTCTGTGTCGTCTCTGTATCGTCTCTGTGTCGTCTCTCTGTCCTCTCTGTGTCGTCTCTGTGTCGTCTCTGTGTCGTCTCTCTGTGTCGTCTCTGTGTCGACACAGAGACGACACAGAGACGACACAGAGACGACACAGAGTCGGCTCTGTGTCATCTCTGTGTCTGTGTCGTCTCTGTGTCTGTGTCGTCTCTGCGTCTTCTCTGTGTCGTCTCTGTGTCGTCGTCTCTGTTTCGTCTCTTTGTCTGTGTCGTCTCTGTTTCGTCTCTGTGTCATCTCTGTGTCTGTGTCGTCTCTGTGTAGTCATCTCTGTGTCGTCTCTGTGTCATCTCTGTGCCATCTCTGTGTCGTCTCTGTGTCGTCTCTGTGTCGTCTCTGTGTCTTCTCTCTGTGTAGTCTCTGTGTCGACACAGAGACGACACAGAGACGACACAGATTCGTCTCTGTGTCTGTGTCGTCTCTGTGTCTGTGTCGTCTCTGTGTCGTCTCTGTGTCGTCGTCTCTGTGTCGTCTCTGTGTCGTCTCTGTGTCGTCGTCTCTGTGTCGTCTCTGTGTCGTATCTGTGCCGTCTCTGTGTCGTCTCTGTGTCGTCTCTGTGTCGTCTCTGTGTCGTCTCTGTGTTGTCTCTGTGTCGTTTCTATGTCGTCGTCTCTGTGTTGTCTCTGTGTCGTCTCTGTGCCTTCTCTGTGTCGTCTCTGTGTCGTCTCTCTGTGTCGTCTCTGTGTCGACACAGAGACGACACAGAGACTACACAGAGACGACACAGAGTCGTCTCTGTGTCGTCTCTGTGTCTGTGTCGTCTCTGTGTCACAGAGACGACACAGAGAGTCGTCTCTGTGTCGTCTTTGTGTCTGTGTCGTCTCTGTGTCGTCGTCTCTGTTTCGTCTCTGTGTGATCTCTGTGCCATCTCTGTGTCGTCTCTGTGTCGTCTCTGTGTCGTCTCTGTGTCTTCTCTCTGTGTCGACTCTGTGTCGTCTCTG
Organism: Artemia sinica; assembly: GCA_027921565.1. Lineage (NCBI taxonomy): Eukaryota > Metazoa > Arthropoda > Branchiopoda > Anostraca > Artemiidae > Artemia > Artemia sinica. The sequence goes on from CM051258.1 coordinate 68,320,439, forward strand.
TGTCTGTGTCGTCTCTGTGTCGTCGTCTCTGTTTCGTCTCTGTGTCATCTCTGTGCCATCTCTGTGTCGTCTCTGTGTCGTCTCTGTGTCGTCTCTGTGTCTGTGTCGTCTCTGTGTCGTCTCTGTGTCTGTGTCGTCTCTGTGTCGTCTCTGTTTAGTCTCTGTGTCGTCTCTCTGTGTCGTCTCTGAGTCGACACAGAGATGACACAGAGACGACACAAAGAGGACGCAGAGACGACGACACAGAGACGACACAGAGACGACACAGACACAGAGATGACACAGACACAGAGATTACACAGACCCGACTCTGTGTCTAGAGAGACGACACAGAGACGACACAGAGACGACACAGAGACGACACAGAGACGACACAGAGACGGCACAGAGACGACACAGAGACGACACTGAGACGACGACACAGAGACGACACAGAGACGACACAGACACAGAGACGACACAGAGTCGTCTCTGTGTCGTCTCTGTGTCTTTGTCGTCTCTGTGTCGTCTCTGTTTCGACACAGAGACGACACAGAGACGACACAGAGTCGTCTCTGTGTCGTCTCTGTGTCTGTGTCGTCTCTGTGTTACAGAGACGACACAGAGACGACACAGAGAGTCGTCTCTGTGTCGTCTCCGTGTCGTCTCTGTGTCGTCTCTGTGTCGTCTCTGTGTCATCTCTGTGCTATCTCTATGTCGTCTCTGTGTCGTCTCTGTGTCGTCTCTGTGTCTTCTCTCTGTGTCATCTCTGTGTCTGTGTCGTCTCTGTGTTCTCTCTGTGTCGTCTCTGTGTCGTCGTCTCTGTGTAGTCTCTGTGTCGTCTCTGTGTCGTCTCTGTGTCGTCCCTGTGTCGTCTCTGTGTCGTCGTCTCTGTGTCGTCTCTGTGTCGTCTCTGTGCCGTCTCTGTGTCGTCTCTGTGTCGTCTCTGTGTCGTCTCTCTGTGTCGTCTCTGTGTCGACACAGAAACGACACAGAGATGACACAGAGACGACACAGAGTCGTCTCTGTGTCGTCTCTCTGTGTCGTCTCTATGTCGTCTCTGTCTCGTCGTCTCTGTGTCGTCTCTGTGCCGTCTCTGTGTCGTCTCTGTGTCGTCTCTGTGCCGTCTCTGTCTCGTCTGTGTGTCGTCTCTGTGTCGTCTCTGTGTCTGTGTCATCTCTGTGTCGTCTCTGTGTCGTCTCTGTGTCATCTCTGTGCCTTCGTCTCTGTGTCGTCTCTCTGTCGTCTCTGTGCCGTCTCTGTGTCGTCTCTTTGTCGTCTCTGTGTCTGTGTCGTCTCTGTGTCGTCTCTGTGTCGTCTCTGTGTTGTCGTCTCTTTGTCGTCTCTGTGTCGTCGTCTCTGTGTTGTCTCTGTGTCTTTTCTGTGTCGTCTCTATGTCGTCTCTGTCTCGTCGTCTCTGTGTCGTCTCTGTGTCGTCTCTGTGCCGTCTCTGTGTCGTCTCTGTGTCGTCTCTGTGTCATCTCTGTGTCGTCTCTGTGTCGTTTCTATGTCGTCATCTCTGTGTCGTCTCTGTGTCGTCTCTGTGTCTGTGTTGTCTCTGTGTCCTCTCTGTGTCGTCTCTTTTCGTCTCTGTATCGTCGTCTCTGTGTCATCTCTGTGTCATCTCTTTGCCGTCTCTGTGCCGTCTCTGTGTCGTCTCTGTGTCGTCTCTGTGTCGTCGTTCTGTGTTGTCGACACAGAGACGACACAGAGACAACACAGAGACGACTCTGTGTCGTCTCTGTGTCGTCTCTGTGTCGTCTCTCTGTCGTCTCTGTGCCGTCTCTGTGTCGTCTCTGTGTCGTCTCTGTGTCGTCTCTGTGTCTGTGTCGTCTCTGTGTCGTCTCTGTGTCGTCGTCTCTGTGTCGTCTCTGTGTCGTCTCTGTGCCGTCTCTGTGTCGTCTCTGTGTCGTCTCTCTATCGCCTCTCTATGTCGTCTCTGTGTCGACACAGAGACACACAGAGACGACACAGAGATGACACAGAGACGACACAGAGAGTCGTCTCTGTGTCGTCTCTGTGTCTGTGTCGTCTCTGTGTCGTCTCTGTGTCGTCGTCTCTGTGTCGTCGTTTCTGTGTCGTCTCTGTGTCGTCTCTGTGTCGTCTGTGTCGTCTCTGTGTCGTCTGTGTGTCGTCTCTGTGTCGACACAGAGACGACACACAGAGACGACACAGAGACGACACAGAGTCGTCTCTGTGTCGTCTCTGTGTCTTTGTCCTCTCTGTGTCGTCTCTGTGTCACAGAGACGACACAGAGACTACACAGAGAGTCGTCTCTGTGTCGTCTCTGTGTCTGTGTCGTCTCTGTGTCGTCTCTCTGTTTCGTCTCTGTGTTGACACAGAGACGACACAGAGACGACACAGAGTCGTCTCTGTGTCGTCTCTGTGTCTTTGTCCTCTCTGTGTCGTCTCTGTGTCACAGAGACGACACAGAGACTACACAGAGAGTCGTCTCTGTGTCGTCTCTGTGTCTGTGTCGTCTCTGTGTCGTCGTCTCTGTATCGTCTCTGTGTCATCTCTGTGCCATTCCTGTGTCGTCTCTGTGTCGTCTCTGTGTCTTCTCTCTCTGTCGACACAGAGACGACACAGAGACGACACAGTGTCATCTCTGTGTCGTCTCTGTGTCTTTGTTGTCTCTGTGTCGACACAGAGACGCCACAGAGACGACACAGAGTCGTCTCTGTGTCGTCTCTGTGTCTGTGTCGTCTCTGTGTCGTCGCTGTGTCTGTGTCGTCTCTGTGTCGTTTCTGTGTCTGTGTCGTCTCTGTGTCGTCTCTGTGTCACAGAGACGACACAGAGACGACACAGAGTCGTCTCTGTGTCATCTCTGTGTCTGTGTCGTCTCTGTGTTGTCTCTTTGTCGTCTCTGTGTCGTCGTCTCTGTGCTGTCTCTGTGTCTTCTCTGTGTCGTCTCTGTGTCGTCTCTGTGCCGTCTCTGTGTCGTCTCTGTGTCGCCTCTGTGTCGTCTCTGTGTCGTCTCTGTGTCGTCTCTGTGTCGTTTCTATGTCGTCATCTCTGTGTCGTCTCTGTGTCGGTCTTGTGTCTGTGTTGTCTCTGTGTCGTCTCTGTGTCGTCTCTGTGTCGTCGTCTCTATGTCATCTCTGTGTCATTGCTTTGCCGTCTCTGTGTCGTCTCTGTGTCGTCTCTCTGTCGTCTCTGTGCCGTCTCTGTGTCGTCTCTCTGTCGTCTCTGTGTCGTCTCTGTGCCTGTGTCGTCTCTGTGTCGTCTCTGTGTCGTCGTCTCAGTGTCGTCTCTGTGTCGTCTCTGTGCCGTCTCTGTGTCGTCTCTGTGTCGTCTCTCTGTCGTCTCTCTATGTCGTCTCTGTGTCGACACAGAGACGACACAGAGAGACGACACAGAGACGACACAGAGACGACACAGAGTCGTCTCTGTGTCGTCTCTGTGTCTGTGTCGTCTCTGTGTCGTCTCTGTGTCGTCTCTGTGTCGTCGTCTCTGTGTCGTCGTCTCTGTGTCGTCTCTGTGTCGTCTCCCTGGGTCGTCTCTGTGTCGACACAGAGACGACTTACAGAGACGACACAGAGACGACACAGAGTCGTCTCTGTGTCTGTGTCCTCTCTGTGTCGTCTCTGTGTCACAGAGACGACACAGAGACTACACAGAGAGTCGTCTCTGTGTCGTCTCTGTGTCTGTGTCGTCTCTGTGTCGTCTCTGTGTCGTCTCTCTGTTTCGTCTCTGTGTCGACACAGAGACGACACAGAGACGACACAGAGTCGTCTCTGTGTCGTCTCTGCGTCTGTGTCGTCTCTGTGTCGTCTCTGTGTCTGTGTCGTCTCTATGTCGTCTCTGTTTCGTCTCTCTGTGTCGTCTCTGTGTCGACACAGAGACGACACAGAGACGACACAGAGTCGTCTCTGTGTCGTCTCTGTGTCTGTGTCGTCTCTGTGTCGTCTCTGTGTCTGTGTCGTCTCTGTGTCGTCTCTGTGTCTGTGTCGTCTCTGTGTCTGTGTCGTCTCTGTGTTCTCTCTTTGTCGTCTCTGTGTCGTCGTCTCTGTGTTGTCTCTGTGTCTTTTCTGTGTCGTCTCTGTGTCGTCGTCTCTGTGTCGTCTCTGTGTCGTCTCTGTGCCGTCTCTGTGTCGTCTCTGTGTCGTCTCTGTGTCGTCTCTGTGTCGTCTCTGTGTCGTTTCTATGTCGTCATCTCTGTATCGTCTCTCTGTCGTCTCTGTGTCTGTGTTGTCTCTGTGTCATCTCTGTGTCGTCTCTGTGTCGTCTCTGTGTCGTCGTCTCTTTGTCATCTCTGTGTCATCTCTTTGCAATCTCTGTGCCGTCTCTGTGTCGTCTCTGTGTCGTCGTTCTGTGTTGTCGACACAGAGACGACACAGAGACAACACAGAGACGGCTCTGTGTCGTCTCTGTGTCGTCTCTGTGTTTTCTCTCTGTCGTCTCTGTGCCGTCTCTGTGTCGTCTCTGTGTCGTCTCTGTGTCGTCTCTGTGTCGTCTCTCTGTGTCGTCTCTGTGTCGTCTCTGTGTCTGTGTCGTCTCTGTGTCGTCTCTGTGTCGTCGTCACAGTGTCGTCTCTGTTTCGTCTCTGTGCCGTCTCTGTGTCGTCTCTGTGTCGTCTCTGTGTCTGTGTCGTCTCTGTGTCGTCTCTGTGTCGTCGTTCCTGTGTCGTCTCTGTGTCTGTGTCCTCTCTGTGTCGTCTCTGTGTCTGTGTCGTCTCTGTCGTCTCTCTGTTTCGTCTCTGTGTCGACACAGAGACGACACAGAGACGACACAGCGTCGTCTCTGTGTCTTCTCTGTGTCTGTGTCGTCTCTGTGTCTGTGTCGTCTCTATGTCGTCTCTGTGTCGTCTCTATGTCGTCTAGTGTCGTCTCTGTGTCGTCGTCTCTGTGTCGTCTCTGTGTCGTCTCTGTGCCGTCTCTGTGTCGTCTCTGTGTCGTTCTGTGTTGTCTCTCTGTGTCGTCTCTGTGTCGTCTCTGTGTCATCTCTGTGTCTGTGTCGTCTCTGTGTCGTCTCTGTGTCGTCTCTGTGCTGTCTCTCTGTGTCGTCTCTGTGTCGTCTCTGTGTCATCTCTGTGTCTGTGTCGTCTCTGTGTCGTCTCTGTGTCGTCTCTGTGCCGTCTCTGTGTCGTCTCTGTGTCGTCTCTGTGTCGTCTCTGTGTCGACACAGAGACGACACAGAGACGACACAGAGTCGTCTCTGTTTCGTCTCTGTGTCTGTGTCGTCTCTGTGTCGTCTTTGTGTCTGTGTCGTCCCTGTTTCGTCTCAATGTCGTCTCTGTGTCTGTGTCGTCTCTGTGTCGTCTCTGTGTCGTTTCTGTGTCATCTCTGTGCCATCTCTGTGTCGTCTCTGTGTCGTCTCTGTGTCTTCTCTCTGTGTCGACTCGTGTCGACACAGAGACGACAAAGAGACGACACAGAGTCGTCTCTGTGTCTGTGTCGTCTCTGTGTCGTCTCTGTGTCACAGAGAGAACACAGAGACGACACAGAGAGTCGTCTCTGTGTCGTCTCTTTGTCTGTGTCGTCTCTGTGTTCTCTCTGTGTCGTCTCTGTGTCGTCGTCTCTGTGTCGTCTCTGTGTCGTCGTCTCTGTGTCGTCTCTGTGTCGTCTCTGTGTCGTCTCTCTGTGTCGTCTCTGTGTCAACACAGAAACGACACAGAGACGACACAGAGACGACACAGAGTCGTCTCTGTGTCGTCTCTGTGTCTTTGTCGTCTCTGTGTCGTCTCTGTGTCTGTGTCGTCTCTGTGTCACAGAGGCGAAACAGAGACGACACAGAGAGTCGTCTCTGTGTCGTCTCTGTGTATGTGTCTTCTCTGTTTCATCGTCTCTGTGTCGTCTCTGTGTCATCTCTGTGCCATCTCTGTGTCGTCTCTGTGTCGTCTCTGTGTCTTCTCTCTGTGTCGTCTCTGTGTCGACACAGAGACGACACAGAGACGACACAGAGTCGTCTCTGTGTCGTCTCTGTATCTGTGTCGTCTCTGTGTCGTCTCTGTGTCTGTGTCGTCTCTGTGTTCTCTCTGTGTCCTCTCTGTGTCGTCGTCTCTGTGTCGTCTCTGTGTCGTCCTTGTGTCGTCTCTGTGTCGTCTCTGTGTCGTCGTCTCTTTGTCGTCTCTGTGTCGTCTCTGTGCCGCCTCTGTGTCGTCTCTGTGTCGTCTCTGTGTCGTCTCTCTGTGTCGTCTCTGTGTCTGTGTCGTCTATGTGTCGTCTCTGTCTCGTCGTCTCTGTGTCGTCTCTTTGTCGTCTCTGTGCCGTCTCTGTGTCGTCTCTGTGTCGTCTCTCTGTGTCGTCTCTGTGTCAACACAGAGACGACACAGAGACGACACAGAGTCGTCTCTGTGTCGTCTCTGTGTCTGTGTCGTCTCTGTGTTGTCTCTGTGTCGTCGTCTCTGTGTCGTCTCTCTGTCGTCTCTGTGCCGTCTCTGTGTCGTCTCTGTGTGGTCTCTGTGTCTGTGTCGTCTCTGTGTCGTCTCTGTGTCTGTGTCGTCTCTGTGTCGTCTCTGTGTCGTCTCTATGTCGTCTCGGTGTCGTCGTCTCTGTGTCGTCTCTGTGTCATCTCTGTGCCGTCCCTATGTCGTCTTTGTGTCGTCTCTGTGTCGTCTCTGTGTCGTCTCTCTGTGTCGTCTCTGTGTCGACACAGAGACGACACAGAGACGAAACAGAGAGACGACACAGAGACGACACAGAGACGACACAGAGACGACATAGGGACGGCACAGAGATGACACAGAGACGACACAGAGACGACGACACCGAGACGACATAGAGACGACACAGAGATGACACAGAGACGACACAGAGAGTCGTCTCTGTGTTGTTTCTGTGTCTGTGTCGTCTCTGTGTCGTCGTCTCTGTGTTGTCTCTGTGCCGTCTCTGTGTTGTCTCTGTGTCGTCTCTCTATGTCGTCTCTGTGTCGTCTCTCTGTGTCGTCTCTGTGTCGACACAGGGACGACACAGAGACGACAGAGAGTCGTCTCTGTGTCGTCTCTGTGTCTGTGTCGTCTCTGTGTCGTTTCTGTGTCTGTGTCGTCGTCTCTGTGTCGTCTCTGTGTCATCTCTGTGCCGTCTCTGTGTCGTCTCTGTGTCGTCTCTGTGTCGTGTCTGTCTCACAGAGACGACACAGAGAGTCGTCTCTGTGTCGTTTCTGTGTCTGTGTCGTCTCTCTGTCGTCGTCTCTATGTCGTCTCTGTGTCGTGTCTGTGTCTGTGTCGTCTCTGTGTCGTCTCTGTGTCGTCTCTGTGTCGTCGTCTCTGTTTCGTCTCTGTGTCGTCTCTGTGCCGTCTCTGTGTCGTCTCTGTGTCGTCTCTGTGTCGTCTCTACGTCGTGTCGTCTCTGTGTCGTCTCTGTGTCGTCGTCTCTGTGTCGTCTCTGTGTCGTCTCTGTGTCGTCTCTGTGTCGTCTCTGTGTCGTCTCTGTGTCGTCTCTTTGTCGTCGTCTCTGTTTCGTCTCTGTGTCGTCTCTGTGCCGTCTCTGTGTTGTCTCTGTGTCGTCTCACTGTCGTCTCTGTGTCGTCTCTCTGTGTCATCTCTATGTCGAAACAGAGACGACAAAGAGACGACACAGAGTCGTCTCTGTGTCGTTTCTGTGTCTTTGTCGTCTCTGTGTCTGTGTCATCTCTGTGTTGTCTCTTTGTCGTCGTCTCTGTGTCGTCTCTGTGTCGTCTCTGTGCTGTCTCTGTGTCATCTCTGTGTCGTCTCTGTATCGTCTCTGTGTCGTCGACTCTGTGTCGTCTCTGTGTCGTCTCTGTGCCGTCTCTGTGTCGTCTCTGTGTCGTCTCTCTGTGCCGTCTCTGTGTCGTCTCTGTGTCGTCTCTGTGTCGTCTCTCTGTGTCGTCTCTATGTCGACACAGAGACGACAAAGAGCACAGAATCGTCTCTGTGTCGTCTCTGTGTCTGTGTCATCTCTGTGTCTGTGTCGTCTCTGTGTCATCTCTGTGTCGTCGTCTCTGTGTCGTCTCTGTGTCGTCTCTGTGCCGTCTCTGTGTCGTCTCTGTGTCGTCTCTGTGTCGTTGTCTCTGTGTCGTCTCTGTGTCGTCTCTGTGCCGTCTCTGTGTCGTCTCTGTGTCGTCTCTGTGTCGTCTCTGTGTCGTCTCTCTGTGTCGTCTCTGTGTCGACACAGAGACGACACAGAGAGACCATACAGATACGACACAGAGACGACACAGAGTCGTCTCTGTGTCGTCTCTGTGTCGTCTCTGTGTTGTCTTTCTGTGTCGTCTCTATGTCGACACAGAGACGACAAAGAGACGACACAGAGTCGTCTCTGTGTCATCTCTGTGTCTTTGTCGTCTCTGTGTCTGTGTCGTCTCTGTGTCGTCGTCTCTGTTTCGTCTCTGTGTCGTCTCTGTGCCGTATCTGTGTCGTCTCTGTGTCGTCTCTGTGTCATCTCTGTGTCGTCGTCTCTGTGTCGTCTCTGAGTCGTCTCTGTGTCGTCTCTGTGTCGTCTCTGTGCTGTCTCTGTGTCGTCTCTGTGTCGACTCTCTGTGTCGTCTCTATTTCGACACAGAGACAACAAAGAGACGACACAGAGTCGTCTCTGTGTCGTCTCTGTGTATTTGTCGTCTCTGTGTCGTCGTCTCTGTGTCGTCTCTGTGTCGTCTCTGTGCCGTCTCTGTGTCGTCTATGTGTCGTCTCTGTGTCTTCGTCTCTGTGTCGTCTCTGTGTCGTCTCTGTGCCGTCTCTGTGTCGTCTCTGTGTCTGTGTCGTCTCTGTGTCGTCTCCCTGTGTCGTCTCTGTGTCGTCTCTGTGTCTGTGTCGTCTCTGTGTCGTCTCTATGTCGTTTAGTGTCGTCTCAGTGTCATCGTCTCTGTGTCGTCTCTGTGTCGTCTCTGTGTCGTCTCTGTGCCGTCTCTGTGTCGTCTCTGTGTCGTTTCTGTGTCGTCTCTGTGTTGTCTCTCTGTGTCGTCTATGTGTCGTCTCTGTGTCGTCTCTGTGTCTTTGTCGTCTCTGTGTTGTCGTCTCTGTGCCGTCTCTGTGTCGTCTCTGTGTCGTCTCTGTGTCGACACAGAGACGACACAGAGACGACACAGAGACGACACAGAGTCGTCTCTGTGTCGTCTTTGTGTCTGTGTCGTCTATGTGTCGTCTCTGTGTCGTCTCTGTGTCGTCGTCTCTGTGTCGTCTCTGTGTTGTCTCTGTGCCGTCTCTGTGTCATCTCTGTGTCGTCTCTGTGTCGTCTCTGTGTCGTCTCTGTGTCGTCTCTGTGTCGTCTCTCTGTGTCGTCTCTGTGTCGACACAGAGACGAAACAGAGACGACACAAAGTCGTCTCTGTGTCATCTCTGTGTCTGTGTCGTCTCTGTGTCTGTGTCGTCTCTGTTTCGTGTCTGTGTCTGTGTCGTCTCTGTGTCGTCTCTGTGTCGTTTCTGTGTCGTCGTCTCTGTGTCGTCTCTGTGTCGTCTCTGTGTCGACACAGAGACGACACAGAGAGACGACACACAAACGACACAGAGTCGTCTCTGTGTCGTCTCTGTGTCGTCTCTGTGTCACAGAGACGACACAGAGAGTCGTCTCTGTGTCGTGTTGTCTCTGTGTCGTCTCTGTGTCGTCGTCTTTGTCGTCTCTGAGACGACTCTCTGTGTCGTCTTTGTGCCGTCTCTGTGTCGTCTCTGTGTCGTCTCTGTGTCGTCGTCTCTGTGTCGTCTCTGTGTTGTCTCTGTGCCGTCTCTGTGTCGTCTCTGTGTCTGTGTCGTCTCTTTGTCGTCTCTCTGTGTCATCTCTGTGTCGTCTCTGTGTCTGTGTCGTCTCTGTGTCGTCTCTATGTTGTCTAGTGTCGTCTCAGTGTCGTCGTCTCTGTGCCGTCTCTGTGTCGTCTCTGTGTTGTCTCTCTGTGTCGTCTCTGTGCCGTCTCTGTGTCGTCTCTGTGTCTGTGTTGTCTCTGTGTTGTCGTATCTGTGTCGTCTCTGTGTCGTCTCTGTGCCGTCTCTGTGTCGTCTCTGTGTCGTCTATGTGTCTGTGTCGTCTCTGTGTCGTCTCTGTGTCGTCGTCTCAGTGTCGTCTCTGTGTCATCTCTGTGCCGTCTCTGTGTTGTCTCTGTGTCGTCTCTGTGTCGTCTCTGTGGCGTCTCTGTTTCGTCTCTGTGTCGTCTCTCTGTGTCGTCTCTGTGTCGACACAGAGACGACACAGAGTCGTCTCTGTGTCATCTCTGTGTCTTTGTTGTCTCTGTGTCTGTGTCTTCTCTGTTTCGTCTCTGTGTCGTCTCTGTGTCTGTGTTGTCTCTGTGTCGTCGTCTCTGTGTCGTCTCTGTGTCATTTCTGTGCCATCTCTGTGTCGGCTCTGTGTATTCTCTGTGTCTTCTCTCTGTGTCGTCTCTGTGTCGACACAGAGACGACACAGAGACGACACAGAGACGACACAGATTCGTGTCTGTGTCTGTGTCGTCTCTATGTCGTCTCTGTGTCGTCTCTGTGTCTGTGTTGTCTCTGTGTCGTCGTCTCTCTGTCGTCTCTGTGTCATCTCTGTGCCATCTCTGTGTCGTCTCTGTGTCGTCTCTGTGTCGTCTCTGTGTCTTCTCTCTGTGTCGTCTCTGTGTCGACACAGAGACGACACAGAGACGACACAGAGAGTCGTCTCTGTGTCGTCTCTGTGTCTGTGTCGTCTCTGTGTCGTCTCCGTGTCGTCTCTGTGTTGGCGTCTCTGTGTTGTCTCTGTGTCGTCTCTGTGCCGTCTCTGTGTCGTCTCTGTGTCGTCTCTGTGTCATCTCTGTGCCATCTCTGTGTCGTCTCTGTGTCGTCTCTGTGTCTTCTCTCTGTGTCATCTATTTGTCGTCTCTGTGTCTGTGTCGTCTCTGTGTTCTCTCTGTGTCGTCTCTGTGTCGTCTCTGTGTCGTCTCTGTGTCGACACAGAGACGACACAGAGAGACGACACAGAGACCAAACAGAGACAACACAGAGACGGCTCAGAGACGACACAGAGACGACGACACAGAGACGACACAGAGACGACACAGACATAGAGACGACTCTCTGTGTCGTCTCTGTGTCGTCTCTGTGACACATAACGACACAGGGACGACACAGAGACGACACAGACACAGAGACGACACAGACACAGAGACGACACAGACACAGAGACGACACAGAGACGACACAGACACAGAGACGACACAGAGACGACACAGAGACGACACAGAGACGACACAGAGACGACACAGAGACGACACAGAGACGACGACACAGAGACGACACAGAGACGACAGAGAGACGACACAGACACAGAGACGACACAGACAGAGAGACGACACAGAGACGACAACACAGAGACGACACAGAGACGACACAGAGACGGCAGAGAGACGACACAGAGACAACACAGAGACGACGACACAGAGACGACACAGAGACGACACAGAGACGAGACAGAAACAGAGACGACACAGAGACGACTCTGTGTCGTCTTTGTGTCGTCTCTGTGTCGTCTCTGTGTCGACACAGAGACGATACAGAGAAACGACATAGAGACGACACAGAGACGACACAGAGACGAGACAGAGACGGCACAGAGCCGACACAGAGACGACACAGAGACGACACAGAGACGACACAGAGACGACACAGACACAGGTACGACACAGAGACGACTCTCTGTGTCGTCTCTTTGTCGTCTCTGTGACACAGAGACGACACAGACACAGAGACGACACAGAGAAATGACACAGATACGACACAAAGACGACACAGAGACGACACAGAGACGGCACAGAGACGACACAGAGACGACGACACAGAGACGACACAGAGACGACGACACAGAGACGACACAGACACAGAGACGACACAGAGACGACACAGAGACGACACAGAGACGACACAGAGACGACACAGAGTCGTCTCTGTGTCGTCTCTGTGTCGTCTCTCTGTGTCGTCTCTGTGTCGACACAGAGACGACACAGAGACGAAACAGAGAGACGACACAGAGACGACACAGAGAGTCGACACAGAGACGACATAGGGACGGCACAGAGATGACACAGAGACGACACAGAGACGACGACACCGAGACGACATAGAGACGACACAGAGATGACACAGAGACGACACAGAGAGTCGTCTCTGTGTTGTTTCTGTGTCTGTGTCGTCTCTGTGTCGTCGTCTCTGTGTTGTCTCTGTGCCGTCTCTGTGTTGTCTCTGTGTCGTCTCTCTATGTCGTCTCTGTGTCGTCTCTCTGTGTCGTCTCTGTGTCGACACAGGGACGACACAGAGACGACAGAGAGTCGTCTCTGTGTCGTCTCTGTGTCTGTGTCGTCTCTGTGTCGTTTCTGTGTCTGTGTCGTCGTCTCTGTGTCGTCTCTGTGTCATCTCTGTGCCGTCTCTGTGTCGTCTCTGTGTCGTCTCTGTGTCGTGTCTGTCTCACAGAGACGACACAGAGAGTCGTCTCTGTGTCGTTTCTGTGTCTGTGTCGTCTCTCTGTCGTCGTCTCTATGTCGTCTCTGTGTCGTGTCTGTGTCTGTGTCGTCTCTGTGTCGTCTCTGTGTCGTCTCTGTGTCGTCGTCTCTGTTTCGTCTCAGACGATACAGTGTGTCGTCTCTGTGCCGTTTCTGTGTCGTCTCTGTGTCGTCTCTGTGTCGTCTCTACGTCGTGTCGTCTCTGTGTCGTCTCTGTGTCGTCGTCTCTGTGTCGTCTCTGTGTCGTCTCTGTGCCGTCTCTGTGTCGTCTCTGTGTCGTCTCTGTGTCGTCTCTTTGTCGTCGTCTCTGTTTCGTCTCTGTGTCGTCTCTGTGCCGTCTCTGTGTCGTCTCTGTGTCGTCTCACTGTCGTCTCTGTGTCGTCTCTCTGTGTCATCTCTATGTCGAAACAGAGACGACAAAGAGACGACACAGAGTCGTCTCTGTGTCGTTTCTGTGTCTTTGTCGTCTCTGTGTCTGTGTCGTCTCTGTGTTGTCTCTTTGTCGTCGTCTCTGTGTCGTCTCTGTGTCGTCTCTGTGCTGTCTCTGTGTCATCTCTGTGTCGTCTCTGTATCGTCTCTGTGTCGTCGACTCTGTGTCGTCTCTGTGTCGTCTCTGTGCCGTCTCTGTGTCGTCTCTGTGTCGTCTCTCTGTGCCGTCTCTGTGTCGTCTCTGTGTCGTCTCTGTGTCGTCTCTCTGTGTCGTCTCTATGTCGACACAGAGACGACAAAGAGCACAGAATCGTCTCTGTGTCGTCTCTGTGTCTGTGTCATCTCTGTGTCTGTGTCGTCTCTGTGTCATCTCTGTGTCGTCGTCTCTGTGTCGTCTCTGTGTCGTCTCTGTGCCGTCTCTGTGTCGTCTCTGTGTCGTCTCTGTGTCGTTGTCTCTGTGTCGTCTCTGTGTCGTCTCTGTGCCGTCTCTGTGTCGTCTCTGTGTCGTCTCTGTGTCGTCTCTGTGTCGTCTCTCTGTGTCGTCTCTGTGTCGACACAGAGACGACACAGAGAGACCATACAGATACGACACAGAGACGACACAGAGTCGTCTCTGTGTCGTCTCTGTGTCGTCTCTGTGTTGTCTTTCTGTGTCGTCTCTATGTCGACACAGAGACGACAAAGAGACGACACAGAGTCGTCTCTGTGTCATCTCTGTGTCTTTGTCGTCTCTGTGTCTGTGTCGTCTCTGTGTCGTCTCTGTGTCGTCTCTGTGTCGTCGTCTCTGTTTCGTCTCTGTGTCGTCTCTGTGCCGTATCTGTGTCGTCTCTGTGTCGTCTCTGTGTCATCTCTGTGTCGTCGTCTCTGTGTCGTCTCTGAGTCGTCTCTGTGTCGTCTCTGTGTCGTCTCTGTGCTGTCTCTGTGTCGTCTCTGTGTCGTCTCTGTGTCGTCTCTCTGTGTCGTCTCTATTTCGACACAGAGACAACAAAGAGACGACACAGAGTCGTCTCTGTGTCGTCTCTGTGTCGTGTCTGTGTCGTCTCTTTGTCGTCGTCTCTGTGTCGTCTCTGTGTCGTCTCTGTGCCGTCTCTGTGTCGTCTATGTGTCGTCTCTGTGTCTTCGTCTCTGTGTCGTCTCTGTGTCGTCTCTGTGCCGTCTCTGTGTCGTCTCTGTGTCTGTGTCGTCTCTGTGTCGTCTCCCTGTGTCGTCTCTGTGTCGTCTCTGTGTCTGTGTCGTCTCTGTGTCGTCTCTATGTCGTTTAGTGTCGTCTCAGTGTCATCGTCTCTGTGTCGTCTCTGTGTCGTCTCTGTGTCGTCTCTGTGCCGTCTCTGTGTCGTCTCTGTGTCGTTTCTGTGTCGTCTCTGTGTTGTCTCTCTGTGTCGTCTATGTGTCGTCTCTGTGTCGTCTCTGTGTCTTTGTCGTCTCTGTGTTGTCGTCTCTGTGCCGTCTCTGTGTCGTCTCTGTGTCGTCTCTGTTTCGTCTCTGTGTCGACACAGAGACGACACAGAGACGACACAGAGTCGTCTCTGTGTCGTCTTTGTGTCTGTGTCGTCTATGTGTCGTCTCTGTGTCGTCTCTGTGTCGTCGTCTCAGTGTCGTCTCTGTGTTGTCTCTGTGCCGTCTCTGTGTCATCTCTGTGTCGTCTCTGTGTCGTCTCTGTGTCGTCTCTGTGTCGTCTCTGTGTCGTCTCTCTGTGTCGTCTCTGTGTCGACACAGAGACGAAACAGAGACGACACAAAGTCGTCTCTGTGTCATCTCTGTGTCTGTGTCGTCTCTGTGTCTGTGTCGTCTCTGTTTCGTGTCTGTGTCTGTGTCGTCTCTGTGTCGTCTCTGTGTCGTTTCTGTGTCGTCGTCTCTGTGTCGTCTCTGTGTCGTCTCTGTGTCGACACAGAGACGACACAGAGAGACGACACACAAACGACACAGAGTCGTCTCTGTGTCGTCTCTGTGTCGTCTCTGTGTCACAGAGACGACACAGAGAGTCGTCTCTGTGTCGTGTTGTTTCTGTGTCGTCTCTGTGTCGTCTCTGTGTCACAGAGACGACACAGAGAGTCGTCTCTGTGTCGTGTTGTCTCTGTGTCGTCTCTGTGTCGTCGTCTTTGTCGTCTCTGAGACGACTCTCTGTGTCGTCTCTGTGCCGTCTCTGTGTCGTCTCTGTGTCGTCTCTGTGTCGTCGTCTCTGTGTAGTCTCTGTGTTGTCTCTGTGCCGTCTCTGTGTCGTCTCTGTGTCTGTGTCGTCTCTTTGTCGTCTCTCTGTGTCATCTCTGTGTCGTCTCTGTGTCTGTGTCGTCTCTGTGTCGTCTCTATGTTGTCTAGTGTCGTCTCAGTGTCGTCGTCTCTGTGCCGTCTCTGTGTCGTCTCTGTGTCGTCTCTGTGTCGTCTCTGTGTTGTCTCTCTGTGTCGTCTCTGTGCCGTCTCTGTGTCGTCTCTGTGTCTGTGTTGTCTCTGTGTTGTCGTATCTGTGTCGTCTCTGTGTCGTCTCTGTGCCGTCTCTGTGTCGTCTCTGTGTCTGTATCGTCTCTGTGTCGTCTCTGTGTCGTCGTCTCAGTGTTGTCTCTGTGTCATCTCTGTGCCGTCTCTGTGTTGTCTCTGTGTCGTCTCTGTGTCGTCTCTGTGGCGTCTCTGTTTCGTCTCTGTGTCGTCTCTCTGTGTCGTCTCTGTGTCGACACAGAGACGACACAGAGTCGTCTCTGTGTCATCTCTGTGTCTTTGTTGTCTCTGTGTCTGTGTCTTCTCTGTTTCGTCTCTGTGTCGTCTCTGTGTCTGTGTTGTCTCTGTGTCGTCGTCTCTGTGTCGTCTCTGTGTCATTTCTGTGCCATCTCTGTGTCGGCTCTGTGTATTCTCTGTGTCTTCTCTCTGTGTCGTCTCTGTGTCGACACAGAGACGACACAGAGACGACACAGAGACGACACAGATTCGTGTCTGTGTCTGTGTCGTCTCTATGTCGTCTCTGTGTCGTCTCTGTGTCTGTGTTGTCTCTGTGTCGTCGTCTCTCTGTCGTCTCTGTGTCATCTCTGTGCCATCTCTGTGTCGTCTCTGTGTCGTCTCTGTGTCGTCTCTGTGTCTTCTCTCTGTGTCGTCTCTGTGTCGACACAGAGACGACACAGAGACGACACAGAGAGTCGTCTCTGTGTCGTCTCTGTGTCTGTGTCGTCTCTGTGTCGTCTCCGTGTCGTCTCTGTGTTGGCGTCTCTGTGTTGTCTCTGTGTCGTCTCTGTGCCGTCTCTGTGTCGTCTCTGTGTCGTCTCTGTGTCATCTCTGTGCCATCTCTGTGTCGTCTCTGTGTCGTCTCTGTGTCTTCTCTCTGTGTCATCTATTTGTCGTCTCTGTGTCTGTGTCGTCTCTGTGTTCTCTCTGTGTCGTCTCTGTGTCGTCTCTGTGTCGTCTCTGTGTCGACACAGAGACGACACAGAGAGACGACACAGAGACCAAACAGAGACGACACAGAGACGGCTCAGAGACGACACAGAGACGACGACACAGAGACGACACAGAGACGACACAGAGACGACACAGACATAGAGACGACTCTCTGTGTCGTCTCTGTGTCGTCTCTGTGACACATAACGACACAGAGACGACACAGAGACGACACAGACACAGAGACGACACAGACACAGAGACGACACAGACACAGAGACGACACAGAGACGACACAGACACAGAGACGACACAGAAACGACACAGAGACGACACAGAGACGACACAGAGACGACACAGAGACGACGACACAGAGACGACACAGAGACGACAGAGAGACGACACAGACACAGAGACGACACAGACAGAGAGACGACACAGAGACGACAACACAGAGACGACACAGAGACGACACAGAGACGGCAGAGAGACGACACAGAGACAACACAGAGACGACGACACAGAGACGACACAGAGACGAGACAGAAACAGAGACGACACAGAGACGACTCTGTGTCGTCTTTGTGTCGTCTCTGTGTCGTCTCTGTGTCGACACAGAGACGATACAGAGAAACGACATAGAGACGACACAGAGACGACACAGAGACGAGACAGAGACGGCACAGAGCCGACACAGAGACGACACAGAGACGACACAGAGACGACACAGACACAGGTACGACACAGAGACGACTCTCTGTGTCGTCTCTTTGTCGTCTCTGTGACACAGAGACGACACAGACACAGAGACGACACAGAGAAATGACACAGATACGACACAAAGACGACACAGAGACGACACAGAGACGGCACAGAGACGACACAGAGACGACGACACAGAGACGACACAGAGACGACGACACAGAGACGACACAGACACAGAGACGACACAGAGACGACACAGAGACGACACAGAGACGACACAGAGACGACACAGAGACGACACAGAGACGACACAGAGACGACACAGACACAGAGACGACACAGAGACGACTCTGTGTCGTCTCTGTGTTGTCTGTGTGTCGACACAGAGACGACAAAGAGAGACGACACAGAGACGACACAGAGACGATACAGAGACGACACAGAGACGGCACAGAGACGAGACAGAGACGACACAGAGACGACTCTTTGTCGTCTCTGTGTTGTCTGTGTGTCGACACAGAGACGACACAAAGACGACAAAGAGAGACGACACAGAGACGACACAGAGACGATACAGAGACGACACAGAGACGGCACAGAGACGACACAGAGACGACACAGAGACGACGACACAGAGAAGACACAGAGACGACACAGAGACGACACAGAGACGACACAGACACAGAGATGACACAGAGAAGACACAGAGACAACACAGAGAGACGACACAGAGACGACACAAAGACGACACAGAGACGACACAGAGACAGCACAGAGACGACAAAGAAAGACGACACAGAGACGACACAGAGACGACACAGAGACGGCACAGAGACGACACAGAGACGACACAGAGACGACGACAGAGAGACGACACAGAGACGACAAAGAGACGACACAGAGACGACACAGACACAGAGACGACACAGAGACGACTCTGTGTCGTCTCTGTGTTGTCTGTGTGTCGACACAGAGACGACACAGAGACGACAAAGAAAGACGACACAGAGACGACACAGAGACGACACAGAAACGACACAGAGACGGCACAGAGACGACACAGAGACGACACAGACACAGAGACGACACAGAGACGACTCTGTGTCGTCTCTGTGTTGTCCGTGTGTCGACACAGAGACAACACAGAGACGACAAAGACGACACAGAGACGACACAGAGACGACGACACAGAGACGGCACAGAGACGACACAGAGACGACACAGAGACGACACAGAGACGACACAGAGACGACACAGACACAGAGACGACACAGAGAAGACACACAGACAACACAGAGAGACGACACAGAGACGACACAAAGACGACACAGATACGACGACGGAGAGACGACACAGAGACGACACAGAGACGACACAGAGACGACACAGACACAGAGACGACACAGAGACGACACAGAGACGACACAGAGACGACGACACAGAGACGACACAGAGACGCACAGAGATGACACAGACACAGAGACGACTCTCTGTGTCGTCTCTGTGTTGTCTCTGTGACACAGAGACGACACAGAGTTGACACAGAGACGACACAGACTCAGAAACGACACAGAGACACGACACAGAGACGACATAGAGACGACACATTGACGGCACAGAGACAACACAGAGACGACAACACAGAGACGACACAGAGACCACACAGAGACGACACAGAGACGAAACAGAGACGACACAGACATAGAGACGACACAGAGACGACACAGACACAGAGACGACACAGAGACGACTCTGTGTCGTCTCTGTGTCGTCTCTGTGTCGTCTATGTCGTGAGACGTCTATGTCGTCTCTGTGTCGGTCAAGGCTTGGCTAAAAAATGGAATTGTCAGTGAAAAACTCACAAATATAGTTCTTAATATGGCTTTTCAGTGTGTTTTACAACGAATATATGCAAAATAAGATGAAAATACGTTTCTTTTAATCTAGTTCATATCCTTCAATAAGGAAGGTCAAGGCTTGGCTAAAAAATGGAATTGTCAGTGAAAAATTCACAAATATAGCTCTTAATATGGCTTTTCAGTGTGTTTTACAACGAAAATATGCAAAATACGATGAAAATACGTTCCCATGAATCTCGTTCATATCCTTCAATTAGCGAGGTCAAGGCTTGGCGAAAAAATAGAATTGTCAATGAAAAACTCACAAATATAGCTCTTAATATGGCTTTTCAGTGTGTTTTACAACGAAAATATGCAAAATACAATGAAAATACGTTCCCATGATTCTAATTCATATCCTTCAATTAGCGAGGTCAAAGCTTGGCTAAAAAATAGATTTGTCAGTGAAAAACTCACAAATATAGCTCTTAATATGGCTTTTCAGTGTGTTTTACAACGAAAATATGCAAAATACGATGAAAATACGTTTCCATGAATCTAGTTCATATCCTTCAATTAGGGAGGTCAAGGCTTGGCTAAAAAATGGAATTGTCAGTGAAAAATTCACAAATATAGCTCTTAATATGGCTTTTCAGTGTGTTTTACAACGAAAATATGAAAAATACGATGAAAATACGTTGCCATGAATCTAGTTCATATCCTTCAATTAGGGAGGTGAAAGCTTGGCTAAAAAAATGGAATTGTCAGTGAAAAACTCACAAATATAGCACTTAATATGGCTTTTCAGTGTGTTATACAATGAAAATATGAAAAATACGATGAAAATACGTTTCTATGAATCTAGTTCATATCCTTCAATTAGGAAGGTCAAGGCTTGACTAAAAAAATGGAAGTTTCAGGGAAAAAACTCACAAATATAGCTCTTAATATAGCTTTTCAGTGTGTTTTCCAACGAAAATATGCAAAACACGATGAAAATACGTTCCCATGAACCTAGTTCATATCCCTCAATTAGGGAGGTCAAGGCTTGGCTAAAAAATGGAATTGTCAGTGAAAAACTCACAAATATAGCTCTTAATATGGCTTTTCAGTGTGTTTTACAACGAAAATATGAAAAATACGATGAAAATACTTTCCCATGAATCTAGTTCATATCCTTCAATTAGCGAGGTCAAGGCTTGGCTAAAAAATAGAATTGTCAGTGAAAAACTCACAAATATAGCTCTTAATATGGCTTTTCAGTGTGTTTTACAACGAAAATATGCAAAATACGATGAAAATACGTTCCCATGAATCTAGTTTATATCCTTCAATTAGCGAGGTCAAGGCTTGGCGAAAAAATAGAATTGTCAATGAAAAACTCACAAATATAGCTCTTAATATGGCTTTTCAGTGTGTTTTACAACGAAAATATGCAAAATAAGATGAAAAAACGTTCCCATGATTCTAATTCATATCCTTCAATTAGCGAGGTCAAGGCTTGGCTAAAAAATAGAATTGTCAGTGAAAAACTCACAAATATAGCTCTTAATATGGCTTTTCAGTGTGTTTTACAACGAAAATATGCAGAATACGATGAAAATACGTTCCCACGATTTTAATTCATATCCTTCAATTAGGGAGGTCAAGGCTTGGTTAAAAAAATGGAATTGTCAGTGAAAAACTCACAAATATAGCTCTGAATATGGCTTTTCAGTGTGTTTTCCAACGAAAATTTGCAAAATACGATGAATATACGTTCCCATGAATCTAGTTCATATCATTCAATTAGGGAGGTCAAGGCTTGGCTAAAAAATGGAATTGTCAGTAAAAAACTGACAAATATAGCTCTTAATATGGCTTTTCAGTGTGTTTTACAACGAAAATATGCAAAATACGATGAAAATACGTTCCCATGAATCTAGTTCATATCCTTCAATTAGCGAGGTCAAGGCTTGGCTAAAAAATGGAATTGTCAGTGAAAAACTCACAAATATAGCTCTTAATATGGCTTTTCAATGTGTTTTACAACGAAAATATGCAAAAAACGATGAAAATACGTTCCCATGAATCTAGTTCATATCCTTCAATTAGGGAGGTCAAGGCTTGGCTGAAAAATAGAATTGTCAATGAAAAACTCACAAATATAGCTCTTAATATGGCTTTTCAGTGTGTTTTACAACAAAAATATGCAAAATACGATGAAAATACGTTCCCATGATTCAAATTCATATCCTTCAATTAGCGAGGTCAAGGCTTGGCTAAAAAATGGAATTGTCAGTGAAAAACTCACAAATATAGCTCTTAATATGGCTTTTCAGTGTGTTTTACAACGAAAATATGCAAAATACGATGAAAATACGTTCCCATGATTCTAATTCATATCCTTCAATTAGCGAGGTCAAGGCTTGGCTAAAAAAATGGAATTCTCAGTGAAAAACTTACAAATAAAGCTCTTAATATGGCTTTTCAGTGTGTTTTCTAACGAAAATATGCAAAATACGATGAAAATACGTTCCAATGAATCTAGTTCATATTCTTCAATTAGCGAGGTCAAGGCTTGGCTAAGAAAATGGAATTGTCAGTGAAAAACTCACAAATATAGCTCTTAATATGGCTTTTCAGTGTGTTTTCCAACGAAAATATGCAAAATACGATGAAAATACGTTCCCATGAACCTAGTTCATATCCCTCAATTAGGGAGGTCAAGGCTTGGCTAAAAAATGGAATTGTCAGTGAAAAACTCACAAATATAGCTCTTAATATGGCTTTTCAGTGTGTTTTACAACGAAAATATGAAAAATACGATGAAAATACTTTCCCATGAATCTAGTTCATATCCTTCAATTAGCGAGGTCAAGGCTTGGCTAAAAAATAGAATTGTCAGTGAAAAACTCACAAATATAGCTCTTAATATGGCTTTTCAGTGTGTTTTACAACGAAAATATGCAAAATACGATGAAAATACGTTCCCATAAATCTAGTTTATATCCTTCAATTAGCGAGGTCAAGGCTTGGCGAAAAAATAGAATTGTCAATGAAAAACTCACAAATATAGCTCTTAATATGGCTTTTCAGTGTGTTTTACAACGAAAATATGCAAAATACGATGAAAATACGTTCCCATGATTCTAATTCATATCCTTCAATTAGCGAGGTCAAGGCTTGGCTAAAAAATAGAATTGTCAGTGAAAAACTCACAAATATAGCTCTTAATATGGCTTTTCAGTGTGTTTTACAACGAAAATATGCAAAATACGATGAAAATACGTTCCCACGATTTTAATTCATATCCTTCAATTAGGGAGGTCAAGGCTTGGTTAAAAAAATGGAATTGTCAGTGAAAAACTCACAAATATAGCTCTGAATATGGCTTTTCAGTGTGTTATACAATGAAAATATGAAAAATACGATGAAAATACGTTTCTATGAATCTAGTTCATATCCTTCAATTAGGAAGGTCAAGGCTTGACTAAAAAAATGGAAGTTTCAGGGAAAAACTCACAAATATAGCTCTTAATATAGCTTTTCAGTGTGTTTTCCAACGAAAATATGCAAAACACGATGAAAATACGTTCCCATGAACCTAGTTCATATCCCTCAATTAGGGAGGTCAAGGCTTGGCTAAAAAATAGAATTGTCAGTGAAAAACTCACAAATATAGCTCTTAATATGGCTTTTCAGTGTGTTTTACAACGAAAATATGAAAAATACGATGAAAATACTTTCCCATGAATCTAGTTCATATCCTTCAATTAGCGAGGTCAAGGCTTGGCTAAAAAATAGAATTGTCAGTGAAAAACTCACAAATATAGCTCTTAATATGGCTTTTCAGTGTGTTTTACAACGAAAATATGCAAAATACGATGAAAATACGTTCCCATGAATAGGGAGGTCAAGGCTAGTTTATATCCTTCAATTAGCGAGGTCAAGGCTTGGCGAAAAAATAGAATTGTCAATGAAAAACTCACAAATATAGCTCTTAATATGGCTTTTCAGTGTGTTTTACAACGAAAATATGCAAAATAAGATGAAAAAACGTTCCCATGATTCTAATTCATATCCTTCAATTAGCGAGGTCAAGGCTTGGCTAAAAAATAGAATTGTCAGTGAAAAACTCACAAATATAGCTCTTAATATGGCTTTTCAGTGTGTTTTACAACGAAAATATGCAGAATACGATGAAATACGTTCCCACGATTTTAATTCATATCCTTCAATTAGGGAGGTCAAGGCTTGGTTAAAAAAATGGAATTGTCAGTGAAAAACTCACAAATATAGCTCTGAATATGGCTTTTCAGTGTGTTTTCCAACGAAAATTTGCAAAATACGATGAATATACGTTCCCATGAATCTAGTTCATATCATTCAATTAGGGAGGTCAAGGCTTGGCTAAAAAATGGAATTGTCAGTAAAAAACTGACAAATATAGCTCTTAATATGGCTTTTCAGTGTGTTTTACAACGAAAATATGCAAAATACGATGAAAATACGTTCCCATGAATCTAGTTCATATCCTTCAATTAGCGAGGTCAAGGCTTGGCTAAAAAATGGAATTGTCAGTGAAAAACTCACAAATATAGCTCTTAATATGGCTTTTCAATGTGTTTTACAACGAAAATATGCAAAAAACGATGAAAATACGTTCCCATGAATCTAGTTCATATCCTTCAATTAGGGAGGTCAAGGCTTGGCTGAAAAATAGAATTGTCAATGAAAAACTCACAAATATAGCTCTTAATATGGCTTTTCAGTGTGTTTTACAACAAAAATATGCAAAATACGATGAAAATACGTTCCCATGATTCAAATTCATATCCTTCAATTAGCGAGGTCAAGGCTTGGCTAAAAAATGGAATTGTCAGTGAAAAACTCACAAATATAGCTCTTAATATGGCTTTTCAGTGTGTTTTACAACGAAAATATGCAAAATACGATGAAAATACGTTCCCATGATTCTAATTCATATCCTTCAATTAGCGAGGTCAAGGCTTGGCTAAAAAAATGGAATTCTCAGTGAAAAACTTACAAATAAAGCTCTTAATATGGCTTTTCAGTGTGTTTTCTAACGAAAATATGCAAAATACGATGAAAATACGTTCCAATGAATCTAGTTCATATTCTTCAATTAGCGAGGTCAAGGCTTGGCTAAGAAAATGGAATTGTCAGTGAAAAACTCACAAATATAGCTCTTAATATGGCTTTTCAGTGTGTTTTCCAACGAAAATATGCAAAATACGATGAAAATACGTTCCCATGAACCTAGTTCATATCCCTCAATTAGGGAGGTCAAGGCTTGGCTAAAAAATGGAATTGTCAGTGAAAAACTCACAAATATAGCTCTTAATATGGCTTTTCAGTGTGTTTTACAACGAAAATATGAAAAATACGATGAAAATACTTTCCCATGAATCTAGTTCATATCCTTCAATTAGCGAGGTCAAGGCTTGGCTAAAAAATAGAATTGTCAGTGAAAAACTCACAAATATAGCTCTTAATATGGCTTTTCAGTGTGTTTTACAACGAAAATATGCAAAATACGATGAAAATACGTTCCCATAAATCTAGTTTATATCCTTCAATTAGCGAGGTCAAGGCTTGGCGAAAAAATAGAATTGTCAATGAAAAACTCACAAATATAGCTCTTAATATGGCTTTTCAGTGTGTTTTACAACGAAAATATGCAAAATAAGATGAAAATACGTTCCCATGATTCTAATTCATATCCTTCAATTAGCGAGGTCAAGGCTTGGCTAAAAAATAGAATTGTCAGTGAAAAACTCACAAATATAGCTCTTAATATGGCTTTTCAGTGTGTTTTACAACGAAAATATGCAGAATACGATGAAAATACGTTCCCACGATTTTAATTCATATCCTTCAATTAGGGAGGTCAAGGCTTGGTTAAAAAAATGGAATTGTCAGTGAAAAACTCACAAATATAGCTCTGAATATGGCTTTTCAGTGTGTTTTCCAACGAAAATTTGCAAAATACGATGAATATACGTTCCCATGAATCTAGTTCATATCATTCAATTAGGGAGGTCAAGGCTTGGCTAAAAAATGGAATTGTCAGTAAAAAACTGACAAATATAGCTCTTAATATGGCTTTTCAGTGTGTTTTACAACGAAAATATGCAAAATACGATGAAAATACGTTCCCATGAATCTAGTTCATATCCTTCAATTAGCGAGGTCAAGGCTTGGCTAAAAAATGGAATTGTCAGTGAAAAACTCACAAATATAGCTCTTAATATGGCTTTTCAATGTGTTTTACAACGAAAATATGCAAAAAACGATGAAAATACGTTCCCATGAATCTAGTTCATATCCTTCAATTAGGGAGGTCAAGGCTTGGCTAAAAAATAGAATTGTCAATGAAAAACTCACAAATATAGCTCTTAATATGGCTTTTCAGTGTGTTTTACAACAAAAATATGCAAAATACGATGAAAATACGTTCCCATGATTCTAATTCATATCCTTCAATTAGCGAGGTCAAGGCTTGGCTAAAAAATGGAATTGTCAGTGAAAAACTCACAAATATAGCTCTTAATATGGCTTTTCAGTGTGTTTTACAACGAAAATATGCAAAATACGATGAAAATACGTTCCCATGATTCTAATTCATATCCTTCAATTAGCGAGGTCAAGGCTTGGCTAAAAAAATGGAATTCTCAGTGAAAAACTTACAAATAAAGCTCTTAATATGGCTTTTCAGTGTGTTTTCTAACGAAAATATGCAAAATACGATGAAAATACGTTCCAATGAATCTAGTTCATATTCTTCAATTAGCGAGGTCAAGGCTTGGCTAAGAAAATGGAATTGTCAGTGAAAAACTCACAAATATAGCTCTTAATATGGCTTTTCAGTGTGTTTTACAACGAAAATATGCAAAATACGATGAAAATACGTTCCCATCAATCTAGTTCATATCCTTCAATTAGCGAGGTCAAGGCTTGGCTAAAAAAATGGAATTATCAGTGAAAAACTCACAAATATAGCTCTTAATATGGCTTTTCAGTGTGTTTTTAAACGAAAATATGCAAAACACCATGAAAATACGTTCCCATGAATCTAGTTCATATCCTTCAATTAGGGAGGTCAAGGCTTGGCTAAAAAATGGAATTTTCAGTGAAAAACTCACAAATATAGCTCTTAATATGGCTTTTCAGTGTGTTTTACAACGAAAATATGCAAAATACGATGAAAATACGTTTCCATGAATCTAGTTCATATCCTTCAATTAGGGAGGTCAAGGCTTGGCTAAAAATGGAATTGTCAGTGAAAAACTCACAAATATAGCTCTTAATATGGCTTTTCAGTGTGTTATACAACGAAAATATGCAAAATACGATGATCCTTCAATTAGGGAGGTCAAAGCTTGGCTAAAAAAATGGAATTGTCAGTGAAAAAATCACAAATATAGCTCTCAATATGGCTTTTCAGTGTGTTATACAACGAAAATATGCAAAATACGATGAAAATACGTTCCCATGAATCTAGTTCATATCCTTCAATTAGGGAGGTCAAGGCTTGGCTAAAAAAATGGAATTGTCAGTGAAAACTCACAAATATAGCTCTTAATGTAGCTTTTCAGTGTATTTTCCAACAAAAATATGCAAAATACGATGAAATTACGTTCCCATGAACCTAGTTCATATCCCTCAATTAGGGAGGTCAAGGCTTGGCTAAAAAATGGAATTGTCAGTGAAAAACTCACAAATATAGCTCTTAATATGGCTTTTCAGTGTGTTTTACAACGAAAATATGCAAAATACGATGAAAATACGTTCCCATGAATCTAGTTCATATCCTTCAATTAGCGAGGTCAAGGCTTACAGAAAAAATAGAATTGTCAATGAAAAACTCACAAATATAGCTCTTAATGTGGCTTTTCAGTGTTTTTTACAACGAAAATATGCAAAATACGATGAAAATACGTTCCCATGATTCTAATTCATATCCTTCAATTAGCGAGGTCAAGGCTTGGCTAAAAAATAGAATTGTCAGTGAAAAACTCACAAATATAGCTCTTAATATGGCTTTTCAGTGTGTTTTACAACGAAAATATGCAAAATACGATGAAAATACATTCCCATGATTCTAATTCATATCCTTCAATTAGGGAGGTCAAGGCTTGGTTAAACAAATGGAATTGTCAGTGAAAAACTCACAAATATAGCTCTTAATATGGCTTTTCAGTGTGTTTTCCAACGTAAATATGCAAAATACGATGAATATACGTTCCCATGAATCTATTTCATATCCTTCAATTAGGGAGGTCAAGGCTTGGCTGAAAAATGGACTTGTCAGTGAAAAACTCACAAATATAGCTCTTAATATGGCTTTTCAGTGTGCTTTCCAACGAAAATATGCAAAATACGATGAAAATAAGTTCCCATGAATCTAGTTCATATCCTTCAATTAGGGAGGTCAAGGCTTGGCTAAAAAATGGAATTGTCAGTGAAAAACTCACAAATATAGCTCTTAATATGGCTCTTCAGTGTGTTTTACAAGGAAAATTTGCAAAATACGATGAAAATACGTTTCCATGAATCTAGTTCATATCCTTCAATTAGCGAGGTCAAGGCTTGGCAAAAAATGGAATTGTCAGTGAAAAACTCACAAATATAGCTCCTAATATGGCTTTTCAGTGTGTTTTACAACGAAAATATGCAAAATACGTTGAAAATACGTTCCCATGAATCTAGTTCATAACCTTCAATTAGGGAGGTCAAGGCTTGGCTAAAAAAATGGAATTGTCAGTGAAAAACTCACAAATATAGCTCTTAATATAGCTTTTCAGTGTGTTTTCCAACGAAAATATGCAAAATACGATGAAAATACGTTCCCATGAACCTAGTTCATATCCCTCAATTAGGGAGGTCAAGGCTTGGCTAAATAATGGAATTGTCAGTGAAAAACTCACAAATATAGCTCTTATTATGGCTTTTCAGTGTGTTTTACAACGAAAATATGCAAAATACGATGAAAATACGTTCCCATGAATCTAGTGCCGTCTCTGTGTCGCCTCTTTGTCGTCTCTGTGTCGTCTCTATGTGGTCGCTATGTCGTCTCTTTGTATCGTCTCTATGTCGACACAGAGACGACAGAGAGACGACACAAAGACGACACAGAGTCGTCTCTGTGTCGTCTCTGTGTCTGTGTCGTCTCTGTGTCATCTCTGTGTCGTCTCTGTGTCTGTGTCGTCTCTGTGTCGTCTCTGTGTCGTCGTCTCTGTGTCGTTTCTGTGTCGTCTCTGTGCCGTCTCTGTGTCGTCTCTGTGTCGTCTCTGTGTCGTCTCTCTGTGTCGTCTCTGTGTCGACACAGAGACGACACAGAGTCGTCTCTGTGTCGTCTCTGTGTCTGTGTCGTCTCTGTGTCTGTGTCATCTCTGTGTTGTCTCTGTGTCGTCGTCTCTGTTTCGTCTCTGTGCGTCTCTGTGTCGTCTCTGTGTCTGTGTCGTCTCTGTGTCGTCTCTGTGTCGTCTCTGTGTCGTCGTCTCTGTGTCGTCTCTGTGCCGTCTCTGTGTCGTCTCTGTGTGGTCTCTGCGTCGTCTCTGTGTCGACACATAGACGACACAGAGACGACACAGAGTCGTCTCTGTGTCGTCTCTGAGTCTGTGTCGTCTCTGTGTCGTCTCTATGTCTGTGTCGTCTCTATGTCATCTCTGTGTCGTCTCTGTGTGGTCTCTGTGTCGTCTCTGTGTCGTCGTCTCTGTTTCGTCTCTGTGTCGTCTCTGTGCCGTCTCTGTGTCGTCTCTATGTCGTCTCTGTGTCGTCTCTGTGTCGTTTCTGTGTCTGTGTCGTCTCTGTGTCAACTCTGTGTCTGTGTCGTCTCTGTGTCGTCTCTGTGCCGTCTCTGTGTCGTCTCTATGTCGTCTCTGTGTTGTCTCTGTGTCGTTTCTCTGTGTCGTCTCTGTGTCGACACAGAGACGACACAGAGACGACACAGAGAGTCGTTTCTGTGTCGTCTCTGTGTCTGTTGCCTCTCTGTGTCGTCTCTGTGTCGTCGTCTCTGTGTCGTCTCTGTGTCGTCTCTGTGCCGTCTCTGTGTCGTCTCTGTGTCGTCTCTATGTCTGTGTCGTCTCTATGTCGTCTCTGTGTCGTCTCTGTGTGGTCTCTGTGTGGTCTCTGTGTCGTCGTCTCTGTGTCGTCTCTGTGTCGTCTCTGTGCCGTCTCTGTGTCGTCTCTATGTCGTCTCTGTGTCGTCTCTGTGTCGTGTCTCTGTGTCGTCTCTGTGTCGACACAGAGACGACACAGAGACGACACAGAGACGACACAGAGTCGTCTCTGTGTCGTTTCTGTGTCTGTGTCGTCTCTGTGTCAACTCTGTGTCTGTGTCGTCTCTGTGTCGTCTCTGTGCCGTCTCTGTGTCGTCTCTGTGTCTGTTTCGTCTCTGTGTCGTCTCTGTGTCGTCTCTCTGTCGTCGTCTCTGTGTCATCTCTGTGTCGTCTCTGTGCCATCTCCGTTTCGTCTTTGTGTCGTCTCTGTGTCGTCTCTCTGTGTTGTCTCTGTGTCGACACAGAGACGACATAAAGACGAAACAGAGACGGCACAGAGACGACACAGAGACGACACAGAGACGACGACAGAGAGACGACACAGAGACGACACAGACACAGAGACGACACAGAGACGATACAGAGACGACACAGAGATGACACAGAGGCGACACAGACACAGAGACGACACGGAGACGACTCTGTGTCGTCTCTGTGTCGACACAGAGACGACACAGAGAGACGACACAGAGACGACACAGAGACGACACAGAGACGACACAGACACAGAGACGACACAGAGACGACTCTCTGTGTCGTCTCTGTGTCGTCTCTGTGTCGACACAGAGACGACACAGAGACACGACACAGCGACGACACAGAGACGACATAGAGACGACACAGAGACGACATAGAGACGACACAGAGAGTCGTCTCTGTGTCATCTTTGTGTCTCTGTCATCTCTGTGTCGTCTCTGTGTCGTCTCTGTGTCGTCTCTCTGTGTCGTCTCTGTGTCGTCTCTGTGCCGTCTCTGTGTCGTCTCTGTGTCTGTGTCGTCTCTGTGTCGTCTCTGTGTCTGTGTCGTCTCTGTGTCGTCTCTGTGTCGTCTCTGTGTCGTCTCTGTGTCGTCTCTGTGTCATCTCTGTGTCGTCTCTGTGTCGTCTCTGTGTCGTCTCTCTGTCGTCTCTGTGTCGTCGCCTCTGTGTCGTCTCTTTGTCATCTCTGTGCCATCTCTGTGTCGTCTCTGTGTCGTCTCTGTGTCGTCTCTGTGTCGTCTCTGTGTCGTCTCTGTGTCTGTGTCGTCTCTGTGTCGTCTCTGTGTCGTCTCTGTGTTGTCTCTATGTCGTCTCTGTGTCGTCTCTTTGTCGTCGTCACTGTGTCGTCTCTGTATCGTCTCTGTGCCATCTCTGTTTCGTCTTTGTGTCGTCTCTGTGTCGTCTCTCTGTGTCGTCTCTGTGTCTTTTCTGTGTAGTCTCTGTGTCTGTGTCGTCTCTGTGTCGTCTCTGTGTCGTCGTCTCTGTGTCGTCTCTGTGCCGCCTCTGTGTCGTCTCTGTGTCGTCTCTTTGTCGTCTCTGTGTCGTTTCTCTGTGTCGTCTCTGTGTCGTCTCTTTGTCGACACACAGACAACACAGAGACGACACAGAGTCGTCTCTGTGTCTGTGTCGTCTCTGTGTCGTCTTTGTGTCGTCCTTGTGTCGTCTCTGTGTCACAGAGACGACAAAGAGACGACACAGAGAGTCGTCTCTGTGTCGTACCTGTGTCTGTGTCGTCTCTGTGTCGTCTCTGTGTCGTCTCTGTTTCGTCTCTGTGTCGTCTCTGTGTCGGCTCTGTGCCGTCTCTGTGTCGTCTCTGTGTCGTCTCTATGTCGTCTCTCTGTATCGTCTCTGTGTCTGTGTCGACACAGAGACGACAAAGAGACGACACAGAGAGTCGTCTCTTTGTCGTCTCTGTGTCTGTGTCGTCTCTGTGTCGTCTCTGTGTCACAGAGACGACACAGAGAGTCGCTTGTGTCGTCTCTGTGTCTGTGTCGTCTCTGTGTCGTCTCTGTGTCTGTTTCGTCTCTGTGTCGTCTCTGTGTCGTCTCTGTGTTGTCTCTGTGTCGTCGTCTCTGTGTCGTCTCTGTGTCGTCTCTGTGTTGTCTCTGTGTCGTCGTCTCTGTGTCGTCTCTGTGTCGTCATTGTGCCGTCTCTGTGTCGTCTCTGTGCCGTCTCTGTGTCGTCTCTGTGTCTGTTTCGTCTCTGTGTCGTCTCTGTGTCGTCTCTCTGTCGTCGTCTCTGTGTCATCTCTGTGTCGTCTCTGTGCCGTCTCCGTTTCGTCTTTGTGTCGTCTCTGTGTCGTCTCTCTGTGTTGTCTCTGTGTCGACACAGAGACGACATAAAGACGAAACAGAGACGGCACAGAGACGACAGAGAGACGACACAGAGACGACGACAGAGAGACGACACAGAGACGACACAGAGACGACACAGACACAGAGACGACACAGAGACGATACAGAGACGACACAGAGATGACACAGAGGCGACACAGACACAGAGACGACACGGAGACGACTCTGTGTCGTCTCTGTGTCGACACAGAGACGACACGGAGAGACGACACAGAGACGACACAGAGATGACAGAGACACAGAGACGACACAGAGACGACTCTCTGTGTCGTCTCTGTGTCGACACAGAGACGACACAGAGACACGACACAGCGACGACACAGAGACGACATAGAGACGACACAGAGACGACATAGAGACGACACAGAGAGTCGTCTCTGTGTCATATCTGTGTCTCTGTCATCTCTGTGTCGTCTCTGTGTCGTCTCTGTGTCGTCTCTCTGTGTCGTCTCTGTGTCGTCTCTGTGCCGTCTCTGTGTCGTCTCTGTGTCTGTGTCGTCTCTGTGTCATCTCTGTGTCGACACAAAGACGACACAGAGTCGTCTCTGTGTCGTCTCTGTGTCTGTGTCGTCTCTGTGTCGTCTCTGTGTCTTTGTCGTCTCTGTGTCGTCTCTGTGTCGTCGTCTCTGTGTCGTTTCTGTGTCGTCTCTGTGCCGTCTCTGTGTCGTCTCTGTGTCGTCTCTGTGTCGTCTCTGTGTCGACACAGAGACGACACAGAGACGTCTCTGTGTCGTCTCTGTGTCTGTGTCGTCTCTGTGTCTGTGTCATCTCTGTGTCGTCTCTGTGTCGTCGTCTCTGTTTCGTCTCTGTGCGTCTCTGTGTCGTCTCTGTGTCTGTGTCGTCTCTGTATCGTCTCTGTGTCGTCTCTGTGTCGTCGTCTCTGTGTCTTCTCTGTGTCGTCTCTGTGCCGTCTCTGTGTCGTCTCTGTGTGGTCTCTGCGTCGTCTCTGTGTCGACACATAGACGACACAGAGACGACACAGAGTCGTCTCTGTGTCGTGTCTGAGTCTGTGTCGTCTCTGTGTCGTCTCTATGTCTGTGTCGTCTCTATGTCATCTCTGTGTCGTCTCTGTGTGGTCTCTGTGTCGTCTCTGTGTCGTCGTCTCTGTTTCGTCTCTGTGTCGTCTCTGTGCCGTCTCTGTGTCGTCTCTATGTCGTCTCTGTGTCGTCTCTGTGTCGTTTCTGTGTCTGTGTCGTCTCTGTGTCAACTCTGTGTCTGTGTCGTCTCTGTGTCGTCTCTGTGCCGTCTCTGTGTCGTCTCTATGTCGTCTCTGTGTTGTCTCTGTGTCGTTTCTCTGTGTCGTCTCTGTGTCGACACAGAGACGACACAGAGACGACACAGAGAGTCGTTTCTGTGTCGTCTCTGTGTCTGTTGCCTCTCTGTGTCGTCTCTGTGTCGTCGTCTCTGTGTCGTCTCTGTGTCGTCTCTGTGCCGTCTCTGTGTCATCTCTGTGTCGTCTCTATGTCTGTGTCGTCTCTATGTCGTCTCTGTGTCGTCTCTGTGTGGTCTCTGTGTGGTCTCTGTGTCGTCGTCTCTGTGTCGTCTCTGTGTCGTCTCTGTGCCGTCTCTGTGTCGTCTCTATGTCGTCTCTGTGTCGTCTCTGTGTCGTGTCTCTGTGTCGTTTCTGTGTCGACACAGAGACGACACAGAGACGACACAGAGACGACACAGAGTCGTCTCTGTGTCGTTTCTGTGTCTGTGTCGTCTCTGTGTCAACTCTGTGTCTGTGTCGTCTCTGTGTCGTCTCTGTGCCGTCTCTGTGTCGTCTCTGTGTCTGTTTCGTCTCTGTGTCGTCTCTGTGTCGTCTCTCTGTCGTCGTCTCTGTGTCATCTCTGTGTCGTCTCTGTGCCGTCTCCGTTTCGTCTTTGTGTCGTCTCTGTGTCGTCTCTCTGTGTTGTCTCTGTGTCGACACAGAGACGACATAAAGACGAAACAGAGACGGCACAGAGACGACACAGAGACGACACAGAGACGACGACAGAGAGACGACACAGAGACGACACAGAAACGACACAGACACAGAGACGACACAGAGACGATACAGAGACGACACAGAGATGACACAGAGGCGACACAGACACAGAGACGACACGGAGACGACTCTGTGTCGTCTCTGTGTTGACACAGAGACGACACAGAGAGACGACACAGAGACGACACAGAGACGACACAGAGATGACAGAGACACAGAGACGACACAGAGACGACTCTCTGTGTCGTCTCTGTGTCGTCTCTGTGTCGACACAGAGACGACACAGAGACACGACACAGCGACGACACAGAGACGACATAGAGACGACACAGAGACGACATAGATACGACACAGAGAGTCGTCTCTGTGTCATCTCTGTGTCTCTGTCATCTCTGTGTCGTCTCTGTGTCGTCTCTGTGTCGTCTCTCTGTGTCGTCTCTGTGTCGTCTCTGTGCCGTCTCTGTGTCGTCTCTGTGTCTGTGTCGTCTCTGTGTCGTCTCTGTGTCTGTGTCGTCTCTGTGTCGTCTCTGTGTCGTCTCTGTGTCGTCTCTGTGTCATCTCTGTGTCGTCTCTGTGTCGTCTCTGTGTCGTCTCTTTGTCGTCTCTGTGTCGTCGCCTCTGTGTCGTCTCTTTGTCATCTCTGTGCCGTCTCTGTGTCGTCTCTGTGTCGTCTCTGTGTCGTCTCTGTGTGGTCTCTATGTCGTCTCTGTGTCTGTGTCGTCTCTGTGTCGTCTCTGTGTCGTCTCTATGTCGTCTCTGTGTCGTCTCTTTGTCGTCGTCACTGTGTCGTCTCTGTATCGTCTCTGTGCCATCTCTGTTTCGTCTTTGTGTCGTCTCTGTGTCGTCTCTCTGTGTCGTCTCTGTGTCTTTTCTGTGTAGTCTCTGTGTCTGTGTCGTCTCTGTGTCGTCTCTGTGTCGTCGTCTCTGTGTCGTCTCTGTGCCGCCTCTGTGTCGTCTCTGTGTCGTCTCTTTGTCGTCTCTGTGTCGTTTCTCTGTGGTGTCTCTGTGTCGTCTCTTTGTCGACACACAGACAACACAGAGACGACACAGAGTCGTCTCTGTGTCTGTGTCGTCTCTGTGTCGTCTTTGTGTCGTCTATGTGTCGTCTCTGTTTCACAGAGACGACAAAGAGACGACACAGAGAGTCGTCTCTGTGTCGTACCTGTGTCTGTGTCGTCTCTGTGTCGTCTCTGTGTCGTCTCTGTGTCGTCTCTGTTTCGTCTCTGTGTCGTCTCTGTGTCGGCTCTGTGCCGTCTCTGTGTCGTCTCTGTGTCGTCTCTATGTCGTCTCTCTGTATCGTCTCTGTGTCGACACAGAGACGACACAGAGACGACACAAAGACGACACAGAGTCGTCTCTTTGTCGTCTCTGTGTCTGTGTCGTCTCTGTGTCGTCTCTGTGTCACAGAGACGACACAGAGAGTCGCTTGTGTCGTCTCTGTGTCTGTGTCGTCTCTGTGTCGTCTCTGTGTCTGTTTCGTCTCTGTGTCGTCTCTGTGTCGTCTCTGTGTTGTCTCTGTGTCGTCGTCTCTGTGTCGTCTCTGTGTCGTCATTGTGCCGTCTCTGTGTTGTCTCTGTGCCGTCTCTGTGTCGTCTCTGTGTCTGTTTCGTCTCTGTGTCGTCTCTGTGTCGTCTCTCTGTCGTCGTCTCTGTGTCGTCTCTGTGTCGTCTCTGTGCCGTCTCCGTTTCGTCTTTGTGTCGTCTCTGTGTCGTCTCTCTGTGTTGTCTCTGTGTCGACACAGAGACGACATAAAGACGAAACAGAGACGACACAGAGACGACACAGAGACGACACAGAGACGACGACAGAGAGACGACACAGAGACGACACAGAGACGACACAGACACAGAGACGACACAGAGACGATACAGAGACGACACAGAGATGACACAGAGGCGACACAGACACAGAGACGACACGGAGACGACTCTGTGTCGTCTCTGTGTCGACACAGAGACGACACAGAGAGACGACACAGAGACGACACAGAGACGACACAGAGATGACAGAGACACAGAGACGACACAGAGACGACTCTCTGTGTCGTCTCTGTGTCGTCTCTGTGTCGACACAGAGACGACACAGAGACGACATAGAGACGACACAGAGACGACATAGAGACGACACAGAGAGTCGTCTCTGTGTCATCTCTGTGTCTCTGTCATCTCTGTGTCGTCTCTGTGTCGTCTCTGTGTCGTCTCTCTGTGTCGTCTCTGTGTCGTCTCTGTGCCGTCTCTGTGTCGTCTCTGTGTCTGTGTCGTCTCTGTGTCGTCTCTGTGTCTGTGTCGTCTCTGTGTCGTCTCTGTGTCGTCTCTGTGTCGTCTCTGTGTCGTCTCTGTGTCATCTCTGTGTCGTCTCTGTGTCGTCTCTGTGTCGTCTCTGTGTCGTCTCTGTGTCGTCGCCTCTGTGTCGTCTCTTTGTCATCTCTGTGCCGTCTCTGTCTCGTCTCTGTGTCGTCTCTGTGTCGTCTCTGTGTGGTCTCTATGTCGTCTCTGTGTCTGTGTCGTCTCTGTGTCGTCTCTGTGTCGTCTCTGTGTCGTCTCTGTGTCGTCTCTGTGTCGTCTCTTTGTCGTCGTCCCTGTGTCGTCTCTGTATCGTCTCTGTGCCATCTCTGTTTCGTCTTTGTGTCGTCTCTGTGTCGTCTCTCTGTGTCGTCTCTGTGTCTTTTCTGTGTAGTCTCTGTGTCTGTGTCGTCTCTGTGTCGTCTCTGTGTCGTCGTCTCTGTGTCGTCTCTGTGCCGCCTCTGTGTCGTCTCTGTGTCGTCTCTTTGTCGTCTCTGTGTCGTTTCTCTGTGTCGTCTCTGTGTCGTCTCTTTGTCGACACACAGACAACACAGAGACGACACAGAGTCGTCTCTGTGTCTGTGTCGTCTCTGTGTCGTCTTTGTGTCGTCTATGTGTCGTCTCTGTGTCACAGAGACGACAAAGAGACGACACAGAGAGTCGTCTCTGTGTCGTACCTGTGTCTGTGTCGTCTCTGTGTCGTCTCTGTGTCTTCTCTGTGTCGTCTCTGTTTCGTCTCTGTGTCGTCTCTGTGTCGGCTCTGTGCCGTCTCTGTGTCGTCTCTGTGTCGTCTCTATGTCGTCTCTCTGTATCGTCTCTGTGTCGACACAGAGACGACACAGAGACGACACAAAGACGACACAGAGTCGTCTCTTTGTCGTCTCTGTGTCTGTGTCGTCTCTGTGTCGTCTCTGTGTCACAGAGACGACACAGAGAGTCGCTTGTGTCGTCTCTGTGTCTGTGTCGTCTCTGTGTCGTCTCTGTGTCTGTTTCGTCTCTGTGTCGTCTCTGTGTCGTCTCTGTGTTGTCTCTGTGTCGTCGTCTCTGTGTCGTCTCTGTGTCGTCTCTGTGTTGTCTCTGTGTCGTCGTCTCTGTGTCGTCTCTGTGTCGTCATTGTGCCGTCTCTGTGTCGTCTCTGTTTCGTCTCTGTGTCGTCTCTGTGTCTGTGTCGTCTCTGTGTCGTCTCTGTGTCGTTATGTGTCGTCTCTGTGTCGTCTCTGTGTCGTCGTCTCTGTGTCGTCTCTGTGTCGTCTCTGTGCCGTCTCTGTGTCGTCTCTGTTTGGTCTCTGTGTCGTCTCTGTGTCGTCTCTCTGTGTCGTCTCTGTGTCGACACAGAGACGGCACAGAGTCGTCTCTGTGTCATCTCTGTGTCTGTGTCGTCTCTGTGTCGTCTCTGTGTCTTCTCTGTGTCTGTGTCGTCTCTGTGTCGTGTCTGTGTGGTCTCTGTGTCGTCTTTGTGTCGTCGTCTCTGTGTCGTCTCTGTCTCATCTCTGTGCCGTCTGTGTGTCATCTCTTTGTCGTCTCTGTGTCGTCTCTGTGTTGTGTCTCTGTTTCGTCTCTGTGTCAACTCTGTGTCGTCTCTGTGTCACAGCGACAACACAGAGACGACACAGAGAGTCGTCTCTGTGTCGTCTCTGTGTCTGTGTCGTCTCTGCGTCATCTCTGTGTCGTCGTCTTTGTGTCGTCTCTGTGTCGTATCTGTGTCGTCTCTGTGTTGTCTCTGTGTCGTCTCTGTGTCGTCTCTCTGTGTCGTCTCTGTGTCGACAAAGAGACGACACAGAGACGCCACAGAGTCGTCTCTGTGTCGTCTCTGTGTCTGTGTCGTCTCTGCGTCATCTCTGTGTCGTCGTCTTTGTGTCATCTCTGTGTCGTCTCTGTGCCGTCTCCGTTTCGTCTTTGTGTCGTCTCTGTGTCGTCTCTCTGTGTTGTCTCTGTGTCGACACAGAGAAGACATAAAGACGAAACAGAGACGGCACAGAGACGACACAGAGACGACACAGAGACGACGACAGAGAGACGACACAGAGACGACACAGAGACGACACAGACACAGAGACGACACAGAGACGATACAGAGACGACACAGAGATGACACAGAGGCGACACAGACACAGAGACGACACGGAGACGACTCTGTGTCGTCTCTGTGTCGACACAGAGACGACACAGAGAGACGACACAGAGACGACACAGAGATGACAGAGACACAGAGACGACACAGAGACGACTCTCTGTGTCGTCTCTGTGTCGTCTCTGTGTCGACACAGAGACGACACAGAGACACGACACAGCGACGACACAGAGACGACATAGAGACGACACAGAGAGTCGTCTCTGTGTCGTCTCTGTGTCTCTGTCATCTCTGTGTCGTCTCTGTGTCGTCTCTGTGTCGTCTCTCTGTGTCGTCTCTGTGTCGTCTCTGTGCCGTCTCTTTGTCGTCTCTGTGTCTGTGTCGTCTCTGTGTCGTCTCTGTGTCTGTGTCGTCTCTGTGTCGTCTCTGTGTCGTCTCTGTGTCGTCTCTGTGTCATCTCTGTGTCGTCTCTGTGTCGTCTCTGTGTCGTTTCTCTGTGTCGTCTCTGTGTCGTCTCTTTGTCGACACACAGACAACACAGAGACGACACAGAGTCGTCTCTGTGTCTGTGTCGTCTCTGTGTCGTCTTTGTGTCGTCTATGTGTCGTCTCTGTGTCACAGAGACGACAAAGAGACGACACAGAGAGTCGTCTCTGTGTCGTACCTGTGTCTGTGTCGTCTCTGTGTCGTCTCTGTGTCGTCTCTGTTTCGTCTCTGTGTCGTCTCTGTGTCGGCTCTGTGCCGTCTCTGTGTCGTCTCTGTGTCGTCTCTGTGTCGTCTCTATGTCGTCTCTCTGTATCGTCTCTGTGTCGACACAGAGACGACACAGACACGACACAAAGACGACACAGAGTCGTCTCTTTGTCGTCTCTGTGTCTGTGTCGTCTCTGTGTCGTCTCTGTGTCACAGAGACGACACAGAGAGTCGCTTGTGTCGTCTCTGTGTCTGTGTCGTCTCTGTGTCGTCTCTGTGTCTGTTTCGTCTCTGTGTCGTCTCTGTGTCGTCTCTGTGTTGTCTCTGTGTCGTCGTCTCTGTGTCGTCTCTATGTCGTCTCTGTGTTGTCTCTGTGTCGTCGTCTCTGTGTCGTCTCTGTGTCGTCATTGTGCCGTCTCTGTGTCGTCTCTGTTTCATCTCTTTGTCGTCTCTATGTCTGTGTCGTCTCTGTGTCGTCTCTGTGTCGTTATGTGTCACAGAGACGACACAGAGACGACACAGAGAGTCGTCTCTGTGTCGTCTCTGTGTCGTCTCTGTGTCGTCGTCTCTG
Source organism: Artemia sinica (assembly GCA_027921565.1). NCBI lineage: Eukaryota > Metazoa > Arthropoda > Branchiopoda > Anostraca > Artemiidae > Artemia > Artemia sinica. Next base: position 68,359,072 of record CM051258.1, read on the forward strand.
TGTCGTCTCTGTGTCGTCTCTGTGCCGTCTCTGTGTCGTCTCTGTTTGGTCTCTGTGTCATCTCTGTGTCGTCTCTCTGTGTCGTCTCTGTGTCGACACAGAGACGGCACAGAGTCGTCTCTGTGTCGTCTCTGTGTCTGTGTCGTCTCTGTGTCGTCTCTGTGTCTTCTCTGTGTCTGTGTCGTCTCTGTGTCGTCTCTGTGTGGTCTCTGTGTCGTCTTTGTGTCGTCGTCTCTGTGTCGTCTCTGTCTCATCTCTGTGCCGTCTCTGTGTCATCTCTTTGTCGTCTCTGTGTCGTCTCTGTGTCGTGTCTCTGTTTCGTCTCTGTGTCAACTCTGTGTCGTCTCTGTGTCACAGCGACAACACAGAGAGACACAGAGAGTCGTCTCTGTGTCGTCTCTGTGTCTGTGTCGTCTCTGCGTCATCTCTGTGTCGTCGTCTTTGTGTCGTCTCTGTGTCGTATCTGTGCCGTCTCTGTGTCGTCTCTGTGTCGTCTCTCTGTGTCGTCTCTGTGTCGACAAAGAGACGACACAGAGACGCCACAGAGTCGTCTCTGTGTCGTCTCTGTGTCTGTGTCGTCTCTGCGTCATCTCTGTGTCGTCGTCTTTGTGTCATCTCTGTGTCGTCTCTGTGCCGTCTCCGTTTCGTCTTTGTGTCGTCTCTGTGTCGTCTCTCTGTGTTGTCTCTGTGTCGACACAGAGACGACACATAAAGACGAAACAGAGACGACACAGAGACGACACAGAGACGACACAGAGACGACGAAAGAGAGACGACACAGAGACGACACAGAGACGACACAGACACAGAGACGACACAGAGACGATACAGAGACGACACAGAGATGACACAGAGGCGACACAGACACAGAGACGACACGGAGACGACTCTGTGTCGTCTCTGTGTCGACACAGAGACGACACAGAGAGACGACACAGAGACGACACAGAGACGACACAGAGATGACAGAGACACAGAGACGACACAGAGACGACTCTCTGTGTCGTCTCTGTGTCGTCTCTGTGTCGACACAGAGACGACATAAAGACGAAACAGAGACAGCACAGAGACGACACAGAGACGACACAGAGACGACGACAGAGAGACGACACAGAGACGACACAGAGACGACACAGACACAGAGACGACACAGAGACGATACAGAGACGACACAGAGATGACACAGAGGCGACACAGACACAGAGACGACACGGAGACGACTCTGTGTCGTCTCTGTGTCGACACAGAGACGACACAGAGAGACGACACAGAGACGACACAGAGACGACACAGAGATGACAGAGACACAGAGACGACACAGAGACGACTCTCTGTGTCGTCTCTGTGTCGTCTCTGTGTCGACACAGAGACGACACAGAGACACGACACAGCGACGACACAGAGACGACATAGAGACGACACAGAGACGACATAGAGACGACACAGAGAGTCGTCTCTGTGTCATCTCTGTGTCTCTGTCATCTCTGTGTCGTCTCTGTGTCGTCTCTCTGTGTCGTCTCTGTGTCGTCTCTGTGCCGTCTCTGTGTCGTCTCTGTGTCTGTGTCGTCTCTGTGTCGTCTCTGTGTCTGTGTCGTCTCTGTGTCGTCTCTGTGTCGTCTCTGTGTCGTCTCTGTGTCGTCTCTGTGTCATCTCTGTGTCGTCTCTGTGTCGTCTCTGTGTCGTCTCTGTGTCGTCTCTGTGTCGTCGCCTCTGTGTCGTCTCTTTGTCATCTCTGTGCCGTCTCTGTGTCGTCTCTGTGTCGTCTCTGTGTCGTCTCTGTGTGGTCTCTATGTCGTCTCTGTGTCTGTGTCGTCTCTGTGTCGTCTCTGTGTCGTCTCTGTGTCGTCTCTATGTCGTCTCTGTGTCGTCTCTTTGTCGTCGTCCCTGTGTCGTCTCTGTATCGTCTCTGTGCCATCTCTGTTTCGTCTTTGTGTCGTCTCTGTGTCGTCTCTCTGTGTCGTCTCTGTGTCTTTTCTGTGTAGTCTCTGTGTCTGTGTCGTCTCTGTGTCGTCTCTGTGTCGTCGTCTCTGTGTCGTCTCTGTGCCGCCTCTGTGTCGTCTCTGTGTCATCTCTTTGTCGTCTCTGTGTCGTTTCACTGTGTCGTCTCTGTGTCGTCTCTTTGTCGACACACAGACAACACAGAGACGACACAGAGTCGTCTCTGTGTCTGTGTCGTCTCTGTGTCGTCTTTGTGTCGTCTATGTGTCGTCTCTGTGTCACAGAGACGACAAAGAGACGACACAGAGAGTCGTCTCTGTGTCGTACCTGTGTCTGTGTCGTCTCTGTGTCGTCTCTGTGTCGTCTCTGTGTCGTCTCTGTTTCGTCTCTGTGTCGTCTCTGTGTCGGCTCTGTGCCGTCTCTGTGTCGTCTCTGTGTCGTCTCTATGTCGTCTCTCTGTATCGTCTCTGTGTCGACACAGAGACGACACAGAGACGACACAAAGACGACACAGAGTCGTCTCTTTGTCGTCTCTGTGTCTGTGTCGTCTCTGTGTCGTCTCTGTGTCACAGAGACGACACAGAGAGTCGCTTGTGTCGTCTCTGTGTCTGTGTCGTCTCTGTGTCGTCTCTGTGTCTGTTTCGTCTCTGTTTCGTCTCTGTGTCGTCTCTGTGTTGTCTCTGTGTCGTCGTCTCTGTGTCGTCTCTGTGTCGTCTCTGTGTTGTCTCTGTGTCGTCGTCTCTGTGTCGTCTCTGTGTCGTCATTGTGCCGTCTCTGTGTCGTCTCTGTTTCGTCTCTGTGTCGTCTCTGTGTCTGTGTCGTCTCTGTGTCGTCTCTGTGTCGTTATGTGTCGTCTCTGTGTCGTCTCTGTGTCGTCGTCTCTGTGTCGTCTCTGTGTCGTCTCTGTGCCGTCTCTGTGTCGTCTCTGTTTGGTCTCTGTGTCGTCTCTCTGTGTCGTCTCTGTGTCGACACAGAGACGGCACAGAGTCGTCTCTGTGTCGTCTCTGTGTCTGTGTCGTCTCTGTGTCGTCTCTGTGTCTTCTCTGTGTCTGTGTCGTCTCTGTGTCGTGTCTGTGTGGTCTCTGTGTCGTCTTTGTGTCGTCGTCTCTGTGTCGTCTCTGTCTCATCTCTGTGCCGTCTCTGTGTCATCTCTTTGTCGTCTCTGTGTCGTCTCTGTGTTGTGTCTCTGTTTCGTCTCTGTGTCAACTCTGTGTCGTCTCTGTGTCACAGCGACAACACAGAGACGACACAGAGAGTCGTCTCTGTGTCGTCTCTGTGTCTGTGTCGTCTCTGCGTCATCTCTGTGTCGTCGTCTTTGTGTCGTCTCTGTGTCGTATCTGTGCCGTCTCTGTGTTGTCTCTGTGTCGTCTCTGTGTCGTCTCTCTGTGTCGTCTCTGTGTCGACAAAGAGACGACACAGAGACGCCACAGAGTCGTCTCTGTGTCGTCTCTGTGTCTGTGTCGTCTCTGCGTCATCTCTGTGTCGTCGTCTTTGTGTCATCTCTGTGTCGTTTCTGTGCCGTCTCCGTTTCGTCTTTGTGTCGTCTCTGTGTCGTCTCTCTGTGTTGTCTCTGTGTCGACACAGAGAAGACATAAAGACGAAACAGAGACGGCACAGAGACGACACAGAGACGACACAGAGATGACGACAGAGAGACGACACAGAGACGACACAGAGACGACACAGACACAGAGACGACACAGAGACGATACAGAGACGACACAGAGATGACACAGAGGCGACACAGACACAGAGACGACACGGAGACGACTCTGTGTCGTCTCTGTGTCGACACAGAGACGACACAGAGAGACGACACAGAGACGACACAGAGATGACAGAGACACAGAGACGACACAGAGACGACTCTCTGTGTCGTCTCTGTGTCGTCTCTGTGTCGACACAGAGACGACACAGAGACACGACACAGTGACGACACAGAGACGACATAGAGACGACACAGAGACGACATAGAGACGACACAGAGAGTCGTCTCTGTGTCGTCTCTGTGTCTCTGTCATCTCTGTGTCGTCTCTGTGTCGTCTCTGTGTCGTCTCTCTGTGTCGTCTCTGTGTCGTCTCTGTGCCGTCTCTTTGTCGTCTCTGTGTCTGTGTCGTCTCTGTGTCGTCTCTGTGTCTGTGTCGTCTCTGTGTCGTCTCTGTGTCGTCTCTGTGTCGTCTCTGTGTCATCTCTGTGTCGTCTCTGTGTCGTCTCTGTGTCGTTTCTCTGTGTCGTCTCTGTGTCGTCTCTTTGTCGACACACAGACAACACAGAGACGACACAGAGTCGTCTCTGTGTCTGTGTCGTCTCTGTGTCGTCTTTGTGTCGTCTATGTGTCGTCTCTGTGTCACAGAGACGACAAAGAGACGACACAGAGAGTCGTCTCTGTGTCGTACCTGTGTCTGTGTCGTCTCTGTGTCGTCTCTGTGTCGTCTCTGTTTCGTCTCTGTGTCGTCTCTGTGTCGTCTCTGTGTCACAGAGACGACACAGAGAGTCGCTTGTGTCGTCTCTGTGTCTGTGTCGTCTCTGTGTCGTCTCTGTGTCTGTTTCGTCTCTGTGTCGTCTCTGTGTCGTCTCTGTGTTGTCTCTGTGTCGTCGTCTCTGTGTCGTCTCTGTGTCGTCTCTGTGTTGTCTCTGTGTCGTCGTCTCTGTGTCGTCTCTGTGTCGTCATTGTGCCGTCTCTGTGTCGACTCTGTTTCGTCTCTGTGTCGTCTCTGTGTCTGTGTCGTCTCTGTGTCGTCTCTGTGTCGTTATGTGTCACAGAGACGACACAGAGACGACACAGAGAGTCGTCTCTGTGTCGTCTCTGTGTCGTCGTCTCTGTGTCGTCTCTGTGTCATCTCTGTGCCGTCTCTGTGTCGTCTCTGTTTGGTCTCTGTGTCATCTCTGTGTCGTCTCTCTGTGTCGTCTCTGTGTCGACACAGAGACGGCACAGAGTCGTCTCTGTGTCGTCTCTGTGTCTGTGTCGTCTCTGTGTCGTCTCTGTGTCTTCTCTGTGTCTGTGTCGTCTCTGTGTGGTATCTGTGTCGTCTTTGTGTCGTCGTCTCTGTGTCCTCTCTGTCTCATCTCTGTGCCGTCTCTGTGTCATCTCTTTGTCGTCTCTGTGTCGTCTCTGTGTCGTGTCTCTGTTTCGTCTCTGTGTCAACTCTGTGTCGTCTCTGTGTCACAGCGACAACACAGAGACGACACAGAGAGTCGTCTCTGTGTCGTCTCTGTGTCTGTGTCGTCTCTGCGTCATCTCTGTGTCGTCGTCTTTGTGTCGTCTCTGTGTCGTATCTGTGCCGTCTCTGTGTCGTCTCTGTGTCGTCTCTGTGTCGTCTCTCTGTGTCGTCTCTGTGTCGACAAAGAGACGACACAGAGACGCCACAGAGTCGTCTCTGTGTCGTCTCTGTGTCTGTGTCGTCTCTGCGTCATCTCTGTGTCGTCGTCTTTGTGTCGTCTCTGTGTCGTCTCTGTGCCGTCTCCGTTTCGTCTTTGTGTCGTCTCTGTGTCGTCTCTCTGTGTTGTCTCTGTGTCGACACAGAGACGATATAAAGACGAAACAGAGACGGCACAGAGACGACACAGAGACGACACAGAGACGACGACAGAGAGACGACACAGAGACGACACAGAGACGACACAGACACAGAGACGACACAGAGACGATACAGAGACGACACAGAGATGACACAGAGGCGACACAGACACAGAGACGACACGGGGACGACTCTGTGTCGTCTCTGTGTCGACACAGAGACGACACAGAGAGACGACACAGAGACAACACAGAGACGACACAGAGATGACAGAGACACAGAGACGACACAGAGACGACTCTCTGTGTCGTCTCTGTGTCGACACAGAGACGACACAGAGACACAACACAGCGACGACACAGAGACGACATAGAGACGACACAGAGAGTCGTCTCTGTGTCGTCTCTGTGTCTCTGTCATCTCTCTGTCGTCTCTGTGTCGTCTCTGTGTCGTCTCTCTGTGTCGTCTCTGTGTCGTCTCTGTGCCGTCTCTGTGTCGTCTCTGTGTCTTTGTCGTCTCTGTGTCGTCTCTGTGTCTGTGTCGTCTCTGTGTCGTCTCTGTGTCGTCTCTGTGTCGTCTCTGTGTCATCTCTGTGTCGTCTCTGTGTCGTCTCTGTGTCGTCTCTGTGTCGTCGCCTCTGTGTCGTCTCTTTGTCGTCTCTGTGCCGTCTCTGTGTCGTCTCTGTGTCGTCTCTGTGTCGTCTCTGTGTGGTCTCTATGTCGTCTCTGTGTCTGTGTCGTCTCTGTGTCGTCTCTGTGTCGTCTCTGTGTCGTCTCTATGTCGTCTCTGTGTCGTCTCTTTGTCGTCGTCACTGTGTCGTCTCTGTATCGTCTCTGTGCCATCTCTGTTTCGTCTTTGTGTCGTCTCTGTGTCGTCTCTCTGTGTCGTCTCTGTGTCTTTTCTGTGTAGTCTCTGTGTCTGTGTCGTCTCTGTGTCGTCTCTGTGTCGTCGTCTCTGTGTCGTCTCTGTGTCGCCTCTGTGTCGTCTCTGTGTCGTCTCTGTGTCGTCTCTGTGTCGTCTCTCTGTGTCGTCTCTGTGTCGTCTCTTTGTCGACACACAGACAACACAGAGACGACACAGAGTCGTCTCTGTGACTGTGTCGTCTCTGTGTCGTCTTTGTGTCGTCTATGTGTCGTCTCTGTGTCACAGAGACGACACAAAGACGACACAGAGTCGTCTCTTTGTCGTCTCTGTGTCTGTGTCGTCTCTGTGTCGTCTCTGTGTCACAGAGACGACACAGAGACGAAACAGAGACGGCACAGAGACGACACAGAGACGACGACACAGAGACGACACAGAGACGACGACACAGAGACGACGATACAGAGACGACACAGACACAGAGACGACACAGAGAAGACTCTCTCTGTCGTTTTTGTCTCTGTGTCGACACAGAGACGACACAGAGAGACGACACAGAGACGACACAGAGATGACACAGAGACGACACAGAGACGGCACAGAGACGACACAGAGACGACACAGAGACGACGACACAGAGACGACGATACAGAGACGACACACACACAGAGACGACACAGAGACGAAACAGAGACGACGACACAGAGACGACGATACAGAGACGACACAGACACAGAGACGACACAGAGAAGACACAAAGACGACACGGAGACGGCACAGAGACGACACAGAGACGACACAGAGACGACGACACAGAGACGACACAGACACGACATAGAGACGACATAGAGACGACACAGAGACGACACAGAGAGACGACACAGAGACGACACAGAGACGACACAGACGCAGCACAGCGACGACACAGACACAGAGACGACACAGAGACGACACAGACACAGAGACGACACAGAGAGACGACACAGAGACGACACAGAGACGACACAGAGACGACACAGAGACGAAACAGAGACGACACAGAGACGACACAGACACAGAGACGACACAGAGACAACACAGAGACGACACAGAGAGACGACACAGAGACGACACAGAGACGACACAGAGACGACAAAGAGACGACACAGAGATGGCACAGAGACGACACAGAGATGACACTGACACAGAGACGACACAGAGAAGACACAGACACAGCGACTTCACAGAGACGACTCTGTGTCGTCTCTGTGTTGTCTCTGTGTCGACACAGAGACAAAACAGAGAGAAGACACAGAGAAGACACAGAGACGACACAGAGACGGCACAGAAACGACACAGAGACGACACAGAGACGAAACAGAGACGACACAGAGACGACACAGACACAGAGACGACACAGAGAGGACACAGAGACGACACAGAGAGACGACACAGAAACGACACAGAGACGACACAGAGACGACAAAGAGACGACACAGAGATGGCACAGAGACGACACAGAGATGACACTGACACAGAGACGACACAGAGACGACACAGACACAGCGACTTCACAGAGACGACTCTGTGTCGTCTCTGTGTTGTCTCTGTGTCGACACAGAGACGAAACAGAGAGAAGACACAGAGACAACACAGAGACGACGCAGAGACGGCACAGAGACGACACAGAGACGACACAGAGACGACACAGAGACGACACAGAGACGACACAGAGACGACACAGACACAGAGACGACACAGAGACGACACAGAGACGAAACAGAGACGGCACAGAGACGACACAGAGACGACACAGAGACGACGACACAGAGACGACACAGAGACGACACAGACACAGAGACGACACAGAGACGACTCTCTGTGTCGTTTTTGTCTCTGTGTCGACACATAGACAGAGAGACGACACAGAGAAGACACAGAGACGACACAGAGACGACACAGAGACGGCACAGAGACGACACAGAGACGACACAGAGACGACACAGAGACAACGACACAGAGACGACACAGAGACGACACAGAGATGACACAGAGATGACACTGACACAGAAATGACACAGAGACGACACAGACACAGCGACGACACAGAGACGACTCTGTGTCGACACAGAGACGACAAAGACGCGACACAGAGATGACACAGAGACGACACAGAGACGACACAGAGACGACGACACAGAGACGACACAGAGACGACACAGAGACGACACAGAGACGACACAGAGACGGCACAGAGACGACACAGAGACGACACAGAGACAACGACACAGAGACGACACAGAGACGACACAGAGACGACACAGAGATGACACTGACACAGAGATGACACAGAGACGAAACAGAGAGAAGACACAGAGACGACACAGAGACAGCACAGAGACGACACAGAGACGGCACAGAGACGACACAGAGACGACACAGAGACGACGACACAGAGACGACACAGAGACGACACAGAGACGACGACACAGAGACGACACAGAGACGACACAGAGACGACACAGACACAGAGACGACATAGAGACGACTCTCTGTGTCGTTTTTGTCTCTGTGTCGACACAGAGACGACACAGAGAGACGACAAAGAGACGACACAGAGACGACACAGAGATGACACAGAGACGGCACAGAGACGACACAGAGACGACACAGAGACGACGACACAGAGACGACGATACAGAGACGACACAGACACAGAGACGACACAGAGACGACACAGAGACGACGACACAGAGACGACTTAGACGCGACATAGAGACGACACAGAGACGACACAGACACAGAGACGACACAGAGAGACGACACAGAGACGACACAGAGACGACTTAGACGCAGCACAGAGACGACACAGACACAGAGACGACACAGAGACGACACAGACACAGAGACGACACAGAGAGACGACACAGAGACGACACAGAGACGACACAGAGACGGCACAGAGACGACACAGAGACGACACAGAGACGACACAGAGACGACTCTGTGTCGTCTCTTTGTCATCTCTGTGTCGACACCGAGACGACACAGAGAGACGACACAGAGACGACACAGAGACGGCACAGAAACGACACAGAGACGACACAGAGACGAAACAGAGACGACACAGAGACGACACAGACACAGAGACGACACAGAGACGACACAGAGACGACACAGAGACGACACAGAGAGACGACACAGAGACGACACAGAGACGACACAGAGACGACAAAGAGACGACACAGAGATGGCACAGAGACGACAGAGAGACGACACAGAGACGACGACACAGAGACGACACAGAGACGACACAGAGACGACACAGAGACGACACAGAGACGACACAGAGACAAAGACACAGAGACGACACAGAGACGACACAGAGACGACACAGACACAGCGAAGACACAGAGACGACTCTGTGTCGTCTCTGTGTTGTCTCTGTGTCGACACAGAGACGAAACAGAGAGAAGACAAAGAGACGACACAGAGACAACACAGAGACGACACAGAGACAGCACAGAGACGACACAGAAACGACACAGAGACGAAGACACAGAGACGACACAGAGACGACACAGAGACGACACAGAGACGACACAGAGACGACACAGACACAGAGACGACACAGAGACGACACAGAGACGAAACAGAGACGGCACAGAGACGACACAGAGACGACACAGAGACGACGACACAGAGACGACACAGAGACGACACAGAGACGACACAGACACAGAGACGACACAGATACGACTCTCTGTGTCGTTTTTGTCTCTGTGTCAACCCAGAGACGACACAGAGAGACGAAACAGAGACGACACAGAGACGACACAGAGACGCCACAGAGACGGCACAGAGACGACACAGAGACGACTATACAGAGACGACGATACAGAGACGACACAGACACAGAGACGACACAGAGACGACACAGAGACGACACGGAGACGGCACAGAGACGACACAGAGACGACACAGAGACGACGACACAGATACGACACAGACACGACATAGAGACGACACAGAGACGACACAGAGACGACACAGACACAGAGACGACACAGAGAGACGACACAGAGACGACACAGAGACGACACAGACGCAGCACAGAGACGATACAGACACAGAGACGACACAGAGACGACACAGACACAGAGACGACACAGAGAGACGACACAGAGACGACACAGAGACGAGACAGAGACGACACAGAGACGGCACAGAGACGACACAGAGACGACACAGAGACGACGACACAGAGACGACGATACAGAGACGACACAGAGACGACACGGAGACAGCACGGAGACGACATAGAGACGACAGAGAGACTACACAGAGACGACACAGAGACGACGACAGAGAGACGACATAGAGATGACACAGAGACGACACAGACACAGAGACGACACAGAGACGACACGGACACAGAAACGACACAGAGACGACTCTGTGTCGTCTCTGTCTCGACACAGAGACGACACAGAGAGACGACACAGAGATGACACAGAGACGACGACACAGAGACGAAACAGAGACGACACAGAGACGATACAGATCGACACAGAGACGGCACAGAGACGACACAGAGACGACACTGAGACGACGACACAGAGACGACACAGAGACGACACAGACACAGAGACGACACAGAGAGACGACGCAGAGACGACAAAGAGACGACACAGAGACGGAACAGATACGACACAGAGACGACAACACAGAGACGACACAGAGACAACACAGAGACGACACAGAGACGACACAGAGAGGCAACACAGAGACGACACAGAGACGACACAGAGACGACACAGAGACGGCACAGAGACGACACAGAGACGACGACACAGAGACGACACTAGACGACATAGAGACGACACAGAGGCGACACAGAGACGACACAGAGACGACACAGAGATGACACAGACACAGAGACGACACAGAGACGACTCTGTGTCTCTGTGTCGTGTCTGTGCCGTCTCTGTGTCGTCTCTGTGTCATCTCTCTGTGTCGTCTCTTTTACGACACAGAGACGACACAGAGACGGCACAGAGATGACACAGAGACGACACAGAAACGACACAGAGACGACACAGACACAGAGACGACACAGAGATGACTCTGTGTCATCTCTGTGTCGTCTCTGTGACGACACAGAGCCGACACAGAGACGACACAGACCCAGAGACGACAAAGAGACGACACAGAGACGACACAGACACAGAGACGACACAGAGACGACTCTGTGTCTGTGCTGTCTCTGTGTCGTCTCTGTGTCGTCTCTGTGTCGTCTCTGTGTCGTCTCTGTGTCGTCATTTCTGTGTCGTCTCTGTGTCGTCTCTGTGCCGTCTCTGTGTCGTCTCTGTGTAGTTTCTCTGTGTCGTCTCTGTTTCGACACAGAGACGACACAGAGACGACACAGAGACGACACAGAGTCGTCTCTGTGTCGTCTCTGTGTCTGTGTCGTCTCTCTGACTGTGTCGTCTCTGTGTCGTCTCTGTGTCGTCTCTGTGTCGTCTCTGTGTCGTCTCTGTGCCATATCTGTGTCGTCTCTGTGTCGTCTCTCTGTGTCGTCTCTCTGTGTCGTCTCTGTGTCGTCTCTGTGTCGTCTCTGTGTCGACACAGAGACGACACAGAGAGACGACACAGACACGACACAGAGACGAGACAGAGACGGCACAGAGACGATACAGAGACGACACAGAGACGACAACACAGAGACGACACAGAGACGACACAGACACAGAGACGACACAGAGACGACACAGAGAGACAAAACAGAGACGACACAGAGACGATATAGAGACGACACAGAGACGGCACAGAGACGACACAGAGACGCCACAGAGAAGACGACACAGAGACGACACTAGACGACATAGAGACGACACAGAGACGACACAGAGACGACACAGACACAGAGACGACAGAGAGACGACTCTGTGTCTCTGTGTCGTCTCTGTGTCGTCTCTCTGTGTCGTCTCTGTGATGACACAGAGACGACACAGAGATGGCACAGAGACGACACAGAGACGACACAGACACAGGGACGACGTTCTGTGTCGTCTCTGTGTCGTCTCTGTGACACAGAGACGACACAGACACAGAGACGACGCAGAGATGACTCTGTGTCATCTCTTTGTCATCTCTGTGTCGACACAGAGACGACACAGAGAGACGACACAGAGACGACACAGAGACGGCACAGAAACGACACAGAGACGACACAGAGACGACACAGAGACGACGATACAGAGACGACACAGACACAGAGACGACACAGAGAGACGACACAGAGACGACACAGAGACGACACAGAGACGACAAAGAGACGACACAGAGATGGCACAGAGACGACACAGAGACGACACAGAGACGGCACAGAGACGACACAGAGACGACACAGAGACAACGACACAGAGACGACACAGAGACGACACAGAGACGACACAGAGACGACACAGAGACGACACAGACACAGAGACGACACAGAGACGACACAGACACAGCGACGACACAGAGACGCTCTGTGTCGTCTCTGTGTTGTCTCTGTGTCGACACAGAGACGAAACAGAGAGAAGACAAAGAGACGACACAGAGACAACACAGAGACGACACAGAGACGGCACAGAGACGACACAGAGACAACACAGAGACGACGACACAGAGACGACGATACAGAGACGACACAGACACAGAGATGACACAGAGACGACCCAGAGACAACACGGAGACGGCACAGAGACGACACAGAGACGACACAGAGACGACGACACAGATACGACACAGACACGACATAGAGACGACACAGAGACGACACAGAGACGACACAGACACAGAGATGACACAGAGAGACGACACAGAGACGACACAGAGACGACACAGACCTAGCACAGAGACGACACAGACACAGAGACGACACAGAGACGACACAGACACAGAGACGACACAAAGAGACGACACAGAGACGACACAGAGACGACACAGAGACGACACAGAGACGGCACAGAGACGACACAGAGACGACACAGAGACGACGACACAGAGACGACGATACAGAGACGACACAGAGACGACACGGAGACAGCACAGAGACGACACAGAGACGACAGAGAGACTACAGAGAGACGACACAGAGACGACGACAGAGAGACGACATAGAGACGACACAGACACAGAGACGACACAGAGACGACACAGACACAGAAACGACACAGAGACGACTCTGTGTCGTCTCTGTCTCGACACAGAGACGACACAGAGAGACGACACAGAGACGACACAGAGACGACACAGAGACGACGACACAGAGACGAAACAGAGACGACACAGAGACGATACAGACACAGAGACGACACAGAGACGACACAGAGACGGCACAGAGACGACACAGAGACGACAATGAGACGACGACACAGAGACGACACAGAGACGACAAAGACACAGAGACGACACAGAGAGACGACACAGAGACGACACAGAGACGACACAGAGACGGAACAGAGACGACACAGAGACGACAACACAGAGACGACACAGAGACGACACAGAGACGACACAGACACAGAGACAACACAGAAACGACACAGAGACGACACAGAGAGACAACACAGAGACGACACAGAGAAGACACAGAGACGACACAGAGACGGCACAGAGACGACACAGAGACGACACAGAGATGACACAGACACAGAGACGACACAGAGACGACTCTGTGTCTCTCTGTGTCTCTGTGTCGTCTCTGTGTCGTCTCTCTGTGTCGTCTCTGTGACGACACAGAGACGACACAGAGACGGCACAGAACACAAGGACGACACAGAGCCGATACAGAGACGACACAGACACAGAGACGACAAAGAGACGACACAGAGACGACACAGACACAGAGACGACACAGAGACGACTCTGTGTCTGTGTTGTCTCTGTGTCGTCTCTTTGTCGTCTCTGTGTCGTCTCTATGTCGTCTCTGTGTCGTCATTTCTGTGTCGTCTCCGTGTCGTCTCTGTGCCGTCTCTGTGTCGTCTCTGTGTCGTTTCTCTGTGTCGTCTCTGTTTCGACACAGAGACGACACAGAGACGACACAGAGACGACACAGAGTCGTCTCTGTGTCGTCTCTGTGTCTGTGTCGTCTCTGTGTCGTCTCTGTGTCGTCTCTGTGTCATCTTTGTGTCGTCTTTGTGTCGTCTCTGTGTCGTCGTCTCTGTGTCGTCTCTGTGCCATATCTGTGTCGTCTCTGTGTCGTCTCTCTGTGTCGTCTCTGTGTCGACACAGAGACGACACAAAGAGAGGACACAGACACGACACAGAGACGAGACAGAGACGGCACAGATACGACACAGAGACGACACAGAGACGACAACACAGAGACGACACAGAGACGACACAGACACAGAGACGACACAGAGACGACACAGAGAGACAAAACAGAGACGATACAGAGACGATATAGAGACGACACAGAGACGGCAAAGAGACGACACAGAGACGACACTAGACGACATAGAGACGACACAGAGACGACACAGAGACGACACAGAGACGACACTGTGTCTGTGTTGTCTCTGTGTCGTCTCTGTGTCGTCTCTGTGTCGTCTCTATTTCGTCTCTGTGTCGTCGTTTCTGTGTCGTCTCTGTGTCGTCTCTGTGCCGTCTCTGTGTCGTCTCTGTGTCGTCTCTGTGTCGTTTCTCTGTGTCGTCTCTGTTTCGACACAGAGACGACACAGAGACGACACAGAGACGACACAGAGTCGTCTCTGTGTCGTCTCTGTGTCTGTGTCGTCTCTGTGTCGTCTCTGTGTCTGTGTCGTCTCTGTGTCGTCTTTGTGTCGTCTCTGTGTCGTCGTCTCTGTGTCATCTCTGTTCCATCTCTGTGTCGTCTCTTTGTCATCTCTGTGTCGTCTCTCTGTGTCGTCTCTGTGTCTACACAGAGACGACACAGAGATGACACAGAGACGACACAGAGACGACACAGAGACGACACAGAGACGACACAGAGACGACACAGAGACGACACAGAGTCGTCTCTGTGTCGTCTCTGTGTCTGTGTCGTCTCTGTGTCGTCTCTGTGTCTGTGTCGTCTCTGTGTCGTCTCTGTGTCGTCTCTGTGTCGTCTCTGTGTCGTCTCTGTGCCATCTCTGTGTCGTCTCTGTGTCGTCTCTGTGTCGTCTCTCTGTGTTGTCTTTGTGTCGACACAGAGACGACACAGAGACGACACAGAGACGACACAGAGTCGTCTCTGTGTCGTCTCTGTGTCTGTGTCGTGTCTGACAACACAGAGACGACACTGACACAGAGACGACACAGACACAGTGACGACACAGAGACGACTCTGTGTCGTCTCTGTGTTGTCTCTGTGTCGACACAGAGACGAAACAGAGAGAAGACACAGAGACGACACAGAGACAACACAGAGACGACACAGAGACGGCACAGAGACGAAACAGAGACGACGACACAGACGACGACACAGAGATGACATAGAGACGACACAGAGACGACACAGACACAGAGACGACACAGAGATGACTCTCTGTGTCGTTTTTGTCTCTGTGTCGACACAGAGACGACACAGAGAGATGACACAGAGACGACACAGAGACGACACAGAGACGACACAGAGACGACACAGAGACGAGACAGAGACGGCACAGAGACGACACAGAGACGACACAGAGACGACGACACAGAGACGACGATACAGAGACGACACAGACACAGAGACGACACAGAGACGAAACAGAGACGACGACACAGAGACGACGATACAGAGACGACACAGACACAGAGACGACACGGAGACGGCACAGAGACGACACAGAGACGACACAGAGACGACGACACAGAGACGACACAGACACGACATAGAGACGACACAGAGACGAAACAGAGACGGCACAGAGACGACACAGAGACGAAACAGAGACGGCACAGAGACGACACAGAGACGACGACACAGAGACGACACAGAGATGACACAGAGACGACACAGAGACGACACAGACACAGAGACGACACAGAGATGACTCTCTGTGTCGTTTTTGTCTCTGTGTCGAAACAGAGACGACACAGAGAGATGACACAGAGACGACACAGAGACGACACAGAGACGACACAGAGACGACACAGAGACGAGACAGAGACGGCACAGAGACGACACAGAGACGACACAGAGACGACGACACAGAGACGACGATACAGAGACGACACAGACACAGAGACGACACAGAGACGAAACAGAGACGACGACACAGAGACGACGATACAGAGACGACACAGACACAGAGACGACACGGAGACGGCACAGAGACGACACAGAGACGACACAGAGACGACGACACAGAGACGACACAGACACGACATAGAGACGACACAGAGACGACACAGAGAGACGACACAGAGACGACACAGACGCAGCACAGAGACGACACAGACACAGAGACGACACAGAGACGACACAGACAGAGAGACGACACAGAGAGACGAAACAGAGACGACACAGAGACGACACAGAGACGACACAGAGAAGGCACAGAGACGACACAGACACAGAGACGACAGAGAGACGACTCTGTGTCTCTGTGTCGTCTCTGTGTCGTCTCTCTGTGTTGTCTCTGTGATGACACAGAGACGACACAGAGACGGCACAGAGACGACACAGAGACGACACAGACACAGGGACGACGTTCTGTGTCGTCTCTGTGTCGTCTCTGTGACACAGAGACGACACAGAGACGACACAGACACAGAGACGACGCAGAGATGACTCTGTGTCATCTCTTTGTCATCTCTGTGTCGACACAGAGACGACACAGAGAGACGACACAGAGACGACACAGAGACGGCACAGAAACGACACAGAGACGACACAGAGACGAAACAGAGACGACACAGAGACGACACAGACACAGAGACGACACAGAGACGACACAGAGAGACGACACAGAGACGACACAGAGACGACACAGAGACGACAAAGAGACGACACAGAGATGGCACAGAGACGACACAGAGACGACACAGAGACGGCACAGAGACGACACAGAGACGACACAGAGACAACGACACAGAGACGACACAGAGACGACACAGAGACGACACAGAGATGACACTGACACAGAGACGACACAGAGACGACACAGACACAGCGACGACACAGAGACGCTCTGTGTCGTCTCTGTGTTGTCTCTGTGTCGACACAGAGACGAAACAGAGAGAAGACAAAGAGACGACACAGAGACAACACAGAGACGACACAGAGACGGCACAGAGACGACACAGAGACAACACAGAGACGACGACACAGAGACGACGATACAGAGACGACACAGACACAGAGATGACACAGAGACGACCCAGAGACAACACGGAGACGGCACAGAGACGACACAGAGACGACACAGAGACGACGACACAGATACGACACAGACACGACATAGAGACGACACAGAGACGACACAGAGACGACACAGACACAGAGATGACACAGAGAGACGACACAGAGACGACACAGAGACGACACAGACCTAGCACAGAGACGACACAGACACAGAGACGACACAGAGACGACACAGACACAGAGACGACACAAAGAGACGACACACAGACGACACAGAGACGACACAGAGACGGCACAGAGACGATACAGAGACGACACAGAGACGACGACACAGAGACGACGATACAGAGACGACACAGAGACGACACGGAGACAGCACAGAGACGACACAGAGACGACAGAGAGACTACAGAGAGACGACACAGAGACGACGACAGAGAGACGACATAGAGACGACACAGACACAGAGACGACACAGAGACGACACAGACACAGAAACGACACAGAGACGACTCTGTGTCGTCTCTGTCTCGACACAGAGACGACACAGAGAGACGACACAGAGACGACACAGAGACGACACAGAGACGACGACACAGAGACGAAACAGAGACGACACAGAGACGATACAGACACAGAGACGACACAGAGACGACACAGAGACGGCACAGAGACGACACAGAGACGACAATGAGACGACGACACAGAGACGACACAGAGACGACACAGACACAGAGACGACACAGAGAGACGACACAGAGACGACACAGAGACGACACAGAGACGGAACAGAGACGACACAGAGACGACAACACAGAGACGACACAGAGACGACACAGAAACGACACAGACACAGAGACAACACAGAGACGACACAGAGACGACACAGAGAGACAACACAGAGACGACACAGAGACGACACAGAGACGACACAGAGACGGCACAGAGACGACACAGAGACGACACAGAGACGACGACACAGAGCCGACACTAGACGACATAGAGACGACACAGAGGCGACACAGAGACGACACAGAGACGACACAGAGATGACACAGACACAGAGACGACACAGAGACGACTCTGTGTCTCTCTGTGTCTCTGTGTCGTCTCTGTGTCGTCTCTCTGTGTCGTCTCTGTGACGACACAGAGACGACACAGAGACGGCACAGAGATGACACAAGGACGACACAGAGCCGATACAGAGACGACACAGACACAGAGACGACAAAGAGACAACACAGAGACGACACAGACACAGAGACGACACAGAGACGACTCTGTGTCTGTGTTGTCTCTGTGTCGTCTCTTTGTCGTCTCTGTGTCGTCTCTATGTCGTCTCTGTGTCGTCATTTCTGTGTCGTCTCCGTGTCGTCTCTGTGCCGTCTCTGTGTCGTCTCTGTGTCGTTTCTCTGTGTCGTCTCTGTTTCGACACAGAGACGACACAGAGACGACACAGAGACGACACAGAGTCGTCTCTGTGTCGTCTCTGTGTCTGTGTCGTCTCTGTGTCGTCTCTGTGTCGTCTCTGTGTCTGTGTCGTCTCTGTGTCGTCTCTGTGTAGTTTCTCTGTGTCGTCTCTGTGCCATATCTGTGTCGTCTCTGTGTCGTCTCTCTGTGTCGTCTCTCTGTGTCGTCTCTGTGTCGTCTCTGTGTCGACACAGAGACGACACAAAGAGAGGACACAGACACGACACAGAGACGAGACAGAGACGGCACAGATATGACACAGAGACGACACAGAGACGACAACACAGAGACGACACAGAGACGACACAGACACAGAGACGACACAGAGACGACACAGAGAGACAAAACAGAGACGATACAGAGACGATATAGAGACGACACAGAGACGGCACAGAGACGACACAGAGACGACACTAGACGACATAGAGACGACACAGAGACGACACAGACACAGAGACGACACAGAGACGACTCTTTGTCTCTCTGTGTCTCTGTGTCCTCTCTGTGTCGTCTCTGTGATGACACAGAGACGACACAGAGACGGCACAGAGACGGCACAGAGACGAAACAGAGACAACACAGAGACGACACAGACACAGAGACGACGCAGAGATGACTCTGTGTCATCTCTGTGTCGTCTCTGTGACGACACAGAGCCGACCCAGAGACGACACAGACACAGAGACGACAAAGAGACGACACAGAGACGACACAGAGACGACACAGAGACGACACTGTGTCTGTGTTGTCTCTGTGTCGTCTCTGTGTCGTCTCTGTGTCGTCTCTATTTCGTCTCTGTGTCGTCGTTTCTGTGTCGTCTCTGTGTCGTCTCTGTGCCGTCTCTGTGTCGTCTCTGTGTCGTTTCTCTGTGTCGTCTCTGTTTCGACACAGAGACGACACAGAGACGACACAGAGTCGTCTCTGTGTCGTCTCTGTGTCTGTGTCGTCTCTGTGTCGTCTCTGTGTCTGTGTCGTCTCTGTGTCGTCTTTGTGTCGTCTCTGTGTCGTCGTCTCTGTGTCATCTCTGTTCCATCTCTGTGTCGTCTCTTTGTCATCTCTGTGTCGTCTCTCTGTGTCGTCTCTGTGTCTACACAGAGACGACACAGAGATGACACAGAGATGACACAGAGACGACACAGAGACGACACAGAGACGACACAGAGGCGACACAGAGACGACACAGAGTCGTCTCTGTGTCGTCTCTGTGTCTGTGTCGTCTCTGTGTCGTCTCTGTGTCTGTGTCGTCTCTGTGTCGTCTCTGTGTCGTCTCTGTGTCATCTCTGTGTCGTCTCTGTGCCATCTCTGTGTCGTCTCTGTGTCGTCTCTGTGTCGTCTCTCTGTGTTGTCTTTGTGTCGACACAGAGACGACACAGAGATGACGCAGAGACGACACAGAATCGTCTCTGTGTCGTCTCTGTGTCTGTGTCGTGTCTGACGACACAGAGACGACACTGACACAGAGACGACACAGACACAGTGACGAAACAGAGACGACTCTGTGTCGTCTCTGTGTTGTCTCTGCGTCGACACAGAGACGAAACAGAGAGAAGACACAGAGACGACACAGAGACAACACAGAGACGACACAGAGACGGCACAGAGACGAAACAGAGACGACGACACAGAGACGACACAGAGACGACACAGGCACAGAGACGACACAGAGACGACACAGAGACGAAACAGAGACGGCACAGAGACGACACAGAGACGACGACACAGAGATGACATAGAGACGACACAGAGACGACACAGACACAGAGACGACACAGAGATGACTCTCTGTGTCGTTTTTGTCTCTGTGTCGACACAGAGAGATGACACAGAGACGACACAGAGACGACACAGAGACGAGACAGAGACGGCACAGAGACGACACAGAGACGACACAGAGACGACGACACAGAGACGACGATACAGAGACGACACAGACACAGAGACGACACAGAGACGAAACAGAGACGACGACACAGAGACGACGATACAGAGACGACACAGACACAGAGACGACACGGAGACGGCACAGAGACGACACAGAGACGACACAGAGACGACGACACAGAGACGACACAGACACGACATAGAGACGACACAGAGACGACACAGAGACGACACAGAGAGACGACACAGAGACGACACAGACGCAGCACAGAGACGACACAGACACAGAGACGACACAGAGACGACACAGACAGAGAGACGACACAGAGAGACGAAACAGAGACGACACAGAGACGACACAGAGACGACACAGAGAAGGCACAGAGACGACACAGAGACGACACAGAGACGAATCTGTGTCGTCTCTTTGTCATCTCTGTGTCGATACAGAGACGACACAGAGAGACGACACAGAGACGACACAGAGACGACACGGAGACGGCACAGAAACGACACAGAGACGACACAGAGACGAAACAGAGACGACACAGAGACGACACAGACACAGAGACGACACAGAGACGACACAGAGATACGACACAGAGACGACACAGAGACGACACACAGACGACAAAGAGACGACACAGAGATGGCACAGAGACGACACAGAGATGACACTGACACAGAGACGACACAGACACAGCGAAGACACAGAGACGACTCTGTGTCGTCTCTGTGTTGTCTCTATGTCGACACAGAGACGAAACAGAGAGAAGACACAGAGACAACACAGAGTCGACACAGAGACGGCACAGAGACAACACAGAGACGACACAGAGACGACGACACAGAGACGACACAGAGACGACGCAGAGACGACACAGACACAGAGACGACACAGAGATGACACAGAGACGAAACAGAGACGGCACAGAGACGACACAGAGACGAAGACACAGAGACGACACAGAGACGACACAGAGACCACACAGACACAGAGACGACACAGAGACGACTCTCTGTGTCGTTTTTGTCTCTGTGTCGACACAGAGACAGAGAGACGACACAGAGACGACAGAGAGACGACACAGAGACGGCACAGAGACGACACAGAGAAATTTTGCTGGTAAATGAACTTTCTTTTTATTTTGGTTTTCGAGGGGAGTTTTATAGACAAATTTTTGGGTTACCTATGGGGGCTTCTCTTTCTCCTTTATTGGCAAATCTATTCATAGATGCCATTGAAACCTCCGCTATAAACAGTTTTAGAATCTCCCCTTGCTTCTGGGGTAGGTTCATGGATGATGTGGTGTGCGTTTGGAAACATGGGTTGGACTCCTTAGACCTTTTTTGTAAGCATTTAAATAGTTTTGATAATAATATTAAATTTACAGTTGAATTTGAGGATAATAATAAATTACCTTTTCTGGATATTTTATTAATTAAAAGGGATTTCCATTTACTTTTCTCGATTTACAGAAAACCTATGCACAATGATAGGTATTTAAATTTTCATTCTTGCCACCCTATGTCGGTGAAAAGGGGGGTTGTAATTTCACTAGTGGATAGAGCCTTTAAAATATGTTCCCAGGAATTTCTGGATTCGGAATTGTTATACTTGAGGGATATTTTATTTTGTAATAGTTATCCAATTAAGTTCATTGATAAAATAATTGAAAATAGACGGGCCAAACATAGTAGTAGGGTTATTGAGGTTTCTCAGTCTTTAGATTTAGTTGTATCAAAAAGCTTCATTTCATTACCATATGTACCTGGTTTGGGGGAGAAACTTTCACGGGTTTTACGTAAATTTGGTATTGATACATGTTTCCAATCGCTGAGGCCAATGAGTAGTTTTTTTTAGTTCTGGTAAGGATTTAACTCGGGGAAATTTAGTAAGTGGGGTGTATAAAATTCCGTGTTCTTGTGGGAAGTTCTATATTGGTAGGACTCACCAACAATTTGTTGAAAGGTTTATTGAACACCGTAATTCAATAGAAAAAACCCTACAATTAAGCAAGCCTCCAGAAACTTTCGTTTCAGCTTTAGCAGAGCATATTTGGCTTCAACCAGATCATTTTGTAAAATTTGATGAAGCCTTGGCTATTTCTAATGATAAGGGGTACACCCAATGGGCCAGGGAAGCCATAGAAATTAAAAAACATATGTTTGCTAACCTTTCCATAAATAGGGACACGGGTAATTTAAATATTGACCCAATTTATGATAACCTTCTAAAGAGTGAATCAATTGTAAATAATCACCAGGGGACTATTTTACCTGTTAGACCAAAACGATTTGCTTCAGTAATAGCTAACAAAAGGATTATTTCGCAACTGAATAATTAAAGTAATTTACAGTTTTTTTATTTTTCCTCAGTTACTCTGGTGTCCTCACTGAAGTAACTCTATATTAGCATCTTTTCCCTACGTGGATTAGTTTGCGCCGATTGTACATTTTTGTTTTTTTTTTGGTGGTGGTTTTATTGGTTTTTAGTTTTATCTTGTTTTTTTTGTGTCTTTCGTGCTGAAGACGCCTTGTTTGTATACAGGCAAAATATCCGCGTTGTTTTGTTTCTGTTGTTTTTCTTTTCTCTCCACTGGCCACAGTCTCGTTTGTTTGTTTTGTTTTTTTTTAGAGATTTTTCTCTTTGTTGGTTTTCTATAAATACCTTATATGCCCTCAGGGCATAAATTACAACCCTTACCCTGAGGTCTGTTAGGGTGGTTGTCATCCTCTAAGACCAAATTTCAAGAACTTTTAACTATGTTAAACAACATGGCTATCCCAAAATTATGATTCCAATCACTTTCAACTATTAAAAAGGGCACAAGCCACTCCAATTTCCAATTGAATGACCGCTTTTTGAAGTTTCTACGACAACTTCTTGGATATGAAGTGCCCTGCTGTAAAGGAAAAAATTAATATGTAATACATTGTGTCTACATCGTTCTTATATGCCCCCAGGGCATAACTTAAAACCCTTGCCCCGAGGGTTGTGGGGGAGTGTCCTCCTCTTTACTTAGTCCCCGTTTCTTGTCTCGTTCTCGAGTGTCCCCGTTCTTTACTTAGGCAGCGCGATCGTGCTGCCTATGATTTATACAACAACTTTCTATATAAGCCTTATATTCCCCCAGGGCAAAACTTACAACCCTTGCACTGAGGGCTCTGGGGGGGTTATTATCCTAAAAGACATAATTTCCAGAACGTTCAACTACGTTGAATAAAATGGCTATCTAGAAATTTTGATTGGATGTGTTTGGGGAAAAGGTGGGCGTGAGAGGGGGGTTAGTTGCCCTCAAATCACTTCCGACTATTAAAAAGGGTACTATCCCTTTGAATTTCAAATTGAATGAGCCCTTTTTCAAGTTTCTACGACAAAGATTTCAATAAAAACCTTATTTGCCCAAAGCAAAACTTATAATCCTTGTCCTGAGGGTTGTGGGGGAGTGTCCTCCTCAAAAATATATTTTCTATCTGGAAATCAACTACGCTGAACAAAATGGCTATCTCAAAATTTTTATTGGATGCGGCGACTTCCGACGCCCCTCTTGCCCAGCATTTCTTTTCTTCCTCTCTTTCTTTTCTTCTTCGTTTTTTTAGGCTTTGGTTGTTACTGTTTTTTTTTTGTTAATCAAGTAAATTTTTGTTATTATTACTTTTATTATGACGAGATTTTTGTTTTTTCTATATCCTATTATTTACATACCAAGCCTTGCGAGCTCTGCTCTCTGTTGTTTTTTTTTTTTATATTTTTTATAGTTTTAAGTATACTAAATAAACAAGTACAAGAAAAGTTCAATTAATTTAGAGCCCTATTCTGTGATAGGCCAGTCATCTACATCTTAAAAACAAAGTTTCCCCTCCTACCAACGATAGAGAACAAAATAAATGATAAAAAGCTGGACAACTATACCTATTTAGGCGTAGATAAAATTCGAATAGTTGTCCATAGCAAAAAAAACAATTGTTTCGTCGTTAAGTTTTGAACTCACGTCAGAATATGCTCGAGGAATAACTTATTATCTGCTACAAAGGTAACATAAAGATAACTTATTATCTGCTACAAGAACTTATTCTTGAAAAGCAACAGGAGACAACTTATCACAAATCAAACAAATCGACCCCTATATATTAGATATAATCGACCCCTATATATAGTTATCACAAAATTCAAATCGACCCCTATATATCAGAGAATAAAAATAAATCGTGGAGTGCAATCTGCCACCAACAGTTTCAAAGCTTCCCGTCCAATGAATATGAAACACGGCGTGATTTATATTTTCGCTGTTTTGACGAAAGAGAGGAAAAGTTTTTAAGTCTAGCCAATAAGCTTTCTTCAAAAGGCAAAAAAGTTCTTCTGCTTCGTCAAACAAAATAGCGTTCGTTGAATCAGGATTTAGCTGATTGAAACCCTTGCCATCATTGATAAATGTCGGGATAGCGGGTGCTAGAAAGTGAAACAAGTTCAAAAATGGTCAGAAAAGGCAGACGCGAAAATGACAGGAATTGGAAAAGAAAGACCAAAGCCACGAAACCCAACAGTGTTACCTCCAATGGTAGTTCCAAGTGAGGTGCCAGTTCAGTCAAAGCCATATTTTTAGGTTCCGAGAACAGGTAAATTAACCTTAGAGTGAAGATCTATCAAGTGAATAAGAACATTTCTAAGTACTCAAAATTTATGCTTATACATTTTTACATTTATTAATAAATTTCAGATACAAATTCAGATATCAAACATATAAAATCAACTTCAAGTCAACGGAGAAAACAAAAATGGCTGTAAGCGCCGTGGCTGCGGATGCTGTAATGGCTATGGTCACGGAGGGTGCATTCTGAAAATAATAAATGTGAGAAAGATTAATCCTATCAACAATTTGACAAAAGAAAAGTGTGTCATTAGAAACATAAAAATTGTCATTCTGATTACACAGGCAAATACTCGCACTAGGGCCGTATCCAGGAGGTTAACAATATTATAAAATATAAAGACACAACCTACAATTAACAAGACCAGAACTACCAATTAATACAACCATCTACGTCAATCGGTTAACATCGGTTAGACTTTTTCAAAAACGGGAATAAAAACTGCTCCCAACATTTCCCAAGATATTTAGTACACGATCCCAACAGTTTCCCTGTTCCTTGTTGTTTAGTCCGTTTCCTTCATTTGCCTCCCTTTTTTTTACTAGCCGGCTTAATTCCTTTATAAATTCCACAGGTATGTATCTACACATTTGTTCAGACAATATTATTATACTCTTTTTTTTGCTGTAATTTTTACGTTTGAAACTAAACTACAAATCTTGTCTTGTGATATTCATTATTTGGAAATCAAAATTTATCTCTCTCTCATATGGAATTTTAGTAAGTCACTACAAAATCAATTTGACAGCTCGGTGTTTCCACAAAAACTAAAAGGAAAATTGAACTTAAAAAAATAGAAATTAGTTTGTATAAGATGCCAAAAATAAAACGAACAGAGATTAATAAAACGCTAAAATAAAATCCAGGTACGAAAGAAATTACAATGAACAAAGTAGTCAAATTTGAAATGGTAAAAAAATACCACAAAGAAATGTGGTGTTAACATATCCACAAAATCCAACAAAAAAGGAGAAAAAACCAAAGAAAGAATTATGGTTTTGATTGAATCTTTAAAAACGAAAAGGAAACAGCACTGGAACTATGAACATAAAAAATATATGAAAAGATGAAACTCTTTAAGGAACCTAGAGTAGAACATATTTATTTACAATAAATATCTAGAAAATATTCAAGTAAATATTTAAGAGAGCCGCTATCTAATAACCTTTAACACTAAAGACTCATTCACAATGAGATTTTACTGATCCCAAATTTCCACCTATCCAAAATCTGGCAATAATGATCAGATTTCATCATTTGGGATGGACAACATAAACGCTGAAACTAACTAATACCATTTGGGATTTATAGAGCCTTGGGCTTAGTGAATTAGTCTAAAGTCTATCCAAAAGACTCATTTTGGAGGAAAATGTTAGATCACAAACTGTCACCTCGGAAACAATCATTAGGGATTTCCTTTATCTTTATTACTCTCTGTGTAGAAGTTTGATAAAGTACAAACATTCTATTTGGCCTAATTTCCAACTTCATGATTAAATGTCACATAATTCCTAACAAATTAACCTCTTTTCTTGCAATTCCAATCGTTCCACTGTTAGTACAATTTTTGAAGCACTTGTCTCTTTGAACCCTTTAAAAGAAGTTATCCTCTGTTCGAAATTTTCCAATGGGTCAAATTACAAACTCTGATGATTACCATCAAAATTTTTAGAAAAAAACTTTTAAAATTTCCCACGGATATTTTTACAACACTATCACAGATAAAATAGAGGCTTGCCTACTTTCTTATAAATGTCATGACAATTTTATCAAACTAGACCCGATTTTAATTTTTTCAAACGCAAAGTTTTGACACTTTTCAAACAAAGATAATTTTTTAGGTTTTGAATAACGAAAAATGTGTAGACAATAACGATAGTCAGCCGAAAAATGCTGTTTCCTTAGGGCACTCAATTACATCAATTATGCTGTGTAGATTTGAGGTAGGCTCAATGAAAATATCGGCCCTGATCATGACTAGTAGCTCACTTTTTGTGAAGGTCATTTTGGGAGGGGAGGGGAGCTAATAATCGGCTTTTACATAGAAATTTTATTTTGGTTTGAGGGGAAACACAGAAAAAGCAATGAGTAAGCTTTCACGATCAATTGTGACATTTCTACATTCAGAAACCTACAGATAAAGCACTGGATACCTCCCAGAAGTGCAATAGATCATTCTTGAAAAAGTGTCATTTAAACCTTTTGGTTCTTAGGCGCGACATTATGAGCTGAATTAGTGGCGATACAAAGATAATGGCAACAAAAGTCGCAGTTGTGATACCCTCCAGAGGTCCAGTTTCTATCAACTGAAACTACTTTTTTTCAAACAGTATGAAAATAACTGATTACCTCTAACTTAACACAATCGCAATGAATATCCATAGAATTAAAAATTATTTGTATGCATATTGCGATATGGGTAGAGAGGGCAACCTTCCCCCCGAATTAAAGCAGAATTTATGATCTTTCAATTTGCTACCTATGAATTATCAATCATTGAAAGGAAAAATGATTACATTGTTTTATTAATAAAACCACCAGTGCCTGGCGGATGCAAAATTGAATGCAACCCAGGTGCCATAGTTTTAATATTCTACCCAAATTTCTACATTAAATATTATGTTTAGTCGAACTTTTTTTGCTTTTACTCTACAATATACAATTTTGGATTGGTCTACAAACCTGTGTATTCCAATCGATCCATCTTCCAGAATATCAACAGAGAGGGGCGTAATCAGGATATACTGACTATCTGGCTTGTGGGACGAGGATTTGAGGATAAAGTCCAAAGCGAACTGACGGTTGACACCATCCATGAAAACATCGAACTCATCCATGACTGGGAATGGCTGGTCAGTAATTTCCCAGATAGCTAAGATTAAAGCAAGAGTTGATAAAGACCGTTCACCTCCACTTAAACTCCTGTAAAATGAGGGGTATAAATAAAAAATCAATTTATTTATCTATCAACTGACTTGATCTCCCAAACTCCTCCATAATCTCTAAAATTACCCCTGATATATATATATATATATATATATATATATATATATATATATATATATATATATAATATATATATATATATATATATATATATATATATATATATATATATATATATATATATATATATATATATATATATATATATATATATATATATATATTATATATATATATATATATATATATATATATAATAAATAATTTCTGAGACCACACTGGCTAATCATGATAAATAAAAAATCGCGAAGAAAGGAAGAAACGAGGACAATTAACAGCCAGTAAAAAAATTGAAAAATTATGCAAAAATTTCGGTCAAGACCTCCACTTGACCGTCCTCAGTGCAGAATAAAACTGATAAAAATATAAAAACCAAACCTTAAAATAAAAACAAGAAACTAAAATTTGACGACCCTTTCCTAGTAACGGTGAAAGGGTAACTGAATAAAAAACACAAGTCTAAATGGCATTTCAGAATTTCATTTTGCGTAAAGCACTTTTAAAGGCTGATCGCTTTCCAGTTTGATTGTTATTAAATAAAAAAAACAAGTTTTTTTAACTGAAAGTAAGGAACGACGTTAAAACTTAAAACGAACAGAAATTATTCCGTATATGAAGGGGGCTGTCCCCTCCTCAACGCCTCGCTCTTTACGCTAAAGTTTTTTTATTGTTTAAAAAAATAGAGTTGTGAGAAAGTCAAACTTTAGCGTAAAGAGCGAGGCGTTGAGGAGGGGACAGCCCCCTTCATATACGGAATAATTTCTGTTCGTTTTAAGTTTTAATGTCGATCCTTACTTTCAGTTAAAAAAACTTGTTTTTTTTATTTAATTTTTGAACGTTTTTGAATTAATGCAGGTTTTGATTTTGGCTCACCGTACATGAATAATTAAAACAAAATTTGCATAATATATTTGGTTAAATGGCTTTCTCGAAACTTGTTTAATTTTATTTACGAACGTTTTTATTAGTAATAAATATACGTAACTTAGAATTAACTTACGTAACGAACTTCTATATTCATAAATTTTTAACACGTATATTAGGGGGTTCGCCCCCTAGTCAATACCCTGCTTTTTAAACTATAGTTCGAAATTTTTTTTCCAGTTCTTTAAAAATGACCTCTTAATCACAATCAGTTGATCAGTTGAAAAACTTGTTTTTTTTTTATTTAATTCCTGATCTTTTTCTTTAATAATGCTGGGAAATCCGGCGCCCCCTTCATAGCAATGTCCCTTCCCCCATGAAAACTTCCTTCATGGAAAGATCCTTCCATATAGCCCCCGACCCTCTCCTTCCCCCACCTACCAGAAAAAATCTCCTCTGAAAAAGTCTGTATACTTCCCAATAACCAATACTATATGTTAACATTGAGTAAAGTTCATAACTTTCAGCCCTCTCCCTGGGGACTTTGGGGATCAAGTCATCCTAAAAGACATTTTTATCATATTTTCGACCATGCTGAACAAAATGGCTATCTCAAAATTTTGATCGGGTGACTTTGGGAAAAAAATGAGCGTGGGAGGGGGCCTAGTTGCCCTCCATTTTTTTTGGTCACTTAAAAAGGGCACTAGAACTTTTAATTTCCGTTCCAATGAGCCCTCCCACGATATTCTAGGACCACTGGGTCGATACGATCACCCCTGGGAAAAAAAAAAAAAAACAAACAAACAAACAAACAAACAAACAAATAAACACGCATCCGTGATCTTTCTTCTGGCAAAAAATGCAAAAATCCACATTTTTGTAGATAGGAGCTTGAAACTCTCTGATACGCTGAATATGATGGTGTGATTTTCATTAAGGTTCTATCATTTTTAGGGGGTCTTTCCCCCTTTTTTTGAAAATCAGCCAAATTTTCTCAGGCGCGTAACTTTTGATGGGTAGCTCTAAACTTGATGAAAGTTATATATTTGAAATCAGCATTGAAATCTGATTCTTTTGATATATCTATTGGTATCAAAAACCCATTTTCTAGAGTTTCGGTTACCATTGAGCCGGGTCGCTCCTTACTTACAGTTCGTTACCACGAACTGTTTGATCGGAGACTCTATTCGATTGCACAATATAACTTTGTGGATGTGTGTAAAAACGATCAGAATTAATAATTTTGTCATAAATGGGACTTAGAAAAATTTCTCCAGTGTCTCTATTGAGAGCTACCTTTTGGTGAATGTGCTTTTTTATTTCAACTGCCTCCCTGAAAACTTGCGTGAGACCTTTAACGGGGGCAACGATAGAGGCCTCGTCAAACAAAATGAAATGATGTGGATTCTCGTACACATGTTGCGCCAAGGCGGAATCAAAAACCTCAGGCCTTTGGCGTAACCTCATTGCCTTGTCGATTGAGGACTTGTGCTCAGATAACCTCTCCCCCAATTGCTGTTGGGTTCTACCAACATAAAAACAGCCACAAGAACAAGGAATTCTATAAACACCACTACCCAGAATGGGGCTGGTTTTATCTTTGCCGTTGTTAAAAAAGTTCTGTGTAATATTTGAATTTTTAAAGGCGACGCTAAGTTTATGTTTTTTAAGGATTCTTTTCAATTTGTCACTCAATTTTGGAATGTAGGGTAGAACAGTGAAAAGTTTCTTATCATCCACCAGTGGGACGGTATCTGTTGGGGCTTGTGGACCTGATGCACTCCCCTCTGCCTTTTTTCGTCTTCTGTCTATAATGGTCTCAAGTAATTTTATAGGTTAGCCATTGCAAAATAAAATGTCCTTAATATAGTTCAATTCTGAGTCTATGTGAGGCTCTGAGCATATTCTTATTGCTCGGTCAACCAAAGAAATAACAACTCCTCTTTTTATGCAGGGAGAGTGGTTGGAGGAAAAATGCAAATACCTATCGTTATGCGTAGGCTTTCTATAAATAGAAAATTCAAGGCCAGGAGACTTATTGAAAATTAAAACATCTAGGAAAGGAAGTTTTTGGTTATGTTCTAGTTCTAAAGTGAACTGAAGGTTAGAGTCCAAATTGTTTAGATGAGTTAAGAAGGAGTTAAGTGACTCTCCTCCATGCTCCCACAGAGAAATAACATCATCCACAAACCTACCCCAGAAACGGTGTTTCATCGGAAAATTTTCCAGAGCAGAGATTTCTATGAATTCCATATAAAAAGTTGCCAAAAATGGTGAAAGACTTGTACCCATGGGTAAAACCCTAATTTGGGTGAAAAATTGATTATTATATCGGAAATATGAGGAGGAACTATTGCAAAGACGGACGAGACGCATAATAGTTTCTATATCCAGTGTTTTGTAGTCTATTTGATCAATATTATCTTCTAATTTCCTTTGAAGAGCTAGTTCACATTTTTTAATGTCGCAAGACGTATACATAGAAATGGCATCGAAACTGGCCAAAATTGTATCTTTTTTTATTTCAATGTCTTTTAATTTTTCAACAAGGTGAACTGAGTTTCTTATGTATGAAGTTTGTGTTTGCATAAGGGGGCGAAAAAGGGTTGACAACCATTTCCCCAATCTGGCAGTCGGAGAGCTATAAGAAGCCACAATTGGGCGTAGAGGGACTCCATCTTTGTGGATTTTTGGGAGCCCGTAAAATTTAGGAGCTGAACAACCTTTAGTATAAAATAATTTATACATTTGTGGAGTAATAAGCGTAAAGAGCCAGGCATTGAGGAGGGGACAGCCCCACCTCAACGCCTCGCTCTTTACGCTAAAGTTTTACTTTCTCACAGCTCTATTTTTTTAAACAACAAAAAAAATTTAGCTTAAAGAGCGAGGCGATGAGGAGGGGACAGCCCCTTTCATATACGGAATAATTTCTGTTCGTTTTAAGTTTTAACGTCGTTCCTTACTTTCAGTTTTCGATTACCGTCGAGTGAAGGTGGCTTACAATGACCTGCTGAAATCTTCTAAAAAGGCAAAATGGGCAAAACAGGTTAAAGCCGCTCTGGAAAAAGCTGGCTTTTCATAGGCATGGAATAATGACCAGGGTCCATATTGCAAACCTGATAATTTCCTTAGAACGTTGTGTATTTGGTTCTTAAGGACCAGGATATGCAGGTTTGGCTTACTGATTTTAAGAAGTCAGGTAATCTAAGATTTTATAAGTCGATTAAAGTAGTGTACGAAGAGGAGTTTTACTAGATACTGAACCTACCTTGGAGGGTGCTAAGGTGTTGGTTGTAGGTGTGAGCAGATTGTTTGCCTTAGTGTAGTGCACACTGGGATTCTTATGATGAAAATGGCTAGGGAGGTAGATCTGCTTGCCCCCTTTGTAGGGAATATGGGAGTGACCTACAACATTTTATGTGTAATTGTCAAAGTTTGGAGAATTTACAGGGAAAAAGTGAGCGTGGGAGGGGGCCTAGTTGCCCTCCAATTTTTTGGTCACTTAAAAAGGGCAATAGAGCTTTTAAGTTTCGTTCGAATAAGTCCTCTCGCGATATTCTAGGACCATTGAGTCGATACTATCACCCCTGAAAAAAAAATCCTTGATCTTTCTTCTGGCAAAAAATACAAAATTCCACATTTTTGCAGATAGGAGCGTGAAACCTCTACACTAGGGTTTTCTGATACGCTGAATCTGATTGGGTGATGTTCCTTAGGATTCTATGACTTTTAACCGGTGTTTTCTCTTTTTTTCGAAAATAAAGCAAATATTCTCAGGCTCGTTATTTTTGATGGGTATACCTATAATTGATGAAACTTTTATATTCGAAATCAAGATAAAATGTTATTCTTTTGATGTATCTATTGATATCAAAATTCCGTTTTTAGAGCTTCCGTTACTATTGAATCAGGTCGCTTCATACTTACAGTTCGTTACCACAAACTGTTTGATTAGGAAAAGTTATTGCAGCTTGAAGAAGGTCATTATGATCAGTAAGAAACTGAAGGGTCAAGAGCTTAACAGCTTGGCAGACTTACCCATACCATTTCATATATAGGCTTTTCCGTAAAGTTTTCCAAATTTCATTTATAGTATTAGAGGTAGAAAAAGAATTACCGAATAAATAATTTGCAAGCGAGTCAGTATAATATGTTTGTTCATTTAGTTTGTGGATATTTAAATTATTCAGGGGTGGCCAATAATCTTCAGGGGTAACCTGCCTCTCTTAAGATATCTGGTGAAAGCTATTTCTTTGGTTATAAAGTCGATAGGAACGAATCCTGCTAAAGCCATTATTCTCTCAGTTTTAACGGATAAAAAAGTTTAGGAAATCAAAACCATCGAAATATTTTATTTGTACTTACAGATTAATTTTTACAACTTCACAAAACAAATTTTCAAAGAAATATATAAACCTATATCAAACAAATCGTGGTAACCAACGCACCCTTTTCCCCAAAGTCGTCCGATCGATGGTTTGGGACAGCCATTTTGTTCAATCCAGTTGAACAGTCCAATAACTCTGCCTTTGAGGATAAAAATGCCTACACAGCCTTTGGGAAAAAGTCAGTAAGTTATAAAATTTGCCCATTGTTTCCGAATAGCATTTGGTACTGGAAAGTGTAAAAACTTTTTGGAGGGGGGGGGGGTGAATTTTCTACTGGGGAAATTTTAGTGCATGAAGAGGGAAATTTCTGCATGAGGATGTAAGTATCCAGAGGGTGAAATTTCATGGGAAATTAAACACCGAGGAAATTTGCCAGAATTCCCATACTAAATATTTTTTTGTTTTTTCCACAGTAGAAAGATTTACCACTAAGGGAGAATTTCCTTGGGTCGGGGGTTTTCTACTGGATAAATTTTCCACGGGGGAATCTTTTGCTGGAGAAACTTTTCACTTGGGAGTGTGATTTTAGGGAAAGATTTACCACTAAGGGAGGTTTCAGTCATGACTTGAAAAATAATCAGAATTTAAAGTCTTTTTCAAATAAATGTGTGTTACGGAGAACTTTCTGGCAGAATCATCCGTAAGAAATTTTCTGAGGCGCAATTCACTAGAACTCTCGATTTCCAATCGAATGAGCCCCCTTTGAAGTTTCTACGACGACCCCTTCCATATGAAATGCCTCTGGGGAAAAAATAATGATAATAATAAAACATTGGAGCCGTATGGCCTTTACTATAGGCAACGCTAGAGCGTTGCCTCTGATACAGCAAATATTCCCAGGCTCGTTAGTTTTGATGGGTGTGACTAAACTTGATGAAACTTGATGAAACTTGATGTATTCGAAATCAACATAAAATGCTATTCTTTTGATGTATCTATTGATATCAAAATTCCGTTTTTTAGAGTTTCCGTTACTCTTGAGTCAGGTTGCTTCATACTTACAGAAATCAACATAAAATGCTATTCTTATTTTTCTCTTTGCCTACTAAATTTTATATGTGGAGATTTTTACCGGGTTGGGATTGTCTATAGGATCTTTCCTTGGGTCGGGGGTTTTTCTACTGGACAAATTTTCCACGGGGGAATCTTTTGCTGGAGAAACTTTTCACTTGGGAGTGTGATTTTAGGGAAAGATTTACCACTAAGGGAGGTTTCAGTCATGACTTGAAAAATAATCAGAATTTAAAGTCTTTTTCAAATAAATGTGTGTTACGGAGAACTTTTCTGGCAGAATCATCCGTTAGAAATTTTCTGAGGCGCAATTCACTAGAACTCTCGATTTCCAATCGAATGAGCCCCCTTTGAAGTGTCTACGACGACCCCTTCCATATCAAGTGCCTCTGGGGAAAAAATAATGATAATAAGAAAACATTGGAGCCGTATGGCCTTTACTATAGGCAACGCTAGAGCGTTGCCTCTGATACAGCAAATATTCTCAGGCTCGTTAGTTTTGATGGGTGTGACTAAACTTGATGAAACTCATATATTCAAAATCAACATAAAATGCTATTCTTTTGATATATCTATTGATATCAAAATTCCGTTTTTTAGAGTTTCCGTTACTCTTGAGTCAGGTTGCTTCATACTTACAGAAATCAACATAAAATGCTATTCTTATTTTTCTCTTTGCCTACTAAATTTTATATGTGGAGATTTTTACCGGGTTGGGATTGTCTATAGGATCTTTCCTTGGGTCGGGGGTTTTTCTACTTGATAAATTTTCCACGGGGGAATCTTTTGCTGGAAAAACTTTTCACTTGGGGGTGTGATTTCAGGGAAAGATTTACCACTAAGGGAGATTTCAGCCATGACTTGAAAAATAATCAGAATTTAAAGTCTTTTTCAAATAAATGTGTGTTACGGAGAGCTTTTCTGGCAGAATCATCCGTAAGAAATTTTCTGAGGCGCAATTTTAAGCGGCAATAGAATTGTCCTGGGTCGATTTTTCCTCGCGTGGGAGGAAGTATGTTACGTGGGAGAAACTTTCCATAGACAGATTCTCCATGGGGAAAGGAATTTTCCTTGGAAAAAGAGCCTGGTTTTCCGACATAATTTAAGAAACGATCAGAAACTATAAAAGAAATAGCTTTTTTCAGCTGAGAGTAAGGAGCAACATTGA
The DNA here is from genome assembly GCA_027921565.1 of Artemia sinica. NCBI lineage: Eukaryota > Metazoa > Arthropoda > Branchiopoda > Anostraca > Artemiidae > Artemia > Artemia sinica. The sequence continues at coordinate 68,395,153 of CM051258.1, forward strand.
AACTTAAAACAAAAAATTATTACGTATGTGAGGGGGTTCCCCCACCCTCCTCAATACCTCGCTCTTTACGCTAAGGTTTGACAATTTGTCCCAATTCCCAATAAGAACAACTCCTGAAACACAAGGGCTATTTAATTAGAACAACAAAAAGTTTTTTTTTAAATATTGTACTACCAAAAGTCTTAATATTTTGTATTAATCAAAGTTGTATAAGAGAAAATTTTTAACATGTATTTCGTTTTCAATAAAATTCAAATTATATTCTGGGTTGTCGACGGCACAGAGGGCGTTATACTTATTCTTCTTTGTGTTAGTTTGTGCTAGTTTTGAGTTTGACTGGGTCATTTATTGTAATTTCTATTGATTAAAGTTTCATATATTTTTTTATAGTGATTTTTGATAGTTTTACGCTTGAAAAATTATATGACATTATTTTTGCTCAGCTTTCGTTTAATGTTTCGTTTTTCACTCCTTACGCTAAAGTTGTTCTTAGCACTGTTAAAAGAGCTTTTTATTCTAATAAAATGGCCTTTGTGATTCAGGAGTCATTCTTAAGGAATTGGGACGAAATTCAAACTTTAGCGTAAAAGCAAAGTATTTTTGATGGGGCAACCTCCCCCCTCATATGCCTAAGAATTTCGGTTCATTTTAAGCTTTAATGTTGCTCCTTACTTTCAGTTGAATTTTTTTTAGTATAATCTAAAAAAGAATGGTTTAAAAATTCTGGTGGTTGATTCCTATGGTTTAGTTTATAACCTGTAATTTGTTAAATGATGATTTTTTTTTTCTTATTTGTGTGTGTGTGTGTGTGTTTTTTTTTGTGTTTTTTTTGCTTTGCTAAATCTGTGGAACTCCTCCATCGTCTGATTTCAGTGCCATATTTGATTAAGCTCCTGCTCCTTCTGTCCCTTCTTGTGTCTCTTTGTTTCTGCTCTCTATCATTACGAGTTGTCGTTGCTCTTGCATTTTATGTTCTTTGTGGGGGGAGGGGGGGGGGGTATTTTGATTGTTTATTGAGTTGTTTTTGTTGTTTATGTTTGGTTGAAATATATCTTATGATAAAAAAACAATAAATAAAAAAGGAATTAAACCAGTATTCCAATTTTTATTATTTCTGTTTCATGTTCTTTCCAGGTCAATAACACAATGTTGTTACTTTACCCTAATCTCTCCTTGTATCAATTGTAATCTTTTTTTAGTTCGTTTATTGGAAAGTTGTACATTTGTTTACTTTTTAATTTTGATTTTTTCCTCTTTCCTTATTTCTCTTAAATCTTTCTAATTTTTTCTTTCAATATATATTTTTTTTTAATAAAAATCTATTATTTGCGTTTACTAGAATTCATACTCCTCTCCCTCCAAGTAAAAAAATGTCATGCGGGCTATTCCCCCCTTCCCCCCAAGTTTTGGCAATAGTTTCTAAGTTCAAATTTATTAAATGTCGTTTGTGATGAATAAAGTGCCACTAAATCTTAAGCCATGGTTGAAATATAAATTTAGATATAAAATCTATAAATGATTTACTGTTCCTTTAGTAGGGACACCCTGTTAGTAAAAAAAAACCATGGCTAAAAGAATCGATTTTCAAGCGTGTTAAAAGCAAATCCCTTCCCTAAGCCCATTGAATTGTTCTTGGACCTCTCCAAAATCCTTACTCCTCCAAATCCAGGTGGGGGCGCAAGGGGTGTTCCCCTTACGTATTGGTGAATTTGGGGAGAATAACATATTGAATATTAAATTTTATTTTATTTTTTAGAGGTTGAACAGTTTTTTTATGGCGGGCTGGTTTTTATAACTTACTATTTTTTGTATAAATATTTTTATATCGTTTTAATTTCAACAGATTTATTAGAAATTTAACCTTCGGAAGATTTTAGATTAAATTTTCAAAAATTTCCGCCACTAGTACTTGTGTACATAATGGTAAACGCTCGAGAACAAACCGGTTTAATCTGTCTTCGTTAAGAGACAATTAGCTTACGCTCAGTGGAAAACAAGTGACAGGTGACAGAATATATTGAATTTATTTGCTTTTAAACACTAGTTTAGGAATTTAGGACTTTTTTTTCATGAGAAAGATGGTGTCCAAGGATGATTTATTCCTCTCTCTCTCTCTCTATCCCAGTCAATTTCTTGTTGTTGCTAGCTCAGTTTCATTGTGGCAGTGAGAGTGTCAACACATGAAAAATGTTCCATACATGCCCACTATGTGTGTACACACTGGGCAGCTGGTCATCATGTGAGAATTGCACAATGATTGATGAGTATGATGTAAAGTGTAGATTATGCAACCCGAGTAAATTGCATAGAGGATATGCTGTGTAAATTAAAGGTTGTAGTTCCTGTCTTGAAGAGGTTTGTGACTCTCATCCTAGAGGGCACCTATGCTCCAATTGCCACTATGATAAATGTAATCAATGGGAGAATACATATCCCGGTATGATTGGAAATAATCCTAACCGTGATTTTTGTTTATTGCTACGAGATTGGTATCATCGTGGTTTTAGATTGTTCTGGGAGGAGGAGCCGGGTCAGCGATTCAACTGTTGGAACAACAAAAAAATATGGTTTCTACGTCATCGTTGTGAAGAAAATGGGTGTTATGATTATAAGTCCACTGATTTTTATTTGGTTGTGACGGAGTGTGATTCGACACTTGAAGACACTGTTTGTGATATTGCTTCAAATAAGCAAATTGAAACATGTGAATTCTATAGAATGAATGAGAATAGTATCATTGACTATACAAAGAGATATGACAAGAGTGAAGTTACACTCTACTGTAGAAAATGTCACCCCGACATTGCAGTACATCAGGATCAGTATACTGTGAATTCGGATAATCTACCTGCATTAGTTGTTGTCGACAAATACCTATACCTAGTAGAAGATGAAATCTAAAGAGTAGAAAAGTTGTTTTTATAATGTATATACATTTTTTTCATTTATTGATAAACAATTTCACATACATTTTTAGAACATTTTATTCGTAGGGCACTAAAATCAATATTAAATACGCTTGTAAGTATGTTTTCCACTAGACAGTCGTTCAATCGAGGTAAGTCAACGTAGATGTCGAGAAACTGCTTGTAGGTATAGCCACGACATCTGAACCCGAAAAAGAGTGGTGCATGAAAGCCACATGTCTTAGTCGTTAAATCCTGTACTCTACGTTGATTTTGAATAATAGTTTTCCCATTGCTTTCAATAAAGTTGCTGAGGTAAGGCGTACAGAATTTATACGATAGGCCAAGAGGATCAAAAACTTCAATATTCTTTGCTGTTTGTAAGATGCATAGCCAATGGCCGGTCTTCAAAGTCGATGGACTGCTATTAACAATGATTAGGGTACTGTTAACACTTGGAATTTTTTCAATGAAGTCCGATGGTATGCAATAGGACTTGTACTGGGACATTTATGAATCCATACTAAATACGTTGATTAGTTGGTTTGTGTTCATGGTGCTAGGTTTAGTAGAACACTGCCGTCGGGTGTGATTTCCCAATAGGTTTCAAATTGACTCAATGATATTAGCGTGATACTCTTAGTCAAAGCATCGGCAAATGTGCACTCTAAACGTACACTCCCTGTTCGTACTATGCTCATATCCTGAGTCCCCGACAAGTCCAAAATAATTACCCCATGATTTTTTAAAACATTGAATCGGTTATTCCATTTTCAAATAGTTGAGAGTCATGATCTAGGGATTGCATGGTCAACTCGTACAGAGTTCTATAGTTTTTTTGTCAAATGATAGTGTACAGTGGAATCCCATTCACTTTGCACACAAGGCTAGGTAGACCAAAAAAATTAAAATCGTTGGGGGATTCAGTCCAGGATCCAAAGGCACTGCCACTCTTCACAAAGGCCAAAGCCAATTTTGATGGGATTTCTCCATTGATAAATGATGAATCGCTATAGCTACGAGAGCCGGTGGCAATGTGACGTTGATTAGTGATCGTATGGGAGACAATAAGTTTAATGTTGTTGCCATGGGCTCTTAGCTTTTCCACTGTCAATGCAACAGAGCTCATAACCTGTTGTTTTCGGACGTGGAGAATTGCCGATGTGATAATGACATTTGCATTGGGTGCTGCAGGAAGTGTTTTTCTCAAAATGAAATTTGATGGGGCCAGTTGCAACTTTATGTCAATCTTGACATTGGGGGTAGCCATTGGGATATATTGAATATCTCATGATTTAATTTTCCAACCAGATGATACTCATGGGGCACTGCAGTAGTCAACTCGCCGTCAGCATCAACACCTGATCGATATTCATAGCCCAATGATTATCCTCTCAACTCCTTGTATGCCTTTGGTTTCATCATCATAAATTGTATGTAGCTTGTATATTTGGATAAATTTTTTCTAGTGCTCACCAATGTACCATTAATAAATACATTAATTTGTTTGAATAGGTTGAGTAGAATACAGTTTTCATAGGAGAGACCATCGGCGACAGTTGGAGTTGTGTTATCTGACTTTTTCTTCACCGCAACATTTAAATCAATAAATGTTAATGACAAATCAATGAAATAGTCTTCATTGGAAAATATTTGAAAGTGTATATTTTCCGAGAGGGGTTGTTGGGGGTGAAATTGTTTATAGTAGCCATACTTGACACTGACATCAACATTTTCAGCATTGAATAGATTCAATTAGGAACTGATTGATGGATATGATTCCTTGTAGGGGAGATAAGTTATCTTAAGAGAAGAATCCTTCTTTGATCTAACAGCCTTTTTCCTTTTTTTGCTTCTGCTTATTGGTCTTCCTTGTTTTATTCTTCAAAGTCATTGTTGATGTCCTTCGCTTCTCGCCTGGGTGGAGACTGATGTGTGAAGGACGCGCACGCATCCTTTTCAATCCCTCCCCATTTTGCCGAGATTTTAATTGCTCACCAACGGCTCTTGCTGAAGATCTAATATTTTCCTCAACACTCTCCTTGAAATTCTTGCCCAACCCCCAGTCCTCTAGTGTTGAGGCAGCAAAATTTGATTCAGCAGGTACAAGATATTTTCTGGCAAGGGGTAGTGCAGAACAAATAGCCTAGCAAACCAGCTACCAAGACCATAGCCAGATATTGTAGTACGCCCCTTGTAGTAGTCCAATCCATTGCCTATTTGACGTTGACTCAGAGCACCAACATAGCAATCGATATCGGGACAGACAAATGGAATTCTTTTATTGTTAATTTTAGGTGACTGTGTCACCGACAATGGGTCGAAAATGACATGTAATCACTGCTAAGCCTTTTATTATTGCTAGAGGATCACCCAATTCACTTCTTAGTGTTAACTGAAAGAGTTCCAAATGCGAAGTGTTTACAGGAACATACTGAAGATGCTTTATATTATAGTGATGTACAAGTACATGAGTTGTTTTTCGTTCAAGAACACGTAGGATGGGGACATTTGAATAATCAACTCTCGATGTTTCCACAAAGGATGCATAGAGAAACATGCAAGAGTCCGAGGCGAAACCAGGTGGATAATCAGCAAAAATAACTTGATCCATCCCGTAAACGGTGCCAGCATTTTTCCCATTGATCATATTCTGTTTAAGGCCAAGAACGTCTCTCAGATTATCATTGAGAATAATTATTTCAGTGTCAACAGGTGAGGTAATGTAAATCCTATTGTGTTCCAATGAATAATTAAAATGGAATGTACCATTACTACGATATGAGATTTTTCTATTGATTGTACGACACAAATCTGTCATATTATCGTATTCAATATATTTCAATCTAACATGAGGATATTCGCTAGATTTAAGTGCTTCAAACCATTCATAGTCGACAAAGAGTGACCAATCGAATGGTCATGACCAATCAAACTTTTATATCATACAAACGAACCTTTATCAGGATGTCATAGGTATTTTTGAGAATACAGTCGACAAGAGCCACTTCATACGCACCGTCAAATTTGATGGCGGGGAGAGTTTTGTCCAAAAATCACTTGTTTTATTCAAGTCGATGTAGAGAGGATCGGAAACGTTGGACATAAATGTTACATAGAAATCATTGGGCATTGTCAATATCTTCAACACCAATCCAAGAATCAAAATCAGAGTTGTATCCTAGCCACCGAACAAGTAACTGTTTCCTACCCCTGCGAGTACGAGTCTTTAATATATTTTCAATCTGATAGATATCACTATTATTTTTAACCTTTTGTAGTTCATAGTCATAAGAGCCGCCGAGAATCTCTTCATCTTTGGTACCAGCGCAAACGATAAGTTATGGGTTTAGTGTCTAGGATTTTTACCACTTTAAAAAGTTCTGTGGACCACAAGTAATTCCCCTTTTCAAAAACATTCGTTGTTCTATTATTTCGAACGGTATCACCAACATTGAATTTATTTTTCTTCTACACAATCGTTTCATTGGAATATTGTTTAAGAAAGGTGTCAATTGTATCATGATCAGAATGATGCAATTCCGTTGGGGTTGAGTTGGACTATGATCGATGAGGTCGTTGATTATAAATCAACATGATTTTATCTAAATCATGAATAAAAGCCGGTGTATTTTTCAATGTACAATACCTGGAAATTAAAAGCCGAATAGTTCTTATCAATCGTTCGGCCAATGCAGCCTTTATGGGACTATGATTATGATAGAGCAGTGTACTACATTTCACTAGTACTTTTGCAACATGGGGATTAATAAATTCACTACCGCGATCCGTTTGAAATTTTTTATACGAATCCTGTTCGAGAATACTTTCTATAGCCTGAGCAACTTCAACGCCTCTCTTTGATCGCAATGGAATTGCATATACATAACGACTATAAACACTGATTGCAAGTAGAATGTACTTGTCCGGTGTATTGTGACGTCGTTGAATCTCATCTAGAGTTAGGAGATCTGCTTGCATTATATGCAATGGGAAAAAGGCTTTAGTTTTTCGATAATGATTAGCACGAAGTCTATGATTTCTATGCAGAGTGTAACTTGATTCATTTTGAAGATAGTCTTGTACACTTTTAGTGTGAACACCAGTGACTTTGGAAAGAGTGGTGGGGGAACTTAAACTCCCCGCTTCACCAATATTTTCATAAATACCTTTCAGAACTTCAACCATTTTGAACGTAAACACGTAGTGCAACGTCCGCTACTCTTTTGTATACTAGTTGTGGTTGGTGATGGGGGTGATAATGACATGATACGTTTTGGCTTTTGTCTAGCTATCAATGGTGTGCTCCTACTCGCCACCATTGTCAAGTTTCCACTAGGTGTGCTAGTATTCTCCAAGATTGATTTAAAATCTTCTTCTTCTTCTTCTTCTTCTTCCTCTTCATATTTTATTGGTGTTGTTGATGATGACGATGGTGCATGTTCATTTAGTTTTTTTTGGAATTTGCCTATTGTTAATAAGGCTTTTGGGGAAGTTTAATGTATTTAGAAAGTTGTATAGATGAGCGTCAAATGATAATAGTCCTTTACGATTTGTAACCATATCATATATTAAATCAAGTAAATTATAGCTCTTGTCCTGAATTATAATCCCTTTCCAATTGCTATCAACTTGAATATGATCTTGACTACTTTCCATGAGATAAGTTAGGAGTCGTTTGCTGTGTTCACGATATGAGTGGGGCATTAGATTTCCAATTTTTAATACAATTGAATCCAATTCCTCCTTCTTTAATTGTGTTCCAGCAGCAGCAGAATCCTGAGGAGATGATTCGGTCGGATCAGTCGGATCAGTTTTCATGATACGGTCCCCGTGAAAAACATACCCACCTCACGCTGATCAATCTACAAACAGATGCTGATCCACATCCGCGATTAGACATATTTCTTCTTTGCTGATTTTAAGTATCAAGTCCATCACCAGATGAGGAGTGGAAAAATAATAACCTAAATCCAACCCGAATTCCCCATAGATTTTATCCGTATTTCTGCACACAATGTCCAGAAGAGTGAGTACGTCACTGGCCAAGTATAGTTTACAATAATTCCACCCATTTTTACATCCGCCCTTTGCCAAAACCCTCTTAGCAAATTCATAGTCGCCAGTGGAGCACTCACTCTCAGTAAGAGAATTGTAAAAAGCTTCAATGTGAGGTAATGGCACCTCATCTAGCCTCGAGCCAGAATTATAATAATCATATGAATATATACCCTTACACGTTAATAAATCATACATTTCATCATCGGGGCAGCGCTGTTTGAGGAGGGGGAAGCTATCAAAATTGTCACTTTTCTGTACCTGAATCAATTGACTTTAAGATTTGGGGAAGAAGCTGAAAGAGTCTATAAAACAGATTTTATTCAGGCATGTGTTACCCTTGTCAACTATTTTCCACATGAATTCTAGCAGCAGTAGCTTCTCCGATGACTTGGGTATGATTTTATTTGAAAAAGAACCATCTTCCCATGCGTCATCTACAACTCCACACTTGGAAAGGCGGGCTAACGCCGGGAGAACAAACTTTAAGTCGTAATTGGAATTGTGTATAAAAACAGGTACGAAATATTGTTGTATAACGTTTAAATTGCACGACTGATGTGCTACCCTCCTAAAGTTACTCCCCCCCCCCCGACGTAATTTCCTGCCACAAATGATCATGGTCGATCACCTTCCTCCTCTCCCCATTCCCAACACCATCATCAAATTCTCCCTTGTAAACCCAACACATTTTACGATTTTTAATATCCATTATGTCATCTGGTGATAGGAGCATAGGATAGGTTGTATAACGAAGGCGTGAAATTGCACCGTTCCCTGTTTTGATTAGACTGACAAATGCCGAGCGCATGTAGTCTTCACCGTCACCCAACATCTCAACTACATCCAGCACTTGCATGGTATTATTGGAATCTCGTTGCGCGTGAGCGTAAAAGGCCCCTATGGCTTCATGGATTTTAACACGATTTGGATTTGACGAATGGTACACGTCTCTGAGTTTCGCTTTGCAGTCTAAAACGATCCTATTGCTCGGCAGGAGCGTGTTTTGGAAATTTTAACGTAAGATCGCTCTATCTCCACTTACCGTCTCCACAGCCTGGTATCCATGACGTTTGCAGTGTTTCATGTGATGCTTTAACTTTAAATCAGAGCAAAATCTTGAGAGGCATGTTGGACAGTAATAACACACACCATTCCGCTTTTTACCCTCACATAGAACCCTACTAATATCGGTAATTGGATTAAAATGACCAATTGAATCAGGGTCTGTGGGTGGAGTGTATAGAAGCCACACCCAATGTTCCACTGATTCAATTGAAGAAGCCCTCACTGGAAATAATACCCCCTTCTTATCGGAACGGTGATCTTCCTCAAATTCGGTTTCATACTGTAACACCGGGACACCAACCTTTAAATATGCATTAGCCCGCTTGAAAATATCTATTCCTTTTAGTGTCACGGAAAATTGATCATTTAAACAATTAAAATCTACTATTGGGAACTTTGAACTTCTTCTTAGTGGCATCTTTTTGAAGTGGTCTGTAGGTGCCAATTAAAAATATATACTTGAAACCCTGTAGCCTCGTATCGAAACAGATTCGTTGTATCCCCTACATCCCTCTAAATCTGAATGATATTTTAATTCAATTGCCCTCCTCCCCCATGTCCACCTCTTAAAATAAAATCCTTTTTAAATCTACAAATATTAACATTTAAGCTCTCAATAAATAAAACCACCGACCCACTTCCCCCCTCGGTATAATTTTCCCACTTAGTTTGAATGCTATTAACCCAAATTAGAAAAACCTCCCCATAATTTGATAAATGCGGTGGAATTGCCATTATCTCTGTTTTCAAGTATTTCGAATACAGCTCGCTCGCATTTTCATTTAAAAAAAATATTTTTAGTACTATTGATGCTTTTAAACTGACCCCCAAACCCCCACACCCCATCTGTTGTTCAAGAATGGCTCGAATCTTATTAGTATACAAATGTGTAATGGCCTTGGGATCTGTTATTATATCCCCCGACACTAGAGAGTTAAATGGATCACCGAATTTGGTGCTGTAGACCTTTGTGTGGTGCAAGGCAGAGTTGGAAAGACAAAAATCTGGAAGTGGGGGTACTCTTGATGTTCCTATATCTTTACTACTACTGCTACTACTACTGGCTGTATCATTAGCCAGAATGGTGGGGGGGGGTAACCAAGAATTGTCAATAGCACCAACCCCAGTCTGTTCAATTGCAATGGATGGAGGTGGCATGAGGTCCTCTAAGCCTGTTAGTATGTATTCCAAGGTGTTTGGGGATAGCTGATCAAGCCAGCTTGTATTGTCCTGTGACGTAATTTCTTTATGAGGACCCTGTTCAGATGCACTACTAATAACATCGCCTAAATGCTATCGCATAAATCTATCTGTCCATTCCGGGTCCTCTACCATGTCAATGTCACAAGTTATATCGTCTAGGCTGGCCATGTCCCTAAAACAATCATTTAAAAAACCCCTATGCCATTCCATATTGTCTAGAACTAATGTAGATTCATCTCTAAACTCCATTGGTGGTGCTAGGATTGGTTCAGCTCCACTAAAAGTTGATGTTTCATGACCCAATGAAGATGGCGCTGCTAATTCTTTAATCTATAGAAAAAGGGTTAATTTCTATGTGAAATAAACATTATTTTATAAAGTTGAAAAACCATGTTCATTTTTCACCCCAACCCACAAAACTCAATTCCTCCTAGCATTATTTAAGTAAATACTTGCCACCACCCCACACCCTCCCCAGAAAGTTCAGAAAGACGCATCTTTTTTATTTGAACCCAATCACCAATCAACTTACCGTATATTGAGCAATCTTCGTTGTCTCTGATTGTCCCATAAAAACGGATGTTGCCTCAAAAACCACTCTGGTTGTGTTATATAATCTCGACTATACTCTCAAAACATGTTGGACCACTTTATAGGTTGCCAGCTTTTTTTAAATTTGCACGTGAACATATGCTGCATATTCTTGTGAAATTCCTTGTGCAATTGATATCAATAGCAAAAAAACTGTATGATTGTCTTATACCTTGACTATACTCTCAAAATGTGTTTGACCACTTTATAGGTAAAGGTTTGCCAGCTTTTTTGCAATGTCCACGTGTAACCACACTGTATATTATTGTAGGCGTGAATGTACGCTTGAATGTAGGGTTGAAAGTGCGTAATAGGTTACTACTTTTAGCTACTTTTTACTATCTTGGAAAGGCGTTAGGTTACGTATTTAATAAATTCAGAAAACATTTTTTTCAGGCACGTAGCTTTTAATTTGGGACTGATCAACATTTTCATCTACCTATTTAGTACTTTCTATTAGGCTGCTCAATTTGCATATGTGGGATTTTGATTTGGGGAGGTTCTGGGGCAGGGGGGACGCTGGTTCCCATATGTAATGTGTGGAAGCTTTATTAAAGAAAAAACTTTATAAAACGCGTCAAAAGTTAGCTTATATTCAGTTTTGTTATGTTTAGGATAAGGCCTTATAGGATACAACCTATGGAATAGACACAGGATGATCATTATAGACTTGAGCAAAATTAGAATCGTACCCCTTAACTAGGATCATATTTTAAAAATTAAGGAAAAGAATAAAAAAATAGACTTAAGTTTCTCACAACTCTAAATTTTAAAACAATAAGAAACTTTAGTGTAAAGAGCGGGGCGGTGAAAAGGAGGCAGCCCCTTTCATATACGGAATAATTTATGTTCGTTTAAAGTTTTAATGTTGCTCCTTACTTACAATTGAAAAAACTTGTCTTTTTTAATTAATTTTTAATAGAAGACTATTAAAACATTTTCCAAGATTTTCAAGTTCCTAAAGTTCTCAGTAACATGCATATACTTAAAATTCATTTGAACAAACTGTTAAAATAAAACAATCAATTTATTTTTTTCATGATGTAGGCATATTATTCTGACAGCTCCTTGTGGTTCTTGCCTGTAAAAGATATTTAATTTCTCATAATTATTTGTCATAAGATCTTAACTCTACCATTCTCTACCATGAGCTTTTTGATTAAACTAATTCATTCCCTCTCTATGTCATTTTTTAGGTTAATTTCTCGTTATTGTCACTATATACAGGATATATATTAAAATACAGGATAGCCTAGTCTCCGGTTAATAGTCTCTGGCTGGCTTTAAAAGGGGACTCTACAACTCCCTATACCAACTTGATTGAGACTTTCTTTTTAGATTCTTTCATTTCTTTGATGCGATGAATCACGGTAAAAAAAAAAGAAAAAAAAAAGAAAAACATATGAACAAGCAGGCATATTAAAAAATATAAAATTTCTTTTCAAGCAGTTCATGGGAACAAGCATAAGTAAGGAGTGACACGGCTCAATAGTAGCCGAAACTCTAAAAGTGGAATTTTGATATCAATAGATACAACAAAAGATCGGCTTATTGTGTTGATTCCAAATACATGAAATCGATAAAGTTTAGTATTACTCGTCAAAAGCTACCAGCCTGAGAAGATTTGCTTGATTTTCGAAAAAGGGGGAAATATCCCCTAAAATTCAAGGCATCTTAATAAAAACCCCACCATTAGATGCAACGTATCAGAGAACCCTACTGTAGCGGTTTCGAGCTCCCGTTTGCAAAAATGTGGAATTTGGTATGTTTTGCTAGAAGAAGAATCATGGATGTGTGTTTTTTTTTGTTTGTTTGTTTGTTTTTCCCAGGGGTGATTGTATCGAAACAATATTTCTTGAATATCGGGAAAAGGCTCATTCGAATTGAAATCAAAAGTTCTAGTTCCCTTTTTAAGGGACCAAAAAGATTGGAGGGCAACTAGCTTCTCTCCCACGCCCCTTTTTCTCTAAAGTCATATAGTCAAAACTGTTAGATAGCCATTTTGTTCAGCATAGTTGAAAGGTCAAATGTTTTTACCTTTGGGAACAATAGACCCCCCCCCTCAGGCCCTGAGGAAAGGTCTGAAAGTCATGAAATTTGCCTACTGTTTATATATAGTATTTGTTTTTGGGACATATACAGACATTTTTCGGGGGGGGGGGTAATTTTCTTGTGGTGGACTTTTCAAGGGAATAATTTCTGGGGGGGATGGATGGACTCTTCGGGGGGAATTTGCCGGAATTCATATATGAAATTCTTTGTATTTGTCTTACTTTCTCTTTGACGACTCAATTTTACATATGGAGATGTTAAGGGATATAGTCTGGAAAAATATTTATCAGGTTAGAATTGCCTAGAGAATCATTCCGCAGGGGGAATATGTTCCACTGGAGAAATTCTTCATTGGAGAGTTTTCCACGGGATAAATTCTCAAGGGAGAATTTTCTGCAGGAGCAACTATTTACTAGGGGAGGGGGATTTCCGGCATCATTTGAAAAACAAATCAGAAATTAAAGTCTTTTTGAAATGAAAGTGTGATAAGAAAAAAATCTAAGGTGGAATCGTCTGAAAAAAATTTTCCGAGGAAAATTTTCCCCTGACCTTCTCAAAAGGTCAGGGGTTCGAGTCCTGGTGCCGCTGGTTATTTGGTTTGGAATGGGAGTTAATGGTGTGACCCTGTAAGCTCAGCCAGAGTCGACCCAGCTCTCAATGGGTACCTGGAGAAATCTGGAGGGAAAAACACGGGAAGCGTCGGATGACGCATTGTACTCCCGGCCGTAGGCATTGAATCAGGAGATCGGTACCTGCGGAACGCAGACCTTTGGTCAGCATGCGAACAATTTGTTTTTTTTTAGTTAAGTTTTAAGGAATGGAACTGTCTGGGGGGATTTTTCCTGGCATGGGGGCATTTTACATGGGGAGAACATTCAAGGGAGGTATTTTTGTGGGTGGGGGGAAATTTTCCATGGAGGGAGAAGAGGATTATCCGACATTGTTTAAAAAACGACTCGAAGGTAAATAAAAAAACAAGAGTTTTCAACTGAAAGAAAGAAGTAGTATCAAAACTAAAAACGAACTGAAATTGTTACATATATGAGGAAGTTTGCCCCCACCTCAATAACTCACTCTTTACACTTAAACTTGGCTTTTTGTCCCAAAGCCTTAAAAACGACTCCTGAAATACAAGGCCTGTTTGATAAGAACAATACGAACTTTTTGTAAAAGTACTAAAATACTTTAGCGTGAAGAGCAAGGTATTGAGCAAGGGACAATCCCCTCATACACGTAGTAATTTCTGTTCGTTTTAAGTTTTGATGCTGCTCTTTACTTTGAGTTGAAAACACTTGTTTCTTATTTAATTTTCCATCTAGAGGGGTGAAAATTTGTATAGTGGATTCTTGGGAATTAAAAACTTGAAAATGTAAATTTTTAAGATAGTGCAGCTTTTGGTCTGGGGGCGGGGGGGGGGGGTGGGGGGGTGGATATAACGCTTTACTCGTTTCCCCTAAATTCTGCAAATTTACTTATGCTAACAACTAAATGTGCGCGATTAAAGATTATACGGTTTTGAACATTTTAAATCAGTAGACCATAGAGATGCGTTTGATGCATATACTGTTTGTAAACTTTTTAGGATTCAGACTACTATTGCCATGTGTTTCCCTTTACTTTACTTGCTGGTTATGTTGACGTTACATTAATCAATGTAAGGTTCAACAGATAAATGGACACTCGATTATATTTAGACGTAAATATTTATATATCCTTCTCCATCCTCGTGTGTATCAATTTTAGTGTTTTTAGCTTGATTAATTTAGATTTTTTGTGAGCTCACGCAAAATCTTTAATTATTATTTCTGGTGATTTGTCTAAACGGTAATTAACCTTACGCATAGCGAAAACATACAATTTATGTTCTAAAATGGGGTGACCAATTAATTATCCATGCCTTTATCTTAAGTATCCTTAACAAAAACACTAAGACTTTAAAGCGGAAAACTACTACTGCTAACAACTCACCGCAATATCAAACCACCTGAGGCCAACACAGTTACGCACACTCCTCCTCCATCCCAAACTATTCAAAGCCTCCTTCTTTACAAACTCCCAGGAAGTTTCCATTTCCTTTAAATCTTTCTTCATGACATCCTCCCACCCCAGACGAGGTGCTGGGGTAGGAGCACCTCTTTCCGTTTAGTTCTGCTTTCCGTTTAGTTCTAGACGGTTGACTGAAAAGGACAATCATTGGCAATCTGTCATCCTTCATCCACAGAACGTACCCTAGCCGTATCAACCTTTCTTTTATTATAGCCCTAGAAAGCGGGATTCAACCACATTTTTCTAACAGCCTACTGTTTGAAATACGGTCAGTCAGATGGGTACTCAGAACAATCCGTAGGCAATTTCTCTGGAAAACATCTAGCAAATTTTCATCCGCTTTTTGGAGAGCCCATGCTTCAGAGCCATATTTGACAACTCTCATCACTGTAACTTCCAATATTCTAATATTGGTTTGCACTTATCTTCCTTTTCTTCCAATTTTTTTTTTTTAACTGTGAAAAAAACACCCTGAGCCTTTGTTAATCTATTTTTAACATCTTCACTGCTCCCACCGTCTTTACTAATAATACTACCAAAGTAAGTGAAGCTGCCCACCTGATCAGTCTTTTTGTTACCCAACGTCACCTTTTCATCTTCACTTGTTCCTAGCCTTAGTGACTTAGTCTTCTTAACATTAATGTTCAAATCTATTCTAGCACCTTGAACTCGCAATTCTGTTTTTGACCTTCAAAAGATTGAAAACAGAGCCAAATTTTTGGATGATCAAAAATGGGAGATATTGGGCTTCTAAACCCTTATTATAAGGACGGCAACCTAAGAGATTGTAAAAATAAAGAAAATTAAGAGTAGGGGTCCTAGTTGCACCCTTTTAAGGTCAATATCTGACTTAATCTCTGTGGGAAGAGGAAAAAGAGTTTCTAAGGTGGGCTTTTTGGGCTTAAGGACTCAATCTCTTCGCTGTGATAAGAAGAGAAGATCGGAGCGACCGCTTCCCTCCCACTCTTGGATTCTACGAGAATTGAAGAAGGTTTAAGAGAGAAAGGCGGGTTTAATTTAAATTGGCCAGATTGGCCTAAAGGAAAATCTGATCCAACAGAGAAAAAATATCTAGAGATTTTGGTGTTTCTGTTATGTGTTACAGTTGAGCAGCATTGAGGGAGTTTTGTTAAAATGTGAGTTTTATGTATTTGTTTGTCTGTTGTTCTTTTTTCTGTCTTTTTTGTTGTGTTGTTGTTTTTTGTGTGTGTTTTTTAAATGATCTAAATTACTTTTTTAATTTCCGTTTTTTTTCTTTATCGTTGATAAAGGCTCCCAGATGTGGAGTTGAAATATTCCGATGTTTTTACTAATCAAGGTTTTTTGGTGTGTTTGTTCTTAGTATGTTTTTGGTACGTTTTGTTCACTGCTTGATTTAAATTAAATACGTTTTCTCTCATGAATAGAAAAACAGTGTGGTCGAAGCAGTGAGATATTTTTTGGCTCATTCACTACAGAGCAGAAACATTCCTACTTTATTAAGAGGTTGTTATTAATAAAATTTTTATTTTTCTTAATATCGTTTTTATATTTATTTTTCAAATTTCAGTCGTGTTACTCAGATATTTGGGTTCTAAACCGCTTAATCGATTTGTTTCTTTTTATTTTCACTGATATTTTACCAACAAACCCAGAGACAGACATAGAGAAGAAGATACATCTTGACGAAAAAGACAATGCTGAGGATCCAGTACGTGAAAGCATATCAGAGGGTAATGTACCACATCGTGTAAAACGGCAACTCGATGGCAAAACTAGAGATATAAGCTAAAGCAAAAATACTTGCATTTAATCTCTATTTATGAAAAAAAAAGTATTTCGCGGAATAATGCGTTTAGAGATAGTAAATTTGCAATACAGTAGGGTACCTAAACAGCGGATATTAAGGTAAAGAATATTTAAATTGCTTACTAAAATGTATTAATTTTAAGAACAAGGTTTTTTAAGGTTAAGGACACTTTCAACAGTATAAGTATTTTAGGATTGTTTCTTTTTTCGTTTAATTTGGCATCACTTCTGAACAACGAGCTCAGTCCAATGATTGACTTTCATTTTGTATCTAAAAAAAATGCTTTATGATAATCAAACAGTTCGTGGTAACGAACTGTAAGTAAGGAGCGACCCGGCTCAATGGTAACTGAAACTCTAAAAAACAGAATTTTGATACCAATAGATACATCAAAAGAATCAGATTTTAATTTTGATTTCAAATATATAAGTTTCATCAAGTTTAATCTTACCTATCAAAAGTTACGCACCTGAGAAAATTTGTCTGATTTTCGAAAAAAGGAGGAAAGACCCCTTAAAAGCAATAGAACCTTAATGAAAATCACACCATCATA
Organism: Artemia sinica; assembly: GCA_027921565.1. Taxonomy (NCBI): domain Eukaryota; kingdom Metazoa; phylum Arthropoda; class Branchiopoda; order Anostraca; family Artemiidae; genus Artemia; species Artemia sinica. The sequence goes on from CM051258.1 coordinate 68,412,419, forward strand.
TTCAGCGTATCAGAGAACCCTACTGTAGCGGTTTCAAGCTCCTATCTACAAAAATGTGGAATTTTTCATTTTTTGCCAGAAGAAAGATCACGGATGCGTGTTTATTTGTTTTTTTTTTGTTTTGTTTTTTTTCCCAGGGGTGATCGTATCGACCCAGTGGTCCTAGAATATCGTGGGAGGGCTCATTGGAACGGAAATTAAAAGTTCTAGAGCCCTTTTTAAGTGACCAAAAAAAAATGGAGGGCAACTAGGCCCCCTACCACGCTCATTTTTTTTCCCAAAGTCACCTGATCAAAATTTTGAGATAGCCATTTTGTTCAGCATGGTCAAAAATATTATAACTATGTCTTTTACGATAACTTAATCCCTCGAAGCCCCCAGGGGGAGGGCTGAAAGTAATGAACTTTCCCCAATGTTAACATATTATATTGGTTATTGCGAAGTATACAGAAGTTTTCAGGGGAATTTTTTTCTGGTAGTGGGGGGTGGGGGTTGGTCGGGGGTTATATGGGAGGATCTTTTCATGAAGGAAGTTTTCATGGGGGAAGGGACATTGCTATGAAGGGGGCGTCGGATTTCCCATCATTATTTTTTTTAAAAAATCAGAAATTAAATATTAAAAAACAAGTTTTTCAACTGAAAGTAAGGAGCAACATCAAAACTTAAAACGAACAAAAAAATATTAGCTATATGATTGGGTTCTCCTTCTAGTCAATGCTTCGCTCTTTAAGCCAAAGATTTTTTAGTACTTTCACAAGAGCTATTTATTCTAATTAACGGCCTTTGTGATTAAGGGGTCATTTTTAAAGAATTGGAACAAAATTCGAACTTTAGCTTAAAGAGCAAGGTATTGACTAGGGGGCAAACCCCCTAATATACGTATTAAAAATATATGTAATATAGAAGTTCGTTACGTAAGTTAATTCGTAAGTTACGTATATTTATTACTAATAAAAACGTTCGTAAATAAAATTCAACAAGTTTCGAAAAAAGCCATTTAACTAGATAAAAGTAAAATTAATATGCAAATTTCGTTGTAATTATTCATGCACGGTGAGCCAAAATCAAAACCTGCATTAATTAAAAAACGTTCACAATTGAAATAAAAAAAAAACAAGTTATTTTAACTGAAAGTAAAAACGACGTTAAAACTTAAAACGAACAGAAATTATTCCGTATATGAAAGGGGCTGTCCCCTCCTCAACGCCTCGCTCTTTACGCTAAAGTTTGACTTTCTCACAACTCAATTTTTTTTTAACAATAAAATTGTGTTTTAGTTGCAAATTTTTTAAATTAACTTTAACGAAATTCACACCATCAGATTCAGCTTATCAACGAACATTATTAAAGAAGCTTCAAACTCCTATCTGCAATAATGTGGAATTTTGCATTTTAATTAACTTTAACGAAAATTACATCATCATATTCAGCTTATGAGAGAACCCTATTAAAGAAGTTTCACGCTCCTATCTGCAAAAGGTGGAAATTTGCACTTTTTGCTCGAAGAAAGATCACGATGCGTGCCCTCCAAAAACTGGAGGGCAACTAGGCCCACTCAAACGCTCATTTTTTCTCAGAGTCACCCAATTAAAATTTTGAGATAGCCATTTTGTTCAGCATAGTCGAAAATCTAACAAATAAGTTTTTAGTATGATTAAATCCCCCACAGTTCCCAGGGGAAGGGCTGCAAGATATGAACTTTGCCCATTACTTACAAATTGTATTGGTTATTTGGAAGTATACAGACATTTTCAGGAAGGATTTTTTTCTGGTGAAGGGGGGGGGGCTGGAGTAGGAGGTTACTTGGGAGAATCTTTCCGTGGAGGATATTTCTTTGGGGTAAGGGAGATTTCTATGAAGGGTGCGCCGGATTTCCAAGCAATAATTATTTAAAAAACGATCAGAAATTAAATTAAAGAAAACAAGTTTTTTCAACTGGAAGTAAGAAGCAACATTAGAACTTAAAACGAACAGAAAGTATTACGTATATGAGGGCGTTCTCCCCCAAGTCAATACCTCGCTCTTTACGCAACAGTTTTTTTAGTACTTTCAAAAGAGCTATCTATTCTAATTAAACGGCCTTTGTGATTCAGGGGTTTGTGAATTAATTTTTTTTAACTTTTAACGTAAAAGCCTGGTATTGACTAAGGGAGTAACCCCCTCATATACGTAATAACATATACGTAATAGAAAAAAAACAAGCGATACGGCTCAATAGTAATCGAAACTTTTAAAAACGGAATTTTGATGTCAATAAATGTATCAAAAGAATGGGCTTATAATGCTGATTCTAAATATATAAATTTTTTTAAGTTTAGTATTACTCATCAAAGGCTACGAGCCTGAAAAAATTTACCTGATTTTTTAAAGAGGGAGGAAACATCCCCTACAAGTGAAAGAATTTTAATGAAAATCCCACCGTCAGATTCAGCGTATCACAAAACCCTATTACATAGGTTTCAAGCTCATATCTGCAAAAATCTGCAACTATATCTGCAACGTATTTTTTGCCTGAAAAAAAAATATACGAATATAGAAGTTTGCTACTTAAGTTAATTTGTAAATTACGTCAGAACCAAATTTCGAGACAACCATTTAGTAAAAGAAGAGTAAAATTTTTATGCAAATTTTGCTTACTTATTCAATGACGGTGAGCCAAAATAAAAGCTGCATTAACTAAAAAACGATCAGAAATTAAATAAAAAAACTAGTTTTTTAAACTGAAAGTAAGGAGCGACATTAAAACTTAAAACGAACAGAAATTATTCCGTATATGAAAGGGGCTGTCCCCTCCTCAACGCCTCGCTCTTTACGCTAAAGTTTGACTCTGTCTCACAACTTTTTTTTTAAACAATAAAAAACTTTAGCATAAAGAGCGAGGCGTTGAGGAGGGGACAGCCCCTTTCATATACGGAATAATTTCTGTTCGTTTTAAGTTTTAATGTCTCTCCTTACTTTCAGTTTAAAAAACTTTTTTTTTTTAATTTAATTTGGAGACAAGCTTGAAGTGAACCAATCTTGATAGTATAAGGTCTACGGACTAGCTTTGAAATTTTTATCATAGCTATAATTTTGCCGTTGCATAGACAGAGGCAAATCTAAAGAAAAATCATGGGGGAGGCCCAAGGTGACAAGGGCACCAATGAGCAAAATGTTGAGGGATTGGTTAGTGTGACAAAGATGCCAATAATTGACCAAATTGACAATTTTTTTCTAAGAAAAAGGAGTAAAACAAGGAAAAAAAAGGATAAGAGGGTTCCAGAAAAAATCTTGGGAGGGTCACCCTTGGATCCGCCAGTGTGTATACTAATACTACTACTAACAACTCACCGCAGCACCAAGCCGCCTGAGGCCAGAGCTATGCACGCTCCTCTTCCATCCCAATCTATTCAAAGCCTCCCTTTTTACAACCGCCCATCAAGTTCCCATTTCCTTTAAATCTTTCTTTATGACGTCCTCCCACCCCAGACGAGGACTACCTGCTTTCCGTTTAGCCCTAGACGGTTGGCCAAAAAGAATAATCTTCGGAAATCTGTCATCCTTCATCCACACAACGTGCCCTAGCCACCTCAACCTTTCTTTCATTATAGCCCTAAAGAGCGGTATTGAACCACATTTTTCGTATAGCCTATTGTTTGAAATAGGGTCAGTCAGCCGGGCTCCAGAACAATCCTTAAGCAGTTTCTCTGGAAAACATCTAGCATATCTTCATCCGCTTTTCGGAGCACCCATGCTTCAGAGCCATATTTGACCACTGTCATCACTGTAGCTTCTAATATTCTAATCTTGGTTTGCAGACTTATCTTCCTATTCTTCCAAACTTTTTTTTTAACTGTGAAAAAACACCCTGAGCCTGGGCTATTCTACTTTTGAAATCTTCACTGCTCCCACCATCTTTACTAATAATACTACCAAGGTAAGTGAAGCTGTCCACGTGATCAATCTTTTCATTACCCAACTTCACCTTTTCATCTTCACTTATTCCTAGCCTTAGTGACTTGGTCTTCTTAACATTAATTTTTAAACCTATTCTAGCACCCTGAATTCGCAAAACTTCTAAAACGTCATTCATTTTGCTCACACTTTCATCTAGCATGCTTAAATCATCAGCATAATCTAAGTCCAGGAGACTTTTCCTCCCCATTTGATTCCGTGGTCTCCCATTGCCTTTCCTGGGCTCCTTAAGACAAAGTCTATCAAAATAATCCATATAAAGGGGGATAGAACACAACCCTGCTTAAATCCTTATTTAATACAAAACCAACTGCTAACCTCATTTCCTACCTTAACCGCAGCAGCGTTATTCTCGTACATAGCACTAATCACTTTAATGTATTTTTCTGGTATACAATAAAAGGATAAAACCTTGTTGAAAACTCCGGCACTTTTCAATTATTAACCTAAGAGTGAAAATTTGGTCGACACATCCTCTACCTTTTCTAAAACCACACTGTTCTTCTCTTAAAGCTTTGTCTACGGCATCTCTCAGTCTAAAAAGTATCATATTACTAAGTAATTTACTACCTACAGAGACCAGACTAATCCCTCGATAATTACCACACTCACTTTTATCACCTTTCTTATAAAGTGGCTTAATTAAGGTTTACCTAAAATCATTAGGTACTTATTATCTTCAGTAACTTATTTCTAGCCTCAGAGCCACCATATTTAAGAAACTCATTTACCACCCTATCAGCAACTGGAGCCTTATTATTTTTTAGTCCTTTTAGTACTGTCGCTAATTCCTTCTCATAAAACAAATCTTCCTTCACATCCAATGTATCACAAACTTTTTCATTTTCCTCTATATCTCTTCCTTCAACTCTATCTCGGTTAAGCAAATTCTCAAAATGTTCGCCCAATTTCTCTTTAGTTTTGTCCTTATCGCTAATTGCGGCCAAGTTCCTATCTTTAACTGGGCCAAGTCCGCATTGACTACTCCCTCTCAATTTGTTAACATGCCAGTACAATATTTTACTATTATGCCGTCTAGCTGCATCTTCCAGATCCTCGGCAATTTTATCCATGGCCTCCACTTCACACCTCCTTAGTGCTTTTTCACTAATATTCTTAGCTGCAGCCCTAACTTTCTTCCCTAAGACACCTTCAGCAACTTCAAAAATTATTTTTCTAAAATTATTCCAACTATCTTCCACATTATCAGATTTTAAACTCTCAAGTTTGGTATTCAACTGTTCCTGGAAATTGTCTCTCAAATTCTTATCCTGGAGTCTACCAACATCAAAACTTCCCGGGAGGTAGTTACCCTTCCGATATTTCAGCTTTAAATTAACCCTTGACACTACTAGATGGTGATCTTTACTTTTAACATCAATAACGGCACTCCAATATACCCTAGTATCTTGGATTGATCCTGCCAGTCTTCGGTTTACAATAACATAATCCATAAGGTTTGCTGTCATACCGTCACGTGAATACCATGTTAACTTATGAGTCATTTTATGACCAAACATCGTATTGGTTATAACTAGATTGTTATACCTACAAAATTGCAAAAGTCTGTATCCATTACTCTTTTCTTTTCCTACACCAAATTTACCTAGGCTAGGATACCATCTATCCCTATTTCTACCAGCCTGGGCGTTAAAATCTTTCAGTAAAAACATCATATTTCTGCCTGGGACCCTGTCTATTTGTTCCTGTAACTATAAGTAAAATTCATCTGAGCCACTAGTATCTCCGTCAGTCGGTTCTACAGGGGCATATACTACTATAACTGATACCCTGAACTTTTTAGTCATAAAAAGAACGCTTAGTATTCTATTAATAATTCCTTCCCAGCCTAAACAAGACTTGGCAGCTTCCTCATTCATCATGAGCCCTACTCCCTGTCTACTTACCCCATCCTTCCTGCCTGAGTAAACAAATTCTATATCACCTAATTTCATACTTCCTACCCCTGGGATATGAGTTTCTGAAACTCCTAATAAATCCAGTTCGAATCATCTAAATACGTCAGTCAAAATGTCGATACGATAGTCATTTTTATTAGCGTAGTCTTAAGTAGTGTAATTTACTTAATTAACTCAAGTTTGCGTTAATTAAAGTTGCTCCTAATTCAAGTTTATCGGACCAACTTATTTTGCCCCCACCCCCCAATTTTTTCTGATCAAACTATTTTGTGTCCCCCCCCCCCCCTAAAAAATCCTGGATCCACCCCTGACTAGGTTAGACCTATATGGTACCTGATAAATCAGTAAACCATTTTTGTATGCTGTTTGATGACTTTGCTGCACTTCTTAGATATTATTAGATATATATATATATATATATATATATATATATATATATATATATATATATATATATATATATATATATATATATATATATATATATATATATATATATATATATATAATATATATATATATATATATATATATATATATATATATATATTATATATATATATATATATATATATATATATATATATATATATATATATATATATATATATATATATATATATATAATATATAAGATATTTATAATAATATTTATTTTTATGCCTAAGTTTTGAACTGGGGTACCCTGAAATAAACACACTTCTTCTGGAGTGAAAAATCTAAATTTTGTATTTGTTTTAAACTGGAACTTCAAGCCTCTGTAATAGGATTCTCGGATATAATAGTCTAATAGATTGATTTCGATCAAGATCGTTTCAGATTTTGGGGCTGTTTCACCCTTATTCGAAAATCATGCAAATCTCCCCCGTAGCTTTGGATGGGTTTCTTTAAACTAGATAAATTTTGTATACTTGGCATCAGTATACAAAATTATTTTTTATACAAGAGTCACTATTAAAGCTTTCTTTTAGAGTTACAGTTACTTTCAGCCAACTTTCCTCCTTATTTTGAGTTTGTTACCCTGATGCACTTTTTACCATGAACTGACATTTCTGACTTTTTCCCCGGTCGTCCGTTTTAAAGTTCAAAGAATAGTTCAAGATACTGCCAAAAATTGCAAAAGTTCATATGGAGGTTTTTTCAACAAAAATGGGATTTTAGGATGCTTATTTTTAGGATCAGTTTTTAGGATAATTATTGTGTATTTTCTCCTAAGTTGAAAGTGAAACCTAACAGATAAATAAATAAGTAATATAAAAGTCCTACTTATAATGGATAGATAAAAAATGAATAAATAAAGGTCCTGAGTAAAATAAGTTTGAAATTTTCATATCTATGACACGTAGGAAGTACAAAAACAAAAAGATGCATTTCCAGAAAATAAGCATAAGAAAACAAAACTCACTTTACACGACAGTTCTTCAATAGTGGCTCTCATTAATACATTTTCTTGAGAGATGTTTTAAGGTCTGCTGGTGAGCGAAGTATTTTTAGCAGCTAAACGGAAAAGGGAATTATGTCTTGGTTCAGAAAGGAGTATCCTCTTGATAAATCCTACAGAATATGCCCCTTCCTTGTGAATTTTTATATATCATGCCTTTCTAGAACCCAAAATGGCTGAAAAGTTCTGTTTCACAACCATATGCGTACACTTTCCAGCCCCTACGTGGCAAGGGACTGGGGTCTGGGGCGTAATTTGATCCGAAAATAGTGTGTGAAATATTTCACGATTCACAAAAAAATAACAAAAAAGTGAATTAGCTGAAAAATAATCTTATGTAGCCTACGGCTCAAAACCATGATTGCAATCTCTTCATCTTCCCACGCTGCTTCAGTTGACGAGTTTTTCTTATTACTAATTGATTTCTGGCCTCCATAAAATGATTTATGTATTTCATCTTCATTAATTGATTTTATCCTCGAAAAATAAAAAAAAAGATTAGTAAAATTCAAAAGGGTAAAACTCAAGAGAGAAAGAGAAAGAAAGAATGACAGAGGGAGAGAGAGAGAGAGAGAGAGAGAGAGAGAGAGAGAGAGAGAGAGAGAGAGAGAGTAAGAGAGCAAATTCTAATTGGTTTGAAACTATCATGGATCTTTTCCTTGGCCATAGAAACCCTTTATTTTTGTTAAGAGGGGAAAGGTGTTACAGAGCCATCTAACTAACAGAAGAAAAAAAAACTTGTTTTGGGTCTGGATAAAACCTACAGCCGTAATTCCTTGTGTCAAAAGCGTACTAAATTCTAAAGAACCATTGTCTGGAGCTTTGGGGTCCTACATAAATGGGTCAACCCTGTTTTTGTTTACTGAACGGCTTAGGGGTCCCCCAAATGGTCCAAACAGGCGGAAAACCAAAAACCGCGGAGCAATTCCATTTGAATTCGATGCAGATGTCTTAGATTCAATGTGCAAAGAAAATATTATTCAATCCAATGGTAAACTTTTGATTTTGATATGACATCATGTTCGTGGGGCTTCTGGTGTTTTTAGAAATCAATATATTTTTTTTTGGTAATATACTTTTCACCAGGCATGTTTATTTCAAAATGTGTTTTTTAGTTTTTGATTACTATAGGCCCTGGTCCGCTCTTTACTAAGTTGCACCTACTGCTGCAACCATGATTTTAGGACACGTGGTCCCACACCCTATGAAAAGCTGCTGCTAGCCACTTGCCTACATTTAACTTCCCGTAGAGGTAGAATCAAGTTCAGACGCTAGAAAAGCAGCACAATGAGCATAACTTTTACTTCTATAGAAACTTGATGCGTAGCTTATTGCGTAGCTTAATTGCGTAGAAACTTGCGTAGAAACTTAATTGCGTAGCTTATTGAGGGAGCGTAGAGGAGAATTATACGGGAGGGGCTTCTGCAAACTTCCAGTTCAGGATTTTAGACCATAATTTTATTGCAATGATATCGTTTTATACTTCCAAGCTTTTCTACTTTAGGAGTGACGCCAAAAGTGTCGTTTTTAGTGCTATATCAAACTTACGGATGGTAGAATTGATGAAAATCACATAGATAGAAGCAATAGATTTCAAATAAGCCATTAAAAGTCACTCTATAAGTTCTGGTAGCCCACAAGCCCAGGCTTTCCCACTTGAGACGTGGCACCTAAAGTGCCATTTAAAACTTGCTGATGGTGCCATTTATATGAAGGACGTAGATATGAGCAATGTATTTTATATGAGCAAATAAAAATCTATCGAATATATTCCGATAGCCTGCTAGCCCCACCCCTGTGTAATGGCACAAAAAGTGCCGTTTTTAGTGCCATAGTACACTGCATATGGTGAAATTTATAAAAAGCACATAGATATGGAGAAATAGCATCCGATGGAGCCACCGAGCATCTCTCTGTTCTGGTAAACCACTAGCCCTAAAAAAAAGGAGACAGATCAGTGCTACCCATGTAAAAAAGTCATTTCCCTTATTGTTTAAGGTGGGGGACTGTAATTTCTCTTTAGTAGGTTTTGACTGCTGATTCCCGTGGTATACTTTTCATTTTTCATCTGAGTGACATGCTTGTCATTCAACAGGCTCTTTGGCCAAATTGAAATAAATATGGCACATTTTTTTTTCTCCCTCCCCTTTTTTTTCTCCCGGAAAATGAGGCTTTCCAAATTTTAGAATTTTATTTCAGTTTTATTCTTTTTAATTTCCGTAGGGGGAAGGAATTTCGGTACTTGTGTATTATGCACCACTCACTCAAGTTTACGCTGTGTAAAACTCGTGAACAAACTGGTTTTTTCGTCAGTTTTTTTTTTCAGCTTAGCGTGAGACAAGACATACGGCAAATATATAATTTGGGCTATATATTTGCACATTAGGGGGGGGGGGGGTAAATTATTTGGAAAGTGTGAAGTCAGAAAATAATTCTTTCTAGGTGTATGGCCACTAAAAATGACAGAAGAATAGCGAGGTATCTGGAAATGTTGTTAGCTAAACAAACAAACAAAAAATAAAATCCCGGTACACTTCTCTATCTATCTATCTAATATGCAGAATAATTGTACACATCACAATTTGCATGCAGACCCGCTATACTCCCCCCTCCCTAATGTGCAAATCTATAGCCCAAATTTATTTCTAAGGCAACGAAAAAACTAGCGAAAAAACCAGTGTGTTCTCGAATTTTACACAGCGTAAACTTGAGTGAGTGGTGCATGATACACAAGTATCAAAATTTATTCCCACTAATACTACTACTACTACTAACAACTCAACGCAGCACCAAGCCGCCTGAGGCCAACACAGCTACGCACGATCCTCCTCCACCCCAATCTATTCAAAGCCTCCCTTTTTACACCCGCCCACGAAGTTCCCATTTCCTTTAAATCTTTCTTTATGACGTCCTACCACGCCAGACGGGGACGACCTGCTTTCCGTTTAGCCCTTGATGGTTGGCCGAAAAGAACAACCTTCGGCAATCTGTCATCCTTCATCCGCACAACGTGCCCTAACCACCACGACCTTTCTTTCATTATAGCCCTAGAGAGCGGTATCGAACCACATTTTTCGTATAGCCTATTATTTGAAATACGGTCAGTCAGCCGGGTACCCATAACCATCCTTAAGCAATTTCTCTGGAAAACATCTAGCAAATCTTCATCCGCTTTTCGGAGCGTCCATGCTTCAGAGCCTTATTTGACCACTGTCATCACTGTAGCTTCTAATATTTTAATCTTGGTTTTCAGACTTATCTTCCTATTCTTCCCAACTTTTTTTAACTGTGAAAAAACACCCTGAGCCTTGGCTATTCTATTTTTAACATCTTCACTGCTCCCACCATCTTTACTAATAATACTACCAAGGTAAGTGAAGCTGCCCACCTGATCAATCTTTTCATTACCCAACGTCACCTTTTCATCTTCACTTATTCCTAGCCTTAGTGATTTAGTCCTCCTAACATTAATTTTCAAACCGATTCTAACACCCTGAACTCGCAAAACCACACCGCAACACCCTGAACTCGCAACTTCATTCATTTTGCTTACACTTTCATCTAGGATGCTTAAATCACCAGCATAATCCAAGTCCAGGAGACTTTTTCCTCCCCATTTGATTCCGTGGTCTCCCATTGCCTTTCCTGTGCTCCTTAAAACAAAGTCCATCAAAATAATGCATATAAAGGGGGATAGAACACAGCCCTGCTTAACTCCTGATTTAATACAAAACCAGCTGCTAACCTCATTTCCTGCCTTAACTGCAGCAGTGTTATTCTCGTACATAGCACTAATCACTTTAATGTATTTGTCTGGTATACCATACAAGGATAAAACCTTTACTAAAGCTCTTCTATCAACAGAAACGAACGCTTGCTCGTAATCTATAAAACTGAGGACCAAAGGTGTTTGAAAACTCAGGCACTTCTCAATTATTAGCCTAAGAGTGAAAATTTGGTCGACACATCCTCTACCTTTTCTAAAACCGCACTGCTCCAGTCTGATCTTGAACGACTGTTATATAATATAACTAAAATCATAAGATAAAAGATTCTCCAGAACCAATACTGGCACAAAGGACGTCGAACCGTTTCAGTTGCAGGGTATTTTTTACATGGGGATAAGGAACAAGCCTGTTGCCCAAACCACCGTGGCAGAGATAGATCCCTAAGCCCCGTATTGTCAAGCAGACAGTCAATCCACTCTGCTACAACAGGAACACAAAAAAAAGATTTATATAAATTGCTGGGTATATACGGCAAAAAAGGATTATTGAATTAGATACAGTATTATCAAACACAAGCTTTTCCGTGTTAGATTACATAGTTGTATAATTGACAGGTTACATAGTTGTATAAATGACAGGTTAGAGTATGGCAGTTCCTGTCTTATATTCACGTGCCTATTTCAAAGTGACAATCAGTGTTTCCATTCTAGGGATTTCCACCCTGTAATGGGGATTTTGAGGTCTTTTAGGGGCCATTTTTTTTATTTAAAGACTTGGGGATTTTTAAAGACTTGGGGATACTTAATTTTCTTAAGGAGTTTTATAGGGTTTCTTTCATAGAAAATTCTCTTCCGACTCGAAAAAAAATAAAACGAAAGTAGTTTTCAGTCCCGTTTTTCAAGAAAGCTAGTAGTCTGGACGCCTCATAAAGGGAGTTAAGGATCTTTTGGACAGTCGATTCGGAATGCTCTGTGCTGGATAGAGCCTTCTAAGAGACAACTACAACAACTAAATTTACCTAGAAGTCAAGAGAAGAGGGGTCCGAAATTCTTTCAACACTACTAATCATTTGAAGAAAACCAGGTAAAGGTGCAGACTAGAGACCCCTGCAGTCAAAGGTGCAGAGGTACTACTCAATTAAGCCAGGACTTGCAGTAAGGAAATAATTGAGTATATCCTCCTACTGGACAGCCCTTTGTCACTTTAGATCCTATTAAACTGAATAATGTATAGTGATAAATAAAATGTTTTTATCAGTAGTCCCTTTTCCTGCCCTTTTGTGCACCTTTAACAAAACTTAGTTTGGTATCTTGATAAGAGCAATTTCCGTGTGATTTTCATTAAACCTTATCTTTTTTCTCCTGTTTCCACAGGCTCCTTACCTCTTTTTCTGATTCTTGATAAATTGGACCCAAATTAGGGGCGTAGCTACTGTATTTTTATTAGGGGGGGGGGGGGGGGCAAGAGGTGCTATTCAAGCGGTAGTAAAGAAAATTAGCTATATGACAAACACGCTACTTAGTGAATTTAAAAACATTACAAAATACATTATAAACAATAAACACACATTAAACAATCATAAATATAAGTTGTGGTGCTTGACTTTTACTAAAATTGTCAGCAATGAACAAGCTTTTGTATGAACGAAAGTAAATGCAGTATAAACATGAATTTTTTCAGCCTTATTCCCCACTAATACTGCGGAAAATATCCCCTTCCACTTTCCCCAACCCCCACACTTAGCACAGGATGCTCAATCTCATAACTGAACCAACCCCTATTCTAATAGCCCCGGGTATCGCGCTTTGAAAGTATTCAAATAATAAAGATGCAATTATTAACTTATCCTTTGGGCATTGTTTGACAAAGAATATCCGTAAAATCTGAATAATTCTTGGCATCATTGTAGAAGAAACCTTAAGAAAACAAAAAATTGCCAGGGATGCTAATTGGAAGGGAAAATTGACTCCTAGAGTTTGAAAATTACCTTCCCCCTTGCATCTCTGTTTAAAACAACGGCTTCAATAAAAATTACACAATTTTTTTTCTTGTGTAAATCAGGGTTTGGGGGGGGTATACATTTCCGGAGAGGGTTACACTAAATACCGTTTTAGTGTCTATAATTCCCTTCTCAAGCAAAGCAGGGTATTGTAGTATAAAACTGATCATAGGCAGCGCAATATCACTGCCTAAGTAAAGAACACTGTTGGCACAATGTATTATTTATTTGTTTCTTTGTTTTAGACCAGGGCACTTCGTATTGAAGAAGTTGTCGTAGAAACTTTGAAAAGGGATCATTCGATTAGCGCTGCCTAAGTAAAGAACAATGTTGGCACAATGTATTATTTATTTGTTTCTTTGTTTTAAACCAGGGCACTTTGAATCAAAGGAGTTGTAGAAACTTTGAAAAGGAATCATTCGATTGGAAATTGAAAGGGCTTGTGCTCTTTTTAATAGCCAAAAGTGATTGGAAGGCAACCAGCACCCCTTCCATGCCCACCATTTACTCGAACACATTCAATCAAAATTTTGAGATAGCCAGTTTGTTCAACATATTTAAAAAGATCTGGAAAATATTTCTTTGAGGAAGACATTCCCCCCCCCACAGCCCCCAGAACAAGGGTTGTAGGTTATACTCCGGGGGCGCATAAGGTTTTTATAGACAGTATTGTCGTAGAAACTTCAAAAGTGGCTCATTCGATTGGAAATTCAAATGACTAGTGCCGTTTTTAATAGTCAAAAGTGATTGGAGGGCAACTAATCCCCTCTCTCGCCCACCATTTCTCCAAACACATCCAATCAAAATTTTGAGATAGCTATTCTGTTCAACGTAGTTAAAGGTTCTTAAAATTAGGTCATTGAGGATGACAGACCCCCCCCCCCGCCCAAATCCTTCAGGGCAAGGTTTATAAGTTATGCCATGGGGAATAAAAGGTTTTATAGAAAGTGGTGTCGTGAAAACTTCAAAAAGGGCTCATTCGATTGAAAATTGAAAAGGCTAGTTCCCTTTTTAATAGTTGAAAGGAATTGAAGGGTAACTTACCCCCCTCTCATGCCCAAAATTTCCCCAAACACGTCCAATCAGTATTTTGAGATAGTCATTTTGTTCAACGTAGTTGAAAGTTCAAAAAATTTGGTTTTTGAGAATAATAACCCCCTCAGAACCCCCAGAGCAAGGATTGTAAGTTATGCCCCGGGGACATGAAAATGCCATGGGGATTCTATAAAGTTTGTAAAGAAAGTGTTGTCGTAGAAACTTCAAAAAGGGCTCATTTGATTGAAAATTGAAAGGGCTAGTGACCTTTTTAATAGTCAAAAATGATTGGAGGGCAACTATCCCCCCTTTCACGCCCATCATCAATCAGGAAATTATGTTTTTGAATAAGTCAAAACCCCCACTCCCCTCAGGGCTCTTGTTGTAAGTTCTGCCCTGGGTGCATATAAGGTCTTTATGGATATTGTTGTCGTACAAACTTCAAAAGGAGCTCCTTCAATAGGAAATTGAAAGGGCAAGCGCCCTTTTTTTAGTCAAAAGTGATTGGAGGACACGCCCTTCATTTCCCCAAACACATCCAATCAAAATTTTGAGACAGCTATTTTTTGCAACGTAGTTTAAAGTTTATGAAATAAGGTCTTTGCGGATAACAACCCTCCACAACCCCCAGGGCAAGGGTTGTAGTTTATGCCCCGGGAGCATATAAGATTGTTATAGAAAGTATTGTCCTAGAAACTTCAAAAAGAGCTCATTGGATTGGAAATTGAAAGGGCTAGTGCCATTTTTAATAGTCGAAAGTGATTGGAGTGTAACTAACCCACCTCTCAGGCTCACCATTTCCCCAAACATTTCCAATCAAAATTTTGAGATTGCCATTTTGTTAAACGTAGTTGAGAGCTCTGGAAATCATGTCTTTGAGGATGAAAGACCCCCAACACCTATCAGGGTAAGTGTTGTAAGTTATGCCCTGGAGGCATTTAACGTTCTTATAGAAAGTATTGTCATAGAAACTTCAAAAATAGCTCATTCAGGTGGAAATTGAAACGGCTAATGCCCTTTTTAATATTCAAAAGTGATTGGAGGGCAACTAACCCCCTCTCATGCTCACTCTTTCCCCAAACACATCCAATCAAAATTTTGATATAGTCATTTTGTTCAACGTAGTTTAAAGTTTATGAAATTAGGTCTTCGTGGATGGCAACCACCCACAACCCCCAGGGCAAGGTACAAATTTATGCCGTGGGGGCATATAAGGTATTTATAGAAAGTGTTGTAAAAAAAACAACTGGAAAACAAACAGTGTACTAAACAAAATAAAACAACTGAACTCTGACCAGTGGAATATAATGAGGACTTAAAAAGAGTATTGAACTGGAAAGTCAAGACCCTGGAATTATAGTCCTTGGGCTTAAAAGAGCTTAAAACAACATGAAACAGCTGGCTTCTGACTGATAGTGTATCATCTGTAATTTTGCTCACTAAAAGAAAGTATTAGATTTCATCAAGTCTCTTAGTGTGCCACTTCCCGGAACCTAGGATTAGTATCAAAGAAAAAACCCAAAACGTGTAATTATAGTCCACTGACTCAAAAAGAGCTTTAAAACGGCTAAAGCTACAGCAAAATATTTCCACTTTAGTGTGCTACATATACCTATTTATTTTTCATTTAGAGTGTAAGGAATTCAAAAAGCTTATTTTAAAAAATATATTCATGTTTCTGATTTCGATTTTAACTTTGCGTGAGTCTTGTTTTCCAAACTAGAACACTGCTGCTATTGCTACTACTGCTACTAATAAAACTACTGCTGCTATTGAACCTAAGGGTATTAAAGTAAAGCCTTCTGGGAAGTTTCGACCTAATCAAAACAAACTATATGCATACAAGTTTTCTAAAAGGAATATAAAGCAATTACATCTTAAGAAAGGATTAGTGTATTAAGCTGAAACTTTCAGGGCATATAGAGGTGAATGTTGAACTAATCAAAAGGCAGGGTATACATGTTATCATTATTGCTACACTTGCTACTCTTACTACTTCTAAGAATGCTACTTTTGCAGAGGCTAAGGATATTAAGGTGAAACATTCAGGAAATATTCAGGAGTGTGTTGAAATAACTCAAAACACACTATGAACATGTAGATTTTCAAAAGGTTGTGACAGAAATAATCTCAGGAATGGCTTAAATTGTTAAGTTGAAACTTTTAGGGAAAGCTGTGGTGGATTTTTAACTAACCAAAAGGTGTTATGTTGATACTACTAATTCTGCACACACGATAACTGTAACTAGAATGGATAAATGAATTATGGTAAAACATTCAGGGAATGTTTTTGAAGGAGTTTCAACTATATCAGAATAAAAATATACATACAGGTTTTCGAAAGGGTATATAAGCAATACCTTAGGAATGGATTAGAGTATCATCTGGAACTTTCAGGGTATCTTGAGGGGGATGTTTGTCTAAAAAAAAAGGTACTAGGTGAGTGTTTCCACAATTGCTACCTTTATATAGTCACAATTTATTCTTTTGTAGTTAAGTTGAAACAGATTCATTGACTGCTCATATCCAGGGTTGCCACTACGGACCATTGGTTGAGTACTACAATTGCGAAATTTGCGTTCTACACGGAGTCATTCGGAGCTAAAGTCAAAATTGGTTTACATTATAGTGGGTTTTGTAACGATGCATTAGTTCAAAAATATTCAGAAATTAAATGAAAAAAAAACAAGTTATTTTAACTGAAAGTAAGGAGCGACATTAAAACTTAAAACGAACAGAAATGATTCTGTATATGAAAGGGGCTGTCCCCTCCTCAACACCTCGATCTCAACGCTGGGTACCGGCTTTGAAAATTGGAAACGAAAACTGAAAAATTTCAAGCTCGGATCGCTGCTATTTTCTGTGCAATTTAGTACAATTTTGGCAAATCGATGCCAAAAAAGCTAAGTTGTTCCGGCCCTTTAGCCGAACAATTAACCTTTTTCATTATAATCCATACAAGTCAGATGCCATCTTAATTTTCGTAAAGTCTATTGTTTGGTGCATGTTCTTTCAAATGAGTACTTAAAAAAATCCATTCCTCTGAAAAAACTTCTAGTGGTATTTTCCAAACTTCAAAATACTACCTTGTGTCTGTGCTTTAATCAATCTCTATTATAACCTTGGCTACTTGTATCATAATTTGAGCTTTATGAATTGTCTTTTTGTATTTCAAACTATATATCTGTAAAAAAGTACGGCTAGTATTTTAATTTTGACCTTTGGGCATTGGTAGACAGACATATCTCCCATCTAAGCATCATAGGCAGCGCGCTAGCGCTGCCTAAGTAAAGAACGATGTGGGCACAAGGTCTTTTTTTTCTTTCTCCATACCCGGGCACTTCGTATCAAAGGAGTTGTCGTAGAAACTTCAAAAAGGGCTCATTTGATTGGAAATTGGAGTGGCTAGTACCCTTTTTAATAGTCGAAAGTGATTGGAGGGCAACTAGCCCCCCCCCCCACATGACCATCATTCCCGCAAACACATCCAATCAAAATTTTGAGATTGGTATTTTGTTCATCGTAGTTGATTTCAAGACAGAAAGTATCTTTTTGAGGAGGACACTCCACCACAACCCTCGGGGCAAGGGTTTTAAGTTATGCCCTAAGGGCATATAAGATTAATGTTGACAAAATGTACAGTTTATTATTATTTTTGCTTTAAAGCAGGGCACTTCATATAGAAGAGGTCGTCGTAGAGATTTCAAAAGGGGTTCATTCGATTGGAAATCGAGAGTTCTAGTGCCCTTTCTAATAGTCGAAAGTGATTGGAGGGCAACTAGCCCCCCCCCTCACACTAATAATTCCCCTAAACACATCCAATCAAAATTTTGAGATAGCCATTTTGTTCAGCGCAGTTGATTTCCACATAAAAATTTTGTTTTTGAGGACAATTCCCCCAAAACCCTCAGGGCAAGGGTTTTAAGTTATGCCCTGGGGGCATGTATGGTTTTTATTGAAGGCGTTGTCGTAGAAACTTCAAAACAGGCTCATTCGATTGCAAATTCAAAGGGCTAGTGCCCATTTTGATAGTCGAAAATGATTGGAGGGCAACTAGCCCCCCTCCACCACGCACATCATTCCCCCAATCACATCCAATCAAAATTTTGAGATGGCCATTTTGTTCAGCGTAGTTGATTTCCAGATAGAAAATATATTTTTGAGGAGGATACTCCCCCAAAACCCTCAGGGCAAGGGTTTTAAGTTATACCCTGGGGGCATATAAGGTTTTTATAGAAAGTGTTGTCGTAGGAACTTCAGCAAGGGCTCATTGGATTGGAAATTCAAAGGGCTAGAACCCTTTTTAATAGTTGAAAGCGATTAGAGGGAAACTAGCCCCCCCCCCTTACCCCATCATTCCCCTAAACACATCCAATCAAAATTTTAAAATAGGCATTTTGTCAGCGTATCTGATTTCGAGATAGAAAATATCTTATTGAGAAGGACACTCCCCACAACCCTCGGGGCAAGGGTTTTAAGTTCTACCCTGGGGGAATATAAGGTTTTTATATAAGTTGTTGTCGTAGAAACCTCAAAACAGGCTAAATCGATCGGAAATTCAAAGGTCTAGTGCCCTTTTTAATAGTCTAAAGTGATTGGAGGGCAACTAGCCCCCCCCCCTAACACCCATCATTCCCCCCCAAACACATCCAATAAAAATTTTGAGATAGGCATTTTCTTCTGCATAGTTGATTTCCTGATAGAAAATGTGTTTTTGAGGAGAACACTCCCCCACAACCCTCATGGCAAGGGTTTTAAGTTATGCCCTGGGGACATATAAGGTTTTTTTTGAAGGTGTTGTCGTAGAAACTTCAAAACAGGCTCATTCGATTGGAAATTGAAAGGGCTAGTGTCCTTTTCAATAACCGAAAGTGATTGGAGGGCAACTAGCCGCCCCCACGCCATAATTCCCCCAAACACATCCAATAAAAATTTTAAGATAGGCATTTTTTCAGCGTAGTTGATTTCCTGATAGAAAATGTGTTTTTGAGGAGGACAATTCCCCACAACCCTCACGGCAAGGGTTCTAAGCTATGCCCTGGGGGCATATAAGGTTTTTATAGAAGGCGTTGTCGTAGAAACTTCAAAAATGGCTCATTCGATTGGAAATTCAAAGGGCTAGTGCTTTTTTAATAGTCGAAAGTGGTTGGAGGGAAACTAACCTCCCTCCCACGCCCTTCATTCCCCCAAACACATCCAATCAAAACTTTAAGATAGGCAATTTGTCAGAGTAGCTGATTTCGAGATAGAAAATATCTTTTTGAGGAGGATACTCCAACACAACTCTCGGGGCAAGGGTTTTAAGTTATGCCCTGAAGGCATATAAGATCAATGTTGACACAATGTACAGTTTATTTTTTTTTCTTTAAAGCAGGGCACTTCATATAGAAGAGGTCGTTGTAGAGACTTCAAAAGGGGTTCATTCAATTGGAAATCGAGAGTTCTAATGCCCTTTTTAATAGTCAAAAGTGATTGTAGGGCAACTAGCCCCTCCCCTTTACGCTAATAATTCTCCCAAACACATCAAATCGAAATTTTGAGATAGCCATTTTGTTCAGCGCAGTTGATTTCCAGATAGAAATTTTTTTTTTGAGGACACTCCCCCACAACCCTCAGGGCAAGGGTTTTAAGTTATGCCCTGGGGAAATATAAGGTTTTTTTTATAGAAGGTTTTGTCGCAGAAACTTTAAAACAGGTTTATTTGATTGGAAATTCAAAGGGCTAGTGCCCTTTTTAGTAGTCAAAAGTGATTGGAGGGCAACTAGCCCCCCCTCCGACAACGCCCATCATTCCCCCGAACACATCCAATCAAAATTGTGAGATAGCCATTTTGTTCAGCGTAGTTGATTTCCAGATAGAAAATATGTTTTTGAATAGGAAACTCCCCCACAACCCTCCGGGCAAGGGTTTTAAGTTATGCCCTAGGGGTTTGTAGGGTTTTTATTGAAGGCATTGTCGTAGAAACTTTAAAAAAGGCTCCTTCGATTGGAAATTTATAGGGCTATTGCCCTTTTTAATAGTCGAAAGTGATTGGAGGGCAACTAGCCCCCTCCCCCCATGGCCATCATTCCCCCAATCACATCGAATCAAAATTTTGAGATAGCCATTTTGTTCAGCGTAGTTTATTACAAGATATAAAATGTCTTTTTGAGGAGGAGACTCCCCCAAAACCCTCAGGGGAAGGGTTTTAAGTTAAACCCTGGGGGCATATAAGGTATTTATAGAAGGCGCTGTCGTAGAAACTTCAAAAAAGGCTCATTGGATTGGAAATTCAAAGGGCTAGTGCTCTTTTTAATAGTCGAAATTGATCGGAGGGATACTAGCCGCCCCCTCATGCCCATCATTCCCCCAAACACATCCAATCAAAATTTTGAGATAGGCATTTTGTCAGCGTAGCTGATTTCGAGATAGAAAATATCTTTTTAAGAAGGAGACTCCCCACAACCCTCGGGGCAAGGGTTTTAAGTTCTGCCCTGGGGCAATATAAGGTTTTTATATAAGGTGTTGTCGTAGAGACTTCAAAACAGGCTCATTCGATTGAAAATTCAAAGGGCTAGTGCCCTTTATAATAGTAAAAAGTAGTTTGAGGGCAACTAGAACCCCCTCCCCCCCTCAACGCCCATCATTCCCCCAAACACATCCAATCAAAATTTTGAGATAGGCATTTTGTTCAGCGTAGTTGATTTCCACATAGAAAATGTGTTTTTGAGGAGGAGACTCCCCCACAACCCTCAGGGCAAGGGTTTTTAAGCTATGCCCTGGGGGCATATAAGGTTTTTTATTGAAGGTTTTGTCGTAGAAACTTCAAAACAGGCTCATTCGATTGGAAATTCAAAGGGCTAGTGCCCTTTCTAATAGCCAAAAGTGATTGGAGGTCAACTAGCCCCCCCCCACGCCCATTTTTCCCCCAAAAACATCCATTAAAAATTTTGAGACAGGCATTTTCTTCTGCATAGTTGATTTCCAGATAGAAAATTTGTTTTTAAGGAGGACGCTCCACCACAACCCTCATGGCAAGGGTTTTAAGTTATGCCCTGGGGGCATATAAGGTTTTTATAGAAGGTGTTGTTGTAGAAACTTCAAAACAGGCTCATTCGATTGGAAATTTAAAGGGCTTGTAACTTTTTTCAATAGTCGAAAGGGATTGGAGGGCAACTAGCCCCCCCCCCCCCGCCATGCCCATCATTCCCTCTTTTCACGTCCAATCAAAATTTTGAAATAGCCATTTTGTTCAGCGTATTGATTTCAAGATAGAAAAATTGTTTTTGAGGAGGAGACTCCCCCACAACCCTCAGGGCAAAGGTTTTAAGTTATGCCAGGGGGCATATAAGGTTTTTAGAGAAGGTGTTGTCGTAGAAATTTCAAAACAGGCTCATTCGATTGGAAATTCAAAAGGCTAGTGCCCTTTTTAATAGCCGAAAGCGATTGGAGGGCAACTGCCCCCACTCCCATCATTCCCCCAAACACATCCAATCAAAATTGTGAGATAGCCATTTTGTTCAGCGTAGTTGATTTCCGGATAGAAAATAGGTTTTTGAGAAGGACACTCCCCCCAAAACCCTCTGAGCAAGGGTTTTAAGTTATGCCCTGGGGGCATATAAGGTTTTTATTGAAGGTGTTGTCGTAGAAATTTCAAATTAGGCTCATTCGATTGTAAATTCAAAAGGCTAGTGCCCTTTTCAATAGTCGAAAGTGATTGGAGGGCAACTAGCCCCCAGGCCACGCCCATCATTCCCCCAAACACTTCCAATCAAAATTCTGAGATAGCCATTTTGTTCAACGTAGTTGATTTCCAGATAGAAAATAGGTTTTTGAGAAGGACACATTCCAGAAACGTCAGGGCAAGGATTTTAAGGGTTTTGTTCAGCGTAGGCTAGTTGATTTCTAGATAGAAAATACGTTTTTGAGGAGAACACTCCCCGTAACCATCACGGAAAAGGTAATAAGTTATGCTGTGGGGATATATAAGTTTTTTATTGAAATCTTTGTCACAGAAACTTGAAAAAGGGCTTATTTGATTGGAAATTCAAAGGGCTAGTGCCCTTTTTATTAGTCGAAAGTGGTTGGAGGGCCATAAGCCCCCAACCTTATCATTCCGCCAAACACATCCAATCAAATTGTGAGATAGCCATTTTGTTCAGTGTAGTGGATTTCCACATAGAAGATATATTTTTGAGGAAGACACTCGCCCACAACCCTCAGGGCAAGGGTTTTAAGTTATGCCCTGGGGGCATATAAGGTTTTTACAGAAGGCATTGTTGTAGAAACTTCAAAACAGGCTCATTTGATCGGAAATTCAAAGAGCTAGTGCCCTTTTTAAAAGTCGAAAGTGATTGGAGGGCACCTAGCCCACACCCATCATTCTCCAAAACTCATCCAATCAAAACTTAGAGTAAAGTGCAAATTTTGTTCTGGTCTTGGGGAGGCATAGGCGTTTTGTGCCCAACTTATGTTAATGTCTGCTCGTTTTGAGTTTGACTCGGTTATTTATTGTAATTTCTGTTCGTTTTGGGTTTCATTTATTTATCGATGCTGATTTGTGGTAGTTTCGAGCTTGGTAGATTATTTGATTTTATGTTGGCTAATTTTTTGTTTAGTGGAGTTCTTTACTTTTCTTCGAAAAACTTATTTTGTGGAAAAAGTTTTTTTTTAATTAATCTCTAAGAATAAGCAACATTTTGAAATCAAAAAAGCACCATCTAGTAGTGTCAAGGGTTAATTTAAAGCTGAAATATCGGAAGGGTAATTACCTCCCGGGAAGTTATGATGTTAGTAGACTCCAGGATGAGAATTTGAGAGAAACTTTCCAGGAACAGTTGAATACTAAACTTGAGAGTTTAAAATTTGATAATGTGGAAGATGGTTGGAATAATTTTAGAAAAATAATTTGTGAAGTTGCTGAAGGTGTATTAGGGAAGAAAGCTAGAACTGCAGCTAAGAATATTAGTGAAAAAGCTTTATGTTTAATAGAAAGGAGAAAGGACTTGTACAAGAATTATCTGAGTGATAGATCGCATGAAAACAAAAGAAATGTAAAGAAAGTGGAGAAAGCATTGAAATATGAACTAAGGAGCTGTGAAGTGGAGGCCATGGATAAAATTGCCGAGGATTTAGAAGATGCAGCTAGACGGCATAATAGTAAAATATTGTACAAGCACGTTAACAAATTGAGAGGTAGCAGTCAATCCGGACTTGTCCCAGTTAAAGATAGGAATGGGGTGGCAATTAGCGATAAGGAAAAAGCTAAAGCGAGATGGGCCGAACATTTTGAGAACTTGCTTAACCGAGATAGAGTTGCACGAAAAAATATAGAGGAAAATGAAAAAGTCTGTAATACCTTGGATGTGAAGGAAGATTTGTTGTGTGAGGAGGAATTAGCAACAGTACTAAAAGGATTAAAGAATAATAAGGCTCCAGGTGCTGATAGGGTAATAAATGAGTTTCTTAAATATGGTGGCTCTGAGGTTAGAAATAAGTTATTGAAGATTATGAATATGATTTTTGAAAAAGGGGAAGTACCTAACGATTTTAAGAAAACCTTAATTAAGCCACTTTATAAGAAAGGTGATAAAAGTGAATGTGAAAATTATCGTGGCATTAGTCTGGTCTCTGTAGGTAGCAAATTGCTTAGTAAAATGATACTTTTTAGACTGAGAGATGCCGTAGACAAAGTTTTAAGAGAAGAGCAGTGCGGTTTTAGAAAAGGTAGAGGATGTGTTGACCAAATTTTCACTCTTAGGTTAATAATTGAGAAGTGCCTAAGTTTTCAAACACCTTTGGTCCTCAGTTTTATAGATTATGAGCAAGCGTTCGATTCAGTTGATAGAGGAGCTTTAATAAAGGTTTTATCCTTGTATGGTATACCAGACAAATACATTAAAGTGATTAGTGCTATGTACGAAAATAACACTGCTGCGGTTAAGGTAGGAAATGAGGTTAGCAGCTGGTTTTGTATTAAATAAGGAGTTAAGCAGGGTTGTGTTCTATCCCCCTTATATGGATTATTTTGATGGACTTTGTTTTAAGGAGCACAGGAAAGGCAATGGGAGACCACGGAATCAAATGGGGAGGAAAAAGTCTCCTGGACTGGGATTATGCTGATGATTTAAGCATCCTAGGTGAAAGTGTGAGCAAAATGAATGAAGTTTTAGAGGTTTTGCGAGTTCAGGGTACTAGTATTGGTTTGAAAAGTAATGTTAGTAAGACTAAGTCACTAAGGCTAGGAATAAGTGAAGATGAAAAGGTGACGTTGGGTAATGAAAAGATTGATCAGGTGGGCAGCTTCACTTACCTTGGTAGTATTATTAGTAAAGATGGTGGGAGCAGTGAAGATGTTAAAAATAGAATAGCCAAGGCTCAGGGTGTTTTTTCACAGTTAAAATCTGGAAGAATAGGAAGATAAGTCTGCAAACAAAGACTAGAATCTTAGAAGCTACAGTGATGACAGTGGTCAAATATGGCTCTGAAGCATGGACGCTCCGAAAAGCGGATGAAGATTTGCTAGATGTTTTCCAGAGAAATTGCTTAAGGATTGTTCTGGGTACCCGGCTGAGTGACCGTATTTCAAACAATAGGCTATACGAAAAATGTGGTTCAATACCGCTTTCTAGGTCTATAATGAAAGAAAGGTTGAGGTGGTTAGGGCATGTTGTGCGGATGAAGGATGACATATTGCCGAAGATTGTTCTTTTCGGCCAACCATCTAGGGCTAAACGGAAAGCAGACCGTCCCCGTCTGGGGTGGGAGGACGTCATAATGAAAGATTTAAAGGAAATGGAAATTTCGTGGGCGGGTGTAAAAAGGGAGGCTTTGAATAGATTGGGGTGGAGGAGGAGCGTGCGTAGCTGTGTTGGCATCAGGCGGCTTGGTGCTGCGATGAGTTGTTAGTAGTAGTAGTAGTATTCTTTCTATGTATATGGCCACTAAAAAATTACAGAAGAATAGCGAAGTATCTGGAAATTTTGTTAACTAAAAAAAAAAAATCCCAGCAGAAAGTAAATGTAATGTTTCATTTAATTGTTTTTTCCAAGCGTTAAGTGTTTTTTTCAATGACTGTTTTTCTAAGTATTAAGCACTAGTATTAGGTTAATGTATTGTTTCATTTAAGTGTTTTATGATTATCGCTGACCAAAGTTAATATTATTTTTACCTTTCATTTATGTTATTTTACTGTGTTCATGGCCGTATATTTGACTTTAAAATACACTTATCTTTCTATCTATCTAATATGCGGAATAATTGAACCAAATGCATATTGCATGCAGACCCGCTATACTTTTACCCCCCCCCCCTAATGTACAAATCTATAGCCCCAATTTATTTCTAAAGTAACAAAGAAACTAACGAAAAAACCGGTGTGTTCTCGAATTTTACGCAGCGTAGACTTGAGTGAGTGGCGCATAATACGCAAGTACCAAAATTCCTTCCCCCTACGGAAATTAAAAAAAAAGCTCAAATAAAATTCTCAAATTTGGAAAGTCTTATTTTCAAATGGGTGGGGTATTTAACGGGGGGTATTTTTCCGCTGGGGATATTTTCCACGGGGGTATTTTCCAGGGTGAAAATCGCCGGGGGGGGGGGGTAAACGCTAGCCACCAGGCTAGAGAAATGTGTAATAGCCAGGGGATGTGTTACTATATTCCATGACATTAAAGAATTAAAGGGATCTCCGAAAACGGCTGTATAAACATTGGTATGGTGCAAGGCAGAGTTAGACAAGGAAAAAATCTGGTAGCGTAATTGCTGGTGGTGGCGGTGATCTTTCAATATCATCATCACCACTCTGTTCAACCCCAATAAGGGGGATGATGGGTGGTGTAATATCTCCCAATTCAATACCACCACTAGTCTTTTCAATCTCAATAATGGGGATGGGGCGTGGTGTAAAATCATGCAATTCACTAAGCATAACTTCTAATATGTCAGGGCTAAGTTGACCAGCTATTGCGAGTTTATTCTAAACTTCAATATTGTCTGCGTGAGCTCTTTCATTAAAATAGTGGGGAGAGGGTTTTCAATTAACCCACGAGTAAATAAAGTAGTGCAAAGTAGTGCATGTGTTTGGGGATAGCTGATCAAGCAACCCATCATCGTCTTTTGACACAATTTGATTTTCGTATGTATCAGCATGAAAAAAATTATCAAGTGATCCCGGTTCAAATGAACTTGGGGGAATATCCTCTAAATATTTGTTTATAAACTTATTTGACCATTCCGGGTCCTCAGTCATGTCTATATCACAGGTTAAATCGTCTAGGCTAGCTAATTCCCAAAAACAGTAGTTTAAAAACCCCGTTTGCCATTCTATGTTATCGTCAACTAAAGCACTATCTTGAAAATCCATTGCTGGTGTTAGAATCGGTGTAGCCACATTGAAAATAACTGATCCTTGAGCTGATGTTGATGGAGGCGATAATTCACCAATGTTAATCTATAAAAAAAGCATTAATTTTCCATGTGCAATATTCACTATTTTATAAAGTCTAAAAAATAAGTAATTAATCAGCTCTATGCTCATTTATGTAAAATTATAAAATAAATTTAATTATAACTTTATTTTTGAATACTTTCAAATTTAAAATACGGCCTCTATTTAAATGAGGGGCTTATATTCAGTAAAACTAGGATATAGACACGCGGACATAAGACAGGAACAGCCATAGTCTAACCTGTCAATTATACAACTATGTAATCTATCACGGTAGAGGAATTCCTGCTAACACGCTAAGTTTACAATATTGAAATAAGTCATTTAGGAAATTGACATTTGATCAAACCTAACAATTTATCTCTGTATCAAACACAGACAAGCTTGTGTTAGATAATACTGTATCTAAGTCAATAATCCTTTTTGCTGTATATACTCAGCAATTTGCATAAATCTTTTTTTTGTGATCCTGTTGTAGCACATCAGATTGACTGTCTGCTTGACAATCAGGGGCTCAGGGATCTAACCCCGCCGCGATGGTTTGGCCAACAGGCAGGTTGGGCAACAGGCTTGGTCCTTATCCCCATGTAAAAAATACCCAGCAACTGAAACGGTTTGACGTCCTGTGTGCCAATATTGGTTCTGGAGAATCTTTTTTCTTATGATTTTATTAATATTCAATTGTAGCCGTCCATGATCAGTGTATATTTAGCACAAAAAGAAGTTAAGAATTATCGTAGTTCAAATTTATTTTTACGGAAAGTGCCTCTTTGGACTGAAAAACAATGAGAGAAAAAAGTTGAATTTCCCCTGATTTGTTTTACTGTGTGAAGTTTTAAACCAGTAGAAAGAAGAAAGAATTTTTGAGTCGCAAATTTATTTTGGCACTGCTAAAGGTCCTATACGTTTTCTTTTTTTAGGGGGGGGGATGATTTGGGCAATTTTGTCATTTTTTTGCTTCTTTTTCATGCCGCCTGAGACCGATCTTCTTGCATTGATTTTACGTCATTTATATCCTTCAGCCAATATATCTAAAATCACTTCCCCCCAAAATAGCGACAAAATAGAGGCACTTCCGGCCACTATTTTACCTAATCCAATTTTTTCCTCAAATGGCAGTAAATACTTGGGTTGGATGCCTCCCCATACTTGACGAGCAAGTTTAATTAACGCAATCTTGCGTTAATTGGGATTTTTGCCACTTTAAAAAGTTCGGTGGACCACAAGTAATTCCCCTTGTCAAAAACATTAATTGTTCTATTAATTCGAAGAGTATCACCAACATTGAATTTATTTTTCTTCTTCTTGACAAC
Organism: Artemia sinica; assembly: GCA_027921565.1. Lineage (NCBI taxonomy): Eukaryota > Metazoa > Arthropoda > Branchiopoda > Anostraca > Artemiidae > Artemia > Artemia sinica. Next base: position 68,440,235 of record CM051258.1, read on the forward strand.
TGATTTATTGGAATATTGTTTAAGAAAGGTGTCAATTGTATCATGATCATAATGATGAACTTCCGTTGGCGTAGAGTTGGACAATGATCGATGAGGTCGTTGGTTATAAATCAACATGATTTTATCTAGATCATGAATAAAAACCGGTGTATTTTTCAATGTACAACATCTTGAAATTAAAAGTCGAATAGTTCTTATCAATCGTTCGGCCAATGCAACCTTTATAGGACTGTGACTATGATAGAGCAGTGTACTATATTTCTCTAGTACTTTTGCAACATGGGGATTAAAAAAAATACTACCGCGATCCGTTTGAATTTTTTTATATGAATCCTGTTCGAGAATACTTTCAATGGCCTGAGCAACTTCAACACCTCTCTTTGATCGCAATGGAATTGCATATGCATAGCGACTAAAAAACACTGATTGCAAGTTTTCCGTGTTCTTGTGACACCGACACGTCAGAAATTTTCCGTAACCTAACCTTGTTAACGTTTGTTAACGTTAACATTTGTTAACGTTTAAAGACAGTCAGTTTAAAGACAAACTAAAGTTTATTAAAATTAAAATTAATGGAATAAAAGCATAGCATATATTAAATACGTAACCTAACCTAGCTATCTTTCCTAGGTAACCTAGGTAACCTAACCTAGGTAGAACAAGTGTTGTTGAAGAAGAAAAAGTTACTTTGACTAAGATTAATTATGCTGTTTTGAAGGGACTTATTAAACGCCTTATGATTCTCTTTTTAAAATTAAAGCCATATATGTTTAAAATTAAAAGACTATTATTTTAATAAAGAAAAACTAAATTAAAGAAAAACAAATTTAAACGTTTAGAATGCCTTATAACGTTAAGAATGCCTTATAACGTTATGCTTTTAAATTTGTTTTTCTTTAATTTAGTCATTTATGAAGTTTTTTGGAGAAAATAAACATATATTAATTTAGATTTTCTTAGTTTTCTTAGAGATACCTAGATACCTAGGTATTTCTATCTTTCAAATTTTAGATGGTTAATAAAATTTTAGATGTTAGACCTCTAACGTTTAACGTTTAGATGTTAGACGTTAGACGTATAAACGTTTAAAACGTTTTTTTTAAACGTTTGTTTAAACGTTAAGTTTTAAAAGCGTTTAAAACAAATTTAAAATTTAGATTTTCTTTCGATTTTCTATAAAATACGTTGGCCTCATTTAGCTTAATCATTAGCTTAACTCCTCATTAGCTTTATTAAGTTAGCTTAATGATTAAGTTATTTAAACATCTGCCGTTTATTTTCACCAACAGCAATCCTGGCTATCAATGTTAAATTATACCAAACTTTTTGTTTTTTTTAATCATTTTTTTATAATATATAAATATATAACCTAGTACCTTTTTTATAATACCTAGGTTAGGTTACGTTACCTACGTTACATTACGTTACCTAAAATATATATAAGTCATAAATGTCTAAATAAATACTTTTATTTATTATACATTTTTATTAGAGATACCTAGATACCTAGGTTAGGTTACGTATTTAATATATATAAGAGAGTCTATTACTTGCAGCGAATTATTAACACTCCAGTATGGATTAAACTTAGAAAATTTTTTAATTCCTGAGCAATATGCCTCAAACTTATTTTTGATTTCTCCTAAAATACACGACAAGTCAGTAGCCGCAACTCTGGTCGGGCACCTTGCTGCCCCCGCAATAAAGCGTGGTTTCGGGGGATTTTTATGAAATTTTGCCGTCCAATATAAAAACGGAAAATTTTTATCATTATCATTAACCTTAATATTAAATTTTTTAAAAAGTATATCCTCTATTCCAATCAATAGACTATTATTAACATCTTGAACCTTTTTATATGTATTTGTTGTACTAAGCTCCTTTGTTAAAACATCACAATAAAGCTTCTGAGAAAATTATTGCAAAATTATTATTCGCTTTATCAATGGGTACAATTACAAAATCCCTCTTTATATTATCAATTGCTTGTTTTATCTTAGAATTATAAAAAACAACATCATTATCATGCTTATTTGTCCTCTTATATATCTTATTTCTAACCTTATTAATAATTAAATTTTTACAATTCTGAAAACTATTTTTACTAATTTTCTCTTTTTTGCACCAATTATCAATAAATATTTCGAGATTATTGTTTAACCCTCTAAGCAGATTCGAGGGTTTTAGATGATTTGAAAGACGGAATTTAGCCCCCATTTTCATTATATTCTGCAATTCAATTTGCTTAATTATTGTTAAATCACCTGTAATAATATGTTCGTAAGTTGGATTAACAAACGATAACAATTGGTCACACTTACAAATAGGTTTCCAATTACTATCCGTGTCAAAATTCCTAAGTATTAAATTATAATTAAAAATCATTTGTCCTATCGTTTTTGAAAATTTATATGTTATAATCGGATTATTCTTATACTTCAAATTACTAGGAAAGGCCTGTTTCACATCAGCCTGGTTTAAAATTCTAGGTAAATTTATATCCTCTATTTGTTTACTTATAAAAGTTATAGGAAGATATAATCTATTCTCCTTATTAACAGTCTTATCTGACTTTTTTTCATTTGAATTACCTTTAGTTCTAGCAAGAATACATACTGTATCATAAATCAGTTTAATTTTTGAGTTACATGGTGTTTTGTTATTTACATTCCAAAATAATTTTATTAAATTATTTTTTGATAACTTATTAATATAGATATAATGGCAATCTATATTATCAATGTAATGGAATTCCTATGGGAGGTAATGCCAGTCCAGTTATAGCGGACCTATTTCTAAATTATTTAGAATACGATTATATGACGGATAAAAAGAATCCAAGTAATATAAAGTACTTGCTCTCAAATAATAAAAGATATTTAGATGACCTTCTGGTGATAAATTGTTCAAATTTTTTAGAGATTGCAAGTAAAACATATCCACCAGAGTTAAAGCTGGAATCCAGTAATGGAAATGGCAAATATGACCATTTTCTAAATTTAGAGATTAATGTGGTACCTAATAATACAATAAATTTTAAAATATATAATAAAACAGACGATTTTAATTTTAAAATAGTTAATTTTTCATTTCCAAAAAGTAATATTCATTCAAATATAACATATTCATCGTATTTTTCCCAACTATTTAGATATGCAAGAATTTGTACTAATTACATCGATTTTAGAAATAGATGTATGTTACTTAGCAAGAAGCTAATCATAAGAGGTTTTTCCGCCAATAAACTTGCTTGGCAATTTAAAAAGCTTTGTTTTAAGTATAATCAGCTTTTACATAAGTATAATAAAAGTTATCAAGATATCTTAAATGATATTCTACGGTGACTGGTTGATGGAACAGGTTTATCTTCCCGGTTGTTGAGGGTTGGATTGCGACACTTGTGGTAAAGATTAGGGTGGAATACTCGGAATTTAATTCTTAGAATTTGAATGAAAGTGAAATTGTTCCGGGTGGAGGACTAGTGTTATTTATTTGTTTGTATTTAAATGGGTTGAAGTTCGGCTCTCAGTGTTATTTGAAGGTTGGTTAAGAATGTTTGAAAAAATTTTTCTGGGGTATATATTTTTATTTTTTGGATGTTTTGGATTTTGTTTATGTTTATTCCATTGGTGGCACTATATAGGGGTATGCCAGATTATGGCATGGCGCGCTCAAATTGCCTGGGTAATGAAATTTAAGCGCCGAAACCCAAATAGGCAATGAGTTTTCATCTGACGAGCCCCGATATATGGTGATCACCTTGGGAATATAATGTTTTTGTAGATTTAAGGTGCTATAGCTTGGTTTTGGAACATTGACGTATGCTTATTGATGCTGATTTTGCTCTATTTATATAATAACCTCTATCATTATCTATTTTTATAATAACCTCCTCATTACAAATTGTCATAAAATGCATATATTTAAAATAAATAGTGCCAATTTACCTCTTCAGAGTAAGCTGGAAGTTTGGCTCCAATTCCTGCATATCGAATGCTATCTTCTATATCTCCTTTGGAAAGACTACATTGCATCAGATAATAATAAACTTCTTTCCAAGGCCCATTCATTATATTCTGAAATTCAATTTACTTAATTATTGTTAAATCACCTGTAATAATATGTTCGTAAGTTGGATTAACAAACGATAACAATTGGTCACACTTACAAATAGGTTTCCAATTACTATCCGTGTCAAAATTCCTAAGTATTAAATTATAATTAAAAATCATTTGTTCTATCGTTTTTGAAAATTTATATGTTATAATCGGTCTTTGAAATGCCGTTCTTCTTTCTTAGTACGTCATTCTTAGAACGACGAACTGAGCCTCATACTCCGTTTAAGAGCTTTAGTTTTACTTTTGAGCGTCAAGTTCTAAAATAAAAAACCATGACAGAAAACGAGTTTATTGATTTTTTAATTTCGTAGATTTTGTTGATGAGATCTTTCATCTAAAACATGGTAGTGGTTTGTTTTTTATATATGTGGCACAGTTTTTAAATCTTCAGCAAGTTCTGGAGGCATTTTTGGCATAAATTGCTTTCCTAACTTTCAAAAAATTCCTTAGGGGTCATTTGGAAATATCTTGGGAGGAATTCCTAGATATCTTAGATTACAACTAATACTAAGAAATTCCAGCTAACCCCAGGCTTCAATATCCGTAGGAATATGTTCAATTTTTCAAATGTCTTAAGCTTAAAATTACTTTTTCCATCCCTAAGTCACCATTAGCAAGTGCCAAACATATCTGTGAGCTTCCTGATATAAAAATATCTTCTGCCACAGCTTCCAGTAGGAGCTCATTGTCAGAGTCACTTTCCTCTAGTAACTCTATTGCTTGTTTTGCTTGTTTTTTTAAAATTATATTTTCCATTTTTTTGTGCTGGTTGATCAAAATTTTATCTGTGGCTTTGAAATCTTATCTGGCTAAGGAAAGCTCTTATAAGCCGTTTTTTCAGTTAAAACGACATTATTAGAATGGCAAAATAAAACGCAATTTAAGAGTAAAACCAAGAACATCTTCTTAGAACTAAGAACGACAAACGGCGAAAACGAACGCGGCTAATCTTTGCAATCAATTAGTTTCTCAGATGCGCATTACAAAATTCGCCTTACAAGTAGAAAAAGAAACTAATGTATCAAAAATCAAATATTTTGTTGTATATTTTCAATGTGCTAAAAAGCATAATATAACTGAAGATATACATACTTAAGAAAAACTCATTCCTGGCAAAGCCATGCCCAGTAAAATTATGAATAAAATTCAAAGTTGTTTTAATGAGAAAGGCATGTTGTGGAATAATTGTGTTTGGCTTTGTAGAAATGGTGCAAAGTCAATGTCAGGTCACAAAACGTGCCTTTTAGTACTCAAGGAAAACGCCCGTGATGTTTTTTGACACATTCTATATTCCACAGAGCAGCTCTCGTATCAAGAAATATGAGTGAGAAATTTAAAGACATTTTTAAAAAAGTAATGAAAACCGTTACTACATTAAAAAAAAGTCCATTACAAGTTAACTTATTTACAAAGCTGTGAGACGGATACGGGAGCTACTTACACTTCGCTTTTGGACTAGGGGGTGAAATTTTCAGGGGAAAATTTACACTGCGGGTATTCTCCATAATTCCTATACAAAATTGCTTTTCATGTCTTGCTTTTTCTTTTCCGTCTCAATTTTAGGCGTGTAGATGTTAAGGATCATGGTCCGTGGTAAATTTTCACCAAGATTAAATTTTTCTAGACGATAATTCTGTGGGGAGGGGTATCTTTCTGTGGAGGTCCAGCTAGATTTTCTGAGATTATTTAAAAAACGATAAGAAATTAAATAAAAAGAAGTTTTTCCTGCTGAAAGTAAGGAAATTCATCACAATTTAAAACGAACAGAACTTATTATGTATGTGATGAGGGTTCCCCCTCCTCAGCACCTCGCTCTTTACGATAAAGTTTAAATTTTTTCCCTTTAATTTTTTTAAAAACGACTACTGAAACATAACGGTTGTTTAATTAGAACAATAAGATGTTCTTTTAAAAGTGCTAAGATAAGGTAAGATATTTATTTCAAAAAGATCACTATCACAAGCCCACAAAGGGCCGAATTCGGACTTCGGAGTCGACATTATAAATGGTTGCACTAAAACTGGCAAAAATGCAAAAAACAACAACGAAATAGAAAAATCATTTAACAGTCAATAATTAAAACTGTAAAAAGTCAATTAAAAAGTTAAAAAGATAAAAACTGGTCAAACTAAACTTACACAAATACGAATCGGAAAAAGAATTAGAACGGACATAAAAAAAGGAATAAATTAAAAGGGACACTAAGAAAGTGTCAATAATCCAACTACAGTAAGTCAATAAAAGAGTTAAAAAATAAAAACTGATCAAGAAGGGGCGTGGGCAAAAAAGAGGGGAAAAAAGAAACAATTGGGACATTTTATTCATTTTTCTGTAATAAAGGGGACAAAAGTTCTTTCGTATCTCGAAGTAACGCAGCGAATGGGGGACAAAACAGGGATGGGCTCAGAAACAGCTCGAGGCGGCCGTAATCTTGACGGGGAATGACGTTTGGGGAAAATACTTGCCGTCCAAGGGTTTGTTATGGCATTTTTTGCATAACGGAGGCACAAATTATTTCTTCGTCTCCCAAGGGTCTCTAGTTTTGAAATATTTAACAAATGCAAATATGGTATCTTGCCCTCTTTAAAAATAGTTCTTAGAGCTCTCTTTTGGACATTTTCAATTTTTTGTGTTGCTTCAGTTGAGAGGCAAGGGTGCCACACAGGACAAGCATACTCTAATATGGGACGCACAAAAGAAATGTATGCTTGTAGTAAATGTGATTGGGGGCAACTAAATTTATTTAAAAGTTTAAGGAGGGAAAGCGAGGAGTTTGCTTGTCCTAGGATATTATTTATGTGGGCATCCCATTTCAAATTGGAAGAAATTGTAACACCAAGGAGTTTAAGTGATGTGACAGAGGTTTCAAAAGGAATAAGAGCAAGAAAAAAGGGAGGGAATTTAAGGAAAGTTACTGAGAGTATTGCGGATTTAGAAGGGTTAACTGTCATGTCAAGGGAAGAGGCCTCACAGGCAATATCTTGGAGTATGCCCATTGGGTTGCTAAACATGTTTTTGTGACATATCTCTAAAACTGTCAAGTCATTGACAAATTTCCACCTATTGTCATAAAGGGTTGAAAGGCTGTTAATCATAAGAGAAAAAGGGAGAGGGCCTAGAATAGTCCCCTGAGGAATGCCATTAAATATGGGGAGATGATCTGAGAAACAATTTAGATATTTAACTGCTTGAGATTTATTAGAGAGAAAAGAGGCAACGAGCTTAACAAGGACAATTTCAATGTGGAATTCCTTTATAAGTTTATCTATGAGTAAATTTTGTTTAATCAAATCGAAAGCTTTTTGAAGATCAATAGAAATCAGATTAAGCCAACTGTTAGGTTTTTCAAGTAATTTACCCTTGGTATCAACATGATGGATCAGGTAATGAGAGGTTGACGTGGATTTGAGATTACCAAACTGTCTAAGATAAATGAGGGGGAGGACTTTCATCTTAAGCCAGTCTGCGAGAAAACTTTCATACAATTTTGAAAAAATTGAGGTGAGGGTAATAGGATGAATGCCATCAAAGCCAGGCTTTCCATTTTTATTTTTGATTGGGGTAATAAAGCCTTGCTTCCAATATTGAGGGAACTGTCCAGATTTGGTAATTTCATTAAACAGGGTGGATAGGGGTTTTGAGAGGTAATCACTGAAAGCTTTAGTCAGAGGAACAGGAATATCTAAAGGGCAAATACTTGATCGTTTTAGTTTTTCAATTTTTTTTTACAACATCAAGTGGAGAAATATGTGGGAGTGAAAAAGGATCAGGAATATCTGGAAATGCGTAAGATAGTGATGGGAGACTCTAGACAATAGAAGCCAGAAACTTATTGAGGTCATTAGCTGTTGTCTTTGGAGGTTCATTTATATTAAAATTTAGATGTTTCTTGACTCTTGCCGGTAAGTTTTTTGATTTCAGAGTACCAGTTCTTTGGTTTATCATGGCGAAAATATTTAATTTTATTTTTATATTAGGCTCGGGCATCTTTTCTAATTTGACTTTATAATTCCTTTCTTAACTTATTTGCTTCAGCTAAATTACCCCTGTTAAATAAGCTTATTTTCGTGCGGATTAACCTTTTTATGTGATTGATTATGTAAGGTTTATCACTGGAGCATTTTCTGATTTTTTTTTCTGGGAAATATAATGAGTAGGAATCAATTAGTTGTTTGTGAAAAATCAAATTTTTTTATCAAGGTTATTAGAATTATAAAGGTCTGACCAACTTTCACTGGCATTTATCAAATTATGAGGAGGTTTTTTCTAAATTGGGTTAATAGTATTCAAAGTAAATGGAAAAATCATAACGAGGGAGGTAGTGGGTCAGTGGTTTTATTTATTAAAAGTTTAAACGTTAATATTTGTAGATTTAAAAAGGATTTTATTTTTAAAGGTGGGCATGGGGGAGGGAGGGCAATTGAATTAAAATATTATTCAGATTTAGAAGGATGTAGGGGGATGTAACGAATCTGTTTCGATACGAGGCTACAGGGTTTCAAGTATGCATTTTTAATTGCTGCATACAGACCTCTGCACGAAGATGCATCTAAGAAAAAATTGGATGAAATGGCAGTTAATGGTAGGGAGGGTTCAAAGATCCCCATAGTAGATTTTAATTGTTTAAATGGTTAATTTCCCGTGACACTAAAAGGAATATATATTTTCGAGCGGGCTAATGCACATTTAAAGATTGGTGTCACGGTGTTACAGTATGAAACAGAATTTGAGGAGTGTCAGCGTTCTGATAAGAAGGGCGTATTATTTCCAGTGAGGGCTCCTTTAATTGAATCAGTGGAACATTGGGTGTTGCTTCTATACACGCACCCACAGAGCCTGATTCAATTGGACATTTTAATCCAATTACCGATATTAGTAGGGTTCTATGTGAGGGTAAAAAGCGGAATGGTGTGTGTTATTACTGTCCAACATGCCTCTCAAGATTTTGGACTGATTTAAAGTTAAAACATCACATGAAACACTGTAAACGTCATGGATACCAAGCTGTGGAGACGGTAAGCGGAGATAGAGCGATCTTACGTTTTAAAAATTTCCAAAACAAGCTCCTACAGAGCAATAAGATCGGTTTAGACTGCGAAGCGAAACTTACAGACGTGTACGATTCGTCAAATCCAAATCGTGTTAAAATACATGAATCCATAGGGGTCCCTTACGCTCACGCGCAACGAGATTCCAATAATACCATGCAAGTGCTGGATCTAGTTGAGAAGTTTGGTGACGGTGAAGACTGCATACGCTTGGCATTGGTCAGTCTAATCAAAACAGCGAACGGTGCAATTTCGCGCCTTCGTTACACAAACTATCCTATGCTCCTATAACAGATGACAGATTGGCCATTCAAAATCGTAAAATATGTTGGGTTTGTAAGGGGGAATTTGGTGATGGTGTTGGGAACGGGGGGAGGAGGAAGGTGATCGACCATGATCACTTGTGGCAGGAAATTATATCGGGTGGGAGTAACTTTAGGGGGGTATCACATCAGTCGTGCAATTTAAATGTTAGACAGCAACATTTCGTACCTGTTTTTATACACAATTCCAATTACGACTTAAAGTTTGTTCTACCTGCGTTGGCCCGCATTGCCAAGGGTGGAGTTGTAGATGACGCATGGATGGATGGTCCTTTTCCATATAATATCATACCCAAATAATCGGAGAAGCTACTGCAGCTAGAATTCATGTGGGAAACAGTTGACAAGGGTAACACGTGCCTGAATAAAATCCGTTTTTAGACTCTTTCAGCTTCTTCCCCAAATCTTTAAGTCAATTGATTCAGGTACAGAAAAGTGACAATTTTGATAGCTTCCCCCTCCTCAAACAGCGCTTCCCCGATGATGAAATGTATGATTTATTAACGTGTAAGGGTATATATCTATATGATTATTACAAATCTGGCTCGAGGCTAGATGAGGTGTCATTACCGCCCATTGAAGCTTTTTACAATTCTCTTACTTAGAGTGAGTGCACCACTAGCGACTACGAATTTGCCATGAGGGTTTGGGCAAAGGGCGGATGTAAAAATGGGTGGGATTATTGTAAAATCTACTTGGCCAGTGACTTACTCACTCTTCTGGACATTGTTTGCAAAAATACGGATAAAATCCATGTGGAATTTGGGTTAGATTTAGGTTATTATTTTTCCCCTCCTCATCTGGTGATGGACTTGATACTTAAAATCAGCAAAGAAGAAATAGGTCTGATGGCCGATGTGGATCATCATCTGTTTGTAGAGAGATCAATGAGGGGTGGGCATGTTTTTACGGGGACCGTATCATGAAAACTGATCCGACCGGACAGCACACCGATGAAAAGTCAGACGCAGTTTTTTTGGATATGAATTCTCTTTAACCCTCGGCAACGTCTCACTACTTTTTACCGTGTGACAATTATAAATGGCTTGAAAATCCATATGCTTCGAATTTCCCCGACATTGCTAGTGTTGAGGAGAATGGGGCACAGAGATGGTTTTTTGAAAGTGACGGTCGGTGAAACACCCATGGAAATCCATGACTCGGTAAAAGACTTTGTTTTTTCGTGCATAAATAGACCGGTGGGTAGGGACTCTCTGAGCCCCTACAATTTATCTTTAGCAGAGGATGGGAGTATGCACTGGGTACCTTCAAAACAAAAACTAATTGACGACCTCAACCCGAAACAGAATATCGTTGTTCATCACGTGCTATTGAAATGGATGGTGTCCAATGGTTTCAAGATCTCAAAGATTCATAGAGCCCTCCAATTTGATCAAAAGCCTTACTTGAAAACGTTTATTGACACCATTGTCAGTAAGCGTTCACAAGCAAAAACGAAAGTTGAAAAAGAAGTCTATAACTCATTTTGAACTCAGCTTTCGGTATAATGTGTGAAAGCGTACGAAACAGAAGTCGATGTGACATTGTAACCAATTCCAAAGATTGTGCTCGAATCATTGCGGATCCAAACTTCACATCGTTCACAATCATAGACTCTGATATGGTGCTCCTACACCGCAAGAAAAGAAACATTGTTTTAAATAAAAATATTGCAGGCGGGAGTGCAATAACTGAAATATCTAAGAAACCCATGTTGTCATTTTATTATAATGTATGCAAGGTACAGTAGCCGATTGAGGGACAAGTTCAAGTGTATTACGGGGACACTGAGTCACTCCTGTTAAAAGTCAAAACTGAAAACCTATTGAATAATTTGGAAAATGGCGAGTACATTAGCTGACGAATGGACTACACTAATTGGGATGAATCCCGCTACCCAGAGCTAGTGAAACGCCAGGCCCCAAATCAATTTTAAATGTTAAAATCTGAAACAGGTAGCTATCTGATATCCAGTGGTGTGTTTCCTGGGCCGAAGGTATACTATGAGGAAACGTACAACAAGGATATCAAACAAGTTTGCAATGGGTTACCTACACACTTTGTATAAAGAAAGAAAAATGAGCGAAAATGGGGTTTTTATAGGCCAAATGAAGATACTGAAAAAACAAAGCGAATATTTTGAGAGGACAAACGCCTCTCTTCTTCAGGGCGAAACGCAACGATATATCAATAAAAGCCAAAAATTAAAAGAATTAAAACCAAATACCTAACAACCATAAAAGCGAGTTATTCGCCAATATCCGCGATTTGCACAAAATCCAAAAAAATTAACTGCCATCGACGGATACTAGCGAACAACTGACAAAGACAAGGAAACAATTCATTCACTCGAAAAAAACGAACCAGCAATTCAATAAGTTGGAGAATCATGTCATTTGATTTCAGATTTTAATTAATACATTTCTTGCAGACACCCTTTGAGACCTAGAAGGTTGTTCACGTATTTGATTAGATGACTGGGAAAGTGGTTCAAGGTTTATTTCAGGGATTACTAAAGTATCGGCTTCTCTTTTGAGAAAACCGAAATATGGCTCGTTTATTCTTAAATCACCGGAATCTGTCTGTACACACTTTGTACAAATAATTTTGACATGAGTGTGTATAGAAACTGTGTGGAACGTAGTTTAGTCCCAAGAGCCAAAGTCATGGCGATTCGCTCTTTACAATTTAAAAACTACACTTTAGAGTTGAGAAAAACGCCATTTCGGCCATATCGGACAAAGTTATATGTACTTGAGAATGGTGTGAAGGTACTACCACACGATCATTATTTAATTTCAACTCGAGTTGAATGTATAAAGTACAGAAAACAACTCGGTCTACAAAAATTGACTTAAATTCATTAGAAAAAAGTACAAATTGGATGGGAGGTTTTTTTTGGGTGATGGATGTTTTTAAAAATTTTTTTTATCAAACAATTTTCAATGTGTGTGCAAGGCAGAGCAATTTCCACATAAATTCCACTATTTAATGCCCCCGCCCCAGCCCGCGTCAGCGGGCCCCGCTTCCCGGCCCGCGGCGTTTCCCGGCAGCCGCAGCGGCTCTCCCCCCGGAGGGGGGACCCCATTTCAAATTTAAAATGCTGTAAATAAAAGTATGTGATATTATTATTTTGAGTGTGTGTGCATATTCTAATAAATGTTGTATTTTTTTATAAATAAATTAAAAAAAAGAAAAAAAGTGTATTTATTAAATTGTTTTTTCTAGTGCTTATGTAAATGTTGTATTTTTTATTATAAATAAATTAAAAAAAGTGTATTTTTTTCGTGTTTAATGTGCTTTTTTAAATGTAGTATTTGTAAAGTGTTGTTACTTTTATGCGTATAATAAAAGAAAATATGATTCTTTATTCGTCTTCTTCTTATTATTCTTGAACGGAGTAGTAATAGGGAAATTATTTAGTCATTTGACAGATATAGTCTACAGATAGTTGTCTAGGTGACCTGTTGAAGGGAACATGTATCAATTTAAAACACAATTCAGATCGTTTCTGTGTGGGCCGTCAATGTCAGGCAAAACAACACTCTTAACTAAAATAATTTTAAATTGCGATAAAATGTTTGTGGAAAAGTCGAAAAAATTATACTAGCGTTTCATTTTTGGCAGGAGTCATACGATAAAATAAAAGCAATTGGCACGACGGAATTGGTGCAGATACAATTCATACAGGGACTTGAGGTTTTAAGCATTATTGAACGAAACTCTTGGCTGATTATTGACGATCTGGCTGAATCTATTGAACAATGGTCCCAGGAAATGCTACAACTGTTCACTGTTCGCTCTCATCATGAACAGATTTCCGTTACTCTGGTTCTACACAATCTCTTTCATCAGAGCAAATGTATGCGAACACTTGCATTGAACTGCACCTACTATATCATCTACAGAGTTGTTTGTGATTCTAGCTCGCTAATAACTCTCAATAAACAAATATACCCCGGTGCCCCTAAATTTCTGCTCTCAGCATACAATCAGGCAACTAATAAACCCTACGGCTATATTCTATTGGATCTTAATCAAAATAAACCCGAAGATCTGCGTGTAGTCACAGATATTTTTGACGATGAAATTACAGTATATCTGTCCGTGAACACTAAAAAAGGCTATTAGTTGCTATCATGACACTGAAGAAACTACATGAAAATAGACATTTATTTTCAGTTCTAAGCACTTCAAAACCCTCGCTTACAAAAGCCATACTCAAAAATTGTATTGACCATGATTTCATTAATCTAATATCTGAACTTTGTTTAAATTTGACCGAGGGCAATGTTCAAATGCCATAAGTATTTAAGCAACAGGCAAGGCAACATCGTTCTATTGTACGTATATTGGCCTCTAAAAAGAAAGGAAAGAATTTTAAAAGGAAACGACTTCTTCAGGCGGGCGGTAGCTTTTTCACACTTTTACTGCCAATTATTGCAGGACTAGTAAACAGTTTTCTCTAGAGAGAGAGAATGGCAAAACCCTATAAATTGACTCCAATAGAACTCGCTTTCTCACCGGTGGAAAACTTTGAGAACAATCTGAGTAAATTCATTGACAACGAGAATATTGAGGATGATAAAAAACTACTTTTACTTCAAGATGCACCTCGCCGAGTGGGCAAACATAAGCCCTATCTTGCAAAGACCAGTAGTATTGATCACAAAAAAGAATCATCTCCTCAGGATTTTGCTGCTGGAACACAATTAAAGAAGGAGGAATTGGATTCAATTGTATTGGAAATTGGAGATCTAATGCCCCACTCATATCGTGAACAAAGTAAACGACTCCTAACTTATCTCATGGAAAGTGGTCAAGATCATATTCAAGTTGATGGCAATGGTCAAGGGATTATAATTCAGGGCAAGAGCTATAATCTACTTGATTTAATCTATGATATGGTTACAAATCGTAAAGTACTATTATAATTTGACGCTCATCTATACAACTTTCTAAATATATTAAGCTTCCCCAAAAGCCTTATTAACAATAGAAAAATTCTATGAAAATTAAATGAACATACACCCTCGTCATCATCATCATCATCAACAACAACACCATTAAAATATGAACATGAAGAGGAAGAAGAAGATTTTAAATCAATCTTGGAAAATACTAGCACACCTAGTGGAAACTTGACAATGGTGGCGAGGAGGAGCACACCATTGATAGCTATAAAAAAGCGAAAACGTATCATGTCACCACCACCCCCAGCACCAACCACGACTAGTATACAAATGGGTAGCGGACGTTACACTACGTGTTTACGTTCAGAAGGGTTGAAGCTCTGAAAGGTGTTTATGAAAATATTGGTGAAGCGGGGAGTTTAAGTTCCCCCAACACTCTTTCCAAAGTCACTGGTGTTCACAATAAAAGTGTACACGACTATCTACAAAATGAATCAAGTTACACTCTGCATAGAAATCATAAACTTCGTGCTAATCATTATCGAAAAACTAAAGCATTTTTCCCATTGCATATAATGCAAGCAGATCTCCTAACTCTAGATGAGATTCAACGATGTCACAATACACCGTACAAGTATATTCTACTTGCAACCAGTGTTTATAGTCGTTATGCATATGCAATTCCATTGGGGTCAAAGATAGGCATTCAAGTTGCTCAGGCTATAGAAAGTATTCTCGAACAGGATTCGTATAAAAAAAAACTCAAACGGATTGCGGTAGTGAATTTGTTAATCCCCATGTTGCAAAAGTACTAGTGAAATATAATACACTGCTCTATCATCGTCATAGTCCTATAAAGAATGCATTCGCCGAACGATTGATAAGAACTATTCGACTTTTAATTTCAAGATTTTGCACATTGAGGATAAATCTGCTTTTATTCATGATTTAGATAAAATCATATTGATTTATAATCAAAGACCTCATCGATCATTGTCCAACTCAACCCCAACGAAAGTTCATGATACAATTGACACCTTTCTTAAACAATATTCCAATGAAACGATTGTCAAGACGAAAAAAATTCAATATTGGTGATACTGTTAGAATTAATAGAACAACTAATGTTTTTGAAAAGGGGAATTACTTTTGGTCCACAGAACTTTTTAAAGTGGCAAAAATCCTAGACACTAAACCCATAGCTTATCGTTTGCGCGATACCAAAGATAAAGAGATTCTCGGTGGCTTTTATGACTATGAACTACAAAAAGTTAAAAATAATAGTGAAATCTATCAAATTGAAAAGATATTAAAGACTCGTACTCGCAGGGGTAGGAAACAGTTACTTGTTCGGTGGCTAGGATACAACTCTGATTTTGGTTCTTGGATCGGTGTTGAAGATATTGACAATGCCCAATGATTTCTGTTCAATGAATGCCCAATGATTGAAAAGATATTAAAGACTAGTACTCGCAGGGATAGGAAACAGTTACTTGTTCGGTGGCTAGGATACAACTCTGATTTTGATTCTTGGATTGGTGTTGAAGATATTGACAATGCCCAATGATTTCTATGTAACATTTATGTCCATAGTTTTCGATCCTCTCTACAACGACTTGAATAAGACAAGTTATTTTTGGACGAAACTCTCACCCGCCATCAAATTTGACGGTGCATATGAAGTGGCTCTTGTCGACTGTATTCTCAAAAATACCTATGACATCCTGAGAAAGGATCGTGTGTATGATATAAAAATTATACCATTCGATTGGTCACTCTTTGTCTACTATTAATGGGTTGAAGCACTTAAATCTAGCGAATATCCACATTTCAAATTAAAATATATTGAATACGATAATATGACATGTTTGTGTCGTACAATCAATAGAAAAATCTCATATCGTAGGAATGGTACATTCCATTTTCATTATTCATTGGAACACGATAGGATTTACATTACCTCAACTGTTGACACTGAAACAATTATTCTCAATGATAATCTAAGAGACGTTCTTGGCTTTAAACACAATATGGTCAATGGGAAAGACGCTGGCACCGTTTACGGGATGGATCAAGTTATTTTTGCTGATTATCCACCTGGTTTCTCCTCGGACTCTTGCATATTTCTCTATTATGTTTAAGAGTTAATTACTTGGCGAACAAAAAAACTGTTGTCCTAATCCAGCAATTGAGACAAATGTGCACTTGAACGAGGCTTTCACCTTACCCATCTATCCAACTACCTAGGACCAAACAGTATAACCGAACCATCAACCAAATAGAAATGCCCAAATCCATGCAAAGTCTTCATCAATAAATGTAAGTCGTTGTAAATTTACAAGCAAAAGCACCTTAAATCTAGCGAAATATTTCCAAGTAGAACTTTCCATTTAGGGGTCATCAGAAGAAATACCACCTGCCTTAACGAGTTTCGAGGATTTACTTTCTTTACCCGGCACAGTGGAGCCTCTACCATAAGATCTATATGGTATCCCTATGTCAGGTAAAACTTGTGAGATACATGCATACTAGTCAAGCCATTGAAAATTATATACAAAAAGTGTTTCAATGTTTCCTAAATAAAATCCCAGAGGTCACTGAGCAGAGACCATTCTGGAACAAATGAAGACTGGTCCAGATGTGTCTTTTATTGGTATCTGGAACCAATTACAAATTTAAAGATCCTCAAGCTTGTTTGAAAACAATCTACAAATTCAAAATTCCAAAAAAAAGCGAAAGAGAAATTATATTAAAATATCATTCAGTATTTCTTTACAATTTTTTGTATATTTACTTAAAAGTTCATGATACATAAAACTAAATTTATTGAATTGCCAACTAATTTTTTTGGCAGAAAAACCTCTTGGGATCAGTTTTTCGCTCAGGTTTTTATATCTATTTTTAAAATCTGTGTAATTACTGCATATTTTTGCATACCTAAATAATTGGGAATAATAAGCTGAATAAGTAATATTAGAATGAATATTACTTTCAAGGAATGGAAAATTAATTACTTCAAAATTAAAATCATCTGTTTTTTTATATATTTTAAAAACTAATTTATTATTATTTGAAATATTAATATTGAAATCTAAAAAATGGTCGGAGTGTCCCATCCCATAGCTAGGCTCCAGAATTAACTCTTGTGGATAAATATTTTTTGAAATCTCAATAAACTCTGCACAATTTATTACTAAGAGATCGTCCAGATATCTTGTATTATTTGAAAGGTTATGTTTTACATTGCTTGAGCTATTTTGATTTATCATATATTCGTATTCTAATTGACTTAAAAACAGGTCCGCTATGAATGGACTCGCATTCCCACCCATAGTAATACCTACAGTTTGTTTATATAAATTCCCATTAAATTTTATAAAAGTATTAAATAGAACAAATTCCAATAAATCACATACCACATCCAAGCTATAACATCTTGAATTAATAGTACTTCTAAAGAAATTCGTCCATCGGGCTTTTTTATTAAAAGAATCAATTTTCAAAAATCCGATATTAGACAAAAGAAAAGATTTCTTTATCACCATTTTCAATTTTTCGAATACTAAATTAAGTGACAAATTTGTATACAGAGTAGTAAAATCAAATGAATCGACTCTTTTAGCTCAAACATTCGCCAAACAATATATCACTTGTAACGAGTTTTTAACACTCCAATATGGGTTAAAGTTAGATTTTTTTTAATTCCGGAGCAATATGCTTTAAATTTATTTCTAATTTCTCCTAAAATTAAAGATAGGTCAGTAGCCGCAATTCTGGCTGGACACCTTGCTGCCCCAACAATAAAACGTGGTTTTGGTGGATATTTATGAAATTTTATCGTCCAATGTAAGAAAGGAAACCTTTTATCATTATCATTTATTTTAATATTGAATTTTTTCAAAATTCTTTCTTCTACATTTTCAATTAAACTATTCTCCTCTATATGGGCCTTTTCGTATGTATTTGTTGTTTGTAACTCTTTTGATAAAATATAACAAAGAGTTTCTGACAAATTATGGCAAAATTATTGCTAGCTTTATCAACTGGTACAATTATAAATTCAATCTGTATATTAGCAATTGCTTGTTTCATATTGGCATTATAAAATATTGAATTTTTCACAGAATCTGTTGGATTAATTCTATACATACTATTTCTTACACTAGTCAAAATCAAATTTATCCAATTCTGAAATCTGTCTTTAGTAATTTTCTCCTTCTTGCACCATTTATCAATAAATAAATTTAAATCATTCTTTAATCTCCTAAGAATATGTGCTGGCCTTATGCGGTAAGAAAGACGGAACTTAGCACCCATTTTCATTATATTTTGAAGATAACGATGTTTTATAATGGACAATTTCCACGTTACAATATGCTCATAAGTTTGATCCAGATACGGTAAAAATTGCTCGCAATTACAAACCGGTTTCCAATTACTCTCCCTGTCAAGTTTTGTAAGTATTGAATTATAGTTAAAAATCATTTGACCAATTGTTTTTGAAAATTTATATGTTAAAATCGGACTATCTTTATACACCAAATTACATGGAAGGGCATTCTTCACTCTCCGCTGGTTTAAGATTCTTGGTAAATTAGTATCTTTTGTTTGTTTAGAACTAAAATTAATAGACAAATATAATCTATTATCCTTATTAACAATTTTATCAGATTTATTATATTTTGAAATAAATTTTGATTTAGCTAAAATGCAAACTGCATCATAAATTAATTTAGTTTTTGAGTTACATGTTGTACTATTTTTTGCAATCCAGAATAGTTTTATTAAATTAATCCTTGATAACTTATTTAAAGATTTTATTAAACTAGTCATTCCATTAGTCTCAAATATGTGACCTAAATTGATTAAAAATGCATTTAAATCTAATCTAAACGGCCTTAAACGACTCTAACTAAACGGCCTTTGTGATTCCAGATCATTCTTAACGAATTGAGACAAAATTTGAACTCTAGCATCAAGAACGAGAGATTAACAAGAGGATAAAATCCTTCATATACGTATTAATTTGTCAATAAAATATAATTTGTGCTTTACTGAAGCATACAGCGGGCGTCCATACTCGGGTTATGGGTCTGATGCAAGACTTGTAAAGTGGGTGGGATGATCGAACTGAGCGGTAGAAGCTTTTGCAATCAAGGGTGATCCCCAGCTTTATTACACAGGTGTAAGCTTTACTTTCGTTGTCTAATAGTTGGGCGAGTCCATCCAATGGTGCTTACAACTAGTATACCATTCTGCAGAGCAATATATTCAAGTCTAATTTATATTTCATATAAACAGTCTTTATTTATCTCAAAGCCATAGCTTGAACTACATACTTATAACGTACAATGCATAAGTTCGACTCTCTCCTAAGGGCTAAACACACCAATATATATCTGGTTCTATCCCGCTTGTTTTAATATATTATCGATAACACTTTAAGGAAATGTGAGCGGATGTAATTGCTAAAACAAGCGGGATAGAACCAGATATATATTGGTGTGTTTAGCCCTTAGGAGAGAGTCGAACTTATCAGCAGTGCTGATCTCCGTTTCGTGGCCCTTCAGCCAGGAAGTTAATGGGGGGCTGGGGGCAAGTCATCCTGTGCTTTCGCACACACTTCCTGCTTACCTTCCCCAGATATCTCCAGGTACCCATTTAGAGTTGGGTCGACTCTGGATAAGCTTATAGTTATACCACTGACCCGCGTTCCAAACCAAATAACTGGCCACTCCATGGATCGAACCCGTGCCCCTTGGACAAAGAATTATCAACCTATTGCACGTCCACTTAGCCAGGACAGCTGTGGGGGGATGACATCCGCCAGAGCAAAGGTATTAGACCTTGTGACTATTTTGAATAAAATGGCCTTCTAATATTTCTACCAGTGTCAAGGGGGGCATCTAAAAGGACAAGAGGAAGGGGGAGCAGGCTGCTCTCCTTTCCTTTTTCAACTTTTCTCTCAACATGATTTAAAGTTTGAACTTATTACGCTTAGGCATTCCTTAGATATTGCTATCGTACTCTTTTGACAGCCCTCTTGCATATAGTGTGTTTGGATTTTGTTTGACACCCCCCATCCTACATTTTATAAAGGTTTAACTTAATACCGTTAGTCTTTTTAGAAACTCAGAATAAAGTTATCCTCTTATATCAAACAGTTCGTGGTAACGAACTGTAAGGAGCGACCCGGCTCAATAGTAACCGAAACTCTGAAAAACGGAATTTTGATACCAATAGACATCAGAAGAATCAAATTTTTATGCTGAGTTCAAATATATAAGTATCATCAAGTTTAGTCTTACCTATCAAAAGTTACGCACCTGAGAAAATTTGCGTTATTTTCGAAAAAAGGGGGAAACAACCCTTAAAAATCATAGAACTTTAATGAAAATCACACCATCAGATTCAGCGTATCAGAGAACCCTACTATAGAGGTTTCAAGCTCCTATCTGCAAAAATGTGGAATTTTGTATTTTTTGTCAGAAGAAAGATCACCACGGATGCGTTTTTTTTTTTTTTTCAGGTGAGATCGTATCTATCTAGTGGTCCTAGAATATCGTAAGAGGGCTCATTTGAACGAAAATAAAAAGTTCTAGTACCCTTGTTAAGTCACCGAAATAATTGGAGGGCAACTTGGCCCCCTCCCACGCTCATTTTTTCTTAAAGTCACCCAATCAAAATTTTGAGATAGCCATTCTGTTCAACATAGTCGAAAACCTAATAAATATGTTTTTTAGGATAACTTAATCACCCACAGTTCCCGGGGGAAGGGCTGGAAGTTATGAACTTTGCCCATTGTTTACATATAGTGGTTAATGGGGAGTATAGACGTTTCAGGAGGGATTTTTTCCTGATGGGGGTGTTGGAGGAGGGGGTTACGGGGGAGGATCCTTCCATGGAGGATGTTTCCTTGGGGGAAGGGATTTCCCAGCATTGTTTAAAAACGATCAGATATTAAATTAAAAAACAAGTTAGATTTTCAGATTTAGAAGAATTTATAGAACAAAACTTAGAAACTGTAAATTCATTTATTCATATTTGGTAATGTGAATTTCAAAAGGCATTTTCAGCGGTTTCATAATAGCTAGAGGGCAAAAATGTAAATTAACATAAGCTTAAAATGAGGACAAAATGGACAAAAAATGAGCTTAAAATAAACAATAGACCATCAAAAGTGACAAAACCAATCTGAGCAGCTAAGGCAAGGGGCATTGAAGAAGTTTCCGGGAAAAGTGGGAATCAGAACGTGTCAAAAATGAAAGAAGAATAAATAACTAGGGTTAGCAGACACACGAAAGGGAGTATCAGAATGTGCCAAAAATGAAAGTGAAAAACAAAGAATTGTGCTGTTAGAAGACAAGCAAAAGCTAGAATCAGGATGAGTAACTATGGCACAAAACCAAGTAAAAACTGACAAAGATGCCTTAAACTAAGCAAGTGTTAATTAAAAGTCTTTGGTACCCTTCAAGGTTGTATGTATTAATTGTAGATTCCTCCTTTTTTCCGCAGGAAAAGTAGCCAACAAAGGTGATTTATTTGAATATTGCTGCTTGTATGGTCAAATCACATTGCTACCTCCACAATTTCCAAATGAATTTATTTGGTCTGCTGTAGGACATCAATTCCTCTCTAAAGAGTTCCACAAACAAATACGAAACTTAAACTCATGTTTTGCTTTAGTTTCATTCAACGTAAGCGATGATCAAACCATCAACAGTCGTTATGTTTTCAGCTTCAAAGAAGCTGGACTCCTTCCCATGTTTTATAAGAAAATTCAAAAATTAAGATGAACAAGGAGTGTTTGTTTGAAAACGGAAACAAAACTAAATTATCATTCAAATATTTGGAAAACAAAACTATTGTTTGTCATCAAACAGTTCGTGGTAACGAACTGTAAGGAGCGACCCGGCTCAATGGTAACCGAAACTCTAAAAAACGGAATTTTGATACCAATAGATACATCAAAAGAATCAGATTTTAATTCTGATTTCAAATATATGTTTCATCAAGTTTAATCTTACCATTCAAAAGTTACGCGCCTGAGAAAATTTGGCTGATTTTCGCAAAAAGGGGGAAAGACCCCCAAAAGTTATAGAACCTTAATGAAAATCGCACCATTATATTCAGCGTATCATAGAACCCTACTGTAGAGGTTTGAAGCTCCTATCTACAAAAATGTGGAATTTTCCATTTTTTGCCAGAAGAAAGATCACGGATGCGTGTTTTTTTTCCAGGGGTGATCGTATCGACCCAGTGGTCCTAGAATATTGTAGGATGCCTCATTGGAACGGAAATTAAAAGTTCTAGTGTCCTTTTTAAGTGACCAAAAAAATGAACTGCAACTAGGCCCCCTCCCACGCTCATTTTTTTCCCAGTCACCCGATCAAAATTTTGAGAGCCATTTTGTTCAGCATGGTCGAAAATATTATAACTATGTCTTTTAGGATGACTTAATCCCTTGAAGCCCCCAGGGGGAGGGCTGAAAGTTATGAACTTTACCCAATGTTAACATATAGTATTGGTTATTGGGAAGCATACAGACGTTTTCAGGGGGGAATTTTTTCTGGTAGTGGGGGGTGGGGGTGGGTCGGGGGTTATATGGGAGGACTTTTTCATGGGAGAAGGGACATTGCTGTGAAGGGGGCGCCGGATTTCTCATCATTATTTTTAAAAAATCAGAAATTAAATATAAAAAACAAGTTTTTCAACTGAAAGTAAGGAGCAACATCAAAATTTAAAACGAACAAAAAATATTAGCTATATGATTGGGTTCACCTTCTAGTTAATGCCTCGCTCTTTAAGCCAAAGATTTTTTACTACTTTCATAAGATCTATTTATTCTAATTAACGGCATTTGTGATTGAGGTCATTTTTAAAGAATTTGAACAAAATTCGAACTTTAGCTTAAAGAGCAAGGTATTGACTACGTTTACGTAAGTTAATTTGTAAATTACGTCAGAACCAAATTTTAAACTGAAAGTAAGGAGCGACATTAAAACTTAAAACGAACAGAAATTATTCCGTATATGAAAGGGGCTGTCCCCTCCTCAACGCTTCCTTCTTTATGCTAAAGTTTGACTCTGTCTCACAACTTTATTTTTTAAAACAATAAAAAACTTTAGCGTAAAGAGCGATGCGTTGAGGAGGGGACAGTCCCTTTTATATACGGAATAATCTCTGTTCGCGTTTTAAGTTTTAATGTTGCTCCTTACTTTCAGTTTAAAAAACTTGTTTTTTTTATTTAATCAGTAATAAAAAAAAGCAAAAAAAAAATAGCAAGACCTGGATGGTTGAATTTGTGCTCTTCTTTGAACAGATATGCATAGACAAAGTCGTACCCATGATTTTTTTTGTCGGAGGGGCTTTTACTCATTTTTTTAGGCGGGGGGGGGGGGTTACACAAAAAAACCTAAAAAATGCATACAAAATTTGTTTATATCAATTTTTGTTACGTTTTTACGAGTTAGACAAACACTAAGGGGGGGTTCAAAACTCCCCTATTCCCCCCTCTGGGTACGGCCTTGTGCATAGAGGTAATATATGATTACAGAAAAGACTAATTATACGTATAAAATATTTATTAAACAAACTCGCAATTACAATCCATTATAAAAGAACATACGAAAAAAAATCTACCAGAAAGTTATCACAACCCTAAGATGATACAATATTAATATCAAATTACAAAACATTAAAAAACTGTAGTTCAAATTGGCATAACTACTAATTTACATTTAGTACATTCAAATCTAAAGGCTACGCCACTGTCTTTACAGCCGTCTCTAAAAAAAATGTTCATCCTTCAGAGCGTTATTAGCACAGGGTTGTCACCCCTTGTAAAATTTTACTAGATCTTGTAAAAAGCATATCCACCTTGTAAATCTAGTAAAATGGGGGTCAGATCTAGTAAAATCAAACAAATCTAGTAAATTTTTGCCAAAATCTAGTAAATTTTTTACCCTAGTTTGAAAGCATTTTGTTGGGAAAACGTACCGGAGGCGGTTGACTGTTGTCTTACTGTTCCTACGACATTTATTCCGTGGTCCCAAAACACGACAAACTGCTCAAGTCTTTTGGCGTGAAATTCGACATTTTTGAAATCTGTTTTTTTAATCAAGATCTGGATCTGAATTTTATTGGATCTGAATTTTTCATTTTATAATTAGGCGATAAGTCATAAAAGGTATGTTGAGCAAAGGCTTCATGTTTGCAGGCTGAATGCCTGTTAAGTGTTTTTGGAATGACACCTTTGTGCTTATCCTTCTCTTAAGTCTCCTCTAGGCTAGTTGTATTTCCTTGTAATGCTCCCTTTCAGGGATGGGTCTACAGGCTAAAATATTTCCCGGTAAGGTATGTTGAAGTACCTACCGCCATTTCTCCCTCTAGTTGGTCCTGACCTTTGATGACCTTTAAAAATCTATGAGTTATAGAAGTGAAACCTTGCAAAATAGAGCTTCTGCTTAAATGAATTACAACAAAATTGTTTTCAGCTTCACAACTGCTCAATCCCGCTTTATAAGGTTTTAAAGATATGCTAATACATTTCCTAAATTTTGAAAATAAAACATTGATATGACTTAAATTCTACTCAAATAACTTAAATTGTATTTTCAGAGCTAAAGCCAGAGAAAAAGAAACTGATAACTGAAAATTAAGGTAAAATATTCTTTTGTCAAAATTTCAATGGGTATACACCTGCCATGTGGGCAAATTTCAGGACTCTCTAGAGAGAGAAGGAGTGGAGCTAAATACTTCAAAATACATTCCCAGACATACTTTAACCTGTAGACCCAACCCTGAAAGTTTCATTTTCCTAACCTAGCCCCTTTCCAAGACCGCCAAAAGTAGCTATTCAATCGCCAGACGGAAGCAAATAGGCCTATTGCAGATACTGTCAGCAAAAACTGACAAGAAGTTTGACTGTCATGAAGAATCACGCAACTAGTTAGCTTCATAAGAAGAACGTAAAAGCAGCATTGGGACAACTGACAGTTGAGGGATCAGTTGGTAACGAGCAAAGGCAAGAAAAAAAGAACAGTGATAGGATGGTGCCAGCTGCTGAATTACGCCTTGCAGCATTGGTTGCAGCTGAAAATATCCTTTGACAAAAATTGATACTTTGTTCCCGTTTTGAAAGTCTTTTGGGGATTCAGCTACAGCCAAACATACTGAAATGAAGCAAACTAAATTGACTGGCATTATTAAAAATGTCATAGGATTTCATGGCAAGGACACTTTAGCATCTGTTCTTCAGAAGAACCTTTTTTCAATAATCACCGACGAAAGCACAGACAGAACAGATAAAAGTCCCTAGTTGTTATTGTGAAGTATGTAGACAGTGAGAATACCGTGAGGGAAGAATTCCTGGCACTACTAAAGGTGGACGACGCAACTGCAAGTGGGCAAAAGGATCTTCTGACAAAGTACTTAAAGAAAGTTGATGTTCATTAAAAAATATGATTGGGCTTGGTCTTGATAATGCGTTGGTCAGTATGGGGCGCAAAAACGGCCTCGCTGAAGTCGAAATTTTCGTGAAGGAACTCATCAACTTCATAAGCGCAAGCCCTAAGAGACAGTTGGAACTGAAGGTTTTCCAGGAGTTTTGTGAAATTGCCAACCACAGACTTCTGCAGATTAGCAACACGCGCTGGTTGTCGCTTGAAGCCAGAATTAACAGATTACTTGAACAGTGACCAGCCTTGTATTTATATCTGACAGAGTTGTCCCTAACATCGTCGGACAGCTCTACAAAAGATAAAGCCAAAAAGCTGCTAAGTGCGATGGATATAGGCGTGAATCAGGCCTACTTGTACTTCCTCTCGTATATACTGGCAAAGTTCAACCTTGAGTTCCAGTCATGTGGAGCAAGGATTTATTGCCTTTTGAGACGTACCCATGAGCTTTACTTGTCTACTCTGCTGTGTTTCCTTCGTCCTGAGAAGCTCAAAGGTAACTTTACTTCCCTGAACGTGAGCAGTCCTGAAAACTTTTTGAAGCTTGAAAATGTTAGACTTGGGATGAATACCGAGTTGCACCTTGAAAGCCTGTCAGTGGAAGATCGAATTCACTGGGTGCAAGCTATTCGAAAAGCCTGCCTTGCTTATCTTATTGAACTTAATAAGCAGATCCGTACTAGGATAAGACTGGATGACCCTGTTCTTACATCTTTAGAACTTCTGGATCCACTGAAAGCTATGAGCATTGAAACTGTCACTTTTCCCTCTTCTACAGAGGTTTAAACATGTTGCTGTTAGAGACTGCAGAAAGGAAAGGGAGAGGATGAAGATGCTGGAGGACCTTAATAGTGAGTACGAGGAAATTCAAATCCGAAGTGAATTTATTTCAGAAATAGTATCAGAATCAGATTTAGTGTCCTCCTACATTCTGGAAGAGGCTTACCAAACTGAAAGATGGTAGCGGGAAAGCCATGTTCTGAGTGTTCCCCAAGTTTATGTTGACCCTCTCTGCTTTGTCCCATGCTTCAGCTGGTGCAGAGCGGCAGTTTTCCAGTTTAAATATTATCAAGGCGACTGGGCGAAATCAATTAAATATCGACACAGTTGGAGCTTTCATGCACTCCAATCAACTCTGCCTCAGAGACACAAGACGTGTTTTGGAGTGGGAGATTCCGCCCGCTCCGATTTATAGATGCAGAAAATGGAAGATGAACGCGAACGAACCCGGTCCCTGGGAAACAGAAGAGGGTGCAGGACCGGCGGTTAAGCTTTGAAACAGTCGAATTTGGTCTGTCGAATCGGACTTTATTATTGTTGTTTTTTACTTTGAATTTCATTTTTCGTTGTCGTTTTTTTTTTTTTTTTGTGTATGTACCTGAAATTTTTGTGAAGCTTAGTTGTAAGTATATAATGAAAGTAAAAACTTTCAGAAAAGTTGGTTAAACTATGGAGTGAGGCCGAGCCTGTCGAAAATTAGGGATCTGGAAGAAACTGTTTGGACCTAATGAATAAATAAGAACACATTTCCTACATATTTGAAGGCAAATAAGCCGAATGGCCGAAAAGAAATCATATTAAGATGTCACGCAAGCATAAAAAAAAATACGCACTAGCTACTTTTTAGTTTTGTTTTCATTTTGATGACAAAAGTATTTACTAGCTTTCTCACGCCAATGCGCGTGTCGCGGCGAAAGCCGCAACACGCGCACGTTTTTGGCAACATCTAGTAAAACGGAAGCCAATCTAGTAAATTTTATCGCCCAAAACTAGTAAAAACCAAATGGTCAGAGTGACAACGCTGTATTAGCATCGTTGCACCAAGCTATTTATCTGTTTCAGTGAGTAGAAGGGCGGTGAAAAAAAGCAGGGCTGTAAATCAATATTCGTCGAGGTGCAAATGTTGAAAGCATTTTTTAATTTTGCCTATTCTATAACTTGCCTTAAGCCTAAAAGTAATGGGAATGTTCCATTGTATAAATAGTAAAAAATCAATTTTAATGTGTCAATTAATTAATAAATCCATTAATTATCATCTTTCTTTTCAAAGTGAGAACGTTTTTAAAACCACTGAGCGGTAATACTGTTTCCGGAGCAGGGGAGGGGGGTATTTAGCTGAATGACGGGCATTTCACGTAACTTTTAAAATATAAGAAGCCGACTTTTCGAAGAAAAGCCAAATATACACACACTTGGTTATAAAGCTTTGGAAATTTGAAACGGCACCAAATCCTGCATACAGGTGAAAATTGTGGCAAAACCTTTTCTCAACAAGCGCATCTGAACAGACATTTAAGAACTTCGACGATGTAAAAGGATGTTGAACGTTCCGTGGTAAAAGAAACTGTGTAGCTCCACTCACCCTAGAAAAATAGGCTTATTAGAATGTGAAAAATATAAAATTTCGACAATTACAACTAGTTAATAGAACAAAAAATAAATCAAAACATATAAAACAGAGATAGAAAAAAGAATAAAAATGGCATTTGAAAAGAAAACAAAAAGAAAGTTATTGATCACGAATGTGTTAGTATTAGAACTAAAAAGACACAAAACTGAGAGCTATATCCATGTTCAATATTCGTCTTTCCATTTAAAGCTTTCTCAAATTCCTTGTTCTAAGGAGGGTTTCTCCACTTCTTGTTTTTGCTTTTAATTAAATCTTTTATCCATTTTTTTAATTAAATACATTTGACTGGGCCATCGAAAGATCCAAAAAAACGAGGGCTTAAATAAAATAATTCCGTATGTTCTGTAATTCAAAATATCAAAATAAAATACATCCAATTACAAACTCGCTATATTTCTTACTCTCTAAAATGCTTTCAGTTAATTACTAGTTAGACCCAAGCGTACACAGAGAGAAGGAGGGCTAAATTCCCTTATACACATATTCCATTCAGTTTGAGTCGAATTTCGATTCTATTTCATACAAACATAGACATTTGCGAATAAACTTTTAAATTAGACATTGATAATTTTGGAAGCAAGATGTTTATTTTGTTAACAATATTTTGAATTGGTGAATCAATCAATGATTGAACAGTTTTTGGTAACGAACAGTTCGTGGTAACGAACTGTAAGTAAGGAGCGACCTGGCTCACTAGTAACTGATACTCTAAAAACCGGAATTTTGATACCAAAATAGATACATCAAAAGAATCAGATTTTTATGCTGAACTAGCTAAACTTCGGTATTAGTAAAACCCAGTGTTACCTGAATATCAAATCTCAAAATCACAGGAATTTACACGAAAACTTTAGGTTTATCTTTGTGAGAAATGTGGTAAGTAAATTGTTCTGTAAGACAATGTACACATGCGAGAAGAGAAGTTTGGTTAATGCAAATGAAATAAAACAAAATAGGATGAAAATATAAGTTTATGAACAAATTTGGGCTATATATTTGCATATTAGGGGGTGGGGTGGTGATAAAGCATAGCATATATTAAATATGTAACCTAGTCTAACCTAACCTAGCTACCTTTTAGTCCCACTAAACCCCAAAAAACTAACGTTTAAATCATTGTCACGGAGTGAGCAATATCTCACTATGCCACGGAAACCTGTTTATTAACACCGGCTTTGAGATTTCGATGGCCGCATATATTACATTTAAACGGTTTTTAAACTGTATGCACACTTTGGTGCCTTTTCAAACTTGATGCCCGAGAAAAGGTGTTGTCACAAACTTCACACTTAAACGGTTTCTCGCCTGTATGTGTTCTTAAATGTTTGTTCAGATGCGCTTGTTGAGAAAATGTTTTGCCACAATTCGCACATTCAAACCTTTTCTCACCCAAATGTATTCTTTGGTGCCTTTTCAAATTTGCTTTGATTCCAAACAATTTTTCACAAACATCACACTTAAACGGTTTCTCACCCGTATGCATTCTTTGATGGATCCTCAAATGTACTGTTTGAGAAAAGGTTTTGTGACACGAATCACATTTAAACGGTTTGTTTTCACCTGTATGCAGGATTTGGTGCCGTTTCAAATTTCCCATACGACCAAAGGCCTTTTGGCATATACCACATTTGAAAACATCACCCTGGAAGAGACAAAAAAGGCATCAAAAATATGTTTATACGTAGCTCGATTATACATGAGGCAGAATGGGGGGGGGGGTATTTAATAAAAAAAAGTTTTTTTAACTGAAAGAAAGGAACGACATTAAAACTTAAAACGAACAGAAAGTATTCCATATATGAGAGGGACTGTCCCGCTCCTCAGCGCCTCGGTCTTTACGCTAAAATTTTTCATTGTTTAAAAAAAAAGAGTTGTAAAAAAGAGTGAAACTTTAGCGTAAAGAGCGAGAAGTTGAGGGGGCGGCAGCCCTTTCATATACGGAATAATTTCTGTTCGTTTTAATGAGCCCTCCTACGATATTCTAGGACCACTGGGTCGATACGATTATAAATCCGTGATCTTCCTTATGGCAAAAAATATAAAATTCTACATTTTTGTAGAGTTCAGTAGGGTTCTCTGATAGGCTGAATCTGATGGTGTGATTTTCATTAGCTTTCTATTAATTTTAGGGGGTGCTGACAGTAGTAAGCCCCCAATTCGTTGAAAACCTAAATGCAAACTTACGCCTGAAGGCATAGATATGTGTTTAGGTTTTCAACGAATTGGGGTTACCAGGGTCATTTGCCTGCCAAGAGGAGCGAGTATAACTTGATTGGTGATTAGGATTTGAATGTTTTTTAGGTTAAATCCGTGGTCATTCATCTGTAAGTTGATTAGTAGGTTTTTTTTTAAACTTGGCTAATAGGTTTTTAAACCTATTACTACGAACGTTACATGCATTCCATTTTTGGAACTAGGAGCGTGATTGTGTGTGATGCTATCAGACTGGTTTCGTTTCATGGATTCATTAATAGAAGGACTAATGTTTTTTGAAAAGGGTAATTACTTCTTTAGTTTACGAGATTTGCGAATTTTTTGCGAAGAGGTATTAGCGTAAAGGTATTGCGATGGTTAAGAATGCCTCACGGGGTAATTAAAGAATGGGGTGCTTACATCAGATACTTAATAGATTTGACGATTACAAGAGACATTGCTAGAGTCAAATATATTTGGTGTTGGTGATATTATGACCCTCCAAGTCCCCTGGGGAAAGGGCTGCACAGTGTATCGGTATCGGACGTATTATTTTTGGGCGTATTGCTATCGCAGGTATCTATACAGATTTTTAGTTGCTCGTATAAAAGATATTACTCATATCTACGTTCTTCCTATAAATTCAACCATCAGCAACTTCAAAACGGCACTAAAAACGGCACTTTTGGTGCAATGTCTCAAGTGGAAAAGCTGGGGCTAGTGGACTACCAGCACTTTTAGATTGACGTTTAATGGGTCATTCGAAAGCTAATGCTCGTATCTACAGTGTTTTGAGGGAGTTGAGTTGCACGCGGGTTCAGTTACATGCGGATTCAGTTACACGGGGATTAGTTAAATGGGGTCGAGTAGCACGGAGTTTCAGTTGTATGGGGTTTCGGTTATACAGGGGTTCAGTTACATGGGGGGTTCAGTTGTATGGGGTTTCGGTTATACAGGGGTTCAGTTACATGGGGGGTTCAGTTATTTTTTCTTATTTTGCGTGTTTTCGCAAGAAAATAACTGGTCTTTTAGCAAACTTAGCCATAGCTACCTGAAACTCTGCATAAATAGAGACATTGCTAGAAAGTATTCAATACCTTAATTGAAAAGTAACGATAGAATGACATTGTGACTTGACCTAACTTTACCTCGCCGATGTGGTCTGTATAATACATAAGTAACGTTTGAAATGTATTGTCAATTTAAAAAGAAATGGCTGAAAAGTGTTTTGAGGGGGATGGGTTGCATGGAGGGTTGAGTTGCACGAGGGTTCAGTTAAAGGGGATACAGTTGCACGGGGGTTTCGGTTATACAGGGGTTCAGTTACAAGGGGATTCAGTTGCACGGGGGTTGAGTTAAATGGGAATTGAGTTCCACGAGAGTAGTGCTTTGTCGTGGTTTAGCCGTGAGGTCCCTTACCACAACCCCAAAGGGCTCCGATCCCCCCACCCCAACCCTGAAGGAGGAATTCAAATATTTTGTCTATGAAATAGAAGCTAACTCAATTTGCGAAAAGATATTCCATTTGAACAACTCTGATCTGATTGAATTGTCGCCGACACTGAGATTTAATCGCTGCTAAGCCTATTGTTATTGCGAAAGGGGATACTCAATTTAATTCTTAGTGTTAAATGACAGATTTCCAAATACGATCATTTTGAAAAGCAGACAAAAAAATTGATTGGGTTACCAGGGTCATTTGCCTATTACAATGAGCTCTACATGGCTTGGCAGACGATACATGTTTATTTTTTTTATTTTTTTTTTTAACGAGTATAACTTGATTGGTGATTAGGATTTGAATAAAAGGAAAACTCAGTTATTTGCTTGCGTGTATAGAAATTCCCATGTTATTTGCTTGCTTGTATTTTGTGTTAAATAAGTAGTTTTTGTATCTTTTAAAAGAGCTTTACAGGGTTTGAGAGACTCAGTTGCCTAATTCCGTGTGGTTTTTCTTTACTTAGTGCTCATTAAAAACGAAATTTTGTGTTAAATAAGTAGTTTTTGTATCTTTTTAAGAGCTTTACGGGATTGAGAGACTCAGTTGCCGGATTCCGTGTGATTGTTCTTTACTTAGTGCTCATTAAAAACGAAATTTTGTGTTAAATAAGTAGTTTTTTGTATCTTTTAAAAGAGCTTTAAGGGGTTTGAGAGACTCAGTTGCCTAATTCCGTGTGGTTTTTCTTTACTTAGTGCTCATTAAAAACGAAATTTTGTGTTAAATAAGTAGTTTTTTGTATCTTTTAAAAGAGCTTTAAGGGGTTTGAGAGACTCAGTTGCCTAATTCCGTGTGGTTTTTCTTTACTTAGTGCTCATTAAAAACGAAATTTTGTGTTAAATAAGTAGTTTTTGTATCTTTTTAAAAGAGCTTTAAGGGGTTTGAGAGACTCAGTTGCCTAATTCCGTGTGGTTTTTCTTTACTTAGTGCTCATTAAAAACGAAATTTTGTGTTAAATAAGTAGTTTTTGTATCTTTTAAAAGAGCTTTACAGGGTTTGAGAGACTCAGTTGCCTAATTCCGTATGGTTTTCCTTTACTTAGTGCTCATTAAAAACGAAATTTTTGGTTTAAATAAGTAGTTTTTGTATCTTTTAAAAGAGCTTTACGGGGATTGAGAGACTCAGTTGCCGGATTCCGTGTGATTTTTTCTTCTTTTCAGTAAAGACACTCGATATCCTAAAAGTGTTTAATTCAAACTTTTTTAAAACTTCGAAATTTTTCAACTTTATTTATTTTTTTCTTTTTGTACATAACTTAAAATGTCAAAATATGCTTACAGTTCTAACAATTGCGCTCTGTGATTGGTCAAAGACACGATGTGACTTTCCCACTGGTATTCTATGACCGGTTATTGACACTACCTAATCTATTGCATGTATTAAATCAGTATTTTTTACGCAGTGGAACGATAAACACATAAGTCATATCTTTAAAAAAAAAAGTGAAGATGGAGCATTTTAATAAAGTGTGTTTACATAACAAGGTTATTGTAGCATTGAATGCTGACAAAGAGAAGTATTTAAACTTTGAAACAAGTACAGGTGGTAGCACTATTGGAAATGTATGCATGCATTGTCATGACAGTAAGGAATTAAATTTCTTTGGAATACCGAAAAAATTCAACTCTTATGTTGGTGGTTATGCGAGATTGAGATCTCCAGAGATGATTGCACTCAAAGAGAATGCCAACATAAAAATAATCATTGATGATAGAGGACAACTCCTTGCTACTGTTGCAGGTAACACATTACCTACTGATACATCCAATCGTCACCTTTCGGGTATTAGCATTCAACGGAAGATCAATAAAAGAAAGGCCTACTCTTCTACTAATATCGTAAACCATATCTTGTCTACGTTTCGAAACTGTTACCTGTGTAAAAATAATGTGATAATAGACAGTGAAATTGCCAGAAAAATAAAAAGGGCATTGTCAGAAAATATCACGATGGAATATAAAGATGAATCGATGAAAAACAAAGCACCAGCAAACGTTACTGCCATTGATCAAACAGTCATTGAACCAAATAATACCAAAGACGAAAAGCATATTGAGCCTGTTGATGAGACACCAGTAAAAATTGTGTATGACTCAAAATGGAATAATGATTATTCTACTGATTACGAACTAAGAGAAGACAATAGCTATAATATCAAGAGAGAACATGGTGAACTATTTTATGGAACAGATTCAAAATATCCAAAGTTAATCATTGATATTAATAATGTATCATAATATATTTTTTGTATTAATATTCTACATAGCATTATTTCATTAAAAATATATTATGCATTACATTGTTATGTGTTCATTATTTTTAGAGTAAGCTAGCATATCAATCGTTTAGAATGTCTAATAAAACGTCGGAGATGTAAGAAAAGGAATTTGCATACATCTATTGTCAGACACATGGGAACAAATTCTTTCTTGAATTCGCCTCCTGGATAAATAAAAAAAGACATTTCATTCAAGAAATTATGACGAAACTCTAAGTAAGCAACAAACTCTTTCTTGAAGTTACCTCATGGATACACAATGCAGAAATTTCATTTAAGGAATTATCAAAAATTGTAAGTAAGTAGCAAATTCTTTCAAAAATATGTTAATACGTTTAAGCAATAAATATCTTTAAGCTTAACCCGTCTTTATTCTTTAGAATAGTTTTATTCATTTCATTAAATTACGAAGAAATTGTAAGTAAGTAACAATAGCTTTCTTGAATTCGCTTCCTGGACACAATACAGATATTTAATTCAAGAAATCATAATAAAATCGCAAGTAAGTAATAAAGTCTTTATTGTTTTCACCTATTGGATGCACAATACTGAAATTTCATTCAAGAAATTATGAAGGAATTGTAAATAGGTAACACACTCATGTTACCTCATGGATACGCAATGCAGAAATTTCATTTAAGAAATTATCAAAAATTTTAAGTAAGTAGCAAATTCTTTCTCGAATTCGCCTCCTGGGTAAATAAAAAAGACAGTTCATTAAAGAAATTATGAAAAAATTGTAAGTAAGTAGCAAATTCTTTCTTGAATTCACCTGCTGGATAAACAAAAAAGACATTTCGTTCGAGAAATTATGACAAAATTCCAAGTAAGTAACAAACTCTTTATTGTTTTCATGACTTAGATACACCATGTAGAAATTTAATTCAAGAAATTATGAAAAAATTCTCAGTAAGTAACAATTTCTTTCTTGAAGTCAACTCTTGGATACACACAATACGGAAAGTTCATTCAAGAAATTATAAAAAGTATTTGTAAGTAAGTAACAAGCTCTTTATTGATTTCACCTCTTGAATATACAGTACAGATACTTCATTCAAGAAACGTGATTAAACACGTTTTGAAACTACATGCTATTTGTATGCCTTTCCTTGGCACCTTTCCAAACGAGCGGGGATTCCCCACTGGTTCCTACACATTGCAAGAAGTGAGCAGTACGAAAACTCCACGTTTTCAACCAGACTGGTTTTTTAGGGACCAATCAGGAGAGATATGCAAAGTCGACATAGCTTTATTTCATTTTTTAAGGTTCATTTAGACGAGGTTACGTGCGCGCACGTAACCTCGTCTAAATGAACCTTAAAAAAATGAAATAAAGCACAATTTTCATTTAAAAAAATGAAAATTGGGTTGCTATTGCACCAGACGTATGGTATCGCGGTATACCGGACGTATGCCGGACGTATGATTCCAATAGATACATCAAAAGGATCAGATTTTAATGCCGATTTCAAATATATTAGTTTCCTTAAGTTTAGTCCCACCCATCAAAAGTTAAGCACCTGAGAAAATTTGCTTTCAAAAAAACAGGTCAGCAACCCTTAAATTTATAAAAAGTTAATGAAAATCACACCATCAGATTCAGCCTATCAGAGAACCCTACTGAACTCTACAAAAATGTGGAATTTTATATTTTTTGCCATAAGGAAGATCACGGATTTATTTGCTTTTGTGTTTATGTTTTTTTTTTTTCAGGGTTAATTGTATCGACCCAGTGGATTGGAACGGAAATTAAAATTTCTAGTGCCCTTTTTAAGTGACAAAAAAGGACGGCAACTAGGCCCCTTCCCACGCTCATTTTTTTCTCAGTCACCCAATTGAAATTTTTAGATAGCCATTTTGTTCAGCATAGTCGACAATCTTATAACTATGTTTTTTAGGATGACTTAATCACCCATAGTTCCCAGGGGAAGGGCTGCAAGTTATGAACTTTGCCCATTGCTTACATATTGTATTGGTTATTAGGAAGTATATTACTCGGGAGAATCTTTCCGTGGAGGACGTTTCTTTGGGGTTAGGGATATTTCTATGAAGGGGGCGCCGGATATCCAAGCATTATTTAAAATACGATCAGAAATTAAATAAAAAAAACAAGTTTTAGTGCCCTTTTTAAGTGACAAAAAAAAGGGACGGCAACTAGGCCCCTTCCCACGCTCTTTTTTTTCTCAAAGTCACCCAATTAAAATTTTGAGATAGCCATTTTGTTCAGCATAGTCGACAATCTTATAACTATGTTTTTTAGGATGACTTAATCACCCATAGTTCCCAGGGGAAGGCCTGTAAGTTATGAACTGCCCATTGCTTACATTTTGTATTGGTTATTAGGAAGTATATTACTCGGGAAAACCGTCCCGTGGAGGACGTTTCTTTGGGGTTAGGGATATTTCTATGAAGGGGGTGCCGGATATCCAAGCATTATTTAAAATACGATCAGAAATTAAATAAAAAAAGCAAGTCTTTTCAACTGAAAGTAAGAAGCAACGTTAGAACTTAAAACGAACAGAAATTATTACGTATATGAGGGCGTTCTCCCCCAAGTCAATACCTCGCTCCTTACGCTATTTTTTTTTTTTAGTGCTTTCATCAGAGCTATCTATTCTATTTAAACGGCCTTTGTGATTCAGGGGTTTGTGAATTAATTTTTTTTAACTTTTAACGTAAAGAGCGTGGTATTTACTAAGGGGAGAACCCCCTCATATACGTAATAACATATACGTAATTAAAAAAAAAACAAGAAAAAAACAAGCGATACGGCTTAATACTAATCAAAACTTTTAAAACCAGAATTTTGATGTCAATAAATGTATCAAAAGAATGGACTTATAATGCTGATTTTAAATATAAAAATTTTATTAAGTTTAGTATTACTCATCAAAGGCTACGAGCCTGAGAAAATTTACCTGATTTTTTAAGAGGGGGGAAACATTCCCTACAAGTGAAAGAATTTTAATGAAAATCACACCGTCAGATTCAGCGTATCAAAAAACCTTATTACATAGGTTTCAAGCTCATATCTGCAAAAATCTTCAACTTTGTATTTTTGCCAGAAGAAAAATATACGAATATAGACGTTTGTTACGTAAGTTAATTTGTAAATGACGTCAGAACCAAATTTAGAGACAACCATTTAGCAAAAGAAAAGTAAAATTTGTATGCAAATTTTGTTTACTTATTCAATGACGTTGAGCCAAAATCAAAGCTGCATTAACTAAAAAATGATCAGAAATTAAATAAAATACAAGTTTTTTAAACTGAAAGTAAGGAGCGACATTTAAACTTAAAACGAACAGAAATTATTCCGTATATGATAGGGCATGTCCCAACCTCAACGTCTTGCTCTTTACGCTAAAGTTTTACTGTCTCACAACTGTTTTTTAAAACAATAAAAAAACTTTAGTGTTTAAAAGTTTTAATGTCGCTCCTTACTTTCAGTTTAAAAAACTTTTTTTTAATTTAATATAATACCAAGAGCACATCTTTGTGAATGAAACGAAATTTTAATTTCTCTCTTTCCTTGCATTCCTGGCAATAGGGTCATGTGGGTAAATTTAATAGTGATTTGTTTTTATTTTTATTGAAAATTTTTGTAGGAACTCTTCTGTGAAATTAATAAAATAGCTTAGTATTTTCAAAATAATAAAAAAAAGATTGTGTTTTCATTGTTTGTGCTTCTTTGAATTTAATATTTTAGGAGAAATGATAATTAGAAATGGATCGGCGATTGAAAGATTACTCATATTAAAAAATTAAATGTTCTATGCCGATTTGAAACTTCTGTTACCAAAGTCGCAGAGTCGCCAAAGTCACCAAAGTAACAAAAGCAAAGCCATTGCTACTAAACTAAAGCATGTTTTAAATAAGTCTTCTGTACAAAAAATTACGCCAATGCACCACTATCGTCAAGAAAAAGCTAGATTTGATGAGATTAAAGCTAAAATAGAACAAAGCTAAAACAATGGTATTAATAAGTTTTACTGAATGAACATATTACAACTTATACATGCCAGCTTATACAAAGCAGACAGAGGAAATACTCGATTCGTCTCAAAGTGAAAAGTACTAAATGGAATACAAAGTAATGAGTGAAAACCGACAACAAGTGAACTTATTCGTTTACAGATGGTATTAAGCGAAAAACAGGAAATAATGGCGTTTTTCTAGCCGTTAGGTTTTATTTCCACTAAAAGTCGAAAAAAGAATTTCCACAAAAAAAAAACTTGCAAACATTCAGCATAATATAGGGAGGATTAAATTATTAGTATTCTCATGTAGTTCTGTGTGCAGTCTACGGCTATATCTGGTCCCATTGGGGAAGATGGGGTGCAACTGTTATTGTAGCAATCATTATATTTGGAAAGAATGTTGATTTGTAAATTAAATAGTACCATGCCATTGTCATTATATTGCTTTCTTCAGAGAAACCCATTGAACAGAATTTTACCGTTACTAGCTGAATTCAGCAAATCTGGTTCTAATTCAGTCAATTATTTATTCCTTTCAGCTAATTTATTTTACTTTTTTCTTAGTAATTTTGCGCCCAACTTATGATAATTTCTGCTCGTTTTGAGTTTGACTCGGTTATTTATTGTAATTTCTGTTCGTTTTGGGTTTCCTTTATAGCCCTTTGTATTTCCTATCGAATTCTTTTTTTGAAGTTTCTACGAAAACTCCTATAAGAACCTTATATGTCCCCAGGGCATAACTTAAAACCCTTGCCCTGAGGGCTGTGGAGGAGTACTCTCCTCAAAAACATATTTTCTGTCTGAAAATCTACTATGCTGAACAAAATGGCTATCTCAAAATTTTGATCGGATGTGTTTGGGGGAATGTTGGGCGTGGGGGGGGGGAGTACTCTCCTAAAAAACATTTTCTGTCTGAAAATCTACTATGCTGAACAAAATGGCTATCTCAAAATTTTGATCGGATGTGTTTGGGGGAATGATGGGCGTGGGGGGGGGGGGGGGGGCTTGTTGCCCTCCAATCACTTTCGACTATTAAGAAGGGCTCTAGCCCTTTGAATTATTTGTGGGGGACTTTCGTCCTCAAAAACATATTTTCTATCTGGAAATCAACTACGCTGAACAATATGGCTATCTCAAAATTTTTATTGGAAGTGTTTGGGGGAATAATGGGCGTGGGAGGGGGGGGGCTATTTACTCTCCAATCACTCGACTATTAAATAGGGCACTAGCCCTTTGTATTTCCTATCGAATTATCTTTTTTTGAAGTTTCTACGAAAACTCCTATAAGAACCTTATATGTCCCCTGGACATTACTTAAAACCCTTGCCCTGAGGGCTGTGGGGGAGTACTCTCCTCAAAAACATTTTCTGTCTGAAAATCTACTATGCTGAACAAAATAGCTATCTCAAAATTTTGATCGGATGTGTTTGGGGGAATGATGGGCGTGGGGGGGGGGGCTTGTTGCCCTCCAATCACTTTCGACTATTAAGAAGGGCTCTAGCCCTTTGAATTTCCAATAGAATGAGCCTGTTTTGAAGTTTCTACGACAGCGCCTTCTATAAACTTTATATACCCAGTGGGCATAACTTAAAACCCTTGCCCTGAGGGCTGTGGTAGAGTATCCTCCTCAAAAACATTTTCATCTGGAAATCAACTACGCTGAACAAAATGGCTATCTAAAAATTTTGATTGGATGTTTGGGGGAATGATGGGCGTGAGGGGGGGGGGAGCTAGTTGCCCTTCAATCACTTTTGACTATTAAAAAGGGCACTAGCTCTTTGAATTTTCAATCGAATGAGCCCTTTTTGAAGTTTCTACGACAACGCCTTCTATAAAACCTTATATGCCCCCAGGCATATAAATCAAGTATTTTGGGCAATAGGTTGCATCAAGACTGGGCTGGGTAATTGTAGACAAAGAAAAGCGAAGACAGATAAAAGGATTTTATCTCTATTTGAACTTTTATTTATCATAAATAGAAAAAAAAAATTAAAAATTTTTGTTTTACAAAAGTTTTTTATTTATCCTTTCTCGTTAATCCTGAAGAAAGTAACAGTAGGTAATTGTTTGTGGAATTTTTTTGTTTTTTTTTTTAATTTAACTTCTTCTACTCAGATATTTCCTATTATATTTTTAAATTTCGGTAGAGTTTTGTTCGTAAAGATGCATGATAAGTGTATGTCCGCACCCTGGGACAACCCAGGGAGACTTTTGGAAAATGGAGAAGAACAGCCTGGTTTTAGGAAGGGTTGAGAATGCCCCAATAAAATAATATAATGATATTTTAATCAAATAGTAAGACAATTCTTTTTACCTCTTGAATAAAAAGAGCAGAACGTAATATGTAGAAATCAGAAGTCAACTACTTTATTTTACTTTTTTCTTAGTAATTTGCTGAAAGTTCTTGGTTATATTGATTATGCATTATATTATTTTTTATTTTTTTATAATCGCATTATATAATTTTTATTTTCTTATAATTTTTTATAATAAAATATTTATTTTTTTTATAATTATTTTTTATTTTTTTATTTTATTATTATTATTTTTTTTTATAATAGGTTATATTATTTTTTTTATAATCTGAATATTTTTTAAAGCAGCCATATAAATGTTTTTACTTTTATAACTTTAATAAATCAAATAATATTAACATTTTGATTGCTAAATATCAGTATATGTATATTAAACTGACAATGCAAATTCATTTGTATTTTTTCAGTAAAGTGCAAATTTTGTTTTGGCCTTGGGAAGGCATAGGGGTTTTGCGCCCAACTTATTTTGTGGAAATTTTTTTTTAATTAATTTCTGTTTGTTTTATATTGACATAGTCTTTTCAGGGAAAAAGAAAATAATACTTTAAATCTTTTCGTTTTTTAAGACTTTATAGTTTGGCCTGCTATTTGTATGCTGGGGAAAAATTTTCAGCAATTTTTAACAACACCCTTTTAGAAATCTGGACACAAAAAGTGCTGTTTAATTTAGTTTCATACCTCCTCTAGTTGACCTGAAATTGAAAACTTGATACCATTCGCAAAAAAATCTGTTTACTTTCTTTGATAGCTTGGATACACTTACGCTATTTTGATTTGGTTAAATTTTAAGAGCAGAAGCAGCCCCAAAAACGAACATAATACCCTCAGTCGTTCTTGAGGTGCTGCTGAGATGCCTTATTGGGAATTAGCATTATCAATGTGCATTTTGATTTAATCTTAAGGCAAAATTTAATTTTTAAACATAATGGGCAAATGGGAAGCTGGGACTGGAAGGGGGATTAGTTGCCCTCCAATAGCTTTCGACTTCGATACGAAGTGCCCTGGTCTAAACAACAACAACAAAAAATATCAGTAATCACTTTCGACTATTAAAAAGGATACTAGCACTGCATTTCAAATCGAATGAGCCTTTTTTCAAGTTTCTATGGCAAAGATTTCAATAAAAACCTTATAAAACCCCAGAGCATAACTTATAACCCTTGCCCTGAGGGTTGTGGGGGA
The DNA here is from genome assembly GCA_027921565.1 of Artemia sinica. NCBI lineage: Eukaryota > Metazoa > Arthropoda > Branchiopoda > Anostraca > Artemiidae > Artemia > Artemia sinica. The sequence continues at coordinate 68,481,952 of CM051258.1, forward strand.
TTTTCCTCCTCAAAAACATATTTTCTATCTGGAAATCAACTACGCTGAACAATATGGCTATCTCAAAATTTTTATTGGAAGTGTTTGGGGGAATAATGGGCGTGGGAGGGGGGGGGGGGCTATTAACTCCAATCACTCGACTATTAAAAAGGGCACAAGCCCTTTGTATTTCCTATCGAATTATCTTTTTTGAAGTTTCTACGAAAACTCCTATAAGAACCTTATATGTCCCCAGGGCATAACTTAAAACCCTTGCCCTGAGGGCTGTGGGGGAGTACTCTCCTCAAAAACATTTTCTGTCTGAAAATCTACTTTTTTGAACAAAATGGCTATCTCAAAATTTTGATCGGATGTGTTTGGGGGAATGATGGGCGTGGGGGGGGGGGGCTTGTTGCCCTCCAATCACTTTCGACTATTAAGAAGGGCTCTAGCCCTTTGAATTTCCAATAGAATGAGCCTGTTTTGAAGTTTCTACGACAGCGCCTTCTATAAACTTTATATGCCCAGTGGGCATAACTTAAAACCCTTGCCCTGAGGGCTGTGGGAGAGTATCCTCCTCAAAAACATTTCCAATCTCGAAATCAACTACGCTGAACAAAATGGCTATCTAAAAATTTTGATTGGATGTTTGGGGGAATGATGGGCGAGAGGGGGGGGGCTAGTTCCCCTTCAATCACTTTCGACTATTAAAAAGGGCACTAGCTCTTTGAATTTTCAATCGAATGAGCCCCTTTTGAAGTTTCTACGACAACGCCTTCTGTAAAAACCTTATATGCCCCAGGGCATAACGACTGAGGCCCGAGATATTCATAGCTTCTTTGGTTGTCATTGCAGGCCTTATTTTATATTTTTGGGGGAAATTTAAAGTCATGGATTTCCCTTTTCGTTTTCTGCAAATTTGAAATTTCTATTAACTGCAGCGAATCTGGTAGTTAAATTTTGTTCAAAAAGAATTTTAATATCTTCAAAAGCAACTTCGGTAAGAAAAAACAATAAAACCAGCCCTAATTGCTTGACTTGAGCTACACCTGTTTACACTGAATTATACGCCATAGGACTTTCAGTTCGACAGGTTAGTCTAAGCTTAGACAGATGACGGTAATTTTTGCTAATAAAAATACTTGGTTTATTTTTATTAGCAAAAATTACCGTCATCTGTCTAAGCTTGCAACCATGCAAGTGCTGTGTCAAGTATTAACTCACGAAAATCTTGTCAACTTTTCATTCACACTAAAAAGAATTGGTGTGACGAAAGCGATATCGACATTCCCACCTAACGTTGCACTCGAGTGACAATGGCGCCCTTGGCCCAGTTCCCAAGTTACATTATAAGGTCACGTCATAGTAAAAGCTTTCAATTTGGGAGGTTCAAGGAGGAGTCTTTGACAGTCTTATGACCTCAGGGTACTAGATGTTGCAAAGTTTTTACGTATCTACAGTGGTTTAAAAGCTTCGATCGCCCCACAAATGATTGCCAAAAATAAACACAAATATAACAAATGTAACATTTGGAATATTATAACACTTTTTTCAAAGCTTTGAAGAAAAGCAAAAAGGCTAAATACCCCTAACTATGCTTGAAAGCTATTTTAAAAAGAAACTCTTTGGAGATTTCCATGGAAATGACCAGAGCAGAAGCTTTGAGCTTGGGTGGGAATCTAAGAAGAGTATTTTGACTACAGGTGACTTATTGTTGCGACTTTCTTAAATTTGGTAATTTTTGTGAGCATTTGGAAATCAAAGCTTACACTCAAAAATTGATACTAAGTGTCCTAACATTTTGCTTGGATTAAAAGTGACGAACTAGGATGAAAATCTCAACATCTTCCTGGAGCTACTTCAGTCTGCATATTATTTCATTTAATTACATTTAGAACGGATGAGCTTTTCATTTTTTACCAGAAAATAGCTGGCATTTAATTTTTCTTCATATCGAATAAACCATTAACTGTTTTTTGTTTCATTGTAATTGAAGTGTTCTCATGTGAAGTGTTCATGTATTTTTCAATTTGATAAATTTACTCCTTTTAGATGTAGTTTATAATTTGACTGATATTAGGTATTTATCAATTTATAATTTGAAATGAATCCCCAAAGGAAAAAAAACGAATGATATCCAAAAGAGCAGCCAAAAGCAATAAAAAAGCAGCAGTTCAGCCTTAGCCTACATGACATATATTCTATAAAGCCAAAACGGACAGCCTTAAAACGGACAATATAAAAAAATGACGTAAAATAAAATATTCAGAGAATACTGAGAGGAGTGAGAGGTCTCTTTCTCTCTAGCGTTTTGGGGGCTGTACAAAACGTGCAAAACCGTGCGGCACACGTGGTGCTCCAAGATTTACACCACGTGTCGGCAAGTCGGCTTCCTCTCGGAAAATAGTCACTCCAAAGTAGATACTTTAGAAGTAAAAAAAAAAAAAAAAAAAAGAGCTCCTACTAGTATCAAAGACAGCAGGCAAGCAACAGATTTAATTTGGGAAGAAGAATACTTACCTCTTTTCGATATTGTTTCAATTTTGACCTCAGTTTTTGAATTTCTCCTCTGAATTCTGACCTCAGTTTTTGAAATTTTGCTTCCATTTCTGCTCTCAATTCTGATTTCAGTCCTGGAATTTAGTGGTCATTTTTATTTCATCAATATTGTTAATTAGCCTATTTAAAATGCTGATAAATCACCACTGGGTAGCTCAGGAAACAGAATACAACAGGGTTTGCGTCAGTAACTATAATTTATCTGTAATTATAATTATAACATACAATTGCTTATATGATTATAAGAGATTCTAATTTATCTACACAACAATTCTCGAAGTATCAAGGACACTGAAAATGAAATCTGATTGTTTAAATTGAACAAGTGGAAGCTTACATAACCATATATATCTTCAAAATTAGGAAAAGTAGGGACTTTAATATTAAAGGAGAAAGACCTTCAAATGCATCAATACAATTTTTGGTAGTAGACGACGCCAAACTTAGAAAAACGTTGGTGAAAATCAGCCACAAAAGCTAAAAACATGCACAAAAACGACTTAAGAATGGAAAGTTTTTTAAAGAGTATGTCTTTGGGACTCAACTGATTGTTAGAAAAAAAAAGTATTGTTAAATTAATCTACTCAGTTTTGCATATTTAATTTTACGATTCAATGTGGCAACACGAAAGCGTAATACTGCCCTGAATACTTTATAATTTTGAAACAACCAAACGAAATGCCACAAATACTCTACTTGGCAGTACAGAGTAATCAGTTTTACTTATTTATTTTTACAATTCCTTGTCTAACTGAAAGGAAATAATAAAGGGTTAAATATGCTAATATTTTATCCAAAATCCAAAAAGAATAATTTAAATATAAAGTTACTACTTTTAGTCTATAGACAGAATATTCCTAAGAACACCCTATCTTTCCTTGTCTAACTGAAAGGAAATAATAAAGGGTTAAATATGGTAATATTTTTTCCAAAATACAAAAAGAATAATTTAAAAATAACGTTTGTCTTTTACCACTTGTAGTCTATAGACGGATAATTCCTAACAACATCCTGCCTTTCCTTAACTAACTGAAATGAAATAATACTACTACTACTACTAACAACTCACCGCAGCACCAAGCCGCCTGAGGCCAACACAGCTACGCACGCTCCTCTTCCATCCCAATCTATTCAAAGCCTCCCTTGTTACACCCGCCCACGAAGTTCCCATTTCCTTTAAATCTTTCTTTATGACGTCTTCCCACCCCAGACAGGGACGACCTGCTTTCCGTTTAGCCCTAGATGGTTGGCCGAAAAGAACAATCTTCGGCAATCTGTCATCCGCACAACGTGCCCTAACCACCTCAACCTTTCTTTCATTATAGCCCTAGAGAGCGGTATTGAACCACATTTTTCGTATAGCCTATTGATTGAAATACGGTCAGTCACCCGGGTACTCAGAAGAATCCTTACGCAATTTCTCTGGAAAACATCTAGCAAATCTTCATCCGCTTTTCGGAGCGTCCATGCTTCAGAGCCATATTTGACCACTGTCATCACTGTAGCTTCTAATTTTCTAATCTTGGTTTGTAGACTTATCTTCCTATTCTTCCAGACTTTTTTTAACTGTGAAAAAACACCCTGAGCCTTGGCTATTCTATTTTTAACATCTTACCTGCTCCCACCATCTTTACTAATAATACTACCAAGGTAAGTGACGCTGCCCACCTGATCAATCTTTTCATTACATAACATCACCTTTTCATCTTCACTTATTCCTAGCCTTAGTGACTTAGTCTTCCTAACATTAATTTTCAAACCAATTCTAGCACCCTGAACTCGCAAAACCTCTAAAACTTCATTCATTTTTGTTCACACTTTCATCTAGAATGCTTAAATCATCAGCATAATCCAAGTCCAGGAGACTTTTTCCTCCCCATTTGATTCCGTGGTCTCCCATTGCCTTTCCTGTGCTCCTTAAACAAAGTCCATCAAAATAATCCATATAAAGGGGGATAGAACACAACCCTGCTTAACTCCTGATTTAATACAAAACCAGCTGCTACCCTCATTTCCTACCTTAACCTCAGCAGTGTTATTCTCGTACATAGCACTAATCACTTTAATGTATTTGTCTGGTATACCATACAAGGATAAAACCTTTACTAAAGCTCTTCTATCAACAAAGTCGAACGCTTGCTCATAATCTATAAAACTGAGAACCAAAGGTGTTTGAAAACTTAGGCACTTCTCAATTATTAACCTAAGAGTGAAAATTTGGTCAACACACCCTCTACCTTTTCTAAAACCGCACTGCTCTTCTCTTAAAACTTTGTCTACGGCATCTCTCAGTCTAAAAAGTATCATATTACTAAGTAATTTGCTACCTACAGAGACCAGACTAATGCCTCGATAATTACCACACTCACTTTTGTCACCTTTTTTATAAAGTGGCTTAATTAAGGTTTTCCTAAAATCGTTAGGTACTTCCCCTTTTTCAAAAATAATATTCATAATCTTCAATAACTTATTTCTAACCTCAGAGCCACCATATTTAAGAAACTCATTTACCACCCTATCAGCACCTGGAACCTTATTATTCTTTAATCCTTTTAGTACTGTTGCTAATTCCTCCTCACAAAACAAATCTTCCTTCACATCCAAGGTATCCAAGGTATCACAAACTATCCTTTTTATCTAAAGTCATCCGATCAAAATTTTGAGACAGCCATTTCGTTTGAAAAGTTCAATCATCCTACCTTTGGAGATAACATGATCCCCCCCCCCTGAAGCCCCTGGGGAAATGTCAGTTATAAAATTTTTCCTTTGTTTACGAATAATATTTGTTAATGGGAAGTGTGCATACATTTTTCGGTTCGACGGGGGGGGGGAGAGGGGGCAATTTCCCACGGGGAGAATTTTCAATATAGGGAAGTTTCTGGGGAGGGGGAGGGTTGTATTTATCAGGAAAAAATTTACACTTGGGAAATATTCAAGAATTTTTAGGCAAAATTGAAATTCCAAAATGAAAATTCCTATGCCATATTAAAAATCAAAACGAAAAGAAATTATTACATGCATAAGAGAGTTGCCCCCTCCTCAATACCTCACTCTTTTGGCTAAAGTTGACTTTTGTCCCAATTCTTTAAGAACGCCTCCTGAAACACAAGGGTAGGTTAATTAGAACAATGTGTAGCTCTTTTAAAAGTACTAAAAATAAACTATAGCGTGAAAACCAAGGTAGGTGGCAACCCCAAGGCCGTATCCTGAGGTACGGGGCTAGCGGGCTTCAATAAATATAAATGAATGTTTGATGCGTTTTTTAATATTTTCGCCCCCCCCCCCTCAAACAAAAATCCTGGATATGACCCTGGGCACACTCCCTCATATACGTAATACTTTCTGTTCCTTTTGAGTTTTAATGTTGTTCCTTACTATTTCCTTTTTTTTACACACAAAAAAGAAAATAACACAGGTATTAAGAAAAAAACAAGGAACGGAGTAATTTGCTTATTATGTATAAATTGCATATTTAATTATCATGTTTTTACTAGTTTATAATTATGAGGGAGAGAAAGAAAGAGAAGAGGGAAAGAGAGAAAGAGACAGAAAGAGAGAGAAAGAAATAAAGAGCCCATGGTTAGCTGCCTGCCAATTGGTGCTAGCCCGAAATAAGGGCAATATGAGTTCTAGTTTGTGATGAAATGACCCTTTTCTAGTTTTCCACAATCATTTTATTCTATATGACTTGATTCAAGTAAAAAAACGATAAATTCTTCGTAGTGATGAATGGTAGGTAATTAACGATCCTTATCAATAACGAAAGCAGCAGAACCTAAATATTGATAGGTGTAAGAAGTGTCCTTCTAATTTTAGAATTATATCAAGTTGATATGAATTTGGTAGAATCCGGCTTAAGCCAATGTTCTTTCAGAGTATATTTCCGATGAACTAATTTTGCAACCCTTTCCCTTTTTAATACAGTTTCCTTATTTAGCAATACAAACTCTTTCTTATAAGGATTGAATTTAGATACGTTTGTTTGACAGAACATATCGTTTTACATAGCCTGACACTGACCATAGAAGTCAGTTGGGGTTATGGCTTTGCTTAAGCTTCTCATATGCATGTAGAATGTAAGTAATGATCCCGCTGATGTACCTTCAAGAGATTCCACTGATATACCCTCTGGAACTGTTGTGGGTACGAGCTGCTCTGAAGTTTTATCTGTCAAATGACGCTCATACACAGGTTCAGGTAAAGGGGGTGGAATTGTTTCCTTCGTAACTGAAGGTAATTCAGGTTCAACCACCTCATCCTCTTGTAAAGAAATCATTCGTTTAGTTCTTGTTCTCGAATGACCTAAAAGTGAAGTAAACTGTAAAGAAAAAATCATGCATGCCAAGTCAACGAGTGCATAAAAAATACATGTGTACACTATTGGGTAATGAGACGTGTCTATTGGACACATTTCATTTTTTTACTTTATAAGTAAAAGTTACTAAAGTCTTCCTACTTTTGTAATCACTTGGTTCTCTCTCACTTGGTTCATTATTATTAGATTCTTTTAAGCAGGAACAAATTAGCCTTAATATATTAGTTATAATGCTTGCATAACTATTAACTAAAAAGTTCTCTTCTCTAATAATAAAATCTTAGTTTTTTTATACCTGTGTTGTCTTGTATATTTTATTACTATGATTAGGATTTTGTCAAGATATCTCTCTCACTTGGTTCATTTCGTACCGTGTCCACATCCGTGGTTCATTTCGGCGGTGTCCACACCCTCTGCTAATTTAAGAAGCCGAGGTTCTCGTTATGAGCCTAGAAGAGGACGGTTTTTGAATAATAGGACCAACTTTCATAGAGGTCGTGGGGGCTATATTCCTCCTAATAATGGCTCATGTCGACCCCCCTCCCACCGGGGCAATTTCAGAGGAATAAATTCCAGGAATTTTCGGTCTTCTTATAATAACCGAGGTAATCGAGGTCCGAATCAATCTTGCTACTCTAGACGGGGACAATTTTATAACTCGTTTAATTCTCAAGAAAGTACTCGTGGACATCAAGGCGCTAATCTGATTCCAATCCAGAAAACTAATGCTGATACTTCAACTTCCGTTAGTAACAATCCTGATATACAACCACAGTTTATATAATTATCCAGTAAGCTTATCACAGATCATTTCTGGTCTTCGTTCTCGGTGCGAACAAAAAGCTCCTCCCACTTCTTTCTTCATTTGTGGATCAGTGTGTTTGCGTCTATCAATGAGAAATGGTTACAAAATGCATTATTCGTAATAGCGGGTTTCCACTTGTTTCCGATTATTTCGCGTCTGACTTGTCTACCCGTGAAAAGATCTGATGCCGCTTGTGTTTCTATCTGCAAAAACATTCTCCGGAGCACTCGCACCCCGGTCCGGTTTTTTATAATGGGTGAGATAGGGAATAATCATATTGGATAATTATATAAACTGTGTATACAGCCGAGAAGAAGTGTTTTCTGTGTTATATGGAAAACAGATAATTATCACACTTATAACTGTGAAATTGTTTAAAAAGGCTGACAGGCTATTCAGGCTGAAAATACAGAACAGGGAAACTAAAAGGGCCAATTAGTACGGAAGAGTCTATTTTGGCTTTGCATGATTCAAAATCTCTTCATAAACCTTGTTTTTTAAATTTGTCAAATAGTAATAGGAATTCTTTTCCGCTTTTTAATAAGGTTTCAATTTATAATGTTGAGTGAGACTCCTTTTTGAACTGTGGTTCAGAGAAGTCATTTCGAAAGCCTTCTTTGATTCCTTGCCTCAGCGCAATAGAGAACCTCTAAAACCTACAAATACTCTGATTAAATCACTTTCAGGACATCAATTACCTGTAGTGGGCATTGCAAGGTTACCATTGATATTACCTGGTACAAATGACAATTATCTTTACTGGGATTTTTTGGTAGTTGATAATTTGCCTTTTGCCGTAATCTTAGGGTTTAATATTATGCAAGAACTGGACAGTTCCTTGCCCTTTCATGAAAGGAAATTAGAATTTGGAACCAAGGTCAAAAATCAAGCGGGTTATAATGATGCATTAGCATACGGGAATGTAGTAGCGAGGTCTGACACACGAGTTGACCCTGGAACATTTAAAAGTGTAGATTAATTTTACGATTCAATGTGGCAACACGAAAGCGTAATACTGCCCTTAATACTAAATACTAAATACAAAATACTAAATACTAAATGGCTTTTTCAAAACTTGTTTAATTTTATTTACGAACGTTTTGATTAGTAATAAATATATGTAACTTACGAATTAACTTACGTAACGAACTTCTGTATTCATTGATTTTTAATACATATATTAGGGGGTTCGCCGTTCAAATTTTGTTCAAATTCTTTTAAAAATGACTCCTTAATCTCAAAGGCCGTTAATTAGAATAAATAGCTCTTATGAAAGTACTAAAATTCTTTGCCTTGAAGAGCGAGGTCTTGACTAGGGGTTGAACCCAATCATATACGTAATATTTTCTGTCTGTTTTAAGTATTGATGGTGCTCCTTACTTTCATATGAAAAACTTGATTTTTTTTTTAATTTAATTTCTGATCTTTTCTTTAATAATGCTTGGAAATGTGGCGCCCCCCTCATAGCAATGTCCCTTCCCCAATGAAAACTTACTTCATAGAAAGATCCTCCCATATGACCCCCGACCCCCCCCCACCTACCAGAAAAAATCCCCCCTGAAAACGTCTGTATACTTCCCCATAACCAATACTATATGTTAACATTTGGCAAATTTCATAACTTTCAGCCCTCTCCCCGGGGACTCCGGGGGATTAATTCATCCTAAAAGACATAGTTATCCTATTTTCGACCATGCTGAACAAAATGGCTATCTCAAAATTTTGATCTGGTGACTGGGAAAAAATGAGCGTGGGAGGGGGCCTAGTTGCCCTCCATTTTTTTTGTCACTTAAGAGATTACTAGAACTTTTAATTTTCGTTCCAATGAGCCCTCCCACGATATTCTAGGACCAATGGGTCGATACGATCACCCCTGGGAAAAAAATAAAATATAATAAAAATAAACACGCATCCGTGATCTTTCTTCTGGCAAAAATGCAAAATTCTTAATAGTAATCTTAATGTAGATTGCTTATGTCTGCAAGCTGAGGAATTGAGCCACGGACAATTACGGAATCCCGAGATAAGAATTGTTATTGATTTATTGAAAGAGCCGGATATGTCGAAGGACCACCGTGCTCAAAAGAGGAGCTCCATATATGATAAGTCACAAGTGGATACTGACCCACATTCCTGGTGTGAACCAGGGAACCAGAAGGATTGGCCAACCCGCGGTGAGCATAGTGTCTACCGCATTTTTAATTTTGATGATATGGATATTGAAAAAGAATGATATTTGAAAGTCTCTTCGTGGTTCGTTCCTATTATTCAAGAGTTAGTTTTAATAGATGACGTTCTCTCAATGTTCTTTCAGAGTATATTTCCGATGAACTAATTTTGTAACCCTTTCCCTTTTTAATAGTTTCCTTATTTAGCAATACACACCCTTTCAAACAGTTCGTGGTAACGAACTGTAAGTAAGGAGCGACCCGGCTCAATGGTAACCGAAACTCTAGAAAACGGGTTTTTGATACCAATAGATATATCAAAAGAATCAGATTTCAATGCTGATTTCAAATATATAACTTTCATCAAGTTTAGTGCTACCCATCAAAAGTGAACTTCTTCATACTTCGAGCAAAACAATTATGGATAATGCGTTTCTCGTGTCTCTTCCTCGAAACAGAAGAAGAACTCGATCCGCTGCTTCCAATGGAGCTTGATGAACCCAAATTTTCATCATCGCCCTTTGATCTTTGCAGACAATGTGGAACAGGAGGCTCATTCTGCAAAGAAAAACGTTATAAAGAATGGTATAGTGAAAATATTTGAAAAGCGGAAGTGAAAAATTGAATAGTGAAAAGAATATAAAAACTAAAGAATAAATTATAGAATGAAACTTTGAACGCTAAGATGGCCAAGAAGTTCAAGAGTTTCCAACGTCAAGCTTTCTAAACGTCAAGGACTTTTAGGGGAATCGGGATTCGTTTTACAACCAAATCTTCTCAATTTTTAAATGGCCTGTAGAGCAGCTGCTGAGGGGATATACTTTTCCTTCACCATTCTTTGTACAGACAAAAAGGAAAGCATTTTAATTCGTGTTTTTCCTTTCCTTTCTCAAAAAATATAAACCCGTCTGATATTTCTTCGGGTTTTGAAGATTTTGCTTAGTAAGGCATTAAATGGGTCTAAAAGGCTAGAACAAGTCCTTTGATTACGTTATTAGAGGTCAAATATCAGAAACTATTAAAAATTAGTAAAAAATCAAGCTCTTGAACGCGTCAAGTATGCATATTAATTCCAGGTATGATCACGATTCTATAGCCCATTTTACATTTGATTATTCAGTTTCTTAGCGCGGGGAGCGGGAGAGGTGGTGTCTTTATAAAAGATGAAGTCATGCATCAGGACAAGCTTAAATAGAAAAACGACGCAGATAATTTTTAGTTTTACTACTGATGACGGTCACTGCATATGTGACCGAAATATCTGGTATTTTTTGTGAATTTATATCACTCTTGTCATCATCACTATTATCACTGTCGTCTATTAAAAGGATTTTATCTCTATTAGAACTTTTATTTATCATAAATAGAAAAAAAAAATTAAAAATCAGGTTTTTTGTTTTACAAAAGTTTTTTATTTATCCTTTCTCGTTAATCCTGGAGAAAGTAACAGTAGGTAATTGTTTGTGGAATTTTTTGTTTTTTTTTAATTTAACTTCTTCTACTCAGATATTTCCTATTATATTTTTAGATTTCGGTAGTGTTTTGTTCGTAAAGATGCATGATAAGTGTATGTCCGCACCCTGGGACAACCCAGGGAGACTTTTGGAAAATGGAGAAGAACAGCCTGGTTTTAGGAAGGGTAGAGAATGTCCCTGATAAAATAATATAATGATATTTTAATCAAATTGTAAGACAATTCTTTTTACCTCTTGAATAAAAAGAGCAGAACGTAATATGTAGAAATCAGAAGTTAACTACTTTATTTTACTTTTTTCTTAGTAGGCCTAATTTGCTGGAAAAGTTCTTGGTTATATTGATTATGCATTTCAAATTAACGTTTCTTTAGTCAGTAGTTAGCAAGTTGGAAACTTTTAGCTTTAGTGTCCTCTGACAGATACTGTTATATTTTGTCAAGGGAAAAGGAAATTTTCCGTTTTTAACATATATGAACAACAATTCATTACACTATAATTTAAAATTATTTTACCACTTTAACCAATACAATTAACAACTATTACGATAATTTACCAGTTATCATTTGCTAGTATACCACAAAGTACTATTTAGTACTTAGTCATTACAATATAACTTAGCATAATCGATTACTATACTGTTTCTTTAGTCAGCTGTTAGTTAGTTTTAACTTTTAGCTACAGTGTCTTCTGACAGATGCAGTTATATTTTGTCAAGGGAAAGAGAATATTCTATTTTTAAAACATTTGAACAATAAATTACTGCACTGTCATTTACATCTACTGAAACTTCTATTTTTTATGCTTAATCAAAGTATTTGAATATACTGTATTGATGCTACTATTATTATTTTATTACTATTTTACCACTATAACACAATTACCCGTTATTACCATTATTGACCAATAACCATGAGCTAATTTACCATTAAGTAGGCTACTATACAGTACTTATTATGTTACTATGACAGATGAATTTATAACATGACATATGAATTAAATAATTTGCTCTAACCGTTTACTATAATGTTTCTTTACCCATCATACAGTTAGAAGCTTTAGTAATTTCTAAGCTATGGTAATTTCTGTCAGATGGCGTTAAATGTGGCAAGAGAAGACGGCTAAAGGACTTTTGGATCCATAAAAAACTTTAGCGTAAAGAGCGAGGTGTTGAGGAGGGGACAGCCCCTTTCATAGACGGAATAATTTCTGTTCGTTTTAAGTTTTAATGTCGCTCCTTACTTTCAGTTTAAAAAATTGTTTTTTTATTTAATTCGAAAAAAGACTGCACCAATGAATTTAGCAAAAGTATTTCGAAAGCGGCAATAGCCCTGAGCTGCCTTACTACAGGGATAGCTAAGGAATTCTCTGTTTCGATGCTGATAAGCTTATAAAAACAGTATTCTTTTCAAATTCAACAAAATTTACAGGATTGCAGTTTGGAAAATTTTCGTTTTTTGGATGTCAAAATTATTTATTGCTTAAGCTAGTTTTAAATTTTTTGTAAGATAGTTTTTATATTATGCTTGTTTTTCTTGAAGATGATCTTTTTGCCTTAAATTTGGATATTTATATAAAGAAAATGAACATCTTCCCAGTTTTAACTCAACCATGTTAGGAACCTTGCCTCACAGAGGTCGGGGAAACATGACGGTCCAAGTCCGTTAAATGAGGAGGGTTGGGCTGTGGGTTTGCAACCCACGCCCGGGACCCCGAGGGGCAACCCTCAGGGAAAAAAAACCTGCAACTGAAACGCCTACAACAGTCTCGGATGCATCACCTCCCCCCAGATAACGACCACCACATGCCCCCGGAACCAATTTTTGACTGCGAAAAAACACATTAAGATAGGTTTTTGGAATGTGAGAACGATGAATCAGATATCCAAGACAGAACAAGTTATTAAAGAGATGAGACAATACCTCATCGATATACTCGTTCTCATTGAAATAAGGTGGACTGGAAATGGATTAGAGAAATTTGATGATGGGTATGCTATGACATTTAGCGGTCACCCTTCCGTCCACCGCGCTGGTGTAGGAATTATGATGTCGCCACTTGCACTCAAAGCAATGGCGAACTGGACACCAGTTAGCGAACGTATATTGATAGCTCGTTTCGTATCTAATCATACAAAATGACCATCATCGCCTGCTATGCTCCGACCAACGAAGCTGATGAGGAAAAAGATGCTTTCTACAACATGCTACAATCGGTCACCAAAGACGTCTTTTCCCCTTATTTCGAAAAGAAGCCAAATTTTCTCAGGCGCGTAACTTTGGATGGGTAAGATTAAACTTGATGAAAATGATATGTTTGAAATCACAATTAAAATCAGATTCTTTTGATGTATCTATTGGTATCAAAATTCCGTTATTAGACTTTCGGTTACCATTGAGCCGGGTCGCTCCTTTGTAAACCTTTTCTTTCTGCTGATAAAGGGTTTACTTTCATAAGCGTTTTGGTAAAGTAGCCGAATCATTCAGTTATGTTTACACCTTACTTATAGTTCGAACGAACTTTTTGATTTTTATTTGTGTGATCACGAGAATGAATTGATTTTACGTCCAAACGAATTAGTCACTGAAAATTAAAAAATCTGCTTTGCCAAAATACCGTTTTATGCAGATCTTTCCCCTTTAAAAAAAAAATCCAGCAGCTAAATTGACAAGTTTCAACCAATTCTAACATCAATACTTCTGCACCGAACCAAGGCCGCATCAAGGAGGAGCTTGACACCAATTCCCAAATTTGTCCGGCTTGTAAAAAAGTAACAAAATGCATATAAACCATTTTTTTTTTATACTTTGTAATTATTTTTTTTAGTAACCCTCCATGCAATAAACACTCCCCTCCCCCAAAAAATATCCTGGTGAAGGGCCTTGCTCTGAACCAAATAGCTGTTTTTATTTTTATGATGATACCTTAATAATAACTATACTTGAGGGGTGCATTTTACCGAACAGCCAATAATATTATCACTGATTCACTATTTTTTTATTTTTTTTTTACCTCACTTGCAGTACAGGTAACGATAGGAGTTGCCTGACCATCAGTTTGAGTCTGCATTGTCATTGGTCCAATACTTGCAGTGGGAGGGCCAGAAGGTTCTAGTCTAGTTTGAAGAGCCAATCCTATTGAGGTAGACTGCTGTTGTGGCGCTGAAAAAACAGAAACAAAAATAATGGCGCTGCTTCGTTTATTGACTATTGTATCAAATCAAATAAATTTGAATTAACAAATATAAATTTAAGAGTAAAATAGCATACTTCTACTACTACTGTCATCCTTCATCTGCAGAACGTGTGCCCTAGAAAGCAAAATTGAATCGCATTTTCGTACAGCTTACTGATTGAAATACGGTCAGTCAGTCGGGCACTAAATATAATTAAATTTATTGTTAGTATTATCATTTTTTTTGTTTTACGATTGTCAATTTCTTATAGCCGGAAAACCATATCCCTGGTTATAATCTATTTTCTTAATACAATTTTAACTGACAGAAAGACAAAGAAAACATAACAACTTTACTTTCTAAAAGAAACTTGTATGAGCAAGAAAAAATAAAAAAAAACATTTAAAACTGAACATCTTATTCATTCAACTCATGCAAAGTGAACAGACAATAATTCATAAATAAAGCTAGCAGAAAGCCAAGGTTGTAGAAAATGCTTCCTATAATCAATTTTTTTCAAACAGTTTGTAATAACAAACTGTAAGTAAGGAACGACGCGGCTCAATAGTTACCGAAATCCTAAGAATGGAAATTTGATATCAGTAGATCAATCAAAAGAAATGGGTTATTACACTGATTAAATATATATATACCGTAAGACTTAATAAGTTTAGTGTTACCAATCAAAGGCTACAAGCCTGAGAAAATTTGCTTTATTTTCCAAAAAGGTTTGAAATACCCCCTAAAAGTCAAGAAATCTTATTGGAAATTAAACCATACTGTAGAGGTATTGAGCTCCCATCTATAAAAATGTGGAAACTTCGTATTTGTGGCCAGAAGAAAGATCATAAATACGTGCTTTCGTTCCAGGGGTGACCGTATCAAACCAATGGCTCAAGAATATTGTGGGAGGGTTCATTTGAACGAAATATAAATTTTTATTTTCTTTTTAAAGTAACCAAAACAATTGGAGGGTAGCTAGCTTCCCCCACACTCCTTTTTTTCTAGTCGTCCGATCAAAATTTTGAGACAGCCATTTTATTTGAAAACTCCAATAATCCTACATTTGGAGATAACATGACCCCCCCCCTAAAGCCCCTGGGGAAATGTCTAGTTATAAAATTTGCCCTTTGTTTACGCATAATATTCGTTAATGGGAAGTGTGCATACATTTTTCAGTTCCACGGGGGGGGGGGGGGGGAATTTCCCACGGGGAGAATTTTCGATAGATAGAGAAGTTTCTGGGGAGGGGGAGGGGTGTACTTATCAGGAAAAAATTTACACTTGGGAAATATTCAAGAATTTTTAGGCAAAATTGAAATTCCAAAATGAAAATTCCTATACCATATTAAAAACCAAAACGAACAGAAATTATTACATGCATACGAGGGTTGCCCCCATCTCAATACCTCACTCTTTAAGCTAAAGTTGGAATTTTGTCCCAATTCTTTAAGAACACCTCCTGAAACACAAGGGTCGGTTAATTAGAACAATGTGTAGCTCTTTTAACAGTACTAAAAATAAACTATAGTGTGAAAACCAAGGTGGGTGGCAACCCCAAGGCCGTATCCTGAGGTGGGGGGCTGGCGGGCTTGACCCCCCCCCCCCCATGAATAAACAAATGTTTGATTTTTTTTTTAATCTTTTTTTCCAATTCTTTAAGAATTACCCCTTAATCCCAAAGGCCGTTAATTAGAATAAATAGTTCTGATGAACTATTACTCGCCTGCTTGCTCATAATCATTTGCTCAAGTCGAACGCTTGCTCATAATCTATAAAACTGAGAACCAAAGGTGTTTGAAAACTTAGGCACTTCTCAATTATTAACCTAAGAGTGAAAATTTGGTCAACACATCCTCTTCCTTTTCTAAAACCGCACTGCTCTTCTCTTAAAACTTTGTCTACGGCATCTCTCAGTCTAAAAAGTATCATATTACTAAGTAATTTGCTACCTACAGAGACCAGACTAATGCCTCGATAATTACCACACTCACTTTTATCACCTTTTTTATAAAGTGGCTTAATTAAGGTTTTCCTAAAATCGTTAGGTACTTCCCCTTTTTCAAAAATAATATTCATAATCTTCAATAACTTATTTCTAACCTCAGAGCCACCATATTTAAGAAACTCATTTACCACCCTATCAGCACCTGGAACCTTATTATTCTTTAATCCTTTTAGTACTGTTGCTAATTCCTCCTCACAAAACAAATCTTCCTTCACATCCAAGGTATCCAAGGTATCACAAACTATCCTTTTTATCTAAAGTCATCCGATCAAAATTTTGAGACAGCCATTTCGTTTGAAAAGTTCAATCATCCTACCTTTGGAGATAACATGATCCCCCCCCCTGAAACAAAAATCCTGAAACAAAACCCCCCTGAAACAAAACCCCCCTGAAACAAAAAATAATATTTTCGCCCCCCCCCCTCAAACAAAAATCCTGGATATGACCCTGGGCCCACTCCCTCATATACGTAATACTTTCTGTTCCTTTTGAGTTTTAATGTTGTTCCTTATTATTTCCTTTTTTTACACAAAAAAAGAAAATAAAACAGGTATTAAGAAAAAAACAAGGAACGGAGTAATTTGCTTATTATGTATAAATTGCATATTTAATTATCATGTTTTTACTAGTTTATAATTATGAGGGAGAGAAAGAAAGAGAAGAGGGAAAGAGAGAAAGAGACAGAAAGAGAGAGAAAGAAATAAAGAGCCCATGGTTAGCTGCCTGCCAATTGGTGTTAGCCCGAAATAAGGGCAATATGAGTTCTAGTTTGTGATGAAATGACCCTTTTCTAGTTTTCCACAATCATTTTATTCTATATGACTTGATTCAAGTAAAAAACGATAAATTCTTCGTAGTGATGAATGGTAGGTAATTAACGATCCTTATCAATAACGAAAGCAGAAGAACCTAAATATTGATAGGTGTAAGAAGTGTCCTTCTAATTTTAGAATTAATATCAAGTTGATATGAATTTGGTAGAATCCGGCTTAAGCCAATGTTCTTTCAGAGTATATTTCCGATGAACTAATTTTGCAACCCTTTCCCTTTTTAATACAGTTTCCTTATTTAGCAATACAAACTCTTTCTTATAAGGATTGAATTTAGATACGTTTGTTTGACAGAACATATTGTTTTACATAGCCTGACACTGACCATAGAAGTCAGTTGGGGTTATGGCTTTGCTTAAGCTTCTCATATGCATGTAGAATGTAAGTAATGATCCCGCTGATGTACCTTCAAGAGATTCCACTGATATACCCTCTGGAACTGTTGTGGGTACGAGCTGCTCTGAAGTTTTATCTGTCAAATGACGCTCATACACAGGTTCAGGTAAAGGGGGTGGAATTGTTTCCTTCGTAACTGAAGGTAATTCAGGTTCAACCACCTCATCCTCTTGTAAAGAAATCATTCGTTTAGTTCTTGTTCTCGAATGACCTAAAAGTGAAGTAAACTGTAAAGAAAAAATCATGCATGCCAAGTCAACAAGTGCATAAAAAATACATGTGTACACTATTGGATATACAATTTTATGCATGAGATATACACAGAGATATACAATTTTAACTGACAGAAAGATAAAGAAAACATAACAACTTTACTTTCTAAAAGAAACTTGTATGAGCAAGAAAAAATAAAAAAAAACATTTAAAACTGATAAAGCTAGCAGAAAGCCAAGGTTGTAGAAAATGCTTCCTATAATCAATTTTTTTCAAACAGTTTGTAATAACAAACTGTAAGTAAGGAACGAAGCGGCTCAATAGTTACCGAAATCCTAAGAATGGAAATTTGATATAAGGGTCGGTTAATTAGAACAATGTGTAGCTCTTTTAACAGTACTAAAAATAAACTATAGTGTGAAAACCAAGGTGGGTGGCAACCCCAAGGCCGTATCCTGAGGTGGGGGGCTGGCGGGCTTGACCCCCCCCCCATGAATAAACAAATGTTTGATTTTTTTTAAATCTTTTTTTCCAATTCTTTAAGAATTACCCCTTAATCCCAAAGGCCGTTAATTAGAATAAATAGTTCTGATGAACTATTAGAATAAAAGTACAAAAAAAACTTTAGCGTAAAGAGCGAGGTAATGACTAGGGGGCGAACCCAATAATATACGTAAAAATTACTGTTCGTGTTAAATTTTGATGTTGCTCCTTACTTTCAGTTGAAAAAATTGTTTTTTATATTATTTAATTTCTGATCGTTTTTATTAAATAATGGCGGGAAATCCGGCACCCCCTTCATAGCAATGTTCCTGCACCATGAAACTTCCTCCATGGAAAGATCCTCCCACGTAACCGCCGATCCCCCTCCCCAACTATCAGAAAAATCCCCCTGAAAACTTCTGTATAGTTGATACTTCTCAATAACCAATACTATATGCAAACGTTAGGCAAAGTTCATAGCTTGCAGACCTTCCCCCGGGGACTGTGGGGGATTAAGTCATCCTCAAAGACATAGTTATTGTATTTTTTGACCATGGTGAACAAAATGGCTATCTCAAAATTGTTATCAGGCGACTTAGGAAAAAAATGAGCGTGGGAGGGGGCC
The DNA here is from genome assembly GCA_027921565.1 of Artemia sinica. Taxonomy (NCBI): domain Eukaryota; kingdom Metazoa; phylum Arthropoda; class Branchiopoda; order Anostraca; family Artemiidae; genus Artemia; species Artemia sinica. Next base: position 68,500,980 of record CM051258.1, read on the forward strand.
TAGTTGCAATCCATTTTTTGGTCACTTAAAAAGGGCACAAGAAATTTTAATTTCCGTTAAAACCCTGGAGGCAGATAAGGTTTTTATTGAAAGCTTTGTCGTAGAAACTTGAAAAAGAGCTAATTCGATCTGTAATTCAAAGGGCTAGTGCCCTTTTTAATAGTTGAAAGTGATTTGGGGGCAACTAACTCCCCTCTCACACACAACTTTTCCCCAAACACATCCAATCAAAATTTTTAGATAGCCATTTTTTTCAACGTAGCGGAAAGTTTTGGAAATTCGGTCTTTGTGGATGACACCCCCCCCCCCACAGCCCTCAGGGAAAGGGTTGTAATTTATGCCCTGGGGGGATATGAGGTTTTTTATAGAAAGGGTTGTCGTAGAAACTTTAAAAAGGGCTCATTCGATTTGGAATTGAAAGGTGTACAGCACTTTTTATAGTCGAAAGTGATTGAAGAGCAACTAACCCCCCTCTCACGCCCACCATTTTCTCAAACACATCCAATAAAAATTTTGAGGTATTGATTTTGTTCAACGCAGTTGAAAGTTTTGGAAATTAGGTCTTTGAGGATGACAATCCCCCCCCCCACACACACAATCCTCAGGTCAAAGGTTGTAAGCTATGCCCTGGGATTTATAAGGCTTTAATAGAAAGTTTTTCGTTGTCGTAGAAGCTTCAAAAAGGAATCATTCGATTTGAAATTGAAACGGCTAGTACCCTTTTTAATAGTCGAAAGTGAATGGATGGCAAGAAACCCCCCTCTCATGCCCACCATTTCCCCAAACACATCCAATCAAAATTTTGAGATAGCCATTTCAACGTAGTTCAAAGGGCCGGAAATTATGTGCTTGAGGATGACAACCCCCTCAGAGCCCTTAGGTCAACGGTTTTAAGTTATGCCCTGGGGCATATAAGGTTTATATAGAAAGTGTTGCCGTAGAAACTTCAAAAAGGGCTCATTCGATCGGAAATTGAAAGGGCAAGTACCCTTTTTAATAGTCGGAAGTGATTGGAGGGCAACTAACCTCTCTCTCAAGCCCACCATTTCCCCAAACACATCCAATCGAAATTTGAGATAGAAATTTTCTTCAGCGTAATTTAAAGTTCTGAAAATTAGGTCTTTGAGGATGACAACCCCCACCCCTCAGGGCAAGGATTGTAAGTTGTGCCCTGGGGGCATAAAAGGTTTATATTGAAAACGTTGTCGTAGAAACTACAAAAGGGATCATTTGATTGGAAATTGAAAGGGCTAGTGCCTTTTTTAATAGTCGAAAGTGATTGGAGAGCAACTAACACCCCTCTCACGCCCACCATTTCCCCAAATACATTCAATCAAAATTTTAAGATAACCATTTTGTTTAACGTAGTTGAAAGTTCTAGAAATTAGATCTTTGAGGATGACAACTCCCTCAAAGCCCACAGGGAAAGGGTTGTAATTTATGCCCTTGGGGCATGTAAGGTATATATAGAAAGCATTGTCGTAGAATCTCAAAAAGGGTTCATTCGATTGGAAATTGAAAGGGCTAGTGCCCTTTTTAATACTCGAAAGTGATTGGAAGGCTTGACATTTTTATAGTAAAGATTTATGTAGGTACCATTGTAAAGTATTTAACATCAATTCGAGAAGCATTTCCGGGTATCTCCTTTCTTAGTTAGTTGGGCATTTATGCGTCAACGATAGCGGTCCAGGGGGGAGCTCTTTGGACTAAAAGCTAGTCGTGGGAAAGGGGTCGTTCCCAGGGCTGGAACTTCCGTTCCAGGAAAGTTACATTCTTCGCTCATTTCTAAAGGAAGTCCATCGTTCGCCTTCGTCGTAGCTAGTTGATCTTGTGCTACCTTATTTTCTCTGTGTGTATTCTCACGTTATTCAATAAAGACCTTATACCAACGTTTATCGTCTATCTTTGGAATTTACGTAAACCATTACATCTGCCAATATAAAAGGGCATATAGAAAGGACCTAAATAGAGGTTTACAGAGTGGTGGCAAGCGGTTAAAGCTAGTGGAGCATATATCACTAGTGGAAAACCTCCAAGTGACATTTGAGTGACCGTTATAAGTATTTACGACATCTTATGCTAAATACTGGCAACATATTGAAGAGTATTTCGCCCGCTACCAGACTGTGATATTGAGCTGCAAATACTACAAAAGACTGATTAATAAGACATCGAAACGTTACGAGCTATTGAACTTTCTTCTTTTCAAAGCGCCTTCTTGAGAAACACTTTCTTTTAAATGAACATTTGAAATAGGCTGTTACACAATGCCTAATATGGATTCCCTCGCGATAGCTTCTACCTACTAATTAAAATTTCTACAACTGAGAGTCTCCGGTTGATTTCCGGTTGATCGTATCGACCCAGTGGTCCTAGAATATTGTAGGATGCCTCATTGGAACGGAAATTAAAAGTTCTAGTGTCCTTTTTAAGTGACCAAAAAAATGAACTGCAACTAGGCCCCCTCCCACGCTCATTTTTTTCCCAGTCACCCGATCAAAATTTTGAGAGCCATTTTGTTCAGCATGGTCGAAAATATTATAACTATGTCTTTTAGGATGACTTAATCCCTTGAAGCCCCCAGGGGGAGGGCTGAAAGTTATGAACTTTACCCAATGTTAACATATAGTATTGGTTATTGGGAAGCATACAGACGTTTTCAGGGGGGAATTTTTTCTGGTAGTGGGGGGTGGGGGTGGGTCGGGGGTTATATGGGAGGACTTTTTCATGGGAGAAGGGACATTGCTGTGAAGGGGGCGCCGGATTTCTCATCATTATTTTTAAAAAATCAGAAATTAAATATAAAAAACAAGTTTTTCAACTGAAAGTAAGGAGCAACATCAAAATTTAAAACGAACAAAAAATATTAGCTATATGATTGGGTTCACCTTCTAGTTAATGCCTCGCTCTTTAAGCCAAAGATTTTTTACTACTTTCATAAGATCTATTTATTCTAATTAACGGCATTTGTGATTGAGGTCATTTTTAAAGAATTTGAACAAAATTCGAACTTTAGCTTAAAGAGCAAGGTATTGACTACGGTTACGTAAGTTAATTTGTAAATTACGTCAGAACCAAATTTTAAACTGAAAGTAAGGAGCGACATTAAAACTTAAAACAAACAGAAATTATTCCGTATATGAAAGGGACTGTCCCCTCCTCAACGCTTCCTTCTTTATGCTAAAGTTTGACTCTGTCTCACAACTTTATTTTTTAAAACAATAAAAAACTTTAGCGTAAAGTCGCTCCGGAGAGTCTCAGGAGCGACATTAAAACTTAAAACGAACAGAAATTATTCCGTATATGAAAGAGGTTGTGCCCTCCTCAACGCCTCGCTCTTTACGCTAAAGTTTGACTTTCTCACAACTCTTTTTTTAAACAATAAAAACTTTAGCGTAAAGAGCGAGGCGTTGAGGAGGGCACAACCTCTTTCATATACGGAATAATTTCTGTTCGTTTTAAGTTTTAATGTCGCTCCTTACTTTCAGTTTAAAGAAATTTTTTTATATTTAAAGGCTGCGAAAGCGGGGGGTTTGGGGGGCGGTAGCCCCCCAACTGTGCCTCCTAATCCCTGTACGTTTTAAGGTTCGACCTTGTAACTCAGCCTCTTTAACTCTTTAGAAAACGTAGTTTTTTTCAAATAATTTCTGCACGTTTTTGTACAGTTTATTACTTATTATTGCTTGACTAACTGTTAGCTCATCGTGTCAGGAGTTAAAGTTGGGGGCTGCCGCCCCCCAAACCCCCCGCTCTTGAACATTCTTGTGTTAAGGCTTTTAATTCCTGAATACTCAAATCACGTCGTACAGGGTGCCTCCTAATCCCTGTACGTTTTAAGGGTCGACCTTGTAACTCAGCCTCTTTAACTCTTTAGAAAACGTAATTTTTTTAAAATAATTTAAAAAAAAAACTGAGTTTCTTTTCAAAGTCTAAATTCAGTATATAAAAATTTGCTCTGATGGTGAATCGAACCCGAGTTTTCCGCCTGAAAGTTTGAAGAATCAACCGCTGGACTATACAGATACAATTGTAATTGTTTTTTAGTAAATGGAAGCTATTTTCGACGCAAGCAAATTCCCACGAAACTTGATATTTGGTTTTTGGAAAACAGGGAAGGAGTGATCAGATTGAGCTGAAATTTCGAGGATAAGCTCCCAGGCCCCAGGAAAGCTTATCTTCTAAATTTCAGCCCGATCAGACAACGTTAAAGGGGGGTTGTGGTGGGAAAAATTAACATGGGCTAATATAGGAAAACGAGGTTTTTCGTAAATGTAAATTCGGGGGATAGTTTTTTCGGTCTGAAAATATCAAAAGGCCCTAACAGGTCAAATTCTGCTTCGAATGAGTCCTCATTCAACCGGATCCGTTGCCAACTGTGGCCTGTAGGCGTGGCTAAGAAAAAAAAAGAGATGATGAATTTTAAGTGGCTATATTTGGTTTTTTGAAAACAGGGAAGGAGTGATCGGATTGAGCTGAAATTTCGAGGATAAGCTCCCGGGCCCTAGGAAAGCTTAACCTCTAAATTTCAGCCCAATCGGACAACGTTAAAGGGGGGCTGTGGTGGGAGGGTCCAAACTTCCGGCCCAGTTTACCCCATGAAGATAAAGTCGGAGGAGGATGAAATTTTGCAAGTTTCTTAGTTTGAGCTTGGGCTACAAAATGCGATTACCGCCGTCTCTCTGCGACCTCAAGGACCTGAAATCGCTTAACATTGTGGTGGGTCGCCTCTTTATAGAGGCACAAGTGTGCCTCCTTGATAATTGGTAGAAGTGAAATTTATTATTATTAAAGAAAAGCAAGCATTATAACTAATATATTAAGACTAATATGTTCCTGCTTAAAAGAATCTAATAACAAATCAGTATTAATAAGTAAATGAAACCCAAAACAAACAGAAATTAAAATAAGTCAATCTCAAAATGAGCAGAAATTAATCTGTATAGGGTTCTAAACCCTATGATTTCTAAGAGCCAGAATATAATTTGTACTTTACTGAAAAAAATTCTTTTAAATGTTTTCACTTTTATAACTTGAGCGAGGCGTTGAGAAGGGGACAGCCTCTTTCATATACGGACTAAAGGCCATCAATTTTTTATCATGTATATAAGGATTTTTCTGTTTTTTTAATATTATTTATTCTCTTAATACTACTTAAGACGCTTAAAAAAAGCTAAGTTTTTTCTCGTTTGAACTTACTTAGCATAAGGAATACAGACAAAAGAAGATCACCGGTCTAGTGAAGAGGACAACCTCAACCTGGCTTGGAAATAAGATACAATTCAGTCATCTGTCCCATTATTGCGCGGATAGGTTAATTCAAATAATATTTGCTTTTCATTTTTTAAATTTAATATTTAATCAAATAATATTAACATTTTGATAACTAAATATCAGTAGAAGTATATTAAACTGACAATGCACGTTCATTTGTATTTTTTTCAGTAAAGTGCAAATTATGTTCTGGCCTTGGGAAGGCATAGGGGTTTTGAGCCCTACTCATGTTAACTGTCCTTAAATACTCATAAATGGCTTTTTTTCAAAAGTTTTTTATTGTTTTAAAAAACAAAGTTGTGAGACAGTCAAACTTTAGCATAAAATGCGAGGGGTTGAAGAGGGGGCAGCCCCTTTCATATACGGAATAATTTCTGTTTGTTTTAAGTTTTAACGTCACTCCTTACTTTGAGTTATAAAAACTTTTCTTTTTTATTTAATATTCTTCGAAGACAAGTATTCTCAGACACCTTATGCTGTAGACCACATTGACAGACCCCATTTTGCATCTTTAGATGAGTACGGTGCAGGGACGGATCCCGCATTTTTTTTAGGGGGCGCAAAATAGGTTGATCCGGAAAAAAAATTTAGGGGGGGGGGTCAAAATAGATTGATCTGATAAACTTGCGTTCAGAGCAAGTTTAATTAACGCAAACTTGAGTTAATTAAGTAAATTACACTACTTTAGACTACGCTAGGGGGGCACGCACCCCACTTGCCCCTCTTCTGGATCTGCCACTGGTACGGCGTAGACTAGTACCATTTAAATTTGAACTTTCGCTCGGGTTTCCGAAGGTAGGCAAAGAATGTCTGTGCCTCTGTATTCTCTGCTGGATATCAGTGTCAGAAGATCTGTCAATACAAAGCTAGTAGTCACTTTCTATAAAAAGTGGTTGAGGGCGGAAAACAACTCATGGGAGAACGATCGCTATTTACTTAGTCAACGCTGGCTTTCTGACTTGGGTCACCCTTCAACAAATATACTATATACTATATGTACTCACCCAAAAAGAGGGCGAGAATAGCTCTTTCTTTTCTCAAAAATAAGAATGTGCATTATATAAATTATGTCATGGGAAGATGTTTTTGAAATTCCCCTGCCATCCAAACTTAAAATTTTCTAAAATTCTACTTTAGAAGCTTTTAAAATATTTCTAAAGTACTAAAGATAGAGTGCTAAAAACATCAGAATCGACTTCAGAGGACACGTTATATCACGGGAAGAGGTTTTTAAAATCCTCCTTCCCCCCAAACTCAAAATTTTCCAAAATTCTACTTTAGAAGCTTTTAAAATATTTCTAAAGCACTAATAGATAGAGTGTTAAAAACATCAGAATCAACTTCAGAGGACACGTTATATCACGGGAAGAGGCTTTTAAAATCCCCCTTCCCCCCAAACTCAATTTTTTTAAAAATTTTACTTTAGGAGCTTTTTAAATATTTCTAAAGCGCTAAAACATAGAGTGCTAAAAACATCAGAATCGACTTCAGAGGACACGTTATATCACGGGAAGAGGCTTTTAAAATCCCCCTTCCCCCCAAACTCAATTTTTTCCAAAATTCTACTTTAGAAATATTTCTAAAGCATTAATAGATAGAGTGCTAAAAACATCAGAATCGACTTCAGAAGACAAATATTGTTACGGGAAGTTGTTTTTGAAATCCCCCTTCCACCCAAACTCTAAATTTTCCAAAAGTCTACTTTAGAAGCTTTTTAAATATTTCCAAAGCACTAATAGATAGAGTGCTACAAATATCGGAATCGACTTCAGAGGACAAATTATGTTATGGGAAGATGTTTTTGAAATCCCCCTTCCCCCAAACTCAAAATTTTCCAAAATTTTACTTTCAAAGATTTTTTAAATATTTCCAAAGCGCTAAGACATAGAGCGCTACAAACATCAGAATCAACTGTAGAGGATAAATTATGTTATGGGATGATGTTTTTGAAATCCCCCTTCCCCCCAAACTCAAAATTTTCTAAAATTCTACTTTAGGAGCTTGTTAAATATTTCTAAAGCGCTAAAACAGAGTGCTAAAACATCAGAATGGACTTCAGAGGACACGTTATATCACGGGAAGAGGTTTTTAAAATCCTCCTTCCCCCCAAACTCAAAATTTTCCAAAATTCTACTTTAGAAGCTTTTAAAATATTTCTAAAGCACTAATAGATAGTGCTAAAAACAAAATTTTCCAAAATTCTAGTTTAGAAGCTTTTAAAATATTTCTAAAGCGCTAAGACATAGAGCGCTACAAACATCTTAATCATCTTTAGAGGAAAAATTATATTATGGGAAGATGTTTTTGAAATCCCCCTTCCCCCCAAACTCAAAATTTTCCAAAATTCTACTTTAGAAGCTTTTAAAATATTTCTAAAGCACTAATAGATAGTGCTAAAAACATCAGAATCGACTAGGATATTTACATCTGTTAAGAAGCGACTATTTCAAATGCAGGAAAAACGCATACTAAGTTGACCTATCTTTCCAATATATTTATAACCTAATTCACTGTTATCTTTGTTCGACTATTCCCGCCGTTTAACAATGAAACAATTAATTAAAGCCGCAATAGATATTATGAGTTACAGCTTCAGTCTGTAAATGACAATTACTGAGATATGTCTTGCAATTTTTGTGAAATAAATTTCTGTGGTGGTATCGTTCAATTTTCTACTGTTGAGGCAGTCTTAGAGTTGTATTATAACCATGGCATGTTATTGAGAAGCAGGAATTGCGATATTTGTGGCCAGATTTGCGTAAAATATAGAAATTCGTTCCGTTGCCAGAAGTCTAGGCTTATACCTATCCGAGCTGGCCGTGAATATTCTCAGGTTAAGTGTAATTTTTCAAAATCGATCTATGACAAAACATGGATGGGTCGTTCACACCTTTCTGAGCTAGAAACTATCCGTTTTTTGATGATTTGGCTTCAAATACCGCCTCCAAGGGAGGATTTCATGATCAACAATGTTACTTGTTGTAAACAAACCTTTGTGGATTGGAGCCAGTTCTGCAGCGAGGTTTGTATGTACATATGTCATTCAAACTTTGCTCCTTTGGGAGGAGAAGGAGTCATTGTTGAGATAGATGAAGCCCAATTTGGAAAGCGTAAATATAATAGTGGTCGGATTGTCAAGGGTAAATGGGTATTTGGTGGAATAGAGCGAGGAACTGGTAATTCATTCATGGTTTCTGTGCCGGATAGAAGTAGTGCCGCGTTGTTGGGAATCATCCAAAACCGAATCCTGCCAGGGACAACAATTATCAGCGACTGTTGGAGGGCCTACGATTGCCTGGCTAGCCAGGTCTATCAGCATTTACGCGTCAACCACAGCATATTTTGTTGACCCTGCAACAGGTGCTCACACACAAAACATCGAAAGACACTGGCGTGACGTTCGAGACAATATACCCAGATATGGCAGAAGAGAAGAACATATGGAAGGATATCTGGCAGAGCACTATTTCAAAAAAAAATATTCAATCTTGAGAATGCACCATTTCATGAAATATATATCGGAGCTTTATAACCCCAACTAATTTGTTTTTTATGGGTATTATTTACTAATTAATGTTTAAAACGTTGTAACAGAAAATTTGGCAATTTACGGTATCTAACCCCATTTGTTCTTAAAGCAATTCAAATGTTTTTGTCCAAATAGTTTAGTGTAGCAATCTTCATTCTTGAAGTTACGAGACGTTATTAAAGTGTAAATAGGGAGGGGGAGAGAGGGGGCAGAAGTAAATATTTGACTATAGATTATTCGGTACTTGTGTATTATAAATAACCCACCACTATACACGAAAGAAGTTAAGTTTGGTTACTGCTAATGAAATAAAATAAAATAGGATGAAAATATTATAGTTTAGAAACAAATTTGGGCTATATATTTGCACATTAGGGGGTGGGGGGTAAATCATAGCATATATTAAATACATAACCTAACCCAGGTACCTTTTTCCCTCCCTAAACCCAAAAAACAACAGTTTAAATATTGTAAACGCAATAAGAAATCACGCTTTGCGATCCATTTGTCTAACAAAACCCGTTTGTCTGGTTTCCTTGTACAGTCTATAGCGGTGGGTTATTTATAATGCACAAGTACCGAATAATCTATATTCGTTTTGATTATTTTTTTTGGAAACCCCCTAACATTTTGAGTTGGGTAACCACATAAAACATATTCAAATAGCTTAATCCTATAATGTTGAAAATTTTTGCTTTTCTTTTTTACATCCGTGATTTAAAATATATAAAAAATTTTGGAACTTATATAAAAATTTTCTTTCGAGGGTGCAAAGCTTAGTTGAAAGGAGATTTGATAGCGGGGGAGGGGGTGGGCGGGGGCATGGTCAGCAACCTGCTCGCGGTGCCCCTGCTTATACTAATCTAAGCTGACCATTTCGTTGCAACGTGTTGCACCGGAATAATACTCTAAAATCTGGTTGATAAATTGCCTGTCTAACAAATTTGTCTGAGTTTCGTAAAAGGGGAAACAACCCCTAAAAGTAAAAGATTTTAATAAAACTCATACCATCAAATTTGTGGTTCTTGGCGAATACCCGCCGGAAAATCCCCCCGGAAAATACCTCCCCGCAGAAAATACCCCCCCCCCACGGGAAATACCCTCACGGAAAATCCCCCTCCCCCCCCAAAAAAAAAAAATACCCCCGTGGAAAATAAGGCTTTTCAAATTTCAAATTATCAAGCAGATTTTAGAGTATGAAGGGGGAATGGGATGAATGGTAAGGGGGATTTCTAAAACTTTGAATAACCTTTAAAAATTTGTGAGTTATAGCAACGGAACCTTGCAAAATAGATCTTCTGTTTAAATGAAGTACAACAAAATTGTTTTCAGCTTCAAAACTTTGCTCAATCCCAACTTATAAGGTTTTAAATATATGCAAATACATTTCCTAAATTTTGGAAATAAAACATTGATATGGCTTAAAATTCTGCTCAAATAACTGAAATTGCATTTTCAGAACTAAAGCCAGAGAAAAAGAAACTGATAACTGAAAATTAAGGTAAAATGTTGTTTTGTCAAAATTTCATTGGGTAATGGGTATTTCAAAAACATCTTCCCATGACATAAAAAACATCTTCCCGTAACATAAATTATCCTCTAAAGTTGATTCTGATGTTTGTAGCGCTCTATGTCTTAGCGCTTTAGAAATATTTAAAAAAGCTTTGAAAATAAAATTTTGGAAAATTTTGAGTTTGGGGGAAGGGGGATTTCAAAAACATCTTCCCATAACATAATTTCTCCTCTGAAGTCGATTCCGATATTTGTAGCGCTCTATCCATTAGTGCTTTGGAAATATTTAAAAAGCTTCTAAAGTAGAATTTTGGAAAATTTTGAGTTTGGGGGGAAGGGGGATTTCATAAACATCTTCCCATAATATAATTTGTCCTCTAAAGATGATTCTGATGTTTGTAGTGTACTCCCCTGGGCATAATCAAACCAAGTTGAATTGGATGGAGGTATTGTTTTTATCTTTTGAATAATACCCCAATATTATATAAATGACAGCTTCAAATATTAAGAAAATTTACATAAAGATAAACTCACCAGGTAATTCCTACTATTTTATTCCTATATCTTTTAATAGAAAGTTCAAAGAGAGAAGGCTTGTTCACTCTTCTGCAATTCTAGAAGACTGGAGTTCTTTTATCGCCCGCATTTTAATATTTCTAAACTCCGCCCACTCTGATAACCCGACCAATTGAAAATAAAATTTCGAGGATAAGCTCCCAGGCCCCAGGAAAGCTTATCCTCTAAATTTCAGCCCGATCAGACAACGTTAAAGGGGGGTTGTGGTGGGAAAAATTAACATGGGCTAATATAGGAAAACGAGGTTTTTCGTAAATGTAAATTCGGGGGATAATTTCGGTCTGAAAATATCAAAAGGCCCTAACAGGTCGAATTCTGCTTCGAATGAGTCCTCATTCAACCGGATCCGTTGCCAACTGTGGCCTGTAGGCGTGGCTAAGAAAAAAAAAAGAGATGATGAATTTTAAGTGGCTATATTTGGTTTTTTGAAAACAGGGAAGGAGTGATCGGATTGAGCTGAAATTTCGAGGATAAGCTTCCGGGCCCTAGGAAAGCTTAACCTCTAAATTTCAGCCCAATCGGACAACGTTAAAGGGGGGCTGTGGTGGGAGGGTCCAAACTTCCGGCCCAGTTTACCCCATGAAGATAAAGTCGGCGGAGGATGAAATTTTGCAAGTTTCTTAGTTTGAGGTTGGGCTACAAAATGCGATTACCGCCGTCTCTCTGCGACCTCTAGGACCTGAAATCGCTTAACATTGTGGTGGGTCGCCTCTTTATAGAGGCATAAGTGTGCCTCCTTGATTTCAGTAGATTTTGGTAGTTTATTTCATATTAAAGCTGCAATGAAGGTACAGCATTCTAAAGAAGGCCCGCAGTTGAAATACTGGGAATATAGGGTTCTTGCTTAATTAAAATCGAGCTTTAAATCCTAGAAAAAGCTTCTGTCACGCTGCCAACTAAGATACCAGTAACGCGTTCGTAACAGCGTTGTCAGGTGACACTTGATACATAAAGCTTAAGTGGCGTTCACATGCGTGTCTAGATACGTGTCTGGCCAGAAATCAATGTCTAGGAAATTACCGTCCACAAGAAGAATTCAGTGCTTAGTTAAAACTACAAATTTAGTTTCAAATAGATTACAGTTGTCATTTCTAGCCAATCAAGAGAGCTTATGCAGAAAAAACTTTCAAAATTGTAATCCCTATTTTTACTGTCACAAGATAATGGATTAGACAAGCCAAACAATTGCCATAGCGTTCTTCACTATGATGTCTGGTGTTGCATATTTGCCTAAAATGAAAAAAAATTAATGAGAAGTGCATAAAAAAAAGAAATGGCTGACGTGCATAGCCGATTTTGGATTGTAAGGGGGAATTTCGGAGGAGGGAAACCATTAACCCCCAAGCCTATAATTCCCCAAAACACATCAGATCAGAATTTAGAGAGTGCTATTTTGTTCAGCATTGTTGAAAGATTCAGTATTTTGTCTTTGGGGACGTCAGCCTCTTCTTAGTCCCCACGGCAGTTTATTCATTGTTAACATATAGTATATTTTATTGAGAAAGGTATGTATTTTGAACTTTAATTTCCAAAGCGATAAAAAAACCTTTAGGTGAACCTTTCAGAAAAGAGTTGAGTAGAGTGTTGAACTAAATCAAAACGCTTTATGTGTATACGGATTTTTCAAAAGAACGCAACTCAGGAATGGATGAGTTTATTAATTTGGAACTTTCAGGAAATGATAAGGGGGGTGATCAAAAAGGCAATATATGCGTGCTAACACTGTTGCTACAACTACCACCACTACTAAAGTCATGACTACTGTAAGAAATGTCCTTCTAATTTTAAAATTAATATCAAGTTGCTATGAATCCGGCTTAAGCCAATGCCTTTTAGGGTATTGAACCAGATAAACTTATTTTTGTAACCCTTTCCCTGTACACAATTTCCTTATGTTGCAATAGAAACCCTTTTTCTTAGAAGGGTTGAATTAGCTACGTTGTTTGACAAACAAGGGAACATATCTTTTGATATAGCGGGAGACTGAGGAGGGAAGTCAGTTGGGTTTTTGGCTTTGCGCAAGCTTTTCGTATGCATGTAGAATGTAAGTCTAATATGTTCCTTGCTCTTTCTTAATTTTATTATGTTAAAATCTTAGTAAATGGATATATATATATACATATATATCCCATTCTTTAATATTATTATTAAATTCCTTTAAGCAGGAACATATTAGTCTTAATATACTAGTTATTATGGTTGCTTTCCTTAAATAATAATAAACTTTACTTCAAGCAATTATAGAACAAGAATTGATCTTCGATTATGAATCATAATTATTGAACATTGAGTTTATATGAAATAACTATTAATTAAAAAGTTCTCTTCTTTAATAATAAAATCTTAGTTTTTCTTATACCTGTGTTGTCTTGTATATTTATTTTCGATGATCAGGATTTTGTCAAGATATCTCTCTCACTTGGTTCATTTCGTCTATTGAGGCTTATTTAGGGGATCTCGGGTCTCATGGCTGAGTTTGGGCATGGAGTCATCACCATGAGAAGAACCCCCCCCCCCCCTTACAAAATGGTGGCAGCGAAAACGCGATGCGATTCTATTGCATTAAAAGCGCCTCTTTTTAACGCTACGCTTAATTTTGAGAGAGCAGAATCTTGATTATAAATCCTTTTTCTAATATTTTTTAATAATTAATTTAACATCATTAATTGAATCCCTTTAATTTTTCTTCGCCTTCACTGCTTGCCTGTACGCTTATGCTTTTTTTTAGATCTATAAAAACAAGACTAACCGCAATAATAAAATTGAAACAGTCAAATAATAATTGGATATTGCTCAACTTGGTACCCTCATAAAGGAATTGCTGGTTGGTGGAGTTTGAGAATAGATAGTAGCTTTTTCTTCGGTTCCAGGATTAGTTGGTTGCTTAAGTTTGGTAAGTTATAATTAAATTCTCCTTAAGTAATGTCCCTACCTCGGGAAAATGATAAACCGGAAGTTTCAGCCCTTGGGCAAGCTTCTAATGTTAATACGGGAGCTACCCCAGCTCCAGTATTCCAACATGTAGCTTATAGCACAATTGACCCATTTTCGACAATAAAAAGGTTGATTAAACCACAGCAAATTTCTAGTTGGGTTAAGGACCTTCAGAGAGTTTGTAGACTAATGGGATTAGAAGAATCAGTAATGATCGAGAGGTACGCTGCTTTAATGTCTGATGAACCGTATAGCTCGTATATAGAAAAATATGTGACCGCTACAGATTTTTCTGGGCTAAAGGAATCCCTGTGCTCTGCTTTTCTTGATAAAATTTCACCGGCCGAAAAACTTCAACATGCAAGTTATGCAAGTTAGACAAGAAAATAATGAGCAATTCGTAAGATTTTTTATGCGCATTAATGCAGAATTTGAGAGCTATTCTTCTTTAGTTAAAAATGTTCCGGGAAGCGAATCCCTCCTTCCAGGTATCAATTTATTAAAACAGCAGGCCTTTGAACAAGGATTACATGAGAATATCAGGAGATTCATTCGTGAAAAAGGGTTATGCGCAGATATTACAGAAGTATTTCAAAGGGCTAAATTATATGAAGAAATTAACGGAATTTGTTCAGGGATGGCCTCCTTATCAGCGGCGGTGTCCACACCCTCTCATAATTTAAGTAGCCGAGGTTCTCGTTATGAGCCAAGAAGAGGACGGTTTTTGAATAATAGGGCCAACTTTCACAGAGGTCGTGGGGGCTATATTCCTCCTAATAATGGTTCATATGTCGATCCCCCCCACCGGGGTAATTTCAGAGGAATAAATTCCAGGAATTTTCGGTCTTCTTATAATAACCGAGGTAATCGAGGTCCGAATCAATCCGGCTACTCTAGACGGGGAAATTTTTATAACTCGTTTAATTCTCAAGAAAGTACTCATGGATATCAAGGCGCTAATCCGATTCCAATCCAGACAACTAATGCTAATGCTTCAACTTCCGTTAGTAATAATCCTGATATACAACCGAGAAGAAGTGTTTTCTGTGTTATATGTAAAACAGATAATCATCACACTTATAACTGTGAAATTGTTAAAAAAGGCCGACAGGCTATTCAGGCTGAAAACACAGAACAGGGAAACTAAAAGGGCCAATTAGTACGGAAGAGTATATTTTGGCTTTTGATGATTCAAAATCTCTTCATAAACCTTGTTTTTTAAATTTTTCTAATAGTAATAGGAATTCTTTTCCGCTTTTTAATAAGGTTTCAATTTATAATGTGGAATGTGACTCCTTTTTGGACTGTGGTTCAGAGAAGTCTCTCATTTCGAAAGCCTTCTTTGATTCCTTCCCTCAGCGTAATAGAGAACCTCTTAAACCTACAAATACTGTGATTAAATCACTTTCAGGACATCAATTACCTGTAGTGGGCATTGCAAGGTTACCATTGATATTACCTGGTACAAATATGACAGTTAATCTTTACTGGGATTTTTTGGTAGTTGATAATTTGCCTTTCGATGTAATTTTAGGGTTTAATATTATGCAAGAATTGGACAGTTCCTTGCACTTTCGTGAAAGGAAATTAGAATTTGGAACCAAGGTCAAAAATCAAGTGGGTTATAATGATGCACTAGCATGCGGGAGTGTAGTAGTGAGGTCTGACACACGAGTTGACCCTGGAACATTTAAAAGTATAGATTGTAAGCTGATTACTGCAGAAAACATTTCAATTATTGATGGCGATAACTTAATTATTAGTCCTAAACCAGAATATGAAGAATTTTTACATGATTATTTAGGTATTGTTCAGGGACATAAGACATATCTTCTTATTTTTAATGACTCTGAGGACACCTTGGAGCTAAAACATTACACAGAAATAGCAAACTTTTCGCGTGTGCCCAAAGAACATTTAGTAGCATTTTCTGAAACTTCTGATGAGGTAAAGTCAGTTGAGGACAGTCAGGAGGCTACTTGGGAGGATGAAGAATTTCTTTCTAAGTTTGATCTTTCTACTGTACCCAAAATAGTTTTCCAAGAGTTAGTTCAATTGCTCTTAGCTAATAAAGGTTGCTTTTCTAAACACGCGTATGATGTATGCAAAAATGATTTAATGGTTTTTCAACCTGATATACCACTTGAAACAGATTTCAAACCACCCAAGCAATTTAGAATTCCCCATAAGATGGCTTTAGTGCTAGAAGAACATATACAAGCTATGCTAAAATCCGGTATAATAGAGGAAAGGACATCTTCCTTCCCTTCTCCTGTTTTCCTTATAAGGAAACATTCTGTCAGTAAAAATGAGGCTCTTAACAGAGAAAATACTCGATTTCTAATTGATTTACGTACAGTTAATAATAACATGAAAGACACAGCCTTCCTAATCCCTCGAACTTCCGACATTTTACAAAATTTGTCGAAAGGAACGTTCTATAGTGAATTTGACATGCGCAGTGGTTTTTTCCAAATTTCTATTGATGAAAGGTACCAAAAATTCTTCTCGTTTTTATCACCTTTAACTGGCCGCAGCCATTGCTACACAAGAATACCACAGGGAAGTGTATTTGGGCCAAAAGCTTTCGCTAGCTTCATGGATAAATTATTTCCAGAAGGTTACCGTTCCTTCATTTTCAATTTTTTTGATGATATATTCATTAAAACAGAACCTTCAAACCCTAATGAGCACTTATTTCATCTCCAGAGATTCTTTGCGCGTTTAAAAACTTATAACATTAAATTGTCAGCGTCTAAGTCACAACTTTTTAAAGAATCTATTCCAGTATTAGGATTCATAGTGTCACGTGACAAAATTAAACCTCAATTATCCAAATTAGATGCTATTGAAAAATTAGTAAGGCCAGAAAATATTTCTGAATTAAGATCTCAATTAGGACTTTTCAACTATTATAAATGTTTTTATCTTAATTATCATGATTTAATAGCTCCTTTGACAAAATTATTAAAGAAGACCCAAGCGTGGACATGGAAGGAAGAGCAAGAGATCACTTGGTTGTCCTTAGTTGGACAAATAACTCGTAAAGATAGTGAAATTGTAATTCATATGGCAAACCCTGAAAAAGATTTTGAATTATTTGTTGACTCCTCTGAAAATGGGGTCGGGGCTATTCTTTGTCAGGAAAAAGATGACGGAAGGATGGGAGTCGTTTGTTCTTTTAGTAGAGTTTTCTCTAAACCATTTTCGAAGCAGTCTTCTATTGTTAGGGAATTATACGGCTTATATGAAACTCTAAAAAGCTCTCAGATTCAGTATTATATTTGGGGAAGACGGTGTAATATTTATGTGGACGCTAAAAATTTAGAGTATTTACGTAAACACAGGGATCTCTCTAGTAAGATGTACCGAGTATCATTACTGATGGATAATCCCTTATATACGTATAGACACATTCCTGGGACTAAAATGATAGCTGATATTTTATCGAGGCCATGTCGGGAGATTAGACAGCAGTCAGACCTTATATATGGTTCATAACGAACTAGAATTTTTAGCAGCGGGCGTTTTTAGTAGTAATCAATGTAGATTGCTTAGGTCTGCAAGCTGAGGAATTGAGCCACGGACAATTACGGGATCCCGAGATAAGAATTGTTATTGATTTATTGAAAGAGCCGGATGTGTCGAAGGACCACCGTGCTCAAAAGAGGAGCTCCATATATGATAAGCCCGCTGAGTCACAAGTGGATACTGACCCACATTCCTGGTGTGAACCAGGGAACCAGAAGGATTGGCCAATCCGCGGTGAGCATAGTGTCTACCGCATTTTTAATTTTGATGATATGGATATTGAAAAAAAGAATATGATATTTGATAAAGTCTCTTCGTGGTTCGTTCCTATTATTCAAGAGTTAGTTTTAATAGATGACGTTCTCTATAGAATTGAGTATGCTCCGAATAGTCATTCTAGGCTAAACCAAAAAGCAGCTGCAGAACCATCTATTCAGATAGTTTTGCCTAGAGCGATGATTCCAGGCATCTTAAAATTATTTCATGATCATTTATTGCTTGGTAGTCATGCCAGCTACGAAAGAACGTTATGGAAACTCCGACAGTTTTGTATTTTTGAAAATATGGCCTCCATTATTAAGGAATTTGTCGCTAATTGTGATTTGTGTAACCGCGCAAATTGTAAGAAAATTAAACCTCCTCTCGGAGAAAATTTGACACCAAATATGCCTTTTTTGGCTTGGGGAATTGATGCTGCAGGCCCGTTCCCAATAACAAGTGCAGGTAATCGTTACGTATTGTTAGGGGTAGATCTTTTCAGTGGATTAGTTGTTTTGCATAGTGTACCTTCGTTAAATACCGAATTTACTATGAAATTCTTATGGGAAAGAATTTTCGCTTATTATGGACTGCCCGAGGCAGTGCTCTCTGACCATGGGTCAAATTTTGACTCCACAGAGATCAGAAAAATGTTCAAAGAATTAAATTGCAAAAAGATATATTCCAGTCCGTATAACCCACAAAGCAACGGTGCTGTGGAACATAAAGTAAAGATATTGAAAAAGATTCTTTCACACACATGTGCAAATCTTTATCAAGTAGAATGGGATCAAAAATTACCGCTTATTATGTTAAGCATGAATGCATCTTTAAATAGTGTGAGGAAATTTTCTAGCTTTACAATAGCACATGGATTTAATGGGAGAACCTTGGCCGATTTGGCAATCGGAAAACCAACAAGTGTAAATTACTTCGACGGCTATGAATCATATGTAACACGGTTAGTTCAGAATATAAGCGAAATACACCAAGTGTGTGCTAATGAAATTAAAATTCAGAGAGCCAAACAAGCTCACCATTATAATAAGACATCAAAGGAGGTTACTATTGAGGTGGGTGACATCGTATACTGTCGGGACATTACTTCAGTAGGAAGAAAGACAACCAATTACTCTTTTCGTGGTCCATATGTTGTTTTGGCAAAATTATATGGGAATGTATTCTATTTAGGATCATTAAATCCCTCTGAAGGACGTAAAAGAACTGCCAATGGTAGGCATTTAAAAAAATTAGATCATGAACCTTTTTTAAAGTATAATCCAAAATACGCGGAGCCTTATGACAGGCTCATCACTAATTCAGAGAAAAGGATGGAAAATTCCAAGTCAGAATGCAATGATTGTACACCTGATGCAGGTGAAAAGGCACCCTATAATCTTAGGACAAAAAGAATAAATCCATTATTAATGTTGGAAAATGTAGTACCTGGATCTGCTCCTGACTCAGGAACGGAGCAAGAGACTCCGTATTCTCCTTCTGATCAATCTTCCCAATTGGAAGATTGTGTTTCCGAAAATAATGCTACGCAACTATCTGCTATGCAGCAGGAACCTTTAATTGACACCGAATTTCAATCCTCTATACAAAATAAAGATTCTGATCCAGTAGTTGTAGAACAACAGAATGTAACAAAAGGAAGAGAGGGTAATCCATTCTACTCCTTAAGAAAGTTAAAATAACTGTTGTATTCAGCTTATCCATATTAGCCTTCATCACTTCTAAATTTTCCAGCAACCTCATCCGTTTCTTTCAATAGTAAATTGAACTCTTGCTATTTATGAAATTCTTATATACACTGATTGTTATATCCTCCTTTTCAACAAGGAATAAAAGTGATAAAAATTTTGCTGAATTAAAGGTTGAAACCTGGTTTTTGTATTGTGTTAATAATTTAAAACCCTAGAGATTTTGGCTTAACTTAGGGGAATATTCATTGTCTCATATTCATTTTAATCATATGAATTTCAATTTTTTCAGATGTTTATTACAATGGATCGATGTTGTATTTTAAATTAATTTCCTTCTTATGATATTGTTGCCAAATAATTCCGATATTACTGAGGAACCAAAAATATCTGAAGACCGGGAAGTTGGATTTCATTTTACGAGTGAACTGGTCAACTGAGTACAATGGTTACGGAATGAAATTACAAAATTGCAATTCATTAGAATTGATCTTTTCTTGCTTTCTTCTTTTGCCCTTAGCCCTAACGGAATAGATGTAGCTAGAACTTAACTTAGAAAGACGGTGACGGATTTAGTTATGATAGATGGTTTGGTTATGTAGCTTGATGTTTGGGTTATGTGTGATTCTTCTCTAGTTACTGAGTTTCTATTAACTTTTAAGCACCAATTAACATAACAATAATGTATGCAATAATTAATAGGAAAAAAAAAAATATATATATATATAATTTAATAAGAATATTTACATTTAAATAATAATTGACCTTCTAAAACCTTTTACTTATAAGAAAAATAATAGTCGTTTGTTGCCCTTATTCTGTTCAATGGCCTTCAAGAAAAGAAAAGAATCGTGTTGTAAAAAGGTTCTACGTTCCTTAATGACACGATAAGGCACGATCGTAGATGTGAGGAAAATAGACCCAGCACCGCAAAAGATAAAATAGTATTAAATCATTAAAGGCTAGCGAACAGAAGCTACCTTCAGCTGATAATCTTCTGTCTAGTAATAGTCTTACAATTTCTTGGTCACTTACTCATTCAATAGCGTTGCTGCCTAAAATTCAATTGATTTTCTATTGCTGTATACTAATTATGTATTTAATTCTGTGTTTCAGTGTTTTCTTGTCTTATGATTTATCCTTGTAAAGGCCAGCGCAATTGAGTGGGACGACCATAATGGTTTTCTTTGGATATTCGAAGATATCGGCACAATAATATCTTTAAAAACTTTACGCAAGCTTATGTTACAAGGTCGGATTTGTAAGAAATGTCCTTCTAATTTTAAAATTAATATCAAGTTGCTATGAATCCGGCTTAAGCCAATGCCTTTTAGGGTATTGAACCAGATAAACTTATTTTTGTAACCCTTTCCCTGTACACAATTTCCTTATGTTGCAATAGAAACCCTTTTTCTTAGAAGGGTTGAATTAGCTACGTTGTTTGACAAACAAGGGAACATATCTTTTGATATAGCGGGAGACTGAGGAGGGAAGTCAGTTGGGTTTTTGGCTTTGCGCAAGCTTTTCGTATGCATGTAGAATGTAAGTCTAATATGTTCCTTGCTCTTTCTTAATTTTATTATGTTAAAATCTTAGTAAATGGATATATATATATATATATCCCATTCTTTAATATTATTATTAAATTCCTTTAAGCAGGAACATATTAGTCTTAATATACTAGTTATTATGCTTGCTTTCCTTAAATAATAATAAACTTTACTTCAAGCAATTATAGAACAAGAATTGATCTTCGATTATGAATCATAATTATTGAACATTGAGTTTATATGAAATAACTATTAATTAAAAAGTTCTCTTTTTTAATAATAAAATCTTAGTTTTTCTTATACCTGTGTTGTCTTGTATATTTATTTTCGATGATCAGGATTTTGTCAAGATATCTCTCTCACTTGGTTCATTTCGTCTATTGAGGCTTATTTAGGGGATCTCGGGTCTCATGGCTGAGTTTGGGCATGGAGTCATCACCATGAGAAGAACCCCCCCCCCCTTACACTACTACTACCGCACTACTCCATTTACTTGAACTATAAATAATCCAAACTCTCCATTTACACCGTTAATTCGAAATAGATCAAAGGACGCTAGGTATATCCGTATATGCAAATTGTCAATAGAGTGTATCTCGAGAATTGATTTGGCTATTAATGTGGAAATTTCGGAAAATGCCTAAAGGGAAAAATCGTCTGACCAGAAGGCAACATGTGTAAGTTACCACTAATATTACTGTAGCTCATGAAGCTAATGGTATTAAACGAAAAGACCATATGCATGCAAGCTTACAAAAGGGCATATAAGCAGTGTCATAGGCTTTGGTTCTCCATAATAGCTAAAAATACCATTAGAACTTTTAAAGGAGCTAATTAGAATGGAAATTACAATTTCTAGTGCCGTTTTTAAGAGTAAAAAAAATTTGAATGCCAAGCAGCCCTTCTCCCAAGCCCATTCATTTACCAGACACATCCAGTCAAAATTTTGAGACAGCTAATTCGTTCAGCAAAGTAGGGTCCAGCAACTATTTCTCTTGGGTTATTGGGTATGTCAACCCCCCAAAATTACGCAATTGATCCATTATCTCAATTACTACTACTATGCTATTACTAAGCTATTACTACTACTATGCTTAAAAAATAAATCAAAAGGCACTGTGTGTATGGTTGCCAATAAGACACTTCAACAATGTCTCTAGAACGACTGGGATATTAAGCTGAAAGTTTCGGGGCTATTACTATTACTACTTCTGCTCTTATAATTTAAATAAATCAATTCAAAAAAAAATCTGCTCTTATAATTTTAATATGTAAGCATATTCAGGTTGTCAAAGACCATAGACAGAATATTTTTGGAATGATATTCCGGTTTATTTTTCAGGCCAACTTGATGGGGTATAAAATTAAATTAAACAATGCTATTTGCGTCCAGATTAAAAATTGTCGAAAAAGTTTCTTCAACATAAAATAGCAAGCCAAACTATGGATTCTTATAGAAAAAAAAACAACAAAATGATACAATATGTTGTTTTTTTTTTCAATGAAAAAGACTATGGAAATAAAAAACGAACAGAAATTAAATGAAAAAAACCTTCTGCAAAACAAGTTTTTGAGACAAAAGTAAAGAACTCCATTAAACCAAAAATGAGCAGAAATAAATTCAAATCATGTTCCAAGCAAATACCTGCCACAAATCACCATCAATAAATAAATGAAACCCAAAATGAACAGAAACTACATTAAATAACCAAGTCAAACTCAAAGCGAGCAAAAATCAACATGAGTTGATTACATAACCCTCATGCCATCTCAAGGCCAGAACATAAGTGTCTTCGTTCTTTATCTACAACCCTTATTTCTTGGGGACGGGATGTGTCTTTTCTTGCATATGCTGATGATATTATCCTATTGAGCCGTTCTAAAGCTAGTCTAATTAAGAATTTTAATTCCCTTTCTAGTCTGCTTAATGTTCGTGGCCTTTCTATTAGTATTAAAAAATGTCAATATTTTCCCGTTAATGTTAATGACCGAGCTGAATTAATTTGCGATAGAAATATATCATTTCCGGTTTCTGATGCTGTTGTTTATCTTGGGTTACCTTATTCTGCTTCAGCTCGTGAATCTAAGTTGATGCTAATTTTACATATTCAAGAAAAAATTAGAAAGGCGTTTGGTTCCATAATACGGCTACGTGGTGTTTATCGTCGTGAAATTCTAGGTTCTCTTTTTAATGCAGTTGCCCTCCCGCATGTTCTTTATCCTTCCCTTCTTCTTCGAGATTTTAAAATTTGTGATTTTTCAGCAATTCGCGTTTGTTATTTTAAATATTGTAAGTTTTTACTTGGTTTTCCAATTTCCTTTAGTAATTCTGAATTAGTTTCAAAATTTAAAATTAAAGAGCCGTTGGAAATAGCCAAGGTAAAAATAAATAATTTTTACCGTAAATCTGAAAATATACTTTATGTTCATAATCTTTTTCCTTTTTTTTCTATAGTTTAAAAAGTGCATGATTTCATTATTACTATGTGTTGCATTTGATTATGTTTTCTTTTGGGCAACTTGTAAATTGTTGCTATGTTTGATGGTGTGTTATTTGGATTTTTGAAGAGTTATTTAATTATCTTTTATACTCCTCGTTTTTGAGGGAAATAAATAAATAAATAAATAAATAAATAAATAAATAATTTGCTCTTCACTGAAAAAGAAATATGTTTTAAATGTTTTCATTTTTTTAACTTTATAAATTAAAAAAATATCAAAACTTTAAGGAATAAATATCAGGTTATGCATATTAAATTGAAAGCCCATGGTCATTTTTTTGTAATGGAACTCTTTAGTTTTCTTTGAAAACTTGTTTTGTGGAAAGTTTGTTTTCATTTAACAAAATAGAGATAGAGATTCGTTTAAGAGGACCGTTTAAAATCTAATTTTTATATCTAATTGATTTTTGTGAAGTTGACTTGATAACCACAATCACGAAGTACCATATGACACCAAGAAAGTGTACTTTGAGTTTTTCCCATTTTTTGAATGAAAATTGAAAAAAAGTCCCTTTCTAATGAAAAGCCTACAAAAAAAAAAAAAAATTCAAAATCTAGTTTGGTGCAAGAATTTGGGAGGAGGGGGCATGAAGCTCCCCTCAATCACCCACAATAGAAGTAGCACACAGGCTACGATGTAGAGATACGTTCAAGGGTGAATTCAAAGCTATTGATCGTATCAGCGTGATTTTTGTAGATTTATAGTGGAAAGGGCAACTGAAAGCCGCATTGGATGGTGATAAAATTTTTAGGTCTAGGTAGGGTTGTATCCAGTTTTTTTCGAGGGGGGGATTACACAAAAACTTTAGAGAACGCACTAAGTATTTGTTTATATTCATTTTTGTTACGCTTTAAAGATTCTGATAAACATTTGGGGGGGGGGGGGCGTGTTCCAGCCCCCTAAGCCCCCTTCTCCCTGGATACGGTCTTGGGTCGAGGTTACCTTATTCTCTTAAGTTTTTACCAATTAATAAAATCTTGTTCAAAAGAATCAAATTATATTAAGAAAAAAAGATGCTTTAGTCTATTGGTTACGGTGCTGCTTGATGGTTTTGGTAACGAAAGTTTTAATCTTGGATAGAACAATCTTCTGCTTTTTAATGCACATTTTATTAAAAGCGCCCATTCATTTCCCACGATCAGTTCTCGCTAAATATTAGTCAAAAATGCAAAAAACGATGAAAACACTAATTTTTGTAAATTATTTTAACTGAATACATTAAATTCCTTTGATTATTTTTTACAGATAATTGAATTTTTATTTGCAACTTCTCAAAGAAGCTAAGTAGGCTACTTTTCTGAAAACAATCCTTATTTCGTGCTGACTTTTTGCATTTCTCATAGTGTCAGAAAAAAAAAATTAACACTATCATAACTAAGATGACTGAATTCAACAAATGAATCAGAATTGAATCGTTAATATATATGTATACTGATATTCATCCCTGGAAGTATTAATAATTTTCGATATATTCAAGTTTAAAAAGATAAAACATTTAAAATGTATTTTGTTTTCAGTAAAGTGCAAGTTATGTTCTGGTCTTTAAAGGGAATGGAAGGGAGGGGGTGTCAGTCCTACTCATCTTAGTTTCTGAACGTTTTGAGCTTGACTCGGTTACTTAATGTAATTAAATAAAAAAAATCAAGTTTTTTAACTGAAAGTAAGGAACGTCGTTAAAACTTAAAACGAACAGAACTTATTCCGTATATGAAAGGGGCTGTGCCCTCCTCAACGCCTCCCTCTTTACGCTAAAGTTTTTTATTGTTTAAAAAAATAGAGTTGTGGGAAAGTCAAACTTTAGTGTAAAGAATGAGCGTGGGAGGGGGCCTAGTTGCCCTCCATTTTTTGTCACTTAAAAAAGGCACTAGAACTTTTAAGTTTCATTCCAATGAGCCCTCCCGCGATATTATTTGACCACTGGGTCGATACGATCACCCCTGGGAAAAATAAAAACAAAAAAAATAAACACGCATCCGTGATCTTTCTTCTGGCAAAAAATGCAAAATTCCACATTTTTGTAGATAGGTGTTTGAAACCTCTACAGTAGGGTTCTCTGATACGCTGGATACGATGGTATGATTTTCATTAAGGTACTATAACCCTTAAGGGGTATTTCCCCATTTTTTCTAAAATCAGCCAAATTTCCTCAGGTGCGTAACTTTTGATGGGTAAGACTAAACTTGAAGAAACCTATATATTTGAAATCAGAATTAAAATCTTATTCTTTTGGTGTATCTATTGGTATAAAAATTCCGTGTTTTAGAGTTTCGGTTACCATTGAGCCGGGTCGCTCCTTACTTACAGTTCGTTACCACGAACCGTTTGATTTCTGTTTGTTATAGGTTTCATCTATTTATTCGTAATAATTTGTGGTTTATTTTACACTTGAAAAATTATTTAACTTTATTTCTGCTCATTTTAAATTTATTTCTGCTCATTGTTGGTTTAATGTAGCTCTTTCCTTTTCTTTGAATAAACTTCTTTCCTGGAATTTTTTTGAAATTAATTACTTAAAATGTTAACTGTGAGATTTCATTTGCTCCTTGCTGTTTTTGGCAACCCCAATGGACTTCGCATCATCAAACAGTGCGTGGTAACGAACTGTAAGTAAGGGGTGACTCAGGCATTAGGTTAAATACGCAAGTTTGATAATAATTTATACATCAAAAGAATTTTCTGTTTATGTTTTTTCTAAATATATAAATTCATTAAGAATAATGTTACCAACCAAAAGCTTCGAGCCAGAGAAAATTTACCTGATTTTCACAAAAGGGGCGAAACCTCGAGATTTTACAAGGAAGCAATTTCACGCCAGCGGAGAGTACATGGGAAGAGAGGGAAGGGGACGTCCTGGGACCATTTGAAAAACAGTCAGAAATTAAATTTAAAAGAAAAACAGGTTGTTTCAACTGGAAATAAGAAACAACGTTAAACGTTAAAACGAGTAGAAATTACTCTGTATATGAGGGTAACCGCGTCCTTAACCCCCTTTCTGTATACTAAAGCCTTAAAGCTCTTAAAAATCCTTAGACAAAACTGCTTTTCCGTTTACAGAATTTAAGAGAAGAAATTGGGTATAATTTAAATAAGATAGTGGAACAAAAAAAAGAAAAAAAGCAGCGACAGCAAACTTTAAATAATAAAAATCCGAATAATTTGACTTCACCTCCAGTGAGCCTTTATAAACGGGAAAGAAGTTAAAGTTAAATTACAAAAAACATATAAAAAACACATACTTACACACAAGAAAAAATAAGTAAAACTGTATATCTTAATAAGCTCAAAAATACTGCAACTATTTTAAATAGCCTGAATAAGCACGCAGAAATCACAAAAGATTGCGAACAGAGAGAAACTTTTGTCATTTTAGTGCGCTTATTCAGGCTATTTTCAGTAATTGAAGTATTTTGGAGGCTATTAAAATATGACGTTTCTTTATATTTTCTTGTATGTATTCTTTTTGTTTTGTCTTTTTCTTTATGCGTTTTATTTAATTTAATTTATCTTTTTTCACCCTTGATAAAGGGTCCCTGAGGTGGAGTCGAAATGTTCAGAATTTTAGTGTTTAAAGTTTTTTTCTTTTTTTGCTGTTTTTGTTCCACGTGTCTCATTCAAATTCAATGGTATTTGTGTTTGAGCAGATTTTCTTAATGAATTGTAACAAAAAGTCAAACTTTACCGTACAGTGTGAGTTGAGGAAGAGGTATCCCTCCTCACATACCAAATAACTTTCGTTCGTTTCAAGTTTTAACGTTGCTCCTTGCTTTTTTTTTTTGAAAAAAGACTTGTTTTTTATTTAATTAGGTTAAGGATTATTTAGATTAAGGACATTTTTAAGGCTTAGTAAATTGAGCATCTGATATGTCGGAAGTCTACTATCCAGTTTAACCTAAATGCATCTGCTAAATATTTCCGGGAATAAATTGCAAGGTTTGAATTGAATTGGACGGTTTTCAGTGAATTATTTAAAAAAAGAAAGATTTGTTTTACGATTCGTTATGTCACACTTCCTAGTGTCAGTCAAATTGGCTTCCGGATAAGACGCTAGTCTTTTGGTGCTCAACTTTTCTTTGATTAAAATGAAAAACAAAGTTTTTCTTATGGTAAAGGGCCAAGATGAAACTTAAACCCTAATTTTTAGGATTTCGAAAAACTAGCGCTTCATTGAAAACATAAAACCCAACAAAAAAACAAAAAAAAGTACCGTATTTTGACTTAGGAGCAGAAACGTACTTAAGTAGCCTACAGAAAATTAAAGGAAAGTTTTAAAATTTCCATTGCTCATTCGCCGAGCGTCATTTTCGATCTACTGAAAATATAACATACTTTCAATATTTTTCCTTTTACCATTCATGGTTGCAGCTAGACCCCGGCGCCGCGCCGGCGGATCGACCGAATGCCACCGACAAGAGGCCCGGTTGAACGTTGCCGAAATATCATAACGCCGCCGGCGCGCCTCAAGCGCGCCGCCGCCGGCAGAGGCGGTGGCGTTCGGTCGACTTTAAATTAATTTTGCGGCAATTCTTTATTGCGTCAACCGCAAAGCCGGAGCTTTTCCTTCTCGTGTGGTTTAGTATTTCAATTTTCCTGATTAGAAATTAAGCAGGATTTGCACTATCCCCGAACTTTCAGGCATTTACCCGAAAATCTATGCGTCATCCCGAAAAAGAATTTGGTTCCCCAAATCCCTGAAAATTACGCAATCACGGTGCCACCCCTAGCGATTTATCATCAGTGACTTTCCCTGCCAAATATTACTTTACATGCCATAATTCTTCCCTACTCGCTTGTTCATTAGTTTTCGTCTCTTTTCTTACTTTGCATAAGAACTAGACAGATGCAATATGCAATTGCAAATATTGCAATATACACAGTTCTTCATATGTTGACAAAAAAAAGTATCGGCTTTATGAAATGAGTTTAAATCATTTCAAATGCAGTTTCCCAATCCTATTTCTTACATCGTTCGTAGTCAAGAATTTAATTTTTATAGTCGAATATAATTATAGAACGCATTCACTACTATACAAGCTTCGGCCTTCAGTTGGATTTTGAAATTAATAGCCGACAGATTGTTTCTACAGCTGAATTGTAAGTTTGCATATTTTTTTCTAGAAGGGGGAGGGATAGGGAGGTATTACATTTAAATGATAATATCTCAATTTTTTTTTATTGAAAGCAGGGATCCCAAAAAGTTAATTTTATTTTAATTTAAAGCAGAGACGGCATCCTGTCAAGGTGGTATCCAGAAGGGGGGGGGGTAGTGAGCTATCATATTTAAGTGATAATACCTCGATTTTGTTAATAATAAGTTAATAAGTTATTTTTTTTATTTAAAGCAGATACTGTATCCTATCAAGATGGTATCAAGAGGGGGGGGCATATGAAGTTATTATAATTAAGTGATAGTGCCTTGTTTTTTTTTTATTGAAAGCAGGGATGCCAAAAAGTATAAAAGTTGACAAAAATTAACAAGATTTTCATGAGTTATACTTGATACAGCACTTGCATGGCTTTATTGTCCAAAGGGCAAGGGACATATGCGTCCAACCTGTTTTTTTCTTATTGATGAAACGGGTTTGCTTTGAAAACATTCATTCATAAGTACCAGGCAGATTCATACTAAAACAAATTGGTGTGACGAAATCGATATCGACATCCCGACCTAACGTTGCGCTCTGACAATGGCGCCCTTGGTCCAGTGCCCAAGTTACATTAAAAGCCAGGTCATAGTAAAAGCTTTCAATTTGGAAGGTTCACGGAGGAGTCTTTGACAGGCTTATGACCTCAGGGCACTAGATGTCGCAACGTTCTTACGTATCTACAGTGGTTTAAAAAATTCGATCACCCCACAAATGATTACCAAAAATATGCACAAATATAACAAATGTAACATTTGGAATATTATAACACTTTTTTCAAAGCTTTGAAGAAAAGCAAAAAAGGTTAAATACCCCTAACTATGCTTGAAAGCTATTTTAATAAGACACTCTTTGGAGATTTCCATGGAAATGACCATAGCAGAAGCTTTGAGCCTGGGTTGGGATCAAAGAGGAGTCTTTGAGTATCTTGACCACAGGTGACTTATTGTTGCGACTTTCTTAAATTTGGTAATTTTTTTGAGCATTTGGAAACCAAAGCTTAAACTCAATAACTGATTCTAAGTGTCCTAAGATACTGCTTGGATTAAAAGTGACGAACTAGGATGAAAATCTCAACATCTTCCTGGAGCTGCTTCAGTCTGCACATTATTTCATTAATTACATTTAAAACGGACGAGCTTTTCATTTTTTACCTAAAAAAATAGCTGGCACTTCATTTTTCTTCTTACCGAATAAACCATTAGCTGTTTTTTGTTTCATTGTAATTGAAGTGTTCTCATGTGAAGTGATAATCATGTATGTTTCAATTTGATAAATTCACTCCTTTTAAATGCAGTTTATAATTTGACTGATATTAGGTATTTATCAGTTTATAATTTGGAATGAACCCCCAAAAGAAAAATGAATAATATCCAAAATAGCAGCCAAAAGCAATAAAAAAGCAGCAGTTCAGCCTTAGCCCACATGACATATATTCTATAAAAGAACCAAAAAGAAAACTTTAAAATGTATTTTTTTAAGTTGTTATTAAAAACCAGACTTTTTAAGTCTGAATTAAAAACCAAACTATAAGAAGACTTTTTAGGAATTCAAAAGAGCAAAAAAAATAATCAATATCAAAGTCACCCATTTCAAATGTTTTAAAGGTGACGAAACAGAAGTAGAGGAGGGGGTGCTACTCCGATCAGGGCTCCTTATATGGGCATAGAACCACGTGGTTTATGGATTTTGTCAGTGAGAATGAAAAAACAGGAACTTTCTCACATTTATGTCTGTTTTTATGGTTTTTGTCAGTGAGAATTTGAAAAAACAGGAATTTTGTCACATTTATGTCTGTTTTCTTGGTTTTTGTCAGTGAGAATGAAAAAACAGAAACTTTCTCACTTTAATGGATTATTGAGTCTAATCAGGGCAGGTCAATGACACTTCCTTCTTGTTGTTGCTCGATGCAAATGTTATGATCCAGAAATAGTATTTGTTGTTGGTTGCTCGACCCAAATGTTATGAGTTTCCCGGAAACAGTTAGATCACGTGTTTCCTTCTCAGCCAATCAGAGGGCTTGTTTACATATTAGCGGCGGAGAGAATATAAGGAAAGGATTTTTGCTATAGTTTTATTAGTCTGTGAATATAATCAAAGGAGTGAGAAGAACAGTTTTGACTTTACTCATTTGGATATATATTTGTGTTGATGGCGATGAGTGGAATGTTTACCCTCTTAGAAGTTGATAGTGGAGTTGATGGTAATAATACAAGAGCACCAAACATTGCGGTGGAAATCACGAGAGGATCACGGCTTTGTCTGGAATGGGATGCAGTATATGCAAGATATGTGATATCCTTGAGCAAATTTAAAATGGAAGATCAATTATGTTTCGCCGCTAAAGTTGATATAGCACATGTGAATAGACTTCAATGTGCTTTAAGTGCATTGGTGAAACATATCGAAGACAATAAACTCTATCGCTAATTGTATATGCATAGTATTATTGATGTTATAATTATTCAATAAAATTGTTTCGAAAATGTCCCCATTTCTTTTCTGGTTAGGGCTAACGAATCAGGGTCAGTCTAGAGTCAGCAGTCAGAGTGAAAGGACTGAAAAATGAATAAATTTGAAAGAGAGAATTAGATCAAATCTAGTGTTTATGGAAAAACATTTGATTTTGGATGATGATTTTCTCGAGTTATCTCTTCAACGCAGGATATTCTCTCAGGGAACACTTGACAATATAATGAAAACTGATTCTCACCCATTGGACTATTGTATTAAACTTTTAAAATGTGATTCAAATGCTTATACTCAATTTATTGATATATTAATTGGAACAAGGCAGAATCATATTGTGGATATACTTTTGAAAACATTGCCAATGGATTCAATGTAGATGGCTCCTCCGTCATTCGAAAGAGGTAACGTCACAGAGTTACTCCTCTCCCCACATTTCCCCTCACGGAATTTATGGAGCGAGGATGATCAGTTTCGTTTTAGCTGTGAGAGAGTTGACATTGGAAACCGAAAAATGTTCTATATATGTCCATTGTGCTTGTACACTCTTGGCAGTTGGACACAATGTGAAATTGTACAATTATTGATGACTATAGTGAAAAGTGTAAATTATGTAATCCTTGCAAATTACATAGAGGCTATGCAGTACAAATTAAAGGTTGTAATTCATGTCTTGAAGAGGTGTGTGACTCTCACCCTAGAGGGCACCTGTGCTCCAATTGTCACCATGATAAATGTAATCAGTGGGAGAATACTTACCCCGCTATGATTGGAAAGAATCCTAAACGTGATTTTAGTTTATTTCTACGAGATTGGTATCGTCGTGGACTTAAATTATTCTGGGAAGAGGAATCTGGTCTACGATTCAACTGTTGGGGTAACAAGACAACCTGGTTTCTATGTCATCGCTGTGACGACACTGTCTACTATGACTATAAACCAAGTGATTTTTATTTGGCAGTTACCGAATGTGATTCACCACTTGAAAACACTGTATAAGATATTGCTTCAAATAGACAGATTGAAACTCGTGAATTTCATAATATGAATGCAAATAGTATCATTGACTATACAAAGAGATATGACAAGAGTGAAGTTACATTGTACTGTAGAAAATGTGACCCTGACTTTGCAGTCAATCAAGATCAATATACAGTGAATCCAAATGATTTACCAGCATTAGTGGTTCACGACAGTTGCCTATACATCGAAGAAGAAATCTAAAAGTGAAGATTTAAAGACATTGTTGTATATATACATTTTATTAATAAACAAATTCACAAACATTTTTAAGCACTTTACTCTTAGGGCACTGAAATCAATACTGTATAGGTCCGAGAGGATATTTTCCACTAGAAAGTCGTTCAGACGTGGATTGTCACTATAAATGTGGAGAAACTGCTTATAAGTATAGCCACGACATCGGAACACAAAATATAGTAGTGCATGGAAGCCGCAGCTTTTAGTCGTTAGATCCTGCACCCTCTTTCGATTTTGAATAATAGTTTTCCCACTGCTCTCAATATAGTTGCTGATGTGGGGTGTGTAGAATGTATAGGGTAGGCCAAGAGGATCAAAAAATTCAATCGTTTTCATTGTTTGATAGATGCACAGCCAATGACCCGTCAGGACAGTCGATGGACTGCTATTAACAATAATCAAGGTATTGTTCACACTTTGAATTTTTCCAAGATAGTCTGAGGGTAGACAATAGGATTTGTACTGGGACATGTAGGGATCCATATTAAATACATTGATTATTTGACTGGTGTTCATGGCGCCAAGTCTAGTAGAAAACTGCCTTCGGGAGTGATTTCCCAATAGGTTTCATATTGATTTAGTGAGATTAGTGCAATACTCTCAGCCAATGGGTCGGCAAATGTACACTCTAAACGCACAGTCCCCGTACGTACTATACTCATATCCTGTGTACCAGACAAATCCAGTACAATGATACCATGTGTTTTAGCAAACATATCTTCGGTTATTCCATTTTCAAATAGTTGTGAATCATGATCTAGGGTTTGCATGGTCAATTCGTACAATGTTCTATAGGATTTATCAAAAGATAGATTGTAGAGTGGGATACCGTTTACTTTGCACACAAGAGATGAAAGTCCAAACATCTCGAATTTATGTGGGCATTCAGTCCACGATCCTATTGCACTGGCGCTCTTTACAAATGCCAATGCAAGTTTCGAGGGGATTTCGCCATTGATAAAGGATGAATCGGTGAAGGTGCGTGACCCCATGGCAATGTGACGTTGATTGGTGATTGTATGGGGAACAAGAAGTTTAATGTTGTTACCATTGGCTCTCAGTTTTTCCACTGCCAATGCAACAGAACTCATAACCTGTTGTATGCGTACATGAAGTATTGCCGAGGTGAGGGAGAGACTTACATCGGGATTGGCAGCAAGTTCTTTTCTCAAAATGAAATTGGACGGTGCAAGCGTCAATTTTATATCCACTTTAACATTCGGCGGCAGCCATTGGGGTATATTAAATATTTCATGATATATTTTTCCAACTAGATGTAATTCACTAGTTGTAGCATTTTTTAAGTGCATCTGTACTATCAGTATTAGTAATATATTCATATCCATTGGAGGCGCCTCTCAATTCCTTGTATGACCTGGGTGTCATCAACATGAATTGCATATAGCTTGCATAGTTTGAGAGATTGTTGCTTGTGCTCACCAGCGTGCCATTGATGTAGACACTAATTTGACGAAATAAATTATGTAATATACAATTTTCATAGGATATCCCATCGGCTCGAACTGGCATTGTATTATCGGATTTCCGGACTTTCATTTGTCACATAGAAATCATTGGGCATTGTCAATATCTTCAGCACTGACCCAAGAATCAAAATCCGAGTTGTATCCTAGCCAGCGAACAAGCAACTGTTTCTTGCCCCTACGAGTACGACTCTTTAATATACTTTCAATTTGATAACTTTCACTAGTGTTTCTAACTTTTTGCAGTTCATATTCATAAAAACCGCCGAGAATCTCATCATCTTTGGTGTCTCGTAGTCGATAGGTCGTGGGCTCGGTGTCCAGGATTTTGGACACTTTAAAAAGTTCGGTGCTCCATAAATAATTCCCCTTTTCAAAAATATTGGTGGTTCTATTAATTCGAACAGTATCACCAACATTGAATTTCTTCTTCTTTTTCTTCTCATTGCCATTGGAGTATTGCTTTAGAAAAGCATCAAATGTATTTTCACTGTAATGAACATCCCGAGGGCTAGAGTTGAACAGAGATCGATGTGGTCGATGGTTGTATATCTGCATGATTTTATATCTAAATCATGAATAAAAGCAGGTGTATTTTTCAATGTGCAATATCTTGAAATTAATAGACGAATCGTTCTTATTAATCGTTCAGCCAATGCAGCCTTTATCGGACTGTGACTATGATAAAGTGTTGTATTATATTTCAAAAGAACTTTTGCACATGGGGATTAACAAATTCACTGCCACGATCTGATTGAATTTTTCTATACGAATCCTGTTCAAGAATACTTTCAATGGCCCGAGCAACTTCAACACCTCTCTTTGATCGCAGTGGAATGGCATAGGCATAGCGACTAAAGATACTGATTGCCACCAGAATATATTTGTAGGGTGCATTGTGACACCATTGAACTGCGTCTAAAGTTAAAAGATCCATTTGCATTATATGCAGAGGGAAAAAAGGCTTTAGTTTGTCGATATTGTTTACTGCGAAGCCTATGATTCCGGTGTAGTGTGTAACTCGGTTCATTTTCTAGATACTCTTTTGCATTTTTCAATGTGGTGCCAGAGACAACTTTAGAAAGCGTTTTGGGAGAACTTAAACTTCCCGCTTCACCAATATTTTCATAGACACCTTTCAGAACTTCATCCATTTTGAACGTAAACACGTAGTGTAATGTCCACTCCCCTTTTGCACACTGGAGGGTGAATCAATTCGTCTTCGCTTTTGACTAGCAGCCACAGGTGTTGTAAAATCAGTGGTGCTAGTATTTTCTTAGATTGTCTTCAAAATGTTCGACGGGCGAGAGGACAAGTTCAAATGATGTCGATTTATAGGGTTTTGCCATTCTCTAGAGAAAACTGTTTACAAGTCCTGCAATTATTGGCAGTAAAAGTGTGAAAAAAGCTACCGCCTACTTGAAGGAGCAGTTTTCTTTTAAATTTGTTTCCCTTGTTTTTACAAGCCAAGGCACGTACAGTGGAACGATGTTGCTTTGACTGTTGTCTAACACCTTCTGGCAGTTGAACTTTGCCCTCAGTTAAATTTGAACAAAGTTCAGATATTAGATTAATGAAATCATTGTCGACACCATGTTTAAGTATGGCCTTCCTAAGCAAGGGTTTTGAAGTGCTTAAAACGGAAAATAAATGCCGTTGTTCGTGTAGTTTCTTCAATGTCATAATAGCAACTAATAGCCTTTTTCTACTGTTCACCGGAAGATATACTGTAATTTCATTGTCGAAAATGTCGGTGACTACACGAAGATCCTCGGGCGTGCTCTGATTAAGATCCAGCAAAATATAACCGTAGGGTTTGCTAGTCGCCTGAGTGTACGCTGACAACAGAAATTTTGGGGCGCCGGGGTATATCTGTTTATTGAGAGTTATGAGCGAGCTAGAATCACGAACAACTCGATAGATAATATAGATAGTGGAATTCAAGGCAAGGGTTCGCATACATTTGCTCTGATGAAACAAATTGTGTAGAACTAGGGTTATGGAAATGTGTTCATGATGAGATCGGACAGTGAACAGTTGTAGCATTTCCTGTGAGAATTGTTCAATGGATTCAGCCAAATCATCAATAATCAGCCAGGAGTTCGGTTCAATACTATTGAAAACATCAAGTCCTCGTATGAATTGTATTGGTATGGTTGTGGCAATAGCTTTTATTTTATCATAGGACTCCTGCCAAATGCTATAGCAATAGTAGATTTTTTTCGGTTTTTCCAAAAACATTTTATCGCAATTTTGAATTATTTTAGCTAAAAGTGTTGTTTTCCCCGACATTGAGGGCCCACACAGAAACGATCTGAAGGGTGTTTTAATTGATTCATGCTGTTGACAACAGTCGGACTACAACTAACTGTAAATTATACGTGTCCAATGAATAAGTAGTAATTTTCCCATAGATCTATCTATTCAAGAACAACAAAAACAATATTTCATGGCTACATTTATTACGACAATATGAAAACAAATATTTGTTCAACATGAACACTTGGTCAACATGAAAACTCTATTTGTTCAACATGAACAATGATAACACTTTTTGTCTTTAAACACTTTTGTCCATCTACAGCACTTTTTGTACAACACTTTTCTGTACAACACTTTTGTCCATCTACAGCACTATTTGTACATCAACACTTTTCTGTACAACACTTTTCCATACAACAAAAACACACTTTTTGTACAACAACAAAATACACTTGGAACTAGCACAGTTGAACATTACAGTGATTGGTGGCCCCCCCACCCCCCGGGAGCCGGCCGCGGGAAGGGTCCCCCAACCCACCGGGGACCGCGATGGAAAAACAATAGTTGTCGTCACTGCTACAGGTTAGTGGTTGGGTTAGTTGGGTCAGTGGTGGTGGTTAGTTGGTTAGTTAGGTTAGTTTATCCAGACCAAGTTGATTACGATAGTCTGTGCATTCAACTCGGTCTGAAATACGATAGTGGCCATGAGGCAGGACACTCTTCTCGCCCGTCGAACATTTTGAAGACAATCTAAGCAAATTCATTAATGACGAGAATATTGCCGATGACAAAAAACTGCTTTTACTCCAAGATGCATTGCGTCGTATGGACAAACATAAACCTTATCGTGAGAGACCCGCCGCCGATCCCTCTAAACAGGAAACATCTCTTCAAGATTCTGCACAATCAAAGAAGAAGGAATTGAATTCGATTGTATTGAAAATTGGAAACCTATTGCCACTGTCTTATCGAGAACAGAGTAAAAAGATTATTATCTTATCTCGTGTTGGAAACTGGTGATCAATTTCAAGTCGAAAGCACCGGGAAGCGAATTATAATTCAGGGAAAAAGTTAAAATCTAGTTGATTTAATTTGTGATATGGTGACGAATCGTAAAGGGCTTTTATCCTTTGACGATAATCTATACACCTTTCTAAGTGTATCAAACTTTCCCAAAAGTCTTATTGGCAATAAGCAAATTCTAAAGAAACTAAGAGAATATAGTCCTCCAACAACGTCAACACCATTTAAAACAGAAGAAGATTCAATATTTGAAAATACTAGCACCACTGATTTTACAACACCTGTGGCTGCTAGTCAAAAGCGAAGACGAATTGATTCACCCTCCAGTGTGCAAAAGGGGAGTGGACATTACACTACGTGTTTACGTTCAAAATGGATGAAGTTCTGAAAGGTGTCTATGAAAATATTGGTGAAGCGGGAAGTTTAAGTTCTCCCAAAACGCTTTCTAAAGTTGTCTCTGGCACCACATTGAAAAATGCAAAAGAGTATCTAGAAAATGAACCGAGTTACACACTACACCGGAATCACAGGCTTCGCAGTAAACAATATCGACAAACTAAAGCCTTTTTTCCCTCTGCATATAATGCAAATGGATCTTTTAACTTTAGACGCAGTTCAATGGCGTCACAATGCACCCTACAAATATATTCTGGTGGCAATCAGTATCTTTAGTCGCTATGCCTATGCCATTCCACTGCGATCAAAGAGGTGTTGAAGTTGCTCGGGCCATTGAAAGTATTCTTGAACAGGATTCGTATAGAAAAATTCAATCAGATCGTGGCAGTGAATTTGTTAATCCCCATGTGCAAAAGGTTCTTTTGAAATATAATACAACACTTTATCATAGTCACTGTCCGATAAAGGCTGCATTGGCTGAACGATTAATAAGAACGATTCGTCTATTAATTTCAAGATATTGCACATTGAAAAATACACCTGCCTTTATTCATGATTTAGATAAAATCATGCAGATATACAACCATCGATCTCTGTTCAACTCTAGCCCTCGGGATGTTCATTACAGTGAAAATACATTTGATGTTTTTCTAAAGCAATACTCCAATGGCAATGAGAAAAAAAAGAAGAAGAAATTCAATGTTGGTGATACTGTTCGAATTAATAGAACCACCAATATTTTTGAAAAGGGGAATTATTTATGGAGCACCGAACTTTTTAAAGTGTCCCAAATCCTGGACACCGAGCCCACGACCTATCGACTACGAGACACCAAAGATGATGAGATTCTCGGCGGTTTTTATGAATATGAACTGCAAAAAGTTAGAAACACTAGTGAAAGTTATCAAATTGAAAAGATATTAAAGAGTCGTACTCGTAGGGGCAAGAAACAGTTGCTTGTTCGCTGGCTAGGATACAACTCGGATTTTGATTCTTGGGTCAGTGCTGAAGATATTGACAATGCCCAATTATTTCTATGTGACTTTTATGTCCAATGTTTCTGATCCTCTCTACAATGATCTGAATAGAACAAGTGATTTTTGGACGAAACTCTCCCCCACCATCAAATTCGACAGTGCGTATGAAGTGGCTCTTGTCGCCTGTATTCTCAAAAATACCTATGATATCCTGAGAAAGGATCGTAAATATGAAATAAAAATTAGACCCTATGATTGGCCGCCACCACCAGGTGATCATGAACAAATTCAAAAAATCAATTGGATGGATTATCCATATATTGAATTACCCTACGAGGAACTCACCTGTATGAATGATTTATGTCGTTCTATTAATAAAAGAATTTCCGCTCGTTAAAAAGGAGCTTTTCATTTCAACTATTCAAAGGAGGAGGGCAAGATCTACATTAGGTCACCTATTGCCAGTGAAAAGGTTATTCTCAATGATAAGCTAAAGGATGTTCTTGGCTTTAAGCTCAATATAATCAATGGCAAAAGTGCCGGAAACACTAATTTCATTTTCGCTGACTACCCGCCTGCCTTCTCCACAGACACTTGTATATTTCTCTACGCTTCATTTGTGGAAACATCACGGGTTGGTAATTCAAATGTTCCCCTCCTACGAGTTCTTGAACGAAAAACCAATCAAGAACATATTCACCACTACAATATAAAGCATCTTCAGTATATTCCCGTAAACACTTCCTATTTGGAACTCTGTCAGTTAACACTAAGAACCGAATTGGGTGATCCCATAGCAATTTCAAAGGGTTTGGCTGTGATTACATGCCATTTTCGACCCATCGTTCAACAGCAAGATGTCTAATAAAAAAGTGGTATTCACTTGTCCTGATATTGACTGCTATGTTAATACTCTTGGCCCAAGACAACAGGGCAATGGAATGGACTATTACAAAGGTCGCTCGTCAATGTCTGGCTATGGTCTTGGCAGTTGGTTTGCTAAGCTGTTTCGCTCTTCACTACCACTGGTTAGAAAATATCTTGTACCGGCTGCGACAGATTTTGCATCCTCTACACTATACGATTGGGGCTCTGGCAAGGATTTTAAAAAAAGTGCTACGGAAAATCTTAGGTCCAGTGCGCGAACCCTTGGCGAGAAATTAAAACAAAATGGTAAAGGTTTAAAAAGGTCAAGAAACAATGCATCACTCATCAGTCTCTACTCAGGACGGAAACGAAAGACATCAACCCTTTTGTCAAAGAAAAGAAGGAAAAAGCCGACAAGTAGTGTAAACAGAAGCCCCAGGAAGAAAATTGTTAGATCGAAACTAGATTTCTTCTCCTAAAATGTCCTACCTACCGCATAAGGATTCTCAACCTTCAATCACCGCCTCATTGAATCTATTCAATGCTGAAAATGTTGATGTGAGTGTCAAGCATGGATACTATGAACAATTTTATCCACAACAACCCCTCTCCGATAATATCCACTTTCAAATTTATTCCAATGAAGACTACTTTATGGACATGTCTTCAACATTTATAGATTTACAAATGAAAGTCCGGAAATCCGATAATACAATGCCAGTTCGAGCCGATGGGATATCCTATGAAAATTGTATATTACATAATTTATTTCGTCAAATTAGTGTCTACATCAATGGCACGCTGGTGAGCACAAGCAACAATCTCTCAAACTATGCAAGCTATATGCAATTCATGTTGATGACACCCAGGTCATACAAGAAATTGAGAGGCGCCTCCAATGGATATGAATATATTACTAATACTGATAGTACAGATGCACTTAAAAATGCTACAACTAGTGAATTACATCTAGTTGGAAAAATATATCATGAAATATTTAATATACCCCAATGGCTGCCGCCGAATGTTAAAGTGGATATAAAATTGACGCTTGCACCATCCAATTTCATTTTGAGAAAAGAACTTGCTGCCAATCCCGATGTAAGTCTCTCCCTCACCTCGGCAATACTTCATGTACGCAAACAACAGGTTATGAGTTCTGTTGCATTGGCAGTGGAAAAACTGAGAGCCAATGGTAACAACATTAAACTTCTTGTTCCCCATACAATCACCAATCAACGTCACATTGCCATGGGGTCACGCACCTTCACCGATTCATCCTTTATCAATGGCGAAATCCCCTCGAAACTTGCATTGGCATTTTTTAAAGAGCGCCAGTGCAATAGGATCGTGGACTG
Organism: Artemia sinica; assembly: GCA_027921565.1. NCBI lineage: Eukaryota > Metazoa > Arthropoda > Branchiopoda > Anostraca > Artemiidae > Artemia > Artemia sinica. The sequence goes on from CM051258.1 coordinate 68,541,586, forward strand.
AATGCCCACATAAATTTGAGATGTTTGGACTTTCATCTCTTGTGTGCAAAGTAAACGGTATCCTACTCTACAATCTGTCTTTTGATAAATCCTATAGAACATTGTACGAGTTGACCATGCAAACCCTAGATCAGGATTCGCAACTATTTGAAAATGGAATAACCGAATATATGTTTGCTAAAACACATGGTATCATTGTACTGGATTTGTCTGGTACACAGGATATGAGTATAGTACGTACGGGGACTGTGCGTTTAGAGTGTACATTTGCCGACCCATTGGCTGAGAGTATTGCACTAATCTCACTAAATCAATATGAAACCTATTGGGAAATCACTCCCGAAGGCAGTGTTCTACTAGACTTGGCGCCATGAACACCAGTCAAATAATCAATGTATTTAATATGGATCCCTACATGTCCCAGTACAAATCCTATTGTCTACCCTCAGACTATCTTGGAAAAATTCAAAGTGTGAACAATACCTTGATTATTGTTAATAGCAGTCCATCGACTGTGCTACGACGTCAGCATCGACTGTGCAATGACGGGTCATCGACTTGCATCTATTGGCAAACAATGAAAAACGATTGAATTTTTTGATCCTCTTGGCCTACCTTATACATTCTACACACCCCACATCAGCAACTATATTGAGAGCAGTGGGAAAACTATTATTCAAAATCGAAAGAGGGTGCAGGATCTAACGACTAAAAGCTGCGGCTTCCATGCACTACTATATTTTCTGTTCCGATGTCGTGGCTATACTTACAAGCAGTTTCTCCACATTTATAGTGACAATCCACGTCTGAACGACTTTCTAGTGGAAAATATATCCTCTCGGACCTATACAGTATTGATTTCAGTGCCCTAAGAGTAAAGTGCTTAAAAAATGTTTGTGAATTTGTTTATTAATAAAATGTATATATACAACAATGTCTTTAAATCTTCACTTTTAGATTTCTTCTTCGATGTACAGGCAACTGTCGTGAACCACTAATGCCGGTAAATCATTTGGATTCACTGTATATTGATCTTGATTGACTGCAAAGTCAGGGTCACATTTTCTACAGTACAATGTAACTTCACTCTTGTCATATCTCTTTGTATAGTCAATGATACTATTTGCATTCATATTATGAAATTCACGAGTTTCAATCTGTCTATTTGAAGCAATATCACATACAGTGTTTTCAAGTGGTGAATCACATTCGGTAACTGCCAAATAAAAATCACTTGGTTTATAGTCATAGTAGACAGTGTCGTCACAGCGATGACGTAGAAACCAGATTGTCTTGTTAACCCAACAGTTGAATCGTAGACCAGATTCCTCTTCCCAGAATAATTTAAATCCACGACGATACCAATCTCGTAGAAATAAACTAAAATCACGTTTAGGATTCTTTCCACTCATAGCGGGGTAAGTATTCTCCCACTGATTACATTTATCATGGTGACAATTGGAGCACAGGTGCCCTCTAGGGTGAGAGTCACACACCTCTTCAAGACATGAATTACAACCTTTAATTTGTACTGCATAGCCTCTATGTAATTTGCAAGGATTACATAATTTACACTTTTCACTATAGTCATCAATAATTGTACAATTCTCACATTGTGTCCAACTGCCAAGAGTGTACAAGCAAAATGGACATAAATAGAACATTTTTCGGTTTCCAATGTCAACTCTCTCACAGCTAAAACGAAACTGATCATCCTCGCTCCATAAATTCAGTGAGGGGAAATGTGGGGAGAGGAGTAACCCTGTGACGTTACCTCTTTCGAATGACGGAGGAGCCATCTACATTGAATCCATTGGCAATGTTTTCAAAAGTATATCCACAATATGATTTTGCCTTGTTCCAATTAATATATCAATAAATTGAGTATAAGCATTTGAATCACATTTTAAAAGTTTCATACAATAGTCCAATGGGGGAGAATCAGTTTTCATTTCTCAAATTTATTCATTTTTCAGTCCTTTCACTCTGACTGCTGACTCTAGACTGACCCTGATTCGTTAGCCCTAACCAGAAAAGAAATGGGGACATTTTCGAAACAATTTTATTGAATAATTATAACATCAATAATACTATGCATGTACAATTAGCGATAGAGTTTTATTGTCTTCGATATGTTTCACCAATGCACTTAAAGCACATTGAAGTCTATTCACATGTGCTATATCAACTTTAGCGGCGAAACATAATTGATCTTCCATTTTAAATTTGCTCAAGGATATCACATATCTTGCATATACTGCATCCCATTCCAGACAAAGCCGTGATCCTCTCGTGATTTCCACCGCAATGTTTGGTGCTCTTGCATTATTACCATCAACTCCACTATCAACTTCTAAGAGGGTAAACATTCCACTTATCGCCATCAACACAAATATATATCTAAATGAGTAAAGTCAAAACTGTTCTTCTCACTCCTTTGAATTCTATTCACAGACTAATAAAACTATAGCAAAAATCCTTTCCTTATATTCCCTCCGCCGCTAATATGTAAAACAAGCCCTCTGATTGGCTGAGAAGGAAACACTTGATCTAACTGTTTCCGGGAAACTCTTAACATTTGGCTCGAGCAACAACAGCAAATACTATTTCTGGATCATAACATTTGCATCGAGCAACAACAAGAAGGAAGTGTCATTGACCTGCCCCCATTAGACTCGATAATCCATTAAAGTGACAAAGTTTCTGTTTTTTCATTCTCACTGACAAAAAACCAAGAAAACAGACATAAATGTGACAAAATTCCTGTTTTTTCAAATTCTCACTGACAAAAACCATAAAAAAACAGACATAAATGTGAGAAAGTTCCTGTTTTTTCATTCTCACTGACAAAATCCATAAACCACGTGGTTCTATGCCCATATAAGGAGCCCTGATTGGAGTAGCACCCCCTCCTCTACTAACAGATAGAGGCAAAGGGCATTACTAAAAAATTAAGCTTTTGAGTTCAAAGTTATATTCAAAGTTTTTAACCAGATAACCGACGATTTTTGATATACGGTATTTGATGTTTTGTATGCAGTAATGCTCGATGAAGAAAACCACTAATTTTGATAATTATTTATGTTAAGAATACATAGCTAATAGATACTTCACTACTCGTATTATGCAAGGGTTCTGAAAAACGCCATAGCCATTTCGTTTCTACCAGATTTCTACTTCTCTTGATGAATAACGAAGAAGATCAGTTTCCAGCCAGCGACTTGTGAATTTTTGAACTCATGAATAGGCTCGAATCTGTTGTAAATTTAAGCCATGATTTGAGAAAGACTGATGAAAATATTAATGTTTGCGGCCAACATTGATCGCACCGGTGGCGCGCCGCTGACATCTTACCGGTGGCGCGGCGTGGTGTGCTGTTTTTGGCCCCGCCACCGCCGGTCTTCCCTCATCGGCGCGGCGCCGGGATCTAGTTGCAGCTGTAGCTGCAAAAGAGCCTGAAACCTCTCAAAAATGGTGTTGAAATAGAATGTGCACCATTGGAATAAGCATGATCGAAAACCTTAGATAAGATGATTGCAGTCCCCCCACCTTGAACAACAAGGAAAATGACTTTTTTTTGCATGGGTAGCACTGATGTGTCCTATTTTATTTTATTTTATTTTATCAGGGCTAGGGGGTGACTAGAACTTCATAGAGAGAAATGTTTAATGGCTCAATCGAACGGAAATTAGATCTGCTAGTACCCTTTTTAAGTGACCAAAAAGATTGGAGGGTACCTATCCATCTCCGCAAAATACCCCCGCACCATTGTCGTCTTATCAAAATTTTGAGATGGTCATTTTGTTCAACATAGTTCAAAGGTCTGACAACTATGGTTTAGATAATGATATGACCCTCCACAATCCCTGGGGAAAGAGCCGCACGCGGCATCGGAAGTATTGGTATCGGGCGAATTGGTATCGTGCGAATTGGTATCGGGCAGGCTCGTATCGGATTTTTTTTAATCATGTTTTTGTGACTTCTATCCTATCATGAACATAGTTCAAAGATCCGACAATTATGGTTTAGATAATGATATTACCCTCCACAACCCCTGAGGAAAGAGCTGCACGCGACATTGGAAGTATCGGTATCGGGCGAATTGGTATCGTGCGTACTGGTATCGGGCAGGTTCGTATCGGATATGTTTTTAATCATTATTTTGTAACTTCTATCCTACCATGAATGCAGCAGTTACTGCAACCTAGTAAAGAGCAAACCACTGTCTATAGTAACAAAAAGTTGAAAAACGGGTTTTGAAAAAAAAAACTGCCAATTGAAAAAAAAATTGCCAACCGACACTGATTCACGAATGGTAACTTTTTTTGTGGTTAATATTAAAAGTAAAGTTTATTGCGAAACAAATCTATGGTTATCATGGTTGCCACAGTAGCTACTACTAGTACTACTAGCAACTCACCGCAGCACCAAGCCGCCTGAGGCCAACACATCTACGCACGCTCCTCCTCCAAACCAATCTATTTAAATCCTCCCTTTTCACACCCACCTACGAAGTTCCCATTTCCTTGAAATCTTTCTTTATGACGTCCTCCCACCCCAGACGAGGACGACCTGCTTTTCGTTAGGCCCTAGACGGTAGGCCGAAAAGAACAATCTTCGGCAATCTGTCATCCTTCATCTGCACAACGTGCCCTAGCCACATCAAAATTTCTTTCATTATAGCCCTAGAGAGCAATATTGAACCACATTTTTCGTATAGCCTATTATTTGAAATACGGTCAGTCAGCCGAGTACCCGGAACAATCCTTAAGCAATTTCTCTGGAAAACATCTAGCAAATCTTCATCAGCTTTCCTGAGCGCCCATGCTTCAGAGCCATATTTGACCACTGTCATCACTGTAGCCTCTAATATTCTAATCTTGGTTTGTATACTTATATTCCTATTCTTCCAAACTTTTTTTAACTGTGAGAAAACACCCTGAGCCTTGGCTATTCTACTTTTAACATCTTCACTGCTCCCACCATCTTTACTAATAATACTACCAAGGTAAGTGAAGCTGACCACCTGATCAATCTTTTCATTATCCAACGTCACCTTTTCATCTTCATTTATTCCTAGCCTTAGTGACTTAGTATTTTTAACATTAATTTTCAAACCTATTTTAGCACCCTGAACTCGCAAAACCTCCAAACAACCAAACTCCGACTCATTATATATTCATGCCTACAAATATTATGCTACTATAGGGAGGCTCCCATAACAGATAAATCAGCTAGGAAGAGGTTTTCAGCCCGAAGACGCCCGTCAAAACATATCAAGCCCAGAAGAAATGTCCATTAGTCAGAATCCCGTGCGAATGCTGTGTCGTTTACTAGGCTATAATTTCCTCGAGGGGCGCCACTCCTCAAGTGGGAATAGAGTTGACCGCAAGGTCCCCAGTCTTGCAGGTACCTCGAAAGGGTCGAGGCAGCCCTTTGCAGAGGCCGTTGTCCATAGATATGGATCTTACGCCCTACCTCCGTTGTCCTTCTGTAGAGGATCATCCCGCGATGGTGTTCTGCATCAACATGCAATTTAACCCATTACTGGGAGAAGGTCTGTAAGTCATGGGACTTGTGAAAAAAACAGTGGGCCTTTTGAGCGTACATTTGAGGGACTTTCTTCCTCCTCCGCCTGTATTTATGACTCCAGGTGAGGGTGTCCCATCTTCTATTATGGACCCCCAGGGACAAGGTCCCCCTTGGTCAGTGCCTCCTATGGAGGTACCCTACATATCTTTAGGACGTTCTCCTGTCGCAACCTGGGGACACGCTAAGTGGCCAGGAGGAGGCCATAACGACCGTGGAAAATCCATGAAAACAGAAAATTTCCAAGTCATGACGTGGAATTTTAACTTTTTCCCATGGATTATTTTCAATAAAACATGAACTTTTCCCATACGAAGAGCGAAAAGGGATTGATTTCTTTCCAGCTCGATCATCAAAAAAGTAAGGTTCAATCTTTATTATCAGATTCCGAAATCTAAGACCTGTATCTGTCAGTAAATATTGGGATTAAAAAAAAAAGTTGCTTTTCGTAACTTTTTTCGCTCTAGGTTGTCCAAAAATAACTGCAGCGGAAACCTGGAACGGACAAAAAAGTTAAGCAAGAGCTTCACCTCCAGGATTTTCTAAATTTTATTTTTCTGGATTGTAAAGTCAGTCTTGAAAAAAGACTCAATTGTGATTGCTTACGGACTTATCATAATCAACATTTTTGAACTTGAACTTTTGAACTTGGATTTTTTATTATTTAGCTATATGATTACCCTACGGGCTTTTTATTGAAAATAGGTTCAGAATGGTAACTTGAATTATTTGACAGCCAATAATTTTGGAAGGAAATTGAGTTTGAACCTCAACAATTACCTTAACAATTTATTAATGTTACAATACCTTAACACAATTTGTTAATAATACTTTATTCATACAAAGTTCGCATAGCATTTACAATTTGTGTTTTTTAATTAAGGTCCATTTTATTCCGGTGACAGCTTAGGTTAGATATTCATTTCTAAGATATATAATGTAACATAACCTAATCCAACCTAGCCTAACCATAACTTTTACCATCCAATCTTGCATAAGACAGAAAAAGCTGACCCGCGAACTTCGGACATTCCCCGGTGAACGTCGACACTGACCAAATTTTCGACAATCACAGTAACATAATCATTAAAAAATCGAATATGCCCCCCCCCCAGTTGATTTCGTGAACTAGTGCCCTGATAAACAAACTTATTTCATTTAAAAGGCACCTGTTTCCCATTTATAAGCCTGACGAGACAACTGAATTGTGCTAATTAGGAGAGGAACCTTGAGAAACAAGAGTATCACCACACACGTTGCAATGCTTGTTTTACATTCATGATGTAGGCTAGGCACAACTTGGTAACGTCAAAACTCCAAGGAAATAATAAAGTTTACTGCTAACAAACGTAGTAAGATTTGTTCAGGTCTAAGATGACTTTTCCAATTGGTTTAATTTTGCTTAGGACCCCCCCCCCCCCTCCCACAAACCCCCTCCCGCAAACACACACACAGTCTTAAAAGTCAGTAAACCATCACCAGTATTGCCAGAGCATAATTTTCGCGTTCTGTGGGCTTTTTTAGGGGGTTACGAATTAGTTTTTTGAACCAGAGCCCTTTAAAAGCAAATCTAAATTAAAAAGCCACATTTTTGAAGTAATTTCGTTGATATATCTTTGATATCATTTCTTAGAAATATTGACAAATTTGGTTTTTTGTTGCGACATCTTCTACTGACCATGAACACTGACCATGTAACACTGACCATGACCAGTGACCAGTAACAATGACCAGTAACACTGACCATGAAATGAACAAAAATGGGTTCCTGACCACCTTTATGTCACAAAAATTGTCAGTTTTAGTCCCTCTTTTATTTAGACTGACACATTTTCACCCCACAAGCTATTACAATTTTTAGAGAGACGCTAGAGACCAGAAACTTTCCAAAAGGGGACAGCACAGAAGACCAACTGTTATGCTCCTTTCAAGGAAAACTGGCAATTTTTCTGTAAAGTAAGTTGAACCTCAAAAACGACTTTAGGGTCGAAAGGATTAGATTTTCATTTTTGAAGGGACCACCAATTTGAGTTTCAAACGCTTCCAACTCCCTGCATAAGGTTCCTTTACAGCCTCTTCTAATCGTACGGTTTACCCCTTGCACGCCGTCTCGCAGACCACAAACCTGACATGATCGTAAAAATGTCTCTTGTAAAACCATGTCATTTTCAGTCCATTGCTTGTGCCTTGTCTACGCCTCCTACATTTAGACGAAATGTTTCAGTCCATTGCTTGTGCCTTGTCTACGCCTCCTACATTTAGACAAAATGATATTCATATCTGACGCTAGCTGAAGGGGTTTCCTACTTTCCGCCAGCTGAAATATATCTCTGACCGCTACGTGTTTCATCAATATGGCACACCCCACCGCTGGTGATATACGGTTGCCAGAGGGGATTTTTACTTTTTTTCTCTTTTTTTTTTTACACGTCTTCCCCTTGAGTGACATCTGGAAACTTTTAGGTCTAAAAAGGCCACGTTTTTAAAACATGTAAAACATGAACACTTTTTTTCAATCAAACAATTTTAATTTTGTTTTTTTGCCTTTAGGCACGAAAACCTTCAGATGCTTTTTTTTCACGCTTTTCTCTTATAACAGCTAGAGGTTTTTCTCGTTTTAGCGTCTTGCTCATTTTCTTTACTTTTTATAAAATTGCAAACCTGTCAAAAATCAAAAATTGAAATGATGGACCACTGATAGCCAGAAAAAAAAGAATCATAAACAAGCATTTAGAAAGGGAGATTCTGACTCTCAGTTCAATTGAAGTTTAACCGGAGAGGCACCAACACCAAAAGTATCCTTCTTTTACTCATGTTGAAACTCCAGCCCCAAAAAGGTTTTGGCAGCCTTAGCGTAGTAAACTTCAACTTCTACCAAAGTGGAAAAACCCATCACGCTAGCTAAGAGGTCCAAGAGAGAAAGGCTTTTTTCAGGCTTTTTTGCATTGCTTGCTTCTTCCTGTCAGCCATTAGAGAAATTTTGACTAAAGGAGAATAGCCTTTATCTTTTTTCAAACAAATTTCAGACTTATAGATAGCTTCTGTCAAACTTTCATTTTTACCCCAACTTGATCCATGAACAGCAAAGCCACTTCCCCATTGCCAGCCCGTCAAGAATATGCTTACGGAATAGATGAACAAATAGAAAAGAGGACAGGGGTTGACAAGGATAAGAACTGAACAGTCATCCTCTTCCAAAATTTTGACGTTAGTTTTTTTGTCATCTTCTATAACTCAACCTTCCAAAGGCGAGAGTACAAATCACGCCCATAAACAAGAAAGCCAGGGGGTTCAAAATTTAAAATAGTAACGTTAATGTTGTTATCGACTTTTGAAATTAAGCCTTCCACATGTTAAAGTATTATCGGGCTTGTATTGAATAAAGCCTTAGGGCAAGTCCCCTTGAAATCTCGAATTTTTACCATTTCTTTAGAATATCTCAAATTTTCCAGGATTTATCAGTACACATGTAGTACATTATACATCGACCGTCGTAAATCTGAGTGAATTGATTGCTGTAGTTTGAGAAAGTAAAAAACAAAATCCTGGAGAATTACCCATAAATGGATTGAATATGCATCTAGGGAAGAAAAGGATAAGAGAAGGGACAAAACGTTTCAAAAATTACAATTAATCTTACTTTAGGGATTTTAATCTTACTATAGGGAAAGAGAGAGGGGGAGGGGGATATCAAAATGCAGTTTCTGTCTCATATTTTGTTCCCACTATGGTTTGAAAATATATAGGCTAAACTAGCAACTGATTTATCAAACATTTCGTGGTAGCGAACTTTAAAGAAGGAGCGACTCGGCTCAGTAGTAATCGAAACTCTACAAAACGAAAATTAACAGTTCTAGTGCCCTTCTTGTGTAACCGAAAAAGATCATAGCGCTACTAGCTCCCCCAAAGTCGTTCGATCAAGGTTTTCAGATAACCATTTTGCTAAGTATATTTGAAAGGTCCAATAACTATGCCTTTGGATATGAAACTACCCCCACAGCCCCTGGGGAAAGGTCTGTAAGTTATGAATTTTGCCCATTGTTTACGTATAGTATTTGTTATTGGAAAAAATAGACAGTTTTTAAAGGGGGGGGGGATTTTCTGCTAGAGGAATTTTCAACGGGAGGAATTGTCCGTGGGGGAGGGAAGTTTCCGGGCGGTGAACTTTTCAGGGAAATTTTACACAGGGGAATGTGCAAGAATTCCTATACGAAATTCTTTTGATTTGTCTTACTTTCTCTTTGATGACTCAATTTTATATGTGGAGATGTTAAGGGTAATTATCCGGAGGAAATTTTCACCGGGCTGGAATTGTCTAGAGGATCTTTCGGTGGGGGAATTTTCTACGGGAGAAATTCTCCATGGGGCTGCTTTCTGGCGGGTGTGGGTATTTTATGTGGGAAGGGCTTTCCATTTAGGGATTCTACGAGGGATGTAACATTAGCTGCAACCTAATAAAGAACGAACCACAGTCATAGTAATCAAAAGTAAAAAAAAAACGTGTTTGATAGTTATGATACAAATTCTAAAACTAGTCTATAGCCCTAATACTATCAAAATGTCTAATCTTCCGATTTCACGACAAACTAATCATGATATGTCATTTTCTGAGCTAATCCTTGGACTGATACACTATGCAGAAGTGATACTAAATTAAACGAAAAAATCAGTAATCCTAAAAAGGATCATGTCTTACTGTAAAAAGTGTCCTTAATCGGTTTGCTTTTACTGTACCAACATTCCCATATATTTTGGCATTTTTAGTAAAACTCTAGTTTTCCATATTTCTAAAAACATATGGACAAGTAGAATGGCCATAATAACTCCCACGGGGGCTCCTTATATGGGCATAGAATACTGACGGGGCACCAAATATGGGCATAGAGTCATTAGGGAGAACACGTGGTTAATGGGTCAATGACCTCTTTTTCCAAGCTCGATGTTGTTGTTGTTGTTTTTGGCACGCTCTCAGCGAATGTTATGAGTTTCCCGGAATTTGGAACACCTGTGCGGTCGACCTCAATTCACCTATCGTGAATCAATAATTCCCCTTAGAAACAACAAATTAATTCCCCTTTCTTGACAGATCAATCAACCAATGACATCATCTGTCAGACTTTAAAAATTTTCGCATAGAAACGATTCTCCAGGAATAGATCCAAGTCATTAATGTCTTTGCCTCGGAAACAACTCTTTTGGGTCGAACTCCAAAGGATATTAATAGCCAAAGGCCACGGAAACAATTCTCCAAGAAACATCTTAGCGATGAATTGTTTTAGCGCGGGAATCAGGTTTCTTATTAATTTGAAATGCATTAGCGCAGAGATGCCAAAAACAAAAGGAACACGCTGAATTACGTTTAGGGATTATTTGGGCGAAACTGTTTTAGACAGGTTATGGAACTATTTCGGCGAAACAGTTAGAGACATTTTAAAAGATGATTTTTGAAGAGATTTTAGAAGAGAATTTAATGGTGAAACTCTGTGTCGTTATAATACACAAGTTTCATTTTGAACAGTGTTGTGAGGTCCTCTAACCCAACTCGAAAGGGTTCCAATCCTCCTACACCAAGCCCGAAGGAAGCCCCCGGTCCTCAAAGGCCCCCCAAGCTCCCAAAGGGCCACCGGCGCCCCCAAAGGCCCACCCAGACCCCCAAAGGCCATCCCCGGGCCCCCCAAAGGCCCATCGAGCTCCCAAAGGACCAACGGGGTCCCAAAGGCCCTCCACCGGTCCCCAAATGTCCCCCAGGCCCCCAACTGTCCCCCCGGACCCCCAAAGGCCCTCCCTGTGCTCCAAAGGCCCTCCCTGTGCCCCCAAAGGCCCTCCCCCGGCCCCCAAAGGTCCCCCGGACCAGAGAAGCGCCGCCGGGATGCGCCGTGGGCCAGGAAAGCGCCGCAGGATGTGCCGCAGGGATGCGCCGCGGGTCAGGAAAGCGCCGCAGGGGATGCGCCGCGGGGAGGGCACCGCAGGAAAGTGCCGCAGGATGTACCCGCAGGGATGCGCCGCAAAAAAAGTAAACTAAAAAGTAAAAATTTCGATCACAGAAGGGCACCCTCCCCCAAGGGTCCCCCAAACACCCTCCCCGGGCCCCCCAAAGAGTCCCCTCTCCATTTTTTTTAATACTTTTTTATGGCTTTATTATATCATTTCTGAACAAGTTCCATTCATAATGTCATTCCTAAACCCATTTTCAACCTCAAAGAGTCCCATCCCCAATTCATAAATACTTTCTTGAATTTTTTAACATGATATTTTTTTTTTAACTTTTTACGTATCTTAAAATGACATGAAATATGCGTACGGCTCTACCAATCGTACTCTGTGCTTGTTCATGGACACGACGCGGCTTTTCCACTGGTACTCTATGGCAGGTTATCGACACTAGCGAGTTTATTGCATGCATTAAAATCAGTATTTTTTACGCAGTGGAAGGATCAACACACAATTCATATCTGTAAAAAGTGAAGATGAATTATTCGACGAAAGTATGTGCACATGAAAAAATCATTGTCGTGTTGAACGCTGACAAGGAGAAATACCTGAACTATGAAACGAGTGCAATTGGAGATCTTATGGGCAATGTATGCATACGTTGTCATGACAGTGAGGAGTTAAATTCCTTTGGTGTACCCAAGAATTTCCATCATGCAAGTGGTGGATATGCGAGAGTAACATTACCAGAGAAATTAGTAGTCAAAGAGAATGCAAACTTAAAAATAATAGTTGATGAAGAGGGACAACTTCTAGCTAATGGTTCTGGTAGCATGTTAGCCGTTGATAGATCTTATCGCAATTCTTCCGGTGTTAGCATTCGAATGAAAGCAAAAGGAAAAAGAAGACAAGCATACAGCTGCATCAACATCATAAATCATATCATGTCAATGTGCCAAAACTGCTATCTATGTAAAAATAATGTGACAATAGACAGTGAAATCGCAGGCAGAATAAAAAGGACATTAGCAGACAATATCATCAATGAATATAAAGATGAATTGACGGAAAGTGAAGCGCAAGTGTACTAATAATGTATAATAATGTATTTAATATATTTTTATATCATTATTCTACATGTCCTTATTTCATTAAAAATATCTTATGCATTATTTTGTTAAGTGTTCATTATTTTTAGGGTATGCTAGAACGTCAAACGTTCAGAATATCTATTAAAAAGGTCAGAGATGTAAGAAAAATAATTTTAGAGATAATGATACTACTAGCAGGCTCAATTTTTCATAGAAGATAGAAAAGTTCAAGTTCTCTTCTGAATTTTACCAAAGAACACAATTCAATTCTAATTTCACCAGAGAAAATAAAAAGCTTACTCTTCACTTTTAAGTTCACCAAGACAAAAAATTTAAAGTTCACTTCTAAATTTTTCCGTAGAAGATAGGAAAAGTTATACTATGATAGGGATTATTTTCCATGAAGATAAAAAATTTCACTTTAATTCTAAATTTTCTTAAACTCAATTCCGACCTTTCTCAAAGAGATGAAAAAATTTAAAGTTCTATTCCAAATATTTCCCCGGAAGAAGAAAAGTTCTAGTTCAATTTAAAATTTTCTCAACGAAGTCAAGGAAAGTTCAAGTTCTCTTCTGAATTTTCTCAATGAAAAAGAAATAAGTTATTGATCAATTCTATTTTCCCAAAATAATATAAAAATTTTCCGCTTTAGTTCAGATCTGTCTCGAAGAGATGAAAAAATTTAAATATTGTTCCAAATTTTCTCAACGAAGCGAAGAAAAGTTCAAGTTCTCGTCGGAATTTTACCAAAGAACACACTTCAATTCTAATTTCTCCAGAGAAAATAAAAAGCTTCCACTTCAGTTCTTTATTTCACAAGGACATAAAGAAATTTAAAGTTCAATTCTAAATTTTTCGGTGGAAGATAGAAAAAGTAATACCATACTTGTGAATATTTTCCTGGAAGATAAAAAGTTCTAGTTCAATTTAAAATTTTCTCAATGAAGTGAAGAAAAGTTCAAGTTCCTATTCTGAACTTTACCAAAGAAACACACTTCAATTCTAATTTCTCCAGAGAAAACAAAAATCTTCCACTACAGTTTTAAGTTTACCAAGACATAAAGAAATTTAAAGTTCAATTCTAATTTTTCGGTGGAAGATGGAAAAAGTAATATCATACTTGTGAATATTTTCACGGAAGATAAAAAGTTCTAGTTCAATTTAAAATTTTCTCAACGAAGTCAAGGAAAGTTCAAGTTCTCTTCTGAATTTTCTCAATGAAAAAAAAATTAGTCATTGATCATTTCTATTTTTCCAAATAATATAAAAAATTTTCCACTTTATTTCAGATCTGTCTCGAAGAGATGAAAAATTTAAAATACTGTTCCAAATTTTTCACGGAAGATAAAAAAGTTCAAGTTCTCGTCGGAATTTTATCAAAGAACACAATTCATTTCTAATTTCTACAGAGGAAATAAAAATCTTCCACTTCAGTTCTTTATTTCACAAAGACATAAAGAAATTTAAAGTTCAATTCTAATTTTTTCGGTGGAAGATAGAAAAAGTAATACCATACTTGTGAATATTTTCCTGGAAGATTAAAAAGTTCTAGTTCAATTTAAAATTTTCTCAACGAAGTGAAGAAAAGTTCAAGTTCTCTTCTGAACTTTACCAAAGAACACACTTCAATTCTAATTTCTCCAGAGAAAACAAAAATCTTCCACTTCAGTTCTTTATTTCACAAAGACATAAAGAAATTTAAAGTTCAATTCTAATTTTTCGGTGGAAGATAGAAAAAGTAATACCATACTTGTGAATATTTTCACGGAAGATAAAAAGTTCTAGTTCAATTTAAAATTTTCTCAACAAAGTCAAGGAAAGTTCAAGTTCTCTTCTGAACTTTACCAAAGAACACACTTCAATTCTAATTTCTCCAGAGAAAACAAAAATCTTCCACTTCAGTTCTTTATTTCACAATGACATAAAGAAATTTAAAGTTCAATTCTAAATTTTTCGGTGAGAGATAGAAAAATTAATACCATACTTGTGATTATTTTCACTAAGATAAAAAGTTCTAGTTCAATTTTAAATTTTTCTCAATGAAGTGAAGAAAAGTTCGTGTTCTTTACTGAATTTTGCCAAAGAACACAATTCAATTCTAATTTCTACAGAGAAAATAAAAATCTTCCACTTAAGTTCTTTATTTCACAAAGACATAATGAAATTTAAAGTTCAATTCTAAATTTTTCGGTGGAAGATAGAAAAAGTAATACCATACTTGTGAATATTTTCCCGGAAGATAAAAGGTTCTAGTTCAACTTAAAATTTTCTCAACGAAGTGAAGAAAAGTCCAAGTTCTCTTCTGAATTTTACTAAAGAACACAATTCATTTCTAATTTCACCGGAGAAAATAAAAATCTTCCACTTCAGTTCTTTATTTCACAAAAGACATAAAGAAATATAAAGTTCAATTCTAAATTTTTCGGTGGAAGATATAAAAAAGTAATATCATACTTGTGAATATTTTCACGGAAGATAAAAAGTTCTAGTTCAATTTAAAATTTTCTCAACGAAGTGAAGAAAAGTTCAAGTTCTCTTCTGAACTTTACCAAAGAACACACTTCAATTCTAATTTCTCCAGAAAAAATAAAAATCTTCCACTTCAGTTTTAAGTTCCCCAAAGAAATAAAGAAATTAAAGTTCTATTCTAAATTTTTAGATGGAAGATAGAAAAAGTAATACTATGACTGTGATTGTTTTCCATGAAGATCAAAGTTTCACTTTATTTATAATTTTTCTTAAATTCAGTTCTGATTTTTCTCAAAGAGATGAAAAATTTAAAGTTCATTTCTAAATTTTTCTCTAGAAGATAGGAAAAGTTATACTACGATTGTGATTATTTTCCAGTGAAGATAAAAAGTTTCACTTTAATTCTAATTTTCTTAAGTTCACTTCCGATTTTTTGCAAAGAGATGAAAATTTTCAAGTTGTGTTCCAAATTTTTCATAGAAGATAGAAAAAGTTATACACTGATTTGAATATTCGACATGAAGATAAGGAGCATCACTTAATTCTGAGTTTTCTCGAAGAAGTGCAAAATGTTCAAGTTCTCTTCTGAATTTTCTTAAAGAAGTAAAAAAAGTTAGCTCAATTCTGAATTTTACCAATGAAAATGAAAAAAAGCTTCCACTTCAGTTCTTAATTCCTCAAAGACATAAAAAATTCAAAGTTCTCTTTTAATTTTTCCAAGAAAATAAAAAGGCTCCACTTCAGTTCTGTTTTTTTTCTCAAAGAGATGAAAAATTTAAAGTTCTATTCTAATTTTAAATTAAATTTTGGCTCCTTTGTCTTATGGATTTACCCATCAAATTTTTAAATTAGAAAAGGAGTGACTCGTTCTATTATTAAAGACAATCGTTCAAACTCCTTCATCTAACCTCCAAAACAATAGGTTAGGTTAAGTATAAATAAATATTAATAAATAAATAGAAACATTTCTACATGTTTAAGTTAGGTTAGGTTAGGTTAACTTATCATGAGTGCTCATGATAAGTTAACCTAACCTTTTCCGGCGAGTATGGTTAGGTTAGGTTAGGCTAGATTAAGCTAGGTTAGATCAGGTTAGGTTAAGTTAGGTTAGGTTAGCCTACGGACGCTTCACTTAGGTTAGCTTAGGTTAGGTGAGAGACAGGCAAAAAGTTAGGTGTATGATTAGGTTAGATTAAGTTAGGTTAGGTTAAGTTAGGTTAGGCTAGGTTAGCCTACGTACGCGCGCGTACGTAGGCTAACCTAGCCTAACCTAACTTAACCTAACCTAACTCTATTGTCACATTATTTTTACATAGATAGCAGTTTTGGCACATTGACATGATATGATTTATGATGTTGATGCAGCTGTATGCTTGTCTTCTTTTTTCCTTTTGCTTTCATTCGAATGCTAACACCGGAAGAATTGCGATAAGATCTATCAACGGCTAACATGCTACCAGAACCATTAGCTAGAAGTTGTCCCTCTTCATCAACTATTATTTTTAAGTTTGCATTCTCTTTGACTACTAATTTCTCTGGTAATGTTACTCTCGTATATCCACCACTTGCATGATGGAAAATCTTGGGTACACCAAAGGAATTTAACTCCTCACTGTCATGACAACGTATGCATACATTGCCAATAAGATCTCCACTTGCACTCGTTTCATAGTTCAGGTATTTCTCCTTGTCAGCGTTCAACACGACAATGATTTTTTCATGTGCACATACTTTCGTCGAATAATTCATCTTCACTTTTTACAGATATGAATTGTGTGTTGATCCTTCCACTGCGTAAAAAAATACTGATTTAATGCATGCAATAAACTCGCTAGTGTCGATAACCTGCCATAGAGTACCAGTGGAAAGGCCGCGTCGTGTCCATGAACAAGCATAGAGTACGATTGGTAGAGCCGTACGCATATTTCATGTCATTTTAAGATACGTAAAAAGTTAAAAAATACCATGTTAAAAAATTCAAGAAAGTATTTATGAATTGGGGAGGGGACTCTTTGAGGTTGAAAATGGGTTTAGGAATGACATTATGAATGGAACTTGTTCAGAAATGATATAATACAGCCATAAAAAAGTATTAAAAAAATGGAGAGGGGACTCTTTGGGGGGCCCGGGGAGGGTGTTTGGGGGACCCTTGGGGGAGGTTGCCCTTCTGTGATCGAAATTTTTACTTTTTAGTTTACTTTTTTTGCGGCGCATCCCTGTGGCACATCCTGAAGCGCTTTCCTGCGGTGCCTCCCTGCGGCGCATCCCCTGTGGCGCTTTCCTGACCCGCGGCGCATCCCTGCGGCACATCCTGCGGCGCTTTCCTGGCCCACGGCGCATCCCGGCGGCGCTTCTCTGGTCCGGGGGACCTTTGGGGGCCGGGGGAGGGCCTTTGGGGGCACAGGGAGGGCCTTTGGAGCACAGGGAGGGCCTTTGGGGTCCGGGGGGACAGTTGGGGGCCTGGGGGACATTTGGGGACCAGTGGAGGGCCTTTGGGACCCCTTTGGTCCTTTGGGAGCTCGATGGGCCTTTGGGGGGGCCCGGGGATGGCCTTTGGGGGTCTGGTTGGGCTTTTGGGGGCGTCGGTGGCCCTTTGGGAGCTTGGGGGCCTTTGAGGACCGGGGGCTTCCTTCGGGCTTGGTGTAGGAGGATTGGACATCACACAACACTGTTCAAATGAAACTTGTGTATTATAACGACCACAGACTTTCACCATTAAATTCTCTTCTAAAATCTCTTCAAAAATCATCTTTTAAAATGTCTCTAACTGTTTCGCCGAAATAGTTCCATAACCTCTCTAAAACAGTTTCGCCCAAATAATCCCTAAACGTAATTCAGCGTGTTCCTTTTGTTTTTGGCATCTCTGCGCTAATGCATTTCAAATTAATAAGAAACCTGATTCCCGCGCTAAAACAATTCATCGCTAAGATGTTTCTTGGAGAATTGTTTCCTTGGCCTTTGGCTATTAATATCCTTTGGAGTTCGACCAAAAGAGTTGTTTTCCGAGGCAAAGACATTAATGACTTGGATCTATTCCTGGAGAATCGTTTCTATGTGAAAATTTTTAAAGTCTGACAGATGATGTCATTGGTTGATTGATCTGTCAAGAAAGGGGAATTAATTTGTTGTTTCTAAGGGGAATTATTGATTCACGATAGGTGAATTGAGGTCGACCGCACAGGTGTTCCAAATTCCGGGAAACTCATAACATTCGCTGAGAGCGTGCCAAAAACAACAACAACAACATCGAGCTTGGAAAAAGAGGTCATTGACCCATTAACCACGTGTTCTCCCTAATGACTCTATGCCCATATTTGGTGCCCCGTCAGTATTCTATGCCCATATAAGGAGCCCCCGTGGGAGTTATTATGGCCATTCTACTTGGACATACAATTAGTTGGCTTATTTTTATAGTCTTATTGAAATATGTTATATTTTAAGTTTCAACTTCGTTCTTTATTTCCTTCAGAAAAACTTTGTTTTTTTTTTTAAATTATAACGTTAAGAAGTTGAAAATTACCCGTGAATTCCAATAGTTGACGCCAATATATTTAGACAATCAGTCAAGTTTTATTAGTTTGATATAGCCAAATTTTTATTAATTTTTATCCATGAATTCTCACTTTTAGGCATGTGTTGTTGAAACTTCCAGAATATCAATTGTTTATCATATCATAGTTCAAAATATTGCTTTTGCTAATTACACAGGTTGCTTCAAGAATTGTCAAATGAAACTCAGAGAGGAAAGAAGCAAACAAAATGAAAAAAAAAATCAAAAAAAGGGTGAAAAAAACGAGGATTTTATCAGCCAGTGGCGAACCATGAAGAAGACTTGTCTATGTTCATTGTCATTGTCTATTTACTTCAAGAATTGGTCATGAACATAGTAAAATAACATAAATAAAAGGCACAAATAACATAAACTTTTATCTGCGATCATCATAAGACACTTAAATGAATCACTACATTAAGCTGATAATAGTATTTAACACTTGGAAAAACGGTCATTGAAAAAAAAACACTTAACACCTGGAAAAAAACAGTTAAATGAAACATTACATTTACTTTATACTGGATATTTTTTTTTTTTTTTTTTTAGTTAACAAAATTTCCAGATAACTCGATATTCTCTAATTTTTTAGTTGCCATGTTTAAAAAAGAATTGTTTTCTGCCTTCAAACTGTCCAACTACTTTAACCCCCCCCCCTTTATGTGTACATATATAGCCCAAATTATTTATTTGCCATATATTCTGTCACTTGTCTTTGTCTTGTCTCGCGCTAGGCTGAAAAATACTGACGAAGAAACCGGTTTGTTCTCGAGTTTTACATAGCGTAAACTTGAGTGAGTTGCCCATTATACACAAGTACCAAAACTCCTATTCCCTATGAAAATTAAAAAACAAAATTCTCAAATTTGGAAAGCCTTCTTTTCAACGGGAGGGGGGTATTTACCGGGGGAGTAAAGTATTTGGATAGTTTGAAGTCAGAAAATAATTCTTGCAAGGTATATAGCCAAAAAACAATTACAGAAGAATAGCGAAGTATCTGGAAATTTTGTTATCGAGGTATCTGGAAAAAATAGATTCTTCAGGTAAGAGGAGCTTATGATATTTTGCCTTTTGATAATTTCTATTTCATTGGTATAAATTCTCTGAATAGAATAAAAGCATTGTAAGTAACAGGAAAATGATCGTACCATAATAGATAGATCCTAAGAAAATACAAATACAAATTAAAACTCAAGTAAAACTAAATGAAATTGTTGCAGATGAAGTATTGGTACCGCCCTCTAAAGGCCGAATTGTAATTATGCTACACTGAAAATGTTTAGTATTTTAAGTGGTTTCTGAAGCAAAATATTGCTTCAACAAGCTACAGAGGCTGCTTTAAGATTTGCCATTGCTCATTCAAAAAGTTTTTTATTTTTAGCAAAATATTGCTTCAACAAGCTACAGAGGCTCTTTAAGATTAGCCATTGTTCATTCAAAAAGTTTTTTATTTTAGAAACCATTGTCTATATGTTTTGCATGAAAGATAAATGAAGATGTTTATTTTTTCTCGAAAATGTTTCTCGTAATAATTGTTTCTCGAAATAATTAATTTCATTATTTTTCTTGAAAATGTTTAGTATTTTCAGTGCTTGTTGAAGCAAAATATTGCTTCAACAAGCTACAGAGGCTGCTTTAAGATTTGCCATTGTTCATTCAAAAATTTTTTTATTTTAGAAACCATTGTCTATATGTTTGCATGAAATATAATGAAGATTTTCCGACCGACGATGTGCGTTTTTAAATTCATGATTAGAATAATTAAATCGTAGGGTCAGAAATATAATTTTTCTAAAAATACTATTTTTTCTATCGCGCAACAATTATTATAATCCACTATATTGTTTATAGTCTCGATTCATTTTTCTTGTCTTCTGTTAATGTTTAGAAAAATAAAAGACTATGGTGAATATAAAATGGACTTCTTGAAACACTAATCTTTTTGTGAAACTCAATTTTCGAAATACAAATTTGATGTCCTTATTAAGATATTTTTTGTCCAGTGTATTTAATAATAAATTTTCATGTCAGTTAAAGAAAAGTATTTTTGGTCCATTTAAGGTCACAAAACCTTTTTTTTATCGTTTGTTTAGCTGAATAAATCGCAACCCGATCACAGACAGAACCACTGTACATAAACAGTATACAGTAAAATCACGACTTATTAATATTTCGCTGCTACAGTCTTGGCGCGTATAAAAGCTCCGCCCACATTCTCGTACGTCCTCGTTTATTGTACCGCTGATGGCATATCCAATGAGAACCCTGGAACACGTGTTTTCACAGAAACTTTCTCAAAATATCTTTGAAACCGATTCGAGACTTTGCAAACTACTTGTAATTTCTAGAAAAATCTAATAATAACATTACAATACTAATTACCGATTTTTATATATGTATTACTACAAATTAATTTAAAATTAAATTCTTAAAAATTTAGTGTTACTTAATGCCAAGTTTCGTGTTCAAGAGAAAATCTGTCTTTACTACCAGGGAAAAAACCTAGTGTCGCTTATGTTTTAACATTATCTGGAGCACTTGCATCTCGGTCCGGCTTTGTATAATGGTTGAGTTACAGTAACAGTAGAAAAGTGTAAAGAATATAGCACAGGACCTTACCGTCCATACCGGCAGAGCTGATCTTCGTTTCAAGGTCCTTAACAGAGAAAGTATAATGGGTGCAGGCGGGGGCAACCATCCTGTAAAAAATTCCTCATTTTTGTTGAATTTGAAAAAAAAAGAAAAATTCCACATTTTTGTACGTAGGAGCTTGAAATCTATACAATCGAGTTCTTTGTTCTTTTTTTAATCTAATGGTTGGATTTTCATTAAGATCACTTGATGTTTTAGGGGTGTTTTCCCCAGAAGTGCATACAGGATTTTTGCTCCGGGGGGGGGGGGGGGGGGGGGGGGAGGGGGGGGGGGGGGGGGGGGGGGGGGGGGGGGGGGGGGGGGGGGGTGGGGGGGGGGGGGGGGGGGGGGGGGGGGGTGGGGGGGGGGGGGGGGGGGGGGGGGGGGGGGGGGGGGGGGGGGGGGGGGGGGGGGGGGGGGGGGGGGGGGGGGGGGGTACACAAAAAACCTCAAAACGCATACAAAATTTGTTCATGTCCATTTTTGTCGTGTTTTTACGAGTCAAACATACATTTAGGGGGGGTGGGGGTTCAAACAGGGTAACCTCCCCTTGGATGCGGCCTTGTGTTTCCCCCTTTTTCAAAAATTGGATGAATTTCCTCAGGCTCGTAAAATTTGATGGGTAACATTAAATCTGAGGAATTTTACTACTACTACTACTAACTAACCGCAGCACCAAGCCACCTGAGACCAACACAGCTACGTATGCTCCACATCCATCCCAATCTATTCAAAGCCTTCTTTTTACACATTCCTAGAATTTTACCATTTCCTTTAGATCTTTCTTTATGAAGTCCTCCCATACCAGATAAGGATGACCTGCTTTCCGTTTAGCCCTAAACGGTTGGCCAAAAAGGACAATCTTCAGCAATCTGTCATTCTTCATTCGCACAGCGTGCCCTAGCCATCTCAACCTTTCCTTCATTATATTCTTAGAGAGTGGTATTGAACCCCATTTTTCGTACAGCCTACCATTTGAAATACGGTCAGTCAGCTGGGTACCCAGAACAATCCTTAGTAAGTATATCTGGAAAACATCTAGCAAATCTTCATCCGCTTTTCGGAGCGCCCCATGCTTCAGAACCATATTTGACCACTGTCATCAATGTACTTTTCAATAGTCTAATCTTGGTTTCCAGACTTATCTTCCTGTTCTTCAAAACTTTTTAACTGTGAAAAAACATACTGAGCCTTGGCTATTCTACTTTTAACATCTTAAATGCTCCCACTGTCTTTACTAATAATGATACCAAGGTAAGTGAAGCTTACCTTGGTAAATTTTTTCGTTACCCAACGTCATCTCTTCATCTTCACTTATTCCTAGCCTAGTGACTTAGTCTTCCTAACATTAATTTTCAAACCTATTCTACCATCCTGAACTCTCAAAACCTCTAAAAGCTCATTCAAAGTCCATCAGGATGATCCATATAAAGGGGATAAAACACAAACCCTGCTTAACTCCTAATTTAATTCAAAACCAGCTGCTAACCTCATTTCCTACTTTAACCGCAGCAGTATTATTCTCGTACATAGCACTAACCATTTTAATGTATTTGTCTGGTATAATATAAAAGGATAAGACCTTGAGTCTTATAAAATTTAATATTTTGAATAATAACTAATATTCGATATATATATATATATATATACCTCCCCTCTCATTGAAGAAAACATAATGTTCAAAAACTGAAACATTATGGAAAATGTTTAAACGGTTTTTTTTAATATATTAGGCTTTGTTTTGGAAACTTGATTTTTATGATGCAAATGAAATAGACATTCATGAATCGAAATTTTCGAGAAATTGTTAGACGTAGGCTAAACATTATTAAAAAGGACAGTTGTTTTACAGAGGTAGAGCCTAATATTGAATTTTTCAATCAAAATGACTGCAATAAGAATTAGTTTTGGCGCAAAGGGTGTTGGAAGGTACATTAATCAAAAACAGCCTTAGCGTGTTATTATCATGAATACATATTGAAAATATGGTGATTATCAATTTTTCATAACTTTGATAACAACTATCACTAATATATATGAAATACGAGATGCTCTTCGACTGAGAGGACCCTCGAACCCCCCCCCCCCTATCCTTGTTAAATTCACGACCAAAATGACTCGTGATGCTGTCCTACGTAATGCTAAAACTGTTTAAAAGAAATAGAATTTCAGTCACCCAGACTATACACCAGAGGAACGGGAGGCCCGAAAAGAATTAATACCCTGATAACCCAAGCTATAAGTGAAAACAGAGCATTGAAATTGCGTGGTACAAAAATTCACATAGACAACCAGATTTTTTCTTATGATTTTAATAAAAAAAAGGTCGTGGAGGCTGCAGAATTGGCAAATGGTCTGCAACCGACCGGAGTTAATAGTTCAAAAAGGGATTCTATTCCTCGTCGGGCCTACATACGATCCCCTTCAAGTGATAGAGACTCTTGTTCGGACATAGAATGTAGTAACGCTAGCGATAGTGATGCAACTGTCTACGAAAGGCCAATGACTACTGCGGATCCTGCCACACCAGGCCGAAGCCGGCTAAACGAAGGGTCAGTAAAAGGAAAAAGAACTTTAGATTCTATTATAAGCCCCAATGATGACCACAAACAAGGGAAAAGAAATGTAAGAACGAACAGTGGCTCAAAAATGGACAAAAAAACCGAAAAACCGGTGGTCACGGACGCCTCACGAAAAGCCACCATTCGTGTTTACTGGATAGGATACAAGCCATATACAAAAACTGTCCTTAGTCACATGGAATATACAAGGTTTAAGAAACAAGAGAGTTGTGTTTAAATAATACATTTTTGACAGCAATGGTGACGTGTTTTGTAGGGACATGGTTGTTGCCAGAGGAAGATGTTATAGTGCGTGGATACAAAGTTTTTCGAGTGGACAGGGCCAAAATCACCAAACTATAGAAACTATGGAGGAATAGTTGTAATAGTTGTAAAGAGTGACATGTTCAAAAATTTGCGTCGTCTGTCAAGTAAATCTGAAAACTTGATTTGGTTTGCGCGGAAAATTTCTGGAAAAATGGTTTATTTTTAGATTTGTATATGTTTCCCCAGAAAATAGCTCATACTGTATTGAGGATACATGGTATAATATTAGAAGAAGAGTTTGAATTTACCCAAGTGATTTAGTTTTTCTAGCAGGTGATTTTAACGCATATACTTCCGTACAACAAGAATTAAATGTAGATTTTGTTTCAGCTGAAGATGACCCTTTATGTGAGATGATACCTTCACTTTACCTTATCCCACGAAGTAGCCAGGATCGACAAAGAAGAATTAATTCATGGGGGAGGAAGCTGCTTGCATTGTGCGGAGGTCATGGGCTAGCGATTGGGAATGGTAGATTTGGAGAAGATGGTGATTTGGGTGAGTACACTTGTGTTTCTGGACCTTGTTTTAGTTTAATTGATTATGTATTGGTGGACACGGGACTTGAGGCTGAATATCTTAATGTAAAAGTAATCCATCAGTCTGGATCTGATCATTTCCCACTTAAATTAGAATATGAGATGAAAGAATATGGACGTAGAAGGTCAACAATGAATCAAAATAGGATAGTGACTAAAGATAAAGGTGAAAGAAAAAACAAGCCGAAAATTCCGCCCCGGATTCATTGCGAATGGTCTAAGGAACTATGGCTATCTGTACAAGAGGCTTTTCTTAGTGAACCATTACAAGAGGAAATGAGCCAGTTAAGGAAAAAGAAAGAATACAGATTTCACCAACAGGCAGCTTTATGTAAGAGTTTTGAAGAAAGCAACAGCCAAGAGTTCTGGAATAAGTTAAAAAATATGTCATCCAATAAACAAAGAAATGATTCCCTGAAAATTCCACCACCGGAAACATGGCCATCTTATTTTCAATCACAACAGAAAGATGCAGAAAAAAAAACGAACAACACACTAGAGGAAAGGATAAAGCAAGCAGATTGCGAACAAGACCTTTCCCTCTTAGAGAAACAGATTACGCCCTCTTTGAACCCATTACCCCAGAAGAAATCAATGATTCACTGCAAAAAAATGAGAGGGGGCTCAGCACCTGGGCCAGACGGAATCCCAGTTAAGAATAAATCGATAAGGAATATCATCATCCCCGTGTTAACATCATTGTTTAACCTAATGATATCTACGACACATTGGCCACTAGCTTGGAAGACTTCACTCGTATTTCCCCTATTTAAAAATGGTAGCCCCGCCGTTCATGAAAACTATAGGCCTATAAGTCTTTTAAACAGTGGGGGAAAAATTTTGGATAAAATTTTGGACAAACGGCTTGGAAAATGGATGGAGGCGAATAGTATTCTAAATGAAGAACAAGAGAGATTCAGACCAAGATATTCGACAGTGGATCGACTATTCATTTTAAATGCAATGATACAAAAATATTCTAAAGGAAATAGTAAATTGTACGCTGCGCTTATAGACCTGCAGAAAGTGTTTGATAACGTAGATAGAATTTTGTTGTGTGAAGCTTTGAGTGAAATTGGATTACCACATCAGTTTATGAATATAATAGTTTCGATGTATTCATGGACTAAAAGTTTTGTGAAAGTTCCGCAACAGGGTGTCTCTTCCTCTTTTCCTGTAAGTAAGGGAGTTTTACAGGGAATACTTTATCTCCAAAATTATTTTGTATATTTATTAATGATATAGTGCAATTTTTCCAACGCCAATGGACACCAACACTTCGTCTTGGAAATTTGAATCTTTCAATGTTGCTTTTCGCAGATGACATAATTTTACTGGCTGATTCTGAGAAAAATCTACAGTCTCTAATGAATATCCTAGCAGAATCTCTGCAGAAAAAGAAACTGAAGGCTAATGTATCGAAAAGCCAAATATTGATATTTAACAAAAAGCAGCCAGAGCTATCCCCCCAAGTTTTTTATTTGGAAGGTCAAATTTTAAAAATAGAAGAGAGAGCAACATATTTGGACTTTACTGTAACTCGAAATGGTAAATGGACACAACATATATCAGCAACTACGACAAAAGGAAAAATGCACTTTTGGTATTTACAGAAGCAACGTTACAACAGGAATAGCGATCTCAGTCTTCATAAGCATATATTTATCACAAAAATTTTTACCCATACTGCATTACGGGGCAGAAATTTGGGGCTACCAGACTGCACAAGGATTAGAAACTCTACAACTACAATACTACAGGCATGCATATAGGCTGCATAAAACAACTCACTCTCTAGCATTGAAAGGTGACCTAGGCATCTACAGTTTAAAAATACGAAGAAAGACACAGATGATCAAGTTTTGGCTCAAAATTCTGAATTTTTCCCGAGGAAAGACTTATTCTTGCTGCTTATAAAGATCTTCTCACCCAAAAAAGTAAAACCCCTTGGACAGCACAGATCAGAAAAATGCTACAGGAAAAAGGCTTTTCAGACGCGTGGAATGGAGGACAGGGACCACTGGACCAAGAAAATTTCATAAAGGAATTCCAAGCAAGATTGCATGACCAGTAAATTCAACTTTGGTGGAGACCTTTAGATAAGTCGACTAGTCTTACTTTGTATAGAGATATTAAGCGGATTTATGGACAGGAGACATATTTGAAGCTGGGATTACCTAGTAAGTATATGAAAACGTGGATTCAGCTTCGAGCCAATTGTCTACCAATATAAGGAAAAGAAGTTTGGAAAAATAGAGAAGGTCCGGAAACGCAGCGTACTTGTCTAAAATGTGGTGAGATTGGTTTTGGGTTGGGTCATTTCCTCCTGCGATGCCGGCGGCTTTCTCACATAAGGGGAGAAATTTTGAAAGAGGGTAATGATCGGCTACTTCGGAGGATTTTAAGTTCAGATTCACCACAGACAGTAGTAAGTGTGGTAAATTTTGCATTGAAAGGTATGAATGTTGATTAAGAGGATAGTGATTTTTGTATGTCTTCATTTTATTTATCCTTTTTCTTTTCTTTTTTGTTTTGTATATGGCTGTAAAAAGCTCTAATAATATATTATTATTATTATATATCTACAATTTGGCAATACGTACCAGATTTTTGGTGCCTGCATTGCACAACTAGCAGGGGCGGATCAAGGATTTTCTTTAGGGGGGGGGGAATAGGTTGATCCGGTAAACTTGTATTAGGAGCAAGTTTATTTGAGGCAAACCTGCGTTAATTAAGTAAATTACGCTACTTTAGACTGCGTTAAGAGGGGGGTGCACTCCCCGTGGATTCGCCACTGACAACTAGCCTCATTTTATTATCACTCAGCTCAAGTCCTTACCCTTAGGCACAATTATTAGTAAATTTAGATGATGGTTAAGTACAATTTGAACATTTCAGAGGATCAAGCGAATCAATAATGTGGGTGGGGGGAGGGAGCAATATTTTGTGAAAATAACATTTTTTATGTATTTCCATTTTAAAAATCCTGTCTCCTCTCTCAGTGATGCATGTGGGAGTTTCTCAAGGACGGAGCCCTCTCCAATTATTTTTTTTATTTCTTGGTACTGATTATTCAAATTATCAAATAAAATCTTTTTTTTTTATACCTCCCCCCCTCCAGAAAAACTTTGTAATTATTATTGGGTCTTCCCCGAAAGAATACCCAATTTTTGGTGTGCCACAGCATAGGATTCAAAACTGACTGTGATTGTTCATTTTTTGTTTTTAGGTGAACTCTTTCAAACCTAGATTTTTACCAGAGTAGGCCTAATTTTGCAGACCATTCGAAACTTGAAGTTTTAAAATGCTTAACAACCCCGAAAAAGAGCTACTTTGGTTTCTACGTAAAAGTTCAAACTATTCTATTACTACTTCTTGGGAAAACAAAACGCCTTAAAAAAAAATTCCATTTTACTCGAATTATCAAAACATTATCAAGTCTTAATTAATGCTAGTATCACTTTTTTGATCAGTTCCTTTCCTTGCCAATTATTATTCATAATTTTTATGTGTTAAACTGACCCAAACAAAATGCAAATACTAAATGAAACACCAGGTTAACATCCGATTGAATATTTATTACTGTTTTAATTGAAATATAGACTGTTCCTCAGAAAAATATTCTCCTTAGTTGGACTTGATTATTTCTTCGCTGAACATCTACTCTTGACTATAATCAAAAATGGACTCAAACAGCTACTATATGCCGCCATTGTCAGCTGTATTCACATCGTTAAGCTGCTTAGTTATATATCTTTTCATAAAAAAGATAAGGACTAATTCCCCTATTCTGTCGAGCTGGGATCAGGTAAGATATTCCACTTTATTTAGATGAGATAGCTCAAATCTGTTGTATGGTTTACAGTCCTTCTCAAATCGGCAATTTTCAAACAGTTCGTGGTAACGAACTGTAAGTAAGGAGCGACCTGGATCAATGGTAACCGAAACTCTAAAAAACGGAATTTTGATACCAATAGATACATCAAAAGAATCAGATTTTAATTCTGATTTCAAATATAGATGTTTCATCAAGTTTAATTCTACCTATCAAAAGTTACGCGCCTGAGAAAATTTGGCTGATTTTCGAAAAAAGGGGAAAGACCCCTTAAAAGTTATAGAACCTTAATGAAAATCACACCATCATATTCAGCGTATTAGAGAACCCTACTGTAGAGGTTTCAAGCTCCTATCTACAAAAATGTGGAATTTCCCATTTTTGCCAGAAGAAAGATCACGGATGCGTGTTTATTTATTTTTTTTTTTCTTTTTTCGTTTTCCCAGGGGTGATCGTATCGACCCAGTGGTCCTAGAATATCGTGGGAGGGCTCATTGGAACGGAAATTCAAAGTTCTAGTGCCCTTTTTAAGTGAAAAAAAATGGAGGGCAACTAGGCCCCCCCACGCTCATTTTTTCCCAAAGTCATCTGATCAAAGTTTTGAGGCATTCATTTTGTTCAGCATGGTCGAAAATATTATAACTATGTCTTTTAGGATGACTTAATCCCTCGAAGCCCCCAGGAGGAGGGCTGAAAGTTATGAACTTTACCCAATGTTAACATATAGTATTGGTTATTGGGACCCGGCTCAATGGTAACCGACACTCTAGAAAACGGTATTTTGATACAAATAGATACATCAAAAAGAATCGGATTTTAATGCTGATTTCAAATATATAAAATTTCATCAAGTTTGATCCTACTTATCAAAAGTTACGCGCCTGAGAAAATTTGGCTGATTTTCAAAAAAAGGGGAAAGACCTCCTAGAAGTTATAGAACCTCAATGAAAATCACACCATCATATTCTGCGTATTAGAGAACCCTACTGTAGAGGTTTCAAGCTCCTATCTACAAAAGTGTGGAATTTTGCATTTTTTTGCCAGAAGAAAGATCACGGGTGCGTGTTTATTTTTATTTATTTTTTTCCCAGGGGTGATCGTATCGACCCAGTGGTCCTAGAATATCGTGGGAGGGCTCATTGGAATTGAAATTAAAAGCTATAGTGCCCTTTTTAAGTGACCAAAAAAAATAGAGGGCAACTAGGCCCCCTCCCACGCTCCTTGTTTTCCCAAAGTCACCTGATCAAAAGTTTTAGATAGCCATTTGCTTCAGCATGTTCGAGAATAATATAAGTATGTCTTTAAGGATGAATTAATCCCCCGAAATTCCTGGGAGGAGGGCTGAAAGTTTTGAACTTTACCCAATGCTAACATATAGTATTGGTTATTGGGAAGTATACAGTACAGACGTTTTCAGGGGAGATTTTTACTTGTAGTGGGGGGGGGGAGGATCGGGCAGGGACGTAAGCAGGGGTGGGGGCTCCAGGACCACCCCTCCCCCGAAATCTCACGATTTTTTTTTCATTTTCCCATAATTTTCTGATTTTTCTCACAGAATAATGGGTTTGAAGGATTTGCCCCCCCCCAAAAAAAACAAATTGCCCCCTCAAACAAATTCCTGCGTACGTGCCTGGGGTCGGGGGTTATGTAGGAGGATCTTTCCATGAAGGAAGTTTTCATGGGGGAAGGGACATTGCTATAAAGGGGACGCCGGACTTCCCAGCACTATTTAAAAAAAGATCAGAAATTAAATATAAAAAAAACAAGTTTTTCAACTGCAACAGCAGCAACATCAAAACTTTAAACGAACAGAAAATATTACATATATGATTGGGTTCACCCCCTAGTCAATACCTCACTCTTTAAGCCAAAGATTTTTTAGTACTTTCATAAGAGCTATTTATTCTAATTAACGGCCTTTGTGATTAAGCGGTCATTTTTAAAGAATTGGAACAAAATTTGAACTTTCGCTTAAAGAGCAAGGTATTGACTAAGGGGCGAACCCCCTAATATACGTGTTAAAAATATATGAATATAGAAGTTCGTTACGTAAGTTAATTCGTAAGTTACGTATATTTATTACTAATAAAAACGTTCGTAAATAAAATTAAACAAGTTTCGAGAAAGCCATTTAACCAAATAAAAGTAAATTAACATGAAAAATTTGTTTTAATTATCAAGGCCGTATCCAGGGGGGGTTACCCGGTTTGAACCCCCCCCCCCCCCGAACTTTTTGACCGAGTCGAAAATAAGTCGACAATTAGTAAAACCTAGGTAAAAATCAGTAAAATTAGTCAAAAAACTGAGTCAAAAGTTAGTAAAGCCCCCCCCCCCTCCCAAAAAAAATCCTGGATCCGCCCTTGTTAATTATTCATGTACTGTGAGCCAAGATCAAAACCTGCATTTAATCAAAAACGTTCAAAAAATTAAATAAAAAACAAGTTTTTTTTTTAACTGAAAGTAAGGAGTGACATTAAAGCTTAAAACGAATAGAAATTATTCCGTATATGAAAGGGGCTGTCCCCTCCTCAACGCCTTGGTCTTTACGCTAAAGTTTGACTTTCTCACAACTCTATTTTTTTAAACAATAAAAAACTTTAGCATAAAGAGTAAGGCGTTGAGAAGGGGACAGCCCCTTTCATATACGGAATAATTTCTGTTCGTTTTAAGTTTTTAATGTCGCTCCTTACTTTCAGTTAAAAAAACTTGTTTTTTTTATTTAATTAAAAAAAAGTACAGCTGTAACTTCCGCCAAAATGACCAGATATTTATATCATTAGATTGTTTAATGCAAAAATTTATATGAAAAATTTTATAAAACATTATTACATGTTTTTTGGACAACATTTTTAAAAAAATTTGTTTGCTCCCACCACCTTTAGGGGGGAGGTTGGCAGCCCTCCATCACTTTTGACTCTTAATAGGGTCAAACGGGGAACTAGATTCTTAATAGGGAACTAAAACTTTCAATTTCTAAATAAATAATCCTCTAAAGTAAATACGACCGCATCTTCCAGAAGACGCTCATACGCCTCCAGGGCAGTTGTTTTGAGGAGTTGTTTCAACCCCGAAGGCATTGTTAAATGTTCTTTAAACAAAAAAGCTTATCGGATACACTTGAGAGAAACAAGACGTGGGGGGGGTCTAGTTCCCCTCCAACCACTTTTGGCTCTGAAAAAGTGCAGCAGAAGGCTGCTTTGGATTTCCAATTCCCCGATCTTATTCCGAATTTGTTACGACCATACCTACATTGTTACGATCGATCCTTTCGAAGATCTAAAAAACGAAGAAATATATTGTGCCGACATCGTTCTTTACTTAGGCAGCGCTGCTGCACTGCGTATGATAGGCTGGGAAAGAATAATTACTGTTCGTTTGAAGTTTCAACTTCGCTCATATTTCTATCAGTCTAACTTTTTTTTTAATTAATACCAATCAGCGTCCCTTTATTATTTTACATATTAATTTTCAGTTGGAGGAAAGATGTTCAAAATTAATTCTTTCTGATGAACAAATCGAAAAGGTCTCTACAACAATACGTAAGGAAATTGAAAAGGGACTCAGAAGAAAGACAAACGGATCAGCTGACATAAAATGCTACCCCACCTACGTTAGAAATTTGCCGAATGGCGAGGGTGAGTCAAATTAATGAACACTTGAGCGGGCTCACTTCTTTTTTTTACCAATTATCTTTTCGTCGGCTCGTTAAAAGCCCATTCACTTCCAGGAGACTATTTAAGACTATCATATTGGTGGAACATATGCAAATATTAACATTTGTTCAAAAGATTAAAGAACCGGTCATTTTCGATTTCCCTAAAGTTTAACTTGCCAAGAGATTTTGTCCCGGACCCATCTTAATTCTGTTTATACCTTTAAACCACAACTTTTAAGATTTTTCTTTTTAATTATTTCAACTTTGAAATAACTATTTTACTTTGAATTAGTTATTTTACTTGTACCGTATGAAACAAAATTGATGTTTAAGGGACCACTTTAATTTTGAGCCATTATGATTCTACAGAACGTGCATATACTAAAGCAAATACACCCAGACTTGACCTTCGTTAAAGTGGAAGGGGAGGGGAGCCAAAAGATGTTCAGGCTAGAGACTTTCAGTTTCCCAGAAAAAGCAAATTTCGGGTCCTAAATCTTTTTTGTGGTGATAATGGCCGAAAGGTGCTCTTATGTTATAGAAACCTTTTGAATGTTTTGGTACATTTATTCTGTCGCTATTTTTATGCAGTTTCATCTGCATATTTTACTGCACGTGGGAAAACCCCGCATAGTTTTTACTAAAAGTATCTGAAGTCTTAAACCATAAACCTGTATAATATTATTAAAGCTAAAACCGCCAGCTCACACTAGATCTATTTGAATTCGCATCAGACCTTCTCTGGTTTTCTAGTTACTTTTTTCACATTTTATTTTTTCCAACAAATTTAAAATATATTAAAGTAGTTAAGTAAAGAGCCACTTAGGGTTTTACTCTCACCGGGACCTATCAGTTCTTTTCCAGAACCTCAAAAGTACGTTACTAACTGTATCTGATTGGTATTCAAGGAATTTACTAGCTCTTAATGAAAAAAATGCCAATATATGTTATTTTCGCGAACTGGATCACTAGTGTCAGATACCTTCTCTCTTTTTTTGAATGGTCTTGAATTAAGACGGGTAGATCAGTTCAAATATCTTGGGATTATTTTAGATGAAAATTTGTCGTTTCATAAATATGTAAAAAACACTGTCGTTAAAAATTTTCCGAAATATTGGCATGCTAACTCGTCTTTGTTACTTTTTTCCTAAAGCTATTCTAAAATCTATTTATTATTCTTCGTCCACCCATATTTTCTCTATTGCATTTTGGTTTGGGCATCTACCTTTCCGTCTGTTATCAAATCTCTCCAAATACTTCAGAATAAAGCAATGAGGATTCTTTTTAATGTTGATTGCAGAACTTCAGTTAGACACCTATATGGGACTTCAGGAATTTTCTCTTTGGACCAACTTAATTTAATTTCTATCTCTAGTATTTGTCACGATTATCAATATAGTAATTTACCTGTAAGTTTCTCCGGCATTTTTCCAACTAATTCTCAATTTCATAATTATCCTACTACGCATCGTTCAGACTTTACATGCGAAATTCGCCCGACATCGAGAGCGGGTTTCAGAATCCGTCACACTGGCCCAAAAATCTGGAACTCAATTCCAGCATCAGTTCGAGAATGCAGCAACAAGCGACATTTTCTAAGACTGGTGAAGAAATATCTTACGACATGCTAAGCATTTTGTTCATTAGGGTTTTCTTTTTCGTTGTTGTAAAATTTAGTTAGAAAATGACTGTATTTTCGTTGGCAATATTTTCAGCGCTAAAGTATGCCACCAGGCATGTGCGCTGTTTTGTGACATTTATTTATTTACGTTTTATAAATAAAAAATATTCTACTCTTCTACTCAGGGTTGCCATTCAGTGAAAACAAAAATCACTAGATTCTTGAAGAAAAATATATCACTAAATCAGCACATAAATCACTAGATTATTGACCAAAAATTACTAAAAACCCCTAGAGATATAATACTCTTTTTCATTGTAGTTTATAATTGTTTTGTTTCTTTACCATGTTCTATACAAGCACACTTACAGGATGCGCCTGTATAAGATGTCAAAAAATATTTAAATACATTTTTATTTAAAATTTTACATTTGCAATGGTTTATCTAGCTTTACTACGTACTAAAAGAAGATATATAGAGATATGTGCATTCTTTTCAGCCTTATAAGCTGAGTTAAGATGGAGGTAGAACCTGGAAAAAAACTTTCTAGAGCCAAATAATATTGACGCACTGAAAATACAGAAGGGTCTTTCATAAACATAAGTTACTGAAGTTTATTCCGCCTGTTTCCCTAAATCTGGAAAAATACCTTTATATTGACGTTTTTTTCTCCGTCCAAAAATTACCCTTGAAATTTTTAAAGATGCATTTAGCGTCTTTGTGCAGAGAATAAAACAAAATCCTTGCTTCCTCCCCAGTATTTTCCGAAAAGGGTACCCTTGGCTTATACCACGATTACTGAAAATTGGCTATCGGTGATCTAACCGAAAAGTATGCTTTTTATTTTTAATTTTTTTCTTGTCGATTCAAAACCCCAGTTTTGTTCAATAAAATATAGTAGCTATTATCTTTTTACTCTAGTTGATGTAGGATAATTACTGAAACAATAGCAACTTTTTATATTTTCATGAAAAAATTTAGTCCTACCCTCCACAAATTTCGATAGCGTGCAATAGCCCAAGTTATACAAGTCCAACGTATTCTTTCACCCGTTATTTGTCTTTGTAGCTATGAAACTGGTCATCATAGATCGTACATTATCCTTACTATGCTTAGCAAATTATCCCTAGCATATTGTCATCCCCAGACCTCAGGGGCTGCTTCGGTCACATTCAATCTAGAGGTGTAGTTTTGGAACCTTTCAAGTATGCTAAACAAAATGGATATTTTAAACTTTTGGTCGAACAGTTTTTGGTGAAAAAAAGGGACGTGGGAGGTGTGCTAGTAGCCGTCCGATCTTACAATAAGATCAGACAAATAAGTGAATTGGAGAATTATGGGAGTTTCGATTGGATATTAGAAGTAAATATTAAAACCAATAGACAATTCCAAAAGCAGGTACCCCTCTTACTCCCAACCGACTTCAATCATCAAAATATGTTGACTTAATCTATCTAGTTATATTGCAAATCCTATTATAGAAAGCATTGAGTCCTATTTTCAATGATTTCTTTTTTATTTAGAAAATTATATTTATTGTATACCTACCTTCCAATTAATCAATGACTTCATTTCTGTTCTGTTTACAAATGTAGAGAATGTATTCGCATCCACCATTCACTCCACTTTCAAAGATTTTTACAGAAGAAACTCTAATTTGGAACTGATAGATTATAGAGAAAAAAACCCATAAATATGAAGACAAAAATTAGACCTGGGCAAATCTTGTGAAATAGGAAGTAGAGAACATATTTTCAATTTCGTGATTCAATAGGTTCGCCTTTTATCTTGATGATTACGCTTTGTTGTCTATATCTAATATAGTATTATGGTGGGAAATCGGAAGTTTATCAAGCAGTTCGTGGTAACGAACTGTAAGTAAGGAGCGACCCGGCTCAATGGTGACCGAAACTCTAGAAAACGGTATTTTGATACAAATAGATACATCAAAAGAATCATATTTTAATGCTGATTTTAAATATATAAGTTTTATCAAATTTATTCATATCAATCAAAAGTTAAGCGCCTGAGAAAATTTGGCTGATTTTTGAAAAAAAAGGGAGGAAAACCCGGGGTTTATGTGGGAGGATCTTTCCAGGAAGGAAGTTTTCACGGGGGAAGGGGCATTGCAATGAAGGGGACGGCGGACTTCCCAGCATCATTTAAAAAAAAATCAGAAATTAAATATACAAAAACAAGTTTTACAACTCCAACAGCAGGAACATAAAAACTTTAAATGAACAGAAAATATTACATATATGATTGGGTTCACCCCCTAGTCAATACCTCGCTCTTTAAGCCAAAGATGTTTTAGTACTTTCATAAGAGCTGTTTATTCTAATTAACGGCCTTTGTGATTAAGCGGTCATTTTTAAAGAATTGGAACAAAATTCGAACTTTCGCTTAAACAGCGAGGAATTGACTAGGGGGCGTACCCTTAAATATACGAATTAAAAATATATGAATATGAAGTTCGTTACGTAAGTTAATTCGCAAGCTACAAATATTTATTACTAATAAAGACGTTCGCAAATAAAATTAAACAAGTTTCGAGAAAGCCATTTAATCAAATAAAAGTAAATTAATATGAAAATTTTGTTTTAATTATTTATGTACGGTGAACTGAACTTTTTTAACTGAAAGTAAGGAGTGACATTAAAACTTAAAACGAACAGAAATTATTCTGTATATAAAAGGGCTTTCCCCTCCTCAATGCTTCGCTCTTTACGCTAAAGTTTGACTTTCTCAAAACTATATTTTTTTAAAACAATGAAAAACTTTAGCGTAAAGAGCGGGGCGTTGAAGAGGGGACAGCCCTTTTCATATACGGAACTATTTCTTTCGTTTTAAGTTTTATGTCGCTCCTTACTTTCAGTTAAAAAAACTTTTTTTTTCTTATTAATTTGCATAAAAGCTAATTTGGAACATGTCGAGAATTGCAGTGAATCACTATTTTGTGCTTTTTTTACTAGCTTCTTTTATGATTTATTCATTTGAATCATGAATGTACACGCTATATTGTGGGAAATCACTAGATTTAGGGGAAAAATCACTGGTTTTCGAATAATAATCACTATAAATCACTAGCTAGAAGAAAATCACTAGGCAACACAAAAGATATCTAGAAATAGTGATAAATCACTCATGGTGGCAACCCTGGTTTCACTGATCCAAAATGACTAGCTAATTTTTTTTTTCAGAAAAAGGAAGATTCTTGGCCCTTGATTTAGGCGGGTCAAACTTTAGGGTGCTGTTGATCCAACTAGGTGAAGCTACACCAGAAAAAGAGTTTGTGTCAAGAATTTTTCCACTGGGAGATTGGATCAAGACGGCAACGGGAACAGCCGTAAGTTCTTTTTATTGTTTTTATTATTTGTTAAGGATTTTGTTTTTAATCAGCTCCATGGAGTGAGCGAAAACTTAGATTTAACGTAACCAGAATTTATTGTTGAATAAATATTTAAACAAAAGTTAATATAAGAAACATCGAAAAATTTAATTTATTTAATATCGAAAAATTTAAAAATTTAATACTAAAATAAAGGTGACATCTTCTTAAAAAATCAAAAACTACTTGAACAAAAATCTGAGATCAAATCTTCTGTTTAGATAAAAGATTAATGGTATAACTTCCTATCCTAACAGTCAAACGACAGTCAATGATTAATTTAAAAAAATGAAGTTTTTCTTGGGAAGTAAAGAGCGAAGTTGAAACTTAAAACAAACAAGAATTACTCTTTCACTGTATATCTAGCATATATTAATAATATTGGTGCGAATAAA
Source organism: Artemia sinica (assembly GCA_027921565.1). NCBI lineage: Eukaryota > Metazoa > Arthropoda > Branchiopoda > Anostraca > Artemiidae > Artemia > Artemia sinica. Next base: position 68,579,169 of record CM051258.1, read on the forward strand.
CCAATTAGGGATATTACCCTACAACAGATATCTGACTCACTCGGGGTGTTTCGGGTTCACGACATGTGTTTTGTAGTTTCAATCGCCCCTGCCACCCGCATGTGATAATATAAAGTTTTTTTTAATTATTCTTTGTTTCATTACATATTATGCGACAGTATTTTTCATAATTTAAATATATTTAAATTATTATTATTTACATATAGCTAAATGAATCATACAATGTTGACCCTTCCTTTTTTTATTCATGTATTATACAGAGGCCAGTCGCCCATTAGGGTCTGAGCACGCTCAATACTCGCTGATGGATCACTGGTGGATCGCGACCAATAGTTCAGGAAATACAGCAATAAAAAATTCTGTTATCTTAGTTTTCTTTTGCCTCATTAACGAATAAGCCAGAAATTTAAAACACAAAAAATAGAATATAAAAAGATAATATCAATTCTTTGGCACTTTTCTTTGTTTTTTTTTTGTTTACGGAGTATCGCAGTTTTATGAATGCATATCTTGTTATTTATAAATTATCTAAACTCGATATCTGATAAAAAAATGTTTTATTTTTTGCAGCTTTTTGATCATATTGCGGAATGCCTTTCCCTATTTGTTCATGAATTTAAAATTGACAAAGAAGTTCTTCCGCTTGGTTTCACCTTCAGCTTTCCATGCAAACAAGAAGGCCTGACGAAAGCCAAATTAGTCCAGTGGACAAAAGGATTCACCTGCTCTGAGGTGGAAGGCAAGGATGTTGTTTATTTGCTTCAACAAGCAATTCACAGAAGACGGGTAAGACTTCATTTCATTTTCGTTTTCATCTCTTTTTCTGTTTAATTCCATCCTCTGTTTCTCTTTAAGTTTGCTTGTTTTAACACATTTTAACTGTTTGCCCAATTTTTCACTAAACGGCTGCAATTCAGCAGAGACTTGAAAGTACATATTATAAAAATATGACTCACTACAGCCCCAAGCCACCCGAGGCCAACAAGACTGCTCACACTCCTCCATCCCAAACAAACAGTTCGTGGTAACAAACTGTAAGTAAGAGGCGACCCGGCCCAATAGTAACCGAAACTCTAAAAAACAGAGTTTTGATACCAAAAGATACATCAAAAGAATTGGGTTTTTATTTTGATTTTAAATATGTAAATTTTATCAAGTTTAGTCTTACCAATCACAAGTGAGGAGCCTGAGAAAATTTGCCTTATATTTGAAAAAAATGAGAAAAAAAAAACCTAAAAGCAATTAAATCTTAATCAAAATGATACCATCAGATTCAGCTTATCAGAAGGATTGCAGACACACGTTTATTTTTTTTTCCTTTCCAAAAGGGTGATTGTGTCCTAGAATGTCGTAAAAGGCTCATTCGAACGGAAATTAAAAGTTCTATTGTCCTTTTTAAGTGATAAAAAAAAATTGAATGGCAACTAGTATCGCTTTTTACAAAAAAAAACTGCATTTTCATGTTCAAGCTATACTTACCATTCTACCAATGGAGACTTTTGACTATTCTAGAGTAGCCACTTTAAAAAGCACAACTTCATATCTCGAGGGTGTATCGAATAATGAATGAGTACTACTTCATTATTATATTTTGTTTTTCTTTTTTCCGCAGCTAACTTGGCAATAAAACAGTGTAGTGTTTAATGGCTCATTTTAAAGGAAATTGCTACATCACGTACATTGTGCAAGTAAAAACAAATTAATTTTTAAAATATCAAACAGTTCGTGGTAATGAACTGTAAGTAAGAAGTGACCCGGCTCAATGGTAACCAAAACTCTAACATACGGAATTTTGACACCAATAGATACATCAAAAGAATCAATTTTAATAGTCGAAAGTCATTAGAAGGGAACTAACATCCCATCCACGCCCACCATTTCCACCATTCAATCAGAATTGTGAGATAGTCATTTTCTTCAATGCAGATCAAAGTTCTGGAAATTATGTCTTTGAGCAGGACACTCCCCCAGGGCAAGGGTTCTTCAGGGCAAGGGTTATAAGTAATGCCCTGAGGGCATATAAGGTTTTTATTAAAAGCTTTGTCGTATAAACTTTAAAAAAGGCTCATTCGATTGGAAATTGAAAGGACTAGTGCTCTTGTTTATTATCAAAAGTGATTGGAGGGCAAATAACCTTACCACCCACCTTTTCCACAAACACATCCAATCAAGATTTTTAGATAGCCATTTGTTCAACATTGAAAATTTTGGAAATTAGGTCTTTGAGGATGACAAACTCCCCACAGCCCTTAGTGTAAGGGTTGGAAGTTATGCCCTGGGGGTATAATAAGCTTCTTATAAAAAGCGTTGTCGTAGGAACTTTAAAAGGGGCTCAACCAATTGGAAACTGAAATGGCTAGTGCAGGTTTTAAAATTAGAAAATGATGGGAGGGCAACTAGCACCCACCTCCCCCTCAAGCTCATCCTTTCCACAAACAAATAAAATCAATATTTTGAGATATCCATTTTTTTCAATGTAGTTGGAAGTTCTGGTAATTATGTCTTTGAGGATGACAGCCCCCCTACAGCTTTCAAGGCAGGGGCTGTAAGTTATGCCCCGGGGGCATATAAAGGTTATTTTTTATTGAAAGCGCTGTTGTACAAACCTCAAAGGGCTCATTCGATTAGAAATTGAACGGACCCTTTTTAATAGTCGAAAGTAATCAAAGGGCAACTAACGCCCTTCTCACGCCCGCCATTTCTCCAAACAAATCCAATCAAAGTTTTGAGATAGTCATTCTGTTCAACGTAGTTGAAAGTTCTGGAGATTAGGTCTTTGAGGATGACACCCCCCCCCCCCACAGCCTTCAGGGTTAAGGTTGTGAGCTATGCCCTGGGAGAACATTATAGTTTTATAGAAAGTGTTGTCTTAAAAATTTTAAAAAGGCCTCATTCGATTGGGAATTGAGATGACTATTGCCATTTTTAGTAGTCGAAATTATCTGGTGGGGCAATTCCCCTTCCCCCACGCCCATCATTTACTCAAAGATTTCAGATCAAGATTTTTTCAACGTAGTTTTAAGGTTCTAAATTATATCTTTGAGAATGGTAATCCTCCCCCATAGCCCTCAGGACAAGGTTCGTAAGTTATGACTTTGGGGCACAAAAGGTTCGTATAGAAAGTTTCGCCATAGAAGCTCCAAAAAGGGCTCATTTGATTTGAAATTAAAACGACTAGTGCCTTTTTAATTAGTAAAAAGTGATCAAAGGGCAAATTCCCCCCCCCCCCTTCCATGCATAATTTTTCCAAAAAATTCAAATCAAAATTATGAGATAACTATTTTGTTCAGCGTACCCGAACAGTCTGGAAATTTTGTCTTTGAGGATGACAAAACCCAAACCCTCAGGGTAAGGGTTGTAGGTTATGCCCTGAGGACATATAAGGCTTTTATAGAAAGCATGGTCTACACCCAAAAACCAATGCTGTATGCAAACATTTGGGTAAGTTCATAACTTGCTGCTCTTCCCCTGGGGACTGTGGGGGAGCATTCCTCCTCAAAGACATAGTTATTATATTTTAAGATTTTTCTGAACAAAATACCTATCCAATTTTTTTTATCGGTGACTGTGATAAAAATGAGCGTGGGAGGGGGCCTAGTTGACCTCTATTTTACCTGGTCAATTAAAAAAGGCACTAGAACTTTTAATCTGCATTCGAATGAGCCCTCCTGCAATATTCTAAGATAACTTGGTCGATACAATCACCCCTGGGAAAAAAACACGCATCCGTGATCTTTCTTCTGGTAAAAAATACAAAATTCCGCATTTTTGAAGATAGGAGCCTGAATTGGAGCATTTTTGCAGATAGAGCTCTACTGTAGGGTTTTTTGATACGTGGAATCTGATGGGATGGTTTTCATTAAGGTTCTATGACTTTTAAAGGGTGTTTTTTCCTTTTGTCAAATATAAGTGCAAATTTTCTCAGGCACGTAACTTTTGATGGATAAGAATAAACTTGATGAAACTTATATATTTGAAATCAACATAAAAATTTTATTCTTTTGATGTATCTATTGGTATCAAAATTCTGTTTTTTAAGAGTTTCGGTTTCTATTGAGCCGGGTCGCTCCTTACTTACAGTTCATTACCAGAAACTGTTTGAAAAAAGCTCTCCAAGCCCTTGGCAAATGGCTAAATATTTCGTGCATTGCATTCTATATTTTTTGTTTACTACCAATTTTTAGAGCATTTTAGGACTGTAAAATACGAAAAATTAAATGGAAGTAGCATTGATTAGAAGTGATGATAAACAAGGTCGTCTCCAATGAGTTACTAGGTTTGAACTCCCCTCCCCACTGAAATTTTGCTTGATCCATAAAAAAGTAACAAGACAACAAAAATCCTGGGTACACCCTACCTACTAAGGGCTTCATATCAAGTATTAATCATTTTTGGACCTGTCGGCCTTTAACTGAGAAAAAACTGAGAGGGAAAAAAATGCATATAAAACGTGAAAGCTCTTAATAAAACACGATTCTGCTTGTATACCTGGTACATTTGTTTTATTACGCAGAGTAGCCTTATAAACTTGTCCATTCCTCCATCTGGTTATTGTGATAACCAGATGTGAGAAACTCCATCTGGAATATCTCCATCATTCCTCCAACTGTTATTTTTATAACAGTTATATGTAAATCAAAATCATGAAAAAACCGAATGGGAATGTTGATTTCGTTTAAACAATAGTCAAATAAAATATGACCACTGCGTTTTATGCCAGAAAGCTATTCTCTCCTTTGACCTCAGTCTTTCTTTCACTTTAGGACATTAACATTGAAGTTATGGCAGTTCTAAATGATACTACAGGAACCTTAATGGCTTCAGCTTATAAACAGCCTTATTGCAAGATAGGGCTAATAGTTGGTAAGTTCGATTTCTTTATTTTAAAAGCTGCGTAGCTTTTAAGCACAAATGACGAAAAAGAAAAAAATATTGCTCTTGGGATCAATCTTAGGTCTATTTTTGTTTGAAATTTCTTTTTAAAACTCCAAGCCTTCTGGAGTCCACTTTAGCATTTTTTGGGCTTCTTGATGATTTTCCATCTTCGGATGATGGAGGGTTACTAACTCTTGCTAATACTTCTCAATCTACTCACAAATGTTAATATTCCTCAGGAAATTGTAAATACATCTATACTGCAGTCTTTCATAGTTAGCTGGTGGACTTGAGAGTAGCAATACATTAATGCAAGGCTAGAGTTCTTTGTTCTTGTAGATCGTCCTAATATTGAGGACTTCTTGGTGGATGATTAATATCCAAAATTTCATCAAAGACTTTTCTTTTAATTTTTCAGAATGTAAAAGTTCGTAGGGCAGTATGACTTTTTGGTTACATGGTGCCGGGATGGACCATAAAAATAGATAAGAAAAATCAGTTAGTTTTGACAACCCTTTTTGTACGCAAAAATTAAAGCAAAATTCATTTCCAACTCGCCTTTCCTGTACATATATAAACAAGAACATTTTGAAAAATCTCTGGTGTGTAGTTTGGTAGTTTAATCTTTGGTAATGCTGTCTGAAGTATAACTGATAGGGAAGAAGCGATTGCACTGTATAGTGCAATCGCACTATTTGCACTATAACTACAATTTGCACTATAGTGCAAATTGCACTATTTGGTAGCTGCATAGGTAGCTGCATAGCTTTACCGGTCAGACTGTTTTATTCTGATTCAGATGTTTCACCTACCGCCTCAGACTAAGAATGTTCAAATTAATGGTCAAAATTTGTTTTATCCCCTCTACTTGGTTCTCGTGACATAGTATTATTAGGTAATTGTAGCTTACTGTTTCAAATTTTGAAAAATTGACTGAAATATATATAAAACAAATAGTTAAATAAATACTGGATATGGGGTGTCAACATGAAAAAGACCAGGAAACACATGCAAACTACAAAAATTATGAAAATAATGATTGAAAAAATAAAACCTCTTGCCAACAGAAATTACAATGAATAAATTATAAATGAATTATGACAATGAATAAATTAAAATAAATTATGAAAAACAAGAAAAAATTATAAATGAACAATAAATTAAATTGCCAAGAAAAACTATGGTAATGTCAGCCAATGAAAAGAAAAGAAGTGATAATAACAAAAGCAGATATTTCGGCAAGGAAGTATCGGCAAGCCAAGTCGTTTTCAGTGCTCAAAAAAAAGAAAACATTTGAAGCTAATTTGAACCGAACAGAACTGTATTTTTTTTATTATCTCTATCGTTATAATTTTTTTAACTTACCCCATAATTCAACTTTTATTTATTTCTAGGTACCGGTACAAACACTTGTTACGTTGAGAAGCTAGAGAATATAGAACTCTGGGATGGGGACTCAGATGATCCTCAACAGTGTTTAGTTAACACTGAATGGGGTGCCTTTGGAGATAACGGCTGTTTGGATTTTATTAGGACAGACTTTGACAAAGCCCTAGATGCAAACACTTTAGATCGAGGAAGACAATCGTGAGTGCAGTCATTTTTTTTGGCCAATTTTGTTTTATTTTCACAAGTTTGGTATTTTTTAAGCTAATCAAATGCATTGGGTTATTGCTATAGATGCAGCGGTTGTATGCTTGATACAATAAAATTCAAGATGTATCTACGTCTTTAATAAACAAAACGTAAATGAGACTAATATAAAACACATGCAAATAACAACTTTCAGTATTTCAACATGCCACATCTGCATGGCGTGCAGACGCATTTATAGCCACAAAGAAAAAATATCCGCTCTATGAGCCAGTTTTTAGACATTTAAGCAAATTATGAAGCAAAAAAAAAAAAACAAAACAAACAAACAACAACGCTAGGCATCAATTTGTCGCAGTTTTTTCCTGGTTTACAGTTTTTGTAATACAAATTTAAATAATACAAATTTAGTTTTTTGTAATACAAACACAAATTTTTCGTTCTGTATAACGACATCCTAATCTGATAATAAGATGCCCTAAAGCCCTAATATTCTTAAATCAATTTTGATTTACCTAAGTCAGTAGAAATTTCGCTCAAATCGTCGAATTTTATATCATCAACAAATTTAATAAGTCATAAATCCAAGCAACCCTCCCTAGTACCTAAGGTCATGTTTGGACTAAAAAAATTACTGCTGTATACTGTATATTTGTATAAGAAATTGAAAGAGGGTTTATTTTCTTTCTGCCCCACACTAAATGAAAGTCATTTAAGAAAGTATAGATAATAGACTTCCATTTCAAATCCACTTTACCTTATTATTTCGTCTACACAATTAATAATTATAATGTTTTTTTGTAATTTATAATCACTAGTCCTATTTTTAGATATGAGAAAATGATATCTGGTAAATATTGGGTGACATTGTACGACGCATTTTGGTATCACTGGCAAGAGATCGCTTAATTTTCAATGGAACCTCTTACGAATGTTTATTACAACCATACATATTTGAAACTGAGTACATTAGTAATATTGAAGAGAGTCCAGAAGGAGACTTCACCAACTGCGAATATATATTCAAGGAGCTTGGGTCAAGGTTATAACTCAGGACGACTGCGCAAAAATAAGGTAAGACATTTACAATATGTTGTAATGACTGTAAAAATTTTATTTTGATAGAGAGGGGTTGCCAAATTATGATAATTGATCGCTAATATTTCTTTAAATCAGTCTGGCAAATTTATTTTGACTATTCCTTTTCTTTGCTGCTAATCTGACATGATTAATTATTTAGGAAGGGATGAAACATAACAATTACCCCAAATAACAATTACTTCTGAGGGGTGTACCTGCGTTTTTTAAAAATTTCAAGTGGGCATTTCTCTTCCATTTTTCTCCTGTCTAAAAAATGTTTTCAAAGGTAGCGGCTATAAGGACTTCTAAAATTTGAAGTAGACGTGTCAAATTTATGGATTTTGATTGCCAATTCTTAACTTTGTCCGGGAAATATATTTTGAGGGTATTCAATCTCATCTAATTTACCCCTCTTCCTCCCTGAAAATTAACAATTATTTCTAAGTAGTGTCCCTATCGTTTATTTCGCTAGTTTCTTTCACCTTGGCGCGAGAAAAGGGATAAACCGGAAACATATAGTTTAGGTTATATATTTGCGCATTAGGGGGCTGGGGGTAAAGTATTTGAACTAAAAAAATAGTTCTACTTCATCATATATGGAATATATGACTTTAATAGCTTTGTAATATAACTTTGTATATAACTTGGTCCGGGAAATATATTTTGAGGGCATTCAATCTCATCTAATTTACCCCTCTTCCTCCCTGAAAATTAACAATTATTTCTAAGTAGTATCCCTATCGTTTATTTGGCTAGTTTCTTTCACCTTAGCGTGAGAAAAGGGATAAACCGGAAACATATAGTTTAGATTATATATTTGGGCATTAAGGGGCTGAGGGTAAAGTATTTGAAGTAAAAAAATAGTTCTACTTCATCATATATGGAATATTATAGCTAACACATTTTGTATACAGACCACCTATACCTTACCCCATCCCCCTCCTAATGTGCAAATATATTGCCCAAATTTGTTTCTAAAATATTATATTTTTATCATGCTTATGTATATTTTGTTAGGATTAACTTAACTTCACTTCTTGAGTGGTAGTGGGTATATCATACAAATATCGTTAAATGTGTTGTAAAACAAGGTTAATTTCTTCGAGGATCCAGACAGGAAAAATAACGGACTGTAAGTAAGGAGTGATGTGGCTCAAAAGTAATCGAAAATCTAAGAAACAGAATGTGACATCAATAAACATATCAAAAGAATTTGCTTATTATGCTGCTTCCAAATATTTAATATTAATTAAGTTTAGTGTTATTGATCAAAGGCTACGTGCCTGAGAAAATTTGCCTGATCTTTTAAAAAAGGGGGGAAAAACCCCCTTAAAATTTAAGGACAAAAATCACCGTCAGATTCAACGCATCCAAGAACACTATCGTTTTAACCCCTCATCGGCAAAAAAAGTGGAATTTTTTATTTTTGCCAGAAGTAACATCACGGATATGTGTTTTTAGCTTTTCTTTAGGGGTGATCGTATCAAACCAATAACCCTAGAGTATTGAGAAATTGCTCATTCAAACAGAAATTAAAGATTGGAGAGTAACTGCCCTACCTCCCACGCCCATTTTTCCCAATATTTTCCCATCAAAATTTTGAGGTGGCCATTTTGTTTAGCATAGTCAAAAGATTTAATAACTATGCGTTTGAGGGTGATTTTACTGTCTCACCCTAGATCCCCGAGGGAAGGGGTACAAGCTATGAACTTCACCAATCGTTTACAAATAGTGTTGTCTATTTGGAAGTATACGTATAATTTTCGGGGGTGGGGGGATTGTTGGCAGGGAAGGGGAGGTTATGTGGATGGACCTTTCCACAAAGAAATTTTTCTTGGGGGAAGGAACTTTTCATGGAGGGGGAGCTGGATTTCCCGGATATTTTTTTGCAACTGAAAGCAAGGAGCAACATTAAAACTTAAAACAAACAGTAATTGTTACGAATTTCAGGGGGTTTAACCCTCCTCAATACCACGCTCTTAAATAACATTTCTTGAACTTTTAGAAAAAGATTAAATTCTAATTAAACGGCACTTGTATTTCATGAGTCCGTCTTAAGTAATTGGCACACAAATTCAAAAATAACAATTGCTGTTCGTCTTAAGTTTAATGTCGCTCCTTAATTTTGATTGAAAAACTCAATTTCTTCAATATAACTTTATGAAAAAGACCCACATACAGTCATGAAGTTCCAAATACTAGCATGTGCAAAATTTTAAAACGTGAGTCGAAGTCCACTTGAATTCTGGTAAAATGACACCAAAGAGATTTTAGGTTGTTGCAGATTTTGTTTGAGTCTGCATCTGTCTTTGGGAATCAGCTGATTGTTAGTTTTTAGATTTCTAATTATTAAAAGCACTATTCTATTTAATTAATTAATTCTGGTTATTTTGTTTTCGTGGTTTGATGTGACAACGCTTGCGAAAACCCGCCCAAATCAGTATTTTGAATTAACTAAAATAAAAAAACTTAGAAAATCAAGCCAATTTGGTTGGGCAGTTATAAATGACTCGAAGTGGGAATCAAGAGGGAAGAGGACTGATTTTAGTTCAAATCTTTTTAATTAATTTTTGAGTTATGCTATGTGTTTTCAAGATATTCCCTTTCTAACTCTTCATTATCTTCAACCTCAATATCCTCTAAAACTGTTCGTCTCAAGTATATTTTGTTAATATATTCTTTTCTTTCTATTCCAAACAACGATCATGGCTTTTTGGATTACAAAGAAGTAACATTTTGATTTTAAATGCTCTTATTATTGTTTGTGCTCTTTGATATTCAGAAGTTTTGTTTCTCCTTTAGATACGTTTGTCAACTTATATCAAGAAGGGCAGCCTTTTTGACTGCAGCTGGAGTTGCAGCACTGCTAAATAAGATTAACGAAAAATATGTAGTCGTGGCAGTTGACGGATCTGTTTATGCATACCATCCTTTTTTCCACAAACTCATGGTGGAAAGAATCAACAAACTCATCAATCCTGGATTGACTGTAAGTACATGATATAAATATTTAAAAACTTTTCAGCACAATATCAAGATTTGTCAAATTTTGAAATAAGATCATAGAAAAACAGGTTGTGTTTTTTATAGTGAGGTTTTTCGTGCCTGGATCCCGTCAATTTTACCCCAATAATTGTTCAAATGTTGATTTTCGAGAAATATGTGTCTCAAAGTTTTTCTGGAATCTGGCAACAGTGAATTTAAAATGGACAATTTTCTCAGCAACATTCCGACTTGTGAGTAATAAGTTTTATAATCCTGGAACCGGATTTCTTAGTGAATTAAAAATTAAAGTTCTTAGTGAATTAGAAAAATAGTCAGCTACATAGCGTCACTGTCACCACGACGCCTGAGTTCTGGATCTATTGGTACTCATGTAAATTACTCCAAAACTGTTTTCTACAGATGCTGCTGTGCATCACTGCCCTAATCCTTTTGCATATAGTTTAAAATTGAGCTACTCCAAGTGCCAAGGCCATCAGATAAAGTATTTTTGCCCCACCTCCCCACTGTACTCCGAATCCATTCTAACCTAGGATTTTCTGTGAAAATCCTTGGTTAGGATATGTACCAACTACAAAATTTTTTGTAGTAGGTTGTTTAAAAATTCCATCAAACAGTTCGTGGTAACGAACTGTAAGTAAGGAGTGACCCGGCTCAATAGAAACCCAAACTCTGAAAATGGAATTTTGATACCAGTAGATACATAAAAAGAATCAGATTTTTTATGCTGATTTGAAATATATAAATTTCCTCAACAAATACGATCTTTATCAAAAGTTACGAGCCTTAAAATATTTTCCTTATTTTCGAAATAAAGAAGGGAAATGCCCCTAAAAGTGATATAATCTTAATGAAAACCAAATCTTCATATTCAGTGTAGCACAAACCTCTACTGTAGATGTTGCAAGCTCCTATCAGCAAAAATGTGGAATTTTGCAATTTTTGCCAGAAGAAAGATCACGGATGCGTGTTGTGATGCGTTTGTTTTTTCTTTTTCCCTGGGATAATAGTATAAAACCAGTGGTCCTAGAATATTGTAATAGGGCTCATTCGAACGGAAATTAAAAGTTCTAGTGCCATTTTTAAGTTACCAAAAAATGGAGGGCAATTAGACCCCCTTCCGCGCTCATTTTTTCCCAGTCAACCGATTAAAATTTTGTAGATAGCCATTTTTTCACCATGGTTAAAAAACACAGTAACTATGTCTTTGAGGATGACTTAATCCCCTACTGTCCCCGGGGGAAGGTCTGCAAGTTATGAACTTTTCCCATTGTTTACATATAGTGTTGGCTATTTGGAAATATATAGAAGTTTTCAGTTGGGATTTTTTCTGGTATTTGGAGGGGGGTGTTGGGAGTTACGTGGGAGGATCTTTCCATGGGGGGAGGGACATTACTATGAAGGGGGCACAAGATTTCCCAGCATTATTTGAAAATAATGAAAAGATTTCCCAGCATTATTCAGATATTAAATAATACAAAAACCAATTTTTTCAACTGAAAGTAAGGAACAAGATCAAAATTTAAAACGAACAGAAATTATTATTTGTATGATTGGGTTAGCCCTTTAGTCATTACCTCGCTCTTTACGCTAAAGTTTTTTTGTACTTTCATCAGAACTATTTATTCTAATTAACGACCTTTGGTATTAAGGGGTCATTCTTAAAGAATTTGTAATTTACGTCAGAAAAAATTTCGAGAAAGCCATTTAGTCAAAAAACAAGAAAATTAATATGCAAATTTAGTTTTGATTATTCATGTACGGTGATCCGCTGCATTAATTCAAAAATTTTCAGAAATTAAATAAAAAAAACAAGTTTTTTTAGCCTAAAGTAAGGAGCAACATTAAAACTTAAAACGAACAGAAATTATTCCGTATATGAGAGGGACTGTCTCTCCTCAAAGCCCTGCTCTTTACGCTGAAGTTTAACTCTGTCTCACAACTTTAATTTTAGAACAATAAAATAATTTAGCGTAAAGAGCGAGGCGTTGAGGAGGGGACAACACCTTTCATATACGGAATGATTTCTGTTCGTTTTAAGTTTTAATGTCGCTTCTTACTTTCAGCTAAAAAAAACTTTTTATTTATTTAATAATCCTTCAGAAGTGCTTCTTATTCATACCTCTGATTTCCAAGGAATAAGTCTTCGCATTTTTGTTTTATTTACACACATTTGGAGTATAATGGACAATATTCAATTTTTTGGAAAGTAAAGGGTGACTTTAGCACTTATAACTGTCTGGGAATTATTAGATCTTTTAATTGTTTGATAAGCGCTTACCCAAAGCAGTTCAGGGGTTAGGGGAAGTGGGGGGGGGTTATATGTATTGTAGAATTAATGAAGAATCCTGCTGAAAATTTTACCGTCACTTAATATGCCACCTTTACTTTTTTTCATTGTGATTTCAGTATTCATTGTAACAAAAAAAAATCCCAAAATAAGTTTTCACACATCTTGAAAATATATTTAGGCTTTTCTTTTTCACAGATGTTCCATCATTTCTTCCCACTGAAGGATATCCCAATCCCCTTGACAACCCAGATGTGTAACATACCCCCCAACCCCCCGCAGGTAAAATACTGTGGGTGACATTAAATATACTTCTGGTGACAGTCAATTGGAATTTCGTATTCTGAAACATTTACTATTTACAGTTTCAACTCAAGCTTTCTGGAGATGGTAGCGGCAGAGGGGCTGCCCTGGTAGCAGCAGTTGCAGCGAGGCTTGAGAAAGAAAAATCTAACGGAAAGCTTTCTTAATTTCTTGTACCTATTGGTTGCTAGTTATATTAATCGCAGTCTGTTGTTATTGCTCATATTTTGTGCGTATGGTTTATCTTTTTTTCAAGGATTTTCAGTGTTGAAAAGTACAATTAAAGAAAGCCATCTTGAGCATTTATATTTGAATTATGGTTGCAAATATAGGACGTTTAAGTAGCCAATTGAAAATTGATAAGTATAAAAATGTTCTTTTTAATTTATACATTCAACATGATATTTTGATGATTTTCATTTCTACAATAATAATCTTCTTTTTAATTTTCAAAGATTAATGTAAGTCATTAGATATTGCTTGGTCTATTTAATTTATATCATATTTGATATAATAAGTTGCTGCTCAAATTTTAGGCTCTAGCTGTTCTTTAATGACATATTATTATTATTCATTTTAAATGTGCAAGAGTGGCGTTATGTCATTTGATTGAACGTTATAGAAGTTTATTGGAAAAATTGTTCAGTACAATTGTTCACTGAAAAGGTTAATTATAATGGACTAATACAATATATTTAATTTTTCACATTAAGTTTAGTTAAGTTACATTGAACAAAACATATAGATCGAGTTAATATCAATAATTTTTTCAAGTAAAAACGTTATTTATTTCCTGAATTGATCTGTTATAACTATTATTGTAAATCTTACATTGCTATTTTATAATTTAGAATACATCGAGTTTAAGTTTAAAGCTGAAAATTATTATTATTTTGGTCATCAAAATTTAGGTAAAATGTATTTAGAGTGTTTTTGTGATTCTCCTTTTTAGTCAATTTTAGGATTAATTAGTCTTATGTGACTGTTTCCCATAGCTTCATAATTATCATATTAGTAAAATTACTTTTTTTAAGTTACTTTCTTATGCTTATTTTTTGTACAATAAACACGATTTGTAAAATTATTGCATTCCATTGTTTCAATCAATTACAGGCTACTATCCATCAATTAGGCTCAGGATTTGTTACTATAAGTAAAATAATAACTCAATACAATTTCTACGTCAGTTTGTCGGTGATTTATTAAATTGGTATCACCCTTAGTTTATTAGTTTTTAATTAACTTTCTACAAAATAATTTTTCAAGGAAAACAAAAAAGCAACATTAAACTAAAGATGAACAGAAATAAAGTCAATTTTTTGATATTAATTGATTCCCTTTGTATTAAGGCATCGTAAATAAGGTATATTAGAATTGTTCCAGTGTCTCTATTTAAAGCATGGTCTCTATTTATGCTTTTTTGTAATTGAATCTCCCTTTGAACGTATTTACGTGCATCTAGAAACTTTGGGGAAAGTGAAAAAAAAGTTGTGACAACTGTTTCGTTCATTTTATATTTCAATTTCCACCTTCAGTTACATCTTAAACTTTTTATTGAATTTCTATGACTAATCCCTGTTGCATTCTTTAAATACTACGCTATGACAATATGTTTGAGCCTACCATTGATATACTGGTATACACAACTAAATTGGGAAGGGAGGGATAGGCTAAATATTTCCTCAAAAAGAATACCTTTTACTTCTGCTGTTTTAAGAATATCTTCCTGATCTTATAAATAGTTTTATTAAAGAAGGGTATACCAAAACTTCACAATAATAATTTTTACGTCAAAAATTCAAGGGGAAATGGATTTTACAAGCTTAATTTTGGCCCGGGGTATCCCTTGTTAAGCGAGAAACGCTTGAATGTGTGCTTTTATCGTTGAGGATTATACGACTATGTGGCATCAATTTTGTAAGGGTGGACATTCGACAGTTCTTTCCAAAGAAATACACTTTCTATGGTATTGTGGGGATTGATTCGTAGTTTTATTCCTAAATGGTTCTAGTTTCAAAAGAAAAGGCTTACACAGACTTGTAACAAATGTATTTTTAAACATGTCCAGAAAAACAAAAGGTACCGATTCTTGTACTTGTGAAGCAAACATTAAGGCTGATTTTGTTCTTTAATGGAGCATTATAACTCTATTTACTGTGAATACATTTGAGAACAGTCTCCTGATTTAAGTTCCAAGCAGTCTATACTGTTATGTCCTGTGATTGTGTTTAATTAGCGCCATCTATAACTCAAATCACGTGATATAAGCAGTCAATAGACTTAGGGTGAAGATGTTTCCTCTGAAAAGAAAAGTAAAACCTTAAAAATAAATATGTCCAATAATCAATAGCTTGTAACTAAAATGTAAAGTTGAAAAATTCACCAAGGAGGCAGAGAAAACTGAAGCGTTCAACGGTCAAGACCAACCGTAAGGAGTATACCTATACTTTCAAAGACTTGAAATAGCCCTTGAGAATGACCTAGATTTTTTGTAAACAGTAGCTGATTTGAGTTAAGACACTAGGCAATATTGCGTTACCCCTTTTTGTTGACAAGGGAAAGCTGCAGAAGTATAAAAGTTTTCATCATTGAAAAATTTGATGGTGCATAAATAACAAATTGTCTTCTTGTCGAAATCAGAAGTCATAAAGCTTACATAAAAAACAGCAAAAGAAAGCAATAAAGAATGAAAGGTTTTTATATCCATTTTTCATCTACTCACATATTTAAGAGTCAGAATTAACTAGTCAAAATCATTCTGAAGGTCACTCCAATCTCGGGTGTGTATCACTGGTTTATTTATAAGCTTGAGAAATTTTTAGCTTAAAAATTTAGCTTAGAAATTTTAGTTTTAGAAATTTATAAGCTTCGAAATTTTAGAAATTCTTCAAAGATTCAGGTGTTTAAGATTATAAAAAAATATTTTTAGGTTAAATTATCTGTTTCTGGACGCATTTTTCAAAGTGTAATTAGTTTTGACATTGCAGAACACTTTAAAATAAGACCAAGGAGTTGTACTCACAGTCAAGCCAGGCCTTATTAGCTGCTTTATTTTTTGTATGATGAGGTGACGGAAGTGTGGGTGTTTTTTATATAATGTCCCATCGACAGCTACAATGGTGTGCTTTTCATTTATTTATTGATAAGAGTTGCCACTCCAGCCGCAGCCATGAAAGCAGCCCTTTTCGAAACTAATTGACAAACATATCTAAAGGAAGAAAAAATAACTTTTTATTTCACTATAACAATCAAGAATAATAGTAGTAATATACTTTGGAATCATAATATCATCACTGCTTAGCTACCTAGAAAAAAGATATGGTTCGGTTTTGAAATTTGAAAAAAAGATACTAATAGAAGGCAGGTAATACAAACAAGAAACTCTTTTTTTTCATGAGCGGTGAGCTAGAAAAGCAATGTATGGAAAAGATAGGAAGTTACGCGAAAGTTATCAAGAAAATAAGGCCCCTATCCTCACATGACTCCCTCTCCCGCTTTTGAATTATACGTTTGATAGAGATGTTGTCTACTGGGCCTTAACACCAACACCCTTTCTCGTTTATTTTAAATTTGATCGACATTTTCACGTTTTGTATCAGTTCCCAAAAAAATATGAAGTGGAAGCTAGTTTTGGTTGAAAAGCTAAATAAAGAAATAGGACCTGTTACTGATGAAAACAATGCAAAACGCATTTTGTCATGCCTGGTAGATGTGCCAAGGAGGTAGATGGAGCCAAGGTTTGTGATCGAGTAGACAATTTGACCATATGACATATGACTAGCAAGTAAGAACTCTCAGATAAGATCTAGTCATAATTTGTTTTTTTCAGAAAGGGAAAGGCTCTCCGAAAAAAAAAATTAAATGTAAAAATAGGTTTTTTAAAAAAAGAGGTAGGTGGAGGCCCTGCTAAAATTATGACTTATTAACCCGTTTATATTTATTTTATTCTGCTTAAAAGAAAATAATTTTTTTGGCAAAAGGGAACGGCTCTCCAAAAAAAAGAAAAATAACAAAACAGGTTTTTTTTTAAAAAAAAGAAGTAGGAGAAGGCACTACTAAAATTATGACTTCTTAATCAGTTTATATTTATTTTATTCTACTTAAATTAGCATTTTTTTTGGCAGAAGAGGAACGGCTCCTTAAAACAGAAAAACAAAACATGAAAATAGGCTTTCTGAAAAAATTAAAGGGGGAGGGGGGGCAGGTAAAGGCACTGCTAAGTTTATTTTCTGAATCCGTTTGTATTTATTTTATTCACCTTAAATGAAATTTCTAGAATAAAATGTGCTTTTGTTAAAATTTATATTTTGTTCTTTAATTATATTTGTGTTAAATTAAAGAATAAAATGTGCTTTTGTTAAAATTTATATTTTGTTGTTTAATTATACCCTGCCCATAAAGTGTACTGGCGTTAAAAAATTTTCTATGCTGGTACGTAGTAATTGAAACTGGTACGTGTGTTATAGTTGGGCTAAACCTCTAGCATAGCTAATTTTAGCAGTCTTTATAGGCATTTCCTGTGACTAATTTTTTTTAGACAGTCCAAAGTCTGATTAAATGTACGATGTTAAGGACACTTCTTAAGTAAAATTGTCATTTTTTTCAAGAGGGTAGGTGTTCATGTTCTTCCATTTGCTAACTATTTAAGGCTAAGTAGAAATAGAGAGGAAATAAAGCGTTTATTTTAGTCAAATTACATTTATCTTACTGAATTAAAAAGCAATATTAGCTATCTAATTCTTTCAATTTGACCTCACATCCCCTTATAAAAGGGTTTTTAATGAATCACCTTAAATAAATAATTACCTTATTTATAAATAAATTAAATGAACAATCAAATAAACCATGATTATAGTATGGTACCTTAAAATCAATAAAAATATTAAATGAATTGATTTACTAGTACTTATTTATTAAATGTATTCAATTAAATATTAAATAAATATTAAAACAAAAGTACCTTAGCATATATTACCTGCAATAAATGCTCAAAACTATAACAATGCAGGCTAAAATCTTACTAAACTTTAGCACAGTCTTCCTGGCTGAAATCTGCGAGCCCCAACTCCTCTAGTATGGTTGAAGATAATGAAGAGTTAGAAACGGAATATCTTGAAAACATATAGCATAACTCAAAAATTAATTAAAAAGAGTTGATCTAAAATCAGTCCTCTTCCCTCTTGATTCCTTTTTCGAGTCATTAATAACTGCCCAGCCAAATGGGCTTGATTTTCTAAGTTTTTTCATTTAGTTATTTCAAAATGCAAATTTGGGCGGGTTCTCGCAAGTGTTGTCACATTGAACCACGAAAACAAAATGACTTACTTGACTTATGTCTCCTGCCGGGCGCTGCTCGGCGTAGAGAGTGACGTCTGCCTCCTCCATCCACTTCGGTCCATGGCAAGCGTTTGCACATCGCTCAACCTGATATTTGCCATCGTCAGGAACTCGGTCAGGCTGTCGGACCATCGTTTTTTCGGTCGGCCGCGAGGTCGCTTCCAACCGGCTTTGACAGGGTCGAAGTCGTGGATCGTTTTCGCAGGTATGTGTGGAGGCATTCGAAGTAGGTGTCCGTCAGTAAAGCAAATAGCAGATTGCCACGGAAATTATTTAGAAGAAATTAAATGCAGCCTTATGCAAATGCCAAAACTAAGCAAAACTTAATTTGGACTCAATAAGATAAGATAAGGGTTTTTTCCAAAAACAACACAACACAAAAAAAAAAAAAAAATGACCTTCCATAAGCTAACGCTTGTTCGGAAGTTGCTTCTTTCCACAAGTATAACTTCGAATGTATAAGGAAACGTAATTTCTTTGTGGAGATAATCAAAATTAAGTTTGCACTTGCATAAAACTGCATTTAAGTTCCAATGAAATTTTTGCCAGGTAATCTGACAATTGTTTTACTGACCAAGGAGCAAACATGTAAAGAAGTAACATTATAAAGAAGTAACATTTTGATTTTAAATGCTCTTATTATTGTTTGTGCTCTTTGATATTCATGAGTCTTTTTTCTCGTTTACATATGTTTGTCAACTTATATCAAGAAGGGCAGCCTTTTTGACTGCAGCTGGAGTTGCAGCTTTACAAAATAAAATTGAAGAAAAATATGTAGTCGTGGCAGTTGATGGCTCTGTTTATGCATACCATCCCTATTTCCACAAACTAATGGTGGAAAGGATAAAACAACTCATCAATCCTGGATTGACTGTAAGTACATGATATAAATATTTAAAAACTTTTCAGTACAAAACCAGTAAGTAATAAGTTTTATAATCCTGGAACCGGATTTCTTAGTGAATTAAAAATTAAAGTTCTTAGTGAATTAAAAATAATAGTCAGCTACATAGCGTCACTGTCACCACAATGCCTGAATCCTGGATCTGTTGGTACTCATGTAAATTACTCTAAAACTGTTTTCTACAGATACTGCTGTGCATCACTGCCCTAATCCTTTTGCATATAGTTTAAAATTGAGCTACTCAAAGTGCCAAGGACATCAGATAAAATATTTTTGCCCCACCTCCCTCCTGGACTCCAAATCCGTTCTAACCAAGGGTTTTCTGTGAAATTTTATTTGGTTGTTTAAATATTCTATCAAACAGTTCGTGGTAACGAACTGTAAGTAAGGAGCGACCCGGCTCAATAGAAACCGAAACTCTAAAAACGGAATTTTGATACCAGTAGATACATAAAAAGGATCAGATTTTTATGCTGATTTGAAATATATAAATTTCATCAACAGTTACGAGCCTTATCAAAAGCCATCAAAAGTTACGAGCCTTAAAATATTTTCCTTATTTTCGAAAAAAAGAAGGGAAAGGCCTCTAAAAGTGATAGAATCTTAATGAAAATCAAACCATCGGATTTAGCGTAGCACAAAGCTCTACTGTAGATGTTTCAAGCTCCTATCCGCATAATGTGGAATTTTGTATTTTTGCCAGAAGAAGGATCGAGGATGCGTGTTCATTTGTTTTTTTTTAATTTTTTTCCAAGGGTCATCGTATCGATCCAGTAGTCGTAGAATATCGTGAGAGGGCTCATTCGAACGGGAATCAAAAATTCTAGTACCCTTTTTAAGTGACCACAAAAATTGGAGGGCCGCTTGGCCCCCTCGCACGCTCATTTTTTCCCAAAGTCACCGAATCAAAATTTTGAGATAACCATTTTGCTCAGCATAGTCAAAAATTTAATAAATATGTCTTTGAGGATGACTTAGTACCCCACAGTTCTCTCGGGGGAAGGGCTGCAAGTTCTGTGCTTTGCCCATTGTTTACATATAGTATTGGTTATTGGGAAGTATACAGGCGTTTTCAGGAGGGATTTTTTCTAGGAGGATTTTGTCGGAGGATTTGTTACGTGGGAAAATTTTTCATTGGGGGAAGAGACATTTCTATGAAGGGGGAGCCGGATTTCCCAGCATTATTTAAAAAACGATCAGAAATTAAATAAAAAAATGTTTCAACTGAAAGTAAGGAGCAACATTAAAACTTAAAACGAACACAAATTATTACGTATATGAGGGGGTTCGCCCCCTAGTCAATACCTCTCTCTTTACGCTAAAGTTTTTTTTTAGAACTTTCGAAAGAGCTATCTATTCTAATTAAATGGCCTTTGTGATTCAGGGATTTGTGATTTGAACACAATTCGAACTTTAGAGTAAAAAGCGAGGTATTGCGAGGTAAAAAGCGAGTACTAGGGGATGAACCCCCTCATATACGTAATAATTTCTGTTCGCTTTAAGCTATAATGTTGCTTTAAAACGCAAAATATTGCGTTTCAAGTTTAATTTCTGTTCGTTTTAAGTTTTAATGAACGTCATATTTTGTCATAGTTGAACGAAAATTCGGACTGTACAATTGAAGGGATTGATACACTCCCACGTTTCTTTTTTTCAATTTGCTGCTCGAACAGCAGCAATAACTGTAAATGGAGGTTTTTTTTATTCTAATGAATTTTTAGATAAATGCCGATTATAAAAATTTTTCTTGACAGTTTTGAACTGTCATATATTTGGATTAATTTTACGGAAACATTTTCAACATTTAATTTTCCAACAAATGACTATTTAAAGGCTTTTATCAGTTCAAATCACTTCAAAATGAGGTCTAGCTACCCCTTAAGCCTTGTAAATAAAATATTATTTCAAGTATTTTTATCAAACAGTTCGTGGTAACAAACCGTATGTAAGGAGTGACCCGGCTCAATAGTAATCAATACTCTAAAAACAGAGTTTTGATACCAATAGATACATCAAAAGAATAATATTTTAATGCTGATTTCAAATATATAAGTTTCATGAAATTTAATTTTACCCATCAAAAGTTACGCGCCAGAGAATATTTGCCTTATTTTCGAAAAAAGAGAGAAGCACCCCCTAAAAGTCATATCATTTTAATGAAAATCACACCATCAGATTTAGCGTATATGAGAATCCTACTATAGAAGTTTCAAGGTCATATCTGCAAAAATGTGGAATTTTACATTTTTTGCCAGAAGAAAGATCACGGATGCGTGTTTATTTATTTTTTTTTTCCCAGGGGTAATCGTATCAAACCAGTGGTCTTAGAATATTGCGATAGGCCTCATTCGAACGGAAATTAAAAGTTCTAGTGCCCTTTTTAAGTGACCAAAAAATGGAGGGCAACTTGACCCCCTCCCACGCTAAAGTTTGGCTCCGTCTCACAACTTTATTTTTTAAAGCAATAAAAAACTTTAGCGTAAAGAGCGAGGAGTTGAGGAGGGAATAGCCCCTTTCATATACAGAATAATTTCTGTTCGTTTTAAGTTTCAATGTCGTTCCTTACTTTCAGTTAAATAAAGCTAGTTATTTTTCAGTCAAGCGCCAGTACTTATTTTTATGTGTTTTTATTGTTTATTATCTATTGTATAATATTTTAATTAAAGAAAATAGCAGATTTGTTAAATAGTTACTTTTCTTCACTACCACTTGAAGAAAAACGTGCAATTGAAGACTTAGGGCAGGCACATGCCACCTTTACTTTTTTTTATTGTGATTTCAGTATTCATTATAAAAAAAAAAATCCCAAAACAAGTTTTCACACATATTGAAAATATATTTAGGCTTTTCTTTTTCACAGATGTTCCATCATTCCTTCCCTCTGAAGGATATCCCAATCCCCTAGACTACCCATATGTATACCATTCCCCCCCTCCCCGGAGTAAAATTACTCTAGCTATGCTTCTGGTGACAGTCAACTGGAACATCGTAATCTAAAACAAATTATATTTACAGTTTCAAGTCAAGCTTCCTGGAGATGGTAGCGGCAGAGGGGCTGCCCTGGTAGCAGCAGTTGCAGCTAGGCTTCAGACAGAAAAATCTAACGAAAAGCTTTCTTAATTTCTAGTTCCTATTGGTTGCTAGTTATATTAATCGCACTCTGTTGTTATCATTCATATTCTGAGTGTATTTTTTATCTTTTTTTCAAGGTTTTTCTGTGTTGAAAAGTGCAATTAAAGAAAGCCATCTTGAGCATTTATATTTGAAATATGGTTACGATTGTATAGTATTTTAAGTAGCCAATTGAAAATTGATAAGTATATACATGTTCTTTTTAATTTATACATTCAACATGATATTTTGATAATTTTCATTTCTACAGTAATAATCTTCTCTTTAATTTTCAAAGATTAATGTAAGTCATTAGATATTGCTTGGTCTATTTAATTTATATCATATTTGATATAATAAGTTGCTGCTCAAATTTTAGGCTCTAGCTATTCTTTAATTACATATTATTATTATTCATTTTAAATGTGCAAGAGTGGCGTTATGTCATTTGATTGAACGTTACACAAGTTTATTGGGAAAATTGTTCAGTACAATTGTTCACTGAATAAACACGATTTGTAAAATTATTGCATTCCATTGTTTCAATCAATTACAGGCTACTACTGTATCCATCAATTAAACAGTTAAAGCTACTACTGTTAAACAGTTTAATTAAAGAAGGGTGTACCAAATCCTCACAATAATCACTTTACGTCCAAATATTCAAGGGGAAATGAATTTTAAAAGCTTAATTTTTGCCCGGGATATCCCTTGTTAAGCGAGCAACGCTTGAATGTGTGCTTTTATCGTTGAGGATTATACGACTTAGGATTATACGACTATACGGCATCAATTTTGTAAGGGTGGACATTCGACAGTTCTTTTCAAAGAAATAAACTTTCTATGGTATTGTGGGGACTCATTCGTAGTTTTATTCCTAAATGACTCTAGTTTCAAAAGAAAAGGCTTACACAGACTTATAACAAATTTATTTTTAAACATGTCCAGATTCTTGTACTTGTGAAGCAAACATTAAGGCTGATTTTCGTTTTTTAATTGAGCATTATAACTCTATTTACTGTGAATACATTTGAGAACAGTGTCCTGATTTAAGTTCCAAGCAGTCTATACTGTTATGTCCTGTGATTGTGTTTAAGTAGCACCATCTATAACTCAAATCACGTGATATAAGCAGTCGATAGACTCTTAGGGCTTCCTCTGAAAAGAAAAGTAAAACCTTAAAAAATAAATATGTCCAATAATCAATTGCTTGTAACTAAAATGTAAAGTTGAAAAATTCACCAAGGAGGCAGAGAAAACTGAAGCGTTCAACGGTCAAGACCAACCGTAAGGAGTATACCTATGCTATCAAAGACTTGAAATAGCCCTTGAAAATGTCCTAGATTCTTATGTAAAACAGTAGCTGATTTGAATTAAGACACTGGGCAATATTGCGTTACCCCTTTTTGCTGACAAGGGAAAGCTGCAAAAGTATAACAGTTTTCATTATTGACAAGAAATTTGATATTGCATAAATAACAAATTGTCTTCTTGTCGAAATGAGAAGTCATAAAGCTTATATACGAAACAGCGAAAGAAAGCAATAAAGAATGAAAGGTTTTTATATCCATTTTTCATCTGCTCACATATTTAAGCAGGCATTGGTTTTGAGTAAAGACTGAATTTCGCTAAAATGACCAATACTCAAGAGTCAGAATTAACTGGTCAAAATCATTCTGAAGGTCACTCCACTCTCCAGTTAAAGAGCAATTAAAATAAAATTTTTTTAATTCGAATCTTCTTATCTGGTAGAGGTTTTAAGCTCCTATCTGCAAAAATGTGGAATTTTGTATTTTTTACCAGAAGAAAGATCACGGGTGGGTGTTTATTTATTTATTTTTTTCCTCCAGGGGTGATCGTATCGACCCAGTGGTCCTAGAATATCTTGAGAGGGTTCATTCTAACGGAAATTAAAAGTTCTAGTGCCCTTTATAAGTGACCAAAAAGATTTGAGGGCAACCTGGCCCCCTCCCCCGCCCCTTTTTCCCCAAAGTCGTCCGATCAAAATTATGAGATTGCCATTTTGCTCATCATAGTTAAAAGGCCTAATAGTTTACACATGCCAGTTATTTACACACAGTATTTGTTATTGTGAAGTATGTATAGATTTTCCAGTTGGGGAGGAGGTTGCCTTTTTTGCTGTTTTTTTTTTTTATGGGGAGGGAAGTTTCCGGGGGGTAAACTTGTCCGGGGAAATTATACACTGGGGGAATTTGCCAGAATTCCTATACAAAATTGTTTTAAATGTCTTGCTTTCTTTTTTTCCGTCTCAATTTTACGCGTAGGGTTGTTAATTGTAATTTACTACTACTACTACTAACAACTCACCGCAGCACCAAGCCGCCTGAGGCCAACACAGCTACGCACGCTCCTCCTCCTCCCAATGTATTCAAAGCTTCCCTTTTTACACCCGCCCATGAAGTTCCCATTTTCTTGAAATCTTTCTTTATGACGTCCTCCCACCCCAGACGGGGACGACCTGCTTTTCATTTAGCCCTAGATGGTTGGCCGAAAAGAACAATCTTCGGCAATCTGTCATCCTTCATCCGCACAACGTGTCCTAATCTTCATCCGCTTTTCGGAGCGTCTATGCTTCAGAGCCATATTTGACCACTGTCATCACTGTAGTTTCTAATAATCTGATCTTGGTTTGCAGACTTATCTTCCTATTCTTCCAGACTTTTTTTTTAACTGTGAAAAATCACCCCGAGCCTTGGCTATTCTATTTTTAACATCTTCACTGCGTCCACCATCTCTACTGATAATACTACCAAGGTAAGTGAAGCGGGGTAAATTTTCACCGGAATTGAATTGTCTAGAGGATATTTTCTTGGGGAGGGGAATATCTCCGTGGCGGTGCTGTCAGATTTCCTGGCATTACTTAAAGACCATCAAAAATAAAGTTAAAAAGAAAACAAATGTGTCGTACTGAAAGTAAGGAGTAACATTAAAACGAAAAAATATTATTGCTTGTACCAAGGGGATTTCCCCCTCCTCAGAACCTCGCTCTTTGCGCTAAAGTTTGACTTTTGGCCAAATTCCTTAAGAACGACTGTATGTCGTTCGAGCGAGGTGTTGAGGAAGAAGCAGTCCTCTTTAAATACGTAATAATTTTTTAGCGTCATAAAATTAATTCAAAAACGTCCACAAATTAAATAAAAAAACAAGTTTTTTTAACAGAAAGTAAGGAGCGACATTAAAACTTAAAACGAACAGAAATTATTCCGTATACGAAAGGGACTGTCACCTCCTCTGCGCCTCGCTCTTTACGCTAAAGTTTGACTCTTTCTCACAATTCTACTTTTTAAAACAATAAAAGTTTTAGCATAAAGAGCAGGGTGTAGATGAGGGGACAGCCCCTTTCATATAAGGTACTGAATAATTTCGTTTTAAGTTTTAATGTTGATCCTTACTTTCTGTTAAAAAACTTTTTTTTTATTTAATAGTTTAAAAGCTCAATAACTGTACCTTTTGAGATAAAATTAACCCACAAAGTCCTTGGGGAAAGCTTTTTAAGTTATAAAATTTGCCCATTCTTTGCATATAGTGTTTGTTATTGAGAAGTATTAATATATTTTTTGGGTCAAGAGGGGTTTGCTGTGGTGCTATTCCACAGGGAGAATTTTCCATGGAGAGGGAAGTTTCCAGGGGGTAAGCTTTTCAGGGAAAATTGTACACTGGGAGAATTTGCCAGAATTCCTATACGAAGTTCTTTTTTTATGTCTTGCTTTCCTCTTTGCCGACTCAATTCTACGCGTGAAAATGTTAAGGGTAATCAGGGCAATTATTATCTGTGGCAATTTTGACCGGGATTGAGTTATAATGCGGAAATTTCAGCTTATATACGTAATAATTTCTGTTCGTCGTAAGCTTTAATGTTGCTTCTGACTTCTAACAGATAAAACCTGTTTTATTTTTTTATTTAAATCTTATGCAGTAAATATAATTGAATTTTAATAAATTATTGTTAACAGTTGTATTATTGTATTAGTTGATCATATATCATATTTCAGACAGTGTGTTGCACAATTGAACTTGTAATAGTACAAAGGGGCTACTCGGGGTAATTTATCATAGTTTTGAGACTGTTTGACGTTTAAAATAACTAAACAGCAGCTCACTAAAGGCACCAGGAAAGAGTAAAGCCTAATTGTTTAATTGAATAAGTATAAATAACCGTAAGTAGTATCGTAGTAATAGATATCACGAATACATGAATACACAGTGTATTTTCACGACTACAAGCCTGAGGCAAGAATATACAGCGTGGTTTCACGTGCACATTGCAAAAAATTGTGCATACCTATAAAGTGGCCAAACACGTTTTGAGAGTATAGTTTTTTTTTTTTAATCAAAAACTACAGATTGTCAAATTGCGTATTTAGGAATGATTTTGTAAGAGAAGCTGTCTATCACCCATGCATTATCCACTGTTCTATTTCTTTGAAGAATGTGCTATCAAGAGTGGTTTCTGATTTTTTTGGAAAATTGCCTTTAGCCAAGAATAGTTTGATATGTATGTGTCCGTAGATAGCATTTGCGAATTGGATCCTATGAAGGTGGAGAAAAAAAGGGTTTAGCATTTGTGAATTGGACTATACGAACGATATTAAAGTGTACTGTATAATACAAAGTGGTGTTTGAACAGTGTTGTCAATTTAAAATAGAGTTTAACGTTATACTATAATAAAAAGTTGATACTAAGAGAGATGTAGATTGCAAGAAGAGAATTTTAATAACGGATAGCTTTACTTCTTCGATGTGTACTGTATAATACACAAGTGGTGGGGTGATGGGAGCGGGGTGTCTTAGAGTACTTATAGTGCTGTACTGTGGGCCGAGTTGCTAGCGAAAAACCCGTGTGGATGACTTGAAATAAAAATTTTTTAACAAGAATTCTCTGAAAAAATATTTTTTGGGGGATGGGTTGATGGCAGAAGGATCTCTTAGAGTAGTTATAGTGTGATAGTGGGGAGCAAGTAGCTAGCGCAAAAAACCCGTGTGGATGACTTGAAATAAAAGTTTTTAACAAGAAATCTCTGAAAGAATATTTTTGGGGGGATGGGTTGATGGCAGAGGGATCTCTTAGAGTCGTTATAGTGTGATAGTTGGGGCGAGTTGCTAGCGAAAAACCCGTGTGGATGATTTGAAATAAAAATTTTTTAACAATAAATCTCTGAAAAAGTATTTTTTTGGGGGCGGGTGGGTTGATGGCAGAAGGATCTCTTAGAGTAGTTATATTGTGATAGTGGGGGGCGAGTTGCTAGTGAAAAACCCGTGTGGATGACTTGAAATAAAAATGTTTTAGCAAGAAATCTCTGAAAAAATATTTTTTGGGGGATTTGTTGATGGCAGAAGGATCTCTTAGAGTAGTCATAGTGTGACAGTGGGGGCGAGTTGCTAGCGAAAAATCCGTTTGGATGACTTGAAATAAAATTTTTTTAACAAGAAATCTCTGAAAAAATATTTTTGGGGGGATGGGTTGATGGCAGAAGGATCTCTTAGAGTAGTTATAGTGTGATAGTGGGGGACGAGTTGCTAGCGAAAAACCCGTGTGGATGACTTGAAATAAAAAAATTTTAACAAGAAATCTCTGAAAAAATATTTTTTTGGGGGATGGGTTGATGGCAAAAGGATCTCTTAGAGTAGTTATAATGTGATAGTGGGGGGCGAGTTGCTAGCAAAAAAACCGTGTGGATGACTTGAAATAAAAAATTTTTCACAAGAAATCTCTGAAAAAATATTTTTGGGGGTATGGGTTGATGGCAGAAGGGTCTCTTAGAGCAGTTATAGTGTGATAGTAGGGGGCGAGTTGCTAGCGAAAAACCCGTGTGGATGACTTGAAATAAAAATTTTTAACATGAAATCTTTGAAAAAATATTTTTGGGGGGATGGGTTGTTGGCAGAAGGATCTCTTAGAGTAGTTATAGTGTGATAGTGGGGGGCGAGTTGCTCACGAAAAACTCGTGTGGATGAATTGAAATAAAATTTTTTTAACAAGAAATCTCTGAAAATATATTTTTTTGGGGGGAGGGATGGGTTGATGGCAGAAGGATCTCTTAGAGTAGTTATAGAATGATAGTGGGGGGCGAGATAGTAGCGAAAAAACCGTGTGGATGACTTGAAATAAATTTGTTTTAACAAGAAATCTCTGAAAAAATATTTTTGGGGGGATGGGTTGATGGCAGAAGGATCTCTTAGAGTAGTTATAGTGTGATAGTGGGGGGCTAATTGCTAGCGAAAAACCCGTGTGGATGAATTGAAATAAAATTTTTAACATGAAATCTCTGAAAAAATATTTTTGGGGGGATGGGTTGATGGCAGAAGGATCTCTTAGAGTAGTTATAGTGTGATAGTGGGGGCGAGTTGCTAGCGAAAAACCCGTGTGGATGACTTGAAATAAAATTTTTTTTAACAAGAAATCTCTGAAAAAAATTTTTTGGGGGGATGGGTTGATGGCAGAAGGATCTCTTAGAGTATTTATAGTGTGATAGTGGGGGCGAGTTGCTAGCGAAAAACCCGTGTGGATGACTTGAAATAAAAATTTCTTTAACAAGAAATCTCTGAAAAAATATTTTTTTTGGGGGGATGGGTTGATGGCAGAAGGATCTCTTAGAGTAGTTATAGTGTGATAGTGGGGGACGAGTTGCTAGCGACAAAACCGTGTGGATGACTTGAAATAATATGTTTTCAACAAGAAATCTCAGAAAAATATTTTTTTTTGGGGGGGGGGGGGTTGATGGTAGAAGGATCTCTTAGAGTAGTTATAGTGTGATAGAGGGGGAGGGGCGAGTTGCTAGCGAAAAACCCGTGTGGATGACTTGAAATATAATTTTTTGACAAGAAATCTCTGAAAAAAATATTTTTGGGGGGATGGGTTGATGGCAGAAGGAT
Source organism: Artemia sinica (assembly GCA_027921565.1). NCBI lineage: Eukaryota > Metazoa > Arthropoda > Branchiopoda > Anostraca > Artemiidae > Artemia > Artemia sinica. The sequence goes on from CM051258.1 coordinate 68,608,559, forward strand.
CTCTTAGAGTAGTTAAAGTGTGATAGTGGGGGACGAGTTGCTAGCGACAAACCCGTGTGGATGACTTGAAATAATTTGTTTTCAACAAGAAATCTCAGAAAAAATATTTCTTTTTTGGGGGGGGGTGGGTTGATGGTAGAAGGATCTCTTAGAGTAGTTATAGTGTGATAGTGGGGGGCGAGTTACTAACGAAAAACCCGTGTGGATGACTTGAAATAAAATTTTTTAAAATGAAATCTCTGAAAAAATATTTTTGGGGGGATGGGTTGATGGCAGAAGGATCTCTTAGAGTAGTTATAGTGTGATAGAGGGGGGGCGAGTTGCTAGCGAAAAACCCGTGTGGATGACTTGAAATATAATTTTTTGACAAGAAATCTCTGAAAAAAATATTTTTTGGGGGATGGGTTGATGGCAGAAGGATCTCTTAGAGTAGTTAAAGTGTGATAGTGGGGGGCGAGTTGCTAGCGAAAAACCCGTGTGGATGACTTGAAATAAAATTTGTTAACAAGAAATCTCTGAAAAAATATTTTTGGGGGGATGGGTTGATGGCAGAAGGATCTCTTAGAGTAGTTATAGTGTGATAGTGGGGGGTGAGTTGCTAGCGAAAAAACCATGTGGATGACTTGAAATAAAAATTTTTAACAAGAAATCTCTGAAAAAATATTTTTGGGGGGATGGGTTGATGGCAGAAGGATCTCTTAGAGTAGTTATAGTGTGATAGTGGGGGGCGAATTGCTAGCCTAAAATATGAGCCAATAAGGGTTTTTGACCGTAAACTCTAGTTTTTGTAAGAAAATTATGGAAAATACAATTCGGTGGCTAATAGGTGAAACTTAAGTCCAGTTATGGATCGAAAAATAAACTATTTCTATAAAATCTGAGCTAATAAGGGTTATTGGCCGTAAACTCTAGTTTTTTGTAAGAAAATTATGGAAAATACAATTCTCTGGTTCAAATGTGAAACTTAAGTCTATTTTTGGATCGAAAAATAAAACTATTTCCGTAAAATCTGAGCTAATAAGGGTTTTTGTCCGTAAACTCTAGTTTTTGTAAGAAAATTATGGAAAATACAATTCTCTGGTTCAAATGAGAAACTTAGGTCCATTTTGGATCGAAAAATAAACTATTTCCGTAAAATCTAAGCTAATAAGGGTTTTTGACCATAAACTTTACTTTTTTTAAGAAAATTATGGGAAATACAATTCGTTGGCTCATAGGTGAAACTTAAGTCCAGTTATGGATCGAGAAATAAACTTTTTCTATAAAATCTGAGCAAATAAGGGTTTTTGACCGTAAACTCTAATTTTTTGTAAGAAAATTATGAAAAATACAATTCTCTGGTTCAAATGTGAAATTTAAGTCCAGTTATGGATCGAAAAATAAACTATTTCTGTAAAATCTGAGCTAATAAGGGTTTTTGACCGTAAACTCTAGTTTTTGTAAGAAAATTATGGAAAATACAATTCCTTGGTTCAAATATGAAACTTAAGTCTATTTTTGGATCGAAAAATAAAACTATTTCCGTAAAATCTGAGCTAATAAGGGTTTTTAAACGTAAACTCTTTTTGTAAACGTTTTTTGTAAGAAAATTATGGAAAATACAATTCTCAAGTTCAAATGTTAAACTTAGGTCCATTTTGGATCGAAAAATAAAAGTATTCCCGTAAAATATAAGCTATTAAGGGTTTTTGACCGTAAACTCTAGTTTTTTGTAAGAAAATTATGGAAAATACAATTCGTTGGCTCATAGGTGAAACTTAAGTCCAGTTATGGATCGAAAAATAAACTATTTCTTAAAATATGAGCTAATAAGGGTTTTTGACCGTAAACTCTTGTTTTTTGTAAGAAAATTATGGAAAATACAACTCTCTGGTTCAAATGTGAAACTTAAGTCTATTTTTGATTCGAAAAATAAAACTATTTCCGTAAAATCTGAGCTAATAAGGGTTTTGACCATAAAATCTCGTTTCTTGTAAGAAAATTACGGAAAACACAATTCTCTAGTTCAAACGTGAAACTTAAGTCCAGTTTTGGATACTTATAATGATGATGACTGATGGTTCTAATTCAATATTTTTTTCATAAAAACAAACTATTTTTTTAAAAACTTCAAAATTATTCAACTTTATTTATTTTTTTTTGTACGTATCTTAAAATGACAAAATATGCTTACGGCTCTAACAATTGTACTCTATGATTGGTCAGAGACACGATGTGGCTTTCTGACTGGTATTCTATGTCCGGTTATCGACACTACCTAGTCTATTGCATGTATTAAATCAGTATTTTTTACGCAGTGGAACGATAAACACATAAGTCATATCTTTAAAAAAAAGTGAAGATGGAGCATTTTGATAAAGTGTGTTCACATAACAAGGTTATTGTAGCATTGAATGCCGACGAGGAGAAGTATTTAAACTATGAAGCAAGTACAAGTGGTAGCACTATTGGAAATGTACAGATAGAATTTGCTATTGGGACACATACGGACATTTTTCTCGGGAGGGGGGGGGTGGATTGTCTGAGGGAATGTTCAGTGGGGAGTTAATTTTTGGGAATAATTTCTTTTCAAAGAGAATGAATTTTCTGGGGCAAGGGTATTATCCAGAGGGTTATTTTTCACGAAGGGAGGGGGATGTTTTCGGGGCGGGGGGTATTTTCTTGTGGGGTGATTTCTGGGGGTTATTTTCCAAGTGTTTTAGGGGAGATATTTTTCGGAGGGCTTTTCTCCACGGGGGGATGTTTCCGGGGGTATATTCCATAGGGGGAGGTATTTTCAGAGTGGGGAGGTATTTTCTTCGGTAGAACCGGTAAACATAAAGCTGGTCGGTAAAGATAAAATGAACCAATTAAAGCATTCATTAGTTGGACTTACCTTTGCCATTAAATCTCTAACGTAAGTGGGGTAACATTTTACGTCAGCTTTTTTATTGGTTCCCTGGCGCAATCCAGCTTCGATTTCCTTTAGCAGTTTGAAACTTTTTTGACTTGTTTGTCCGAAAGGATTAATCTTGAACATTTTTCTTCCTGCTAAAAATTAAGATTTAAAATAGTAAAAGAGCACTATTTGGAAGGCGTAATAAAACAGAATGCATGTAAAGTTTACCAACTAATATAATCCTATATTTTTTTTCGACATTCGAAACTGAGAGTGAAAATTTTATTTGAAGCAAACAGAAGTTTAGGGGACCAAAATGTTTGATATGTTACATATTTTGATGTCGTTCCATATTTTGATATATTAAATAAAAAACAAGTTTTTTTAACTGAAAATAAGGAGCGACGTTACAACTTAAAACTAACAGAAATTATTCGGTATATGAAAGAGGCTGTCCCCGTAAAGAGCGAGGCGTTGAGGAGGGGACAGCCTTTTTCATATACGGAGGAATAATTTCTGTTCGTTTTAAGTTGTAACGTCGCTTGTTACTTTCAGTTAAAAAAAACTTGTTTTTTTATTTAATTTTTGAGCGTTTTTGAATTAATGCAGGTTTTGATTTTGGCTCACCGTACATGAATATTTAAAAAAAAAAATTGCATATTAATTTTACTTTTGTTTGGTTAAATGGCTTTCTCGAAAGTTGTTTAATTTTATTTACGAACGTTTTTATTCGTAATAAATATACGTAGCTTACGAACTAACTTACGTGACTAACTTCTATATTCATATATTTTTAATACGTATATTAGGGGGCTTGCCCCCCCTAATATACGTATTTTTAAGTAAAATTCTAATAAAATTCTATTTGCATAAAATAGAATTTTTGGTGGTAAGAAAAAAAGGATTTGAAAACTTTTTTATGAGACAGACATGCTAGAACGTATGAAGGATATTTACAGGGCTGATAATTGAATTAATAGAACTCAGCCTCGAGCTACTTTAAGCGTCGTTTAAACGACGACCAAAACAGAACTTGAAGCCCTTTTGAAGCCCTGCTTTTGAAGCTATTTTCTTTGTCAAAAACTAAAGTATAAACAAAACTACTAAGGAATAGTTTTTTCTTTAAAAGAAGTCATTGAAAGAAAATATTCAAAAAATAGAAAAAACTGATAAACTTTAAAGCAATGACGATTTCGACAAAACCTCGGCCGCAAAGAATCAACATAAGGTGACACAAGCCTACATAAGCCCTCCGTCAAGACATAAGCCCCCGTCACTTTCGAAGTGCTTAAAATTGCCTGTAAGGCAATCAAATGCATTACAACTAAATATGGAAAGAAAATCATTATCACTATTGATTTTAAAGGCATCCAGTCTACAATTTCATTCTTCCGCCATATTTCATTAAGAAAGTAGACAGTTTAACGCACTCCAAAAGACGAGAATGCTAGATTGAAAAGTTTTTACTCAACAAATATACAAAACGACATTCTCGAAGCAGGTGCTCATTTTCCCCCATTTTTAATTTTAACGCTTTGCGCTACAAAAGCTGTTTTTACACACCTTACTTCCTTAAAATGTATTTCACAAAATTAATGTAAAGAGTAATAAAATTTGTAGTGATGCTTTTCTACAATTTCCAACTTTTCAAGAGAGCATATTATTTACTTGCTTTCAAAAATCCACAGCATTGTTCGGAATTGATTTGTCAGCATATCTTTATTCCTTCCTTCGCCCCAAAGCAAAGAAGGTAGTGACACCCTTGTCTACATAAGCGCCCAAGACATAATTTTTTAAAAGTTTATTCCTTAACCCTTCTTTACCGAAACTTGACTCCATCACAGGGACAAACCCTAGTTAAAACGACTGATTGAAATCAAATGTTGAAGGTATTTGGAGACATGAGAACTAGGCTTGAAAAGATTGCATCTAGCTTCATGTGCACTTACGGGATTTGTGGTTATCTTAAGGCCATTTTTTTATACCAAAAGTAACTCTTGCAGCTTTTATGGGACAAATAATGTATAATGACCCTGAGATGTGGCATTGTCTGAAAAAAGAGATGGAAAAATAGAAAACAAAATGGCTGGTAAAAGAGCGTTACTATAATCACGACTAAATTTTAATGACAATTATCATATTAAAGATACTAAAACGTTAAAAGGAATCATTCACACAGGCAGACAAAGGTCATTCGGTATCAGACAGCGTGGTCATCCTCGTCATGACCTACATTGGCCGTACTATACAAAACATTTTAATTCATAGCAGTGCAGTCACTTGTGGTTGGTTTACCGGTCACTTGAAGTACACATTTAACAAGTCTCAGTTCTAGCCCCCCCCCTCTTGATACGGCTTGACCTACCTTTTTGCTGACGGTTCAGACCACATCCCGCTTTTAATGTCAATGAAATAGTTAGCAAATGAATCTGCTGACGTTTTAATGAACTAAGATGATTTTGCATGTCATTTTTGACCTCCTCTAAAAACAAAAAAGGCGCTCAGCAATGACATTTGATATTGGCAACGAAAAATGTATTGTATCAATTTTGAAACGTCTGGCAACATTACTCCTCCAGTTGCAGATTTTAGTGTAAGGACGTGGCACCAATACACCACTATGTCAGAATCGTCCAAATTTTCAAGATTCAAACCTTCATATAAAGTTACACTCGATATGAACTGCCATTCCTGGTCCATCTTTGCCTTATTCCATATGCCAGAGGTATACTACTAAAAGAATTACTGATGACTAGGAATTCTTAGCTCGTAACTAGAGAGGTCAGAAAATAGAGGATAGTCCAGGGGCCAGGCCCCTATAATGTGACAACTAGGTGATCAGAAAGAAACAGTCAGCTTAGCAATAGTTTTCCTCTATATCGAATATGCTGAATCTGAATGGGGGTGGTGGCAAAGCTGGAGATGACGGCTTAACCTTCTAAAATCCAAAAAACTCCCTTTTTAGGCCTATAAAATGTGTACAGACTGTGTGTTTTTTTAAAGGTTGTACCATTCCAATTTAGTTGCGTGGCATCTCATATTATTCCTAATATGGTTGTTTCTTATAATTTGTTTGTTTTTTTCCGATACCTTGTATAGTCCTGGAGCTATAGGCTAATATATAATAATTTTCCCTGAAAATCTCAGAATTCAAAAGTTTATTTCAAGGTAAAGCACATATCTCGTAACTTAAATATTTTTAAGATTTTTCATGTTTTACCAGAAATTACCTTGGATATTGAGCTTTGTACATCCTAACATTTCCAATCTCCAACTAGTTGGTGAAGCTGCACCGTTTTTCTTTAACGTATAAGCCAAAAACGTATGCGAAAATAAATCTTTGCAAAATAGTGATATGACACAATATTCTATGCTAGAATTTAGCGTAGAATCCAAATATCAACTTTAATTTTCAGCCCAATCTTAACTTCGTTTGTTATAGGCTAATTACTTATTTGTAGGCCTAATATTTTGTTTTTTGAAAAACGGTCTTGCAAGACATATTTTTATAAAAAATTTTGACGCCGAGTCCAACGGTAGTTTTGACTTGATCATCGAGTTTCAACTTTAGTTACTCTATGCTATTTAATTTGCTATAAGCTCTGATTTTCATGCAAATATAGTTGTCAATCCAGATTATAATGAACCTACGAAGTTTTGCAAGGTAGTAAGCGGACACGGAAGAGTCGCTGCACAACATCGCCCATCACTTGCGCAAAGAATGTCGCATGGCTTTATCCCCAAACAAGGGCACTTTTTACCGTACAGAGTTTTACAGTAATAAAAGATTGAAGCCTTGTTGACAGATGAAGGCCAGGGGGTCAGTTCTGAAGTCACTGGACTGACTCCTAAAATGTGGTGATGAGTCCAGCCAAGCTCAAGTGGGTTGAAAACATAGGGCTTAAGAGTCACAACCTGAAGAATAATATTCCACTTAAGTATAGCTCTCTTGACGTGATATACGAAAGAACCAGCTTGAGGGCAAGCTGTTCAAGTTCTTTTTTCTGGGTAATAAATGAATTCAGAGGTAATTGAGAGAATCAAATTCGGACGGTTTTTTTATATATACCAATACAGCCAATTTCGTACATATACGCAAGATTTTGGGCTGCTACATAATGATGTTTTAGATATCACTCCTCACTTTCAGTGCAAGATCAGCAATTTCTTGAATAAGCTATGATTTAACAGCAGATTTAGCAAATGTTTTTTTGCCCTACTAGAAGAAAAAACTGACCGTATCACATCCACTAAAGCAATGTAGCAGCCCTATTGAAGCTAGAACAGCCCACGATATTCTGTTGACAATTTTATGGATCGGAAAGACTTTATCACGGAAATGAACTTAGAACTCGGGTTCATAGTCTAGGTCACACATACTAAAGAAAATTTGGTGATAGTTCTGTAATAGAATGACCACAATGTCTGTATCATTTGCTTCAACAATTACTTGGGAACATCCATTTCTGTAGCATTCGGCAACATAGACAACAACCCTTGCAACCGAATTAACCGCATGAAATCAACCACCACACCAGTTACCCTGACTGTGTTATTTGGTTCTTTGCTAGGCCATTTTTTAAACTTGTAGAGGTGTGAATGAACTCGAGAAAACTTGACTTCGTACCGGATCGAAGTTTAATACTTTCACCGGCTCCTGCTTCAAATATTGCTGGGGCGTAGGGCAAAAGTTCGTGTGGCATGATCTTACTTAGCATCTCAAGCGTAGATCCTTGACTAGTGCCAACAGTAACAAAATTCTTTTAACAGCTTCCAATTCAGCATGAACGCTGCTACCGGTCTTGGCTGTCGAACATTTGGCCGGTTTGGTTTCGCAATCCATAGTCTTTACTTTAACCTTGGAAAAGGGGTTGGTTTTTCCATTGAAATATTCTTCCAATGCTTTTAAACCACTAACACGTGCACTCAGGAGGCTCTTTGCCACTGCCTTATCAGCGACTAGATTTGAAATGATATTCACCAATGATTCCTCAATACATGTAAACGAATCAATATGGTGTTTGACAACAGAGACCAAATTACTGACAAGGTTTTCTTGGCACTTCTCAAAGGTTCCATTTTTGCTTCCTTCACCGTCAAATTCACTCATACTTTCAATTCTGGCAAGTCAACAAAGGGCAGAGGGAACCTCAGCACAGAATGGTTTGGTAGTAGTACACTTGGAAACTGCCATTGAGCTATGTGTGATTCCTTTTATCCCTCCCTTTTGTTTTGATTCAAGTTCGAGTGTGGATTCCATTGCATGATCTGGGGAAACACAATTCATCTTGCAATTTTTCCGCTTCAAGTTGAATAGTCTTTTGACAAAGATATCAAGCAAGCTAGGTGGCAAGGTTTTCTTGTCACTCAAATAATGAAGTTGGCATGCAGCATACTTAAAATGGCCTGCGGCTGTCACATACGGCAACATGAGGGTTGCATCCATAACATGACCTTCCCAGTCTCCCCCACGCTCTGCCATCAGGAACTGGAGAAGAATCAGCACAAGATTCATATACTCCATCCACAATGTCGTTGTATGGTTTTTGTCACTCGACTTGTTGAACTGATTCATCAAGGGCTTCATAAATTTCAAGTGTTTGTCTAGGTTGTCCAATGAGCCTCCGCAATTCATGAACGAGATATCAAATCTGACAGCTCATCAAAAGTACCTGCTTCTTATCAGCGAGCGGGGTGTTTTAGAGTACTTATAGTGCTGTACTTTGGGCCGAGCTGCTAGCGAAAAACCCGTGTGGATGACTTGAAATAAAAAATTCTAACAAGAATTCTCTGTAAAAATATTTTTGGAGGATGGGTTAATGGCAGAAGGATCTCTTAGAGTAGTAATAGTGTGATAGTCGGGGGCGAGTTGCTAGCGAAAAACCCGTGTGGATGACTTGAAATAAAATTTTTTAACAAGAAATCTCTGAAAAAATATTTTTGGGGGATGGGTTGACGGCAGAAGGATCTCTTAGAATAGTTATAGTGTGATAGGGGGGGGGGGGTGAGCTGCCAGCGAAAAACCCGTGTGGATGACTTGAAATAAAAATTTTTTAACAAGAAATCTCTGAAAAAATATTTTTTTGGGGGATATATTGATGGCAGAAGGATCTCTTAGAGCAGTTATAGTGTGATAGTGGGGGACGAGTTGCTAGTGAAAAACCCGTGTGATGACTTGAAATAAAATTTTTTAACAAGAAATCTCTGAAAAAATATTTTTGGGGGGATGGGTTGATGGCAGAAGGATCTCTTAGAGTAGTTTATAGTGTGATAGTGGGGGGCGAGTTGCTAGCAAAAAACCCGTGTGGATGACTTGAAATAAAATATTTTTAACAAGAAATCTCTGAAAAAATATATTTTTTTGGGGGGGGGGATGGGTTGATGGCAGAAGGATCTCTTAGAGTAGATATATTGTGATAGTGGGGGCGTGTTGCTAGCGAAAAACCCGTGTGGATGACTTGGAATAGAATTTTTTTAACAAGAAACCTCTGAAATTTTTTTTTGGGGGGGGGTTGATGGTAGAAGGATCTCTTAGAGTAGTTATAGTCTGAAAGAGGGGGGTGAGTTGCTAGCGAAAAACCCGTGTGATGACTTGAAATTAAATTTTTTAACAAGAAATCTCTGAAAAAATATTTTTGGGGGATGGGTTGATGGCAGAAGGATCTCTTAGAGTAGTTATAGTGTGATAGATAGTGGGGAGCGAGTTGCTAGCGAAGAACCCGTGTTGATGACTTGAAATGAAATTTTTAACAAGAAATCTCTGAAAAATATTTTTGGGGGGATGGGTTGATGGCAGAAGGATCTCTTAGAGTAGTTATAGTGTGATAGTGGGGGGCGAGTTGCTAGCAAAAAATCCGTGTGGATGACTTGAAATAAAACACTTTAACAAGAAATCTCTGAAAAAATATTTTTGGGGGGAGTGGTTGATGTTAGAAGGATCTCTTAGAGTAGTTATAGTGTGATATTGCGGGGCGAGTTGCTAGCGAAAAACCCATGTGGATGACTTGAAATAAAATTTTTTAACAAGAAATATCTGAAAAAATACTTTTGGAGGGATGGGTTGATGGCAGAAAGATCTCTTGGAGTAGTTAAATTGTGATAGTGAGGGGCAAGTTGCTAGCGAAAACTCCGTGTGGATGACTTGAAATAAAACATTTTAACAAGAAATCTCTGAAAAAATATTTTTGGGGGGATGGGTTGATGGCAGAAGGATCTCTTAGAGTAGTTATAGTGTGATAGTGGGGGGCGAGTTGCTAGCCTAAAATCTGAGCTAATAAGGGTTTTTGACCGTAAACTCTAGTTTTTTGTAAGAAAATTATGGAAAATACAATTCGTTAGCTCATAGGTGAAACTTAAGTCCAGTTATGGATCGAAAAATAAACTATTTCTGTAAAATCTGAGTTAATAAGGGTTTTTGGCCTTAAACTTAAGTTTTTTGTAAGAAAATAATGGAAAATACAATTCTCTGGTTCAAATGTGAAACTTAGGTCCATTTTGGATCAAAAAATAAAACTATTTCCATAAAATCTAAGCTAATAATGGTTTTTACCGTAAACTCTAGTTTTTTGTAAGAAAATTATGGAAAACACAATTCAATGATTCAAATTTGAAACTTAGGTCCATTTTGAATCGAAACATAAAACGATTTCCGTAAAATCTAAGGTAATAAGGGTTTTTGACCGTAAAATATAGTTTTTTTGTAAGAAAATTATGGAAAATACAATTCGTTGGCTCAAAGGTGAAACGTAAGTCCAGTTCTGGATCGAAAAATAAACTGTTTCTATAAAATCTGAGCTAATAAGGGTTTTTGACCGTAAACTCTAGTTTTTTGTAAGAAAATTATGGAACATACAATTCTCTGGTTCAAATGTGAAACTTATGTCCAGTTATGGATCGAAAAATAAACTATTTCTGTAAAATCTGAGCTAATAAGAGTTTTTGACCGTAAACTCTAGTTTTTTTGTAAGAAAATTATGGAAAATACAATTCTCTGGTTCAAGTGTGGAACTTAAGTCTATTTTTGGGTCGAAAAATAAAACTATTTCCGTAAAATCTGAGCTAATAAGGGTTTTTGACCGTAAACTCTAGTTTTTTTGTAAGAAAATTATGGAAAATACAATTCTCAGGTTCAAATGTGAATCTTAGGTCCATTTTGGATCAAAAAATAAAAGTATTCCCGTAAAATCTAAGCTAAAATGGGGTTTTGACTGTAAATTCTAGTTTTTTGTAAGAAAATTATGGAAAATACAATTCGTTGGCTCATAGGTGAAACTTAAGTCCAGTTATGGATCAAAAAATAAACTATTTCTGTAAAATTTGAGCTAGTAAGGGTTTTTGACCGTAAACTCTAGTTTTTTGTAAGAAAATTATGGAAAATACAATTCTCTGGTTCAAATGTGAAACTTATGTCCAGTTATGGATCGAAAAATAAACTATTTCTGTAAAATCTGAGCTAATAAGAGTTTTTGACCGTAAACTCTAGTTTTTTTGTAAGAAAATTATGGAAAATACAATTCTCTGGTTCAAGTGTGGAACTTAAGTCTATTTTTGGGTCGAAAAATAAAACTATTTCCGTAGAATCTGAGCTAATAAGGGTTTTTGACCGTAAACTCTAGTTTTTTTGTAAGAAAATTATGAAAAATACAATTCTCAGGCTCAAATGTGAATCTTAGGTCCATTTTGGATCAAAAAATAAAAGTATTCCCGTAAAATCTAAGCTAAAATGGGGTTTTGACTGTAAATTCTAGTTTTTTGTAAGAAAATTATGGAAAATACAATTCGTTGGCTCATAGGTGAAACTTATGTCCAGTTATGGATCAAAAAATAAACTATTTCTGTAAAATTTGAGCTAGTAAGGGTTTTTGACCGTAAACTCTAGTTTTTTGTAAGAAAATTATGGAAAATACAATTCTCTGGTTCAAGTGTGAAACTTAAGTCTATTTTTGGATCAAAAAATAAAACTATTTCCGTAAAATCTGAGCTAATAAGGGTTTTTGACCGTAAACTCTAGTTTTTTTTGTTAGAAAATTATGGAAAATACAATTTTCTAGTTCAAATGTGAAACTTAAGTCCAGTTTCGGATACTCATAATGATGAGGACTGATGGTTCTAATTCAATATAACAAACTGTTTTTTGAAAACTTCGAAATTATTCAACTTTATTTTTTTTGTACGTATCTTAAAATGACAAAATATGCTTACGGCTCTAACAATTGTACTCTATGATTGGTCAGAGACACGATGTAGCTTTCCCACTGGTATTCTTTGTCCGGTTATCGACACTACCTAGTCTATTGTATGTATTAAATCAGTACTTTTTACGCAGTGGAACAATAAACACATAAGTCATATCTTTAAAAAAAGTGAAGATGGAGTTTTTTAATAAAGTGTGTTCACATAACAAGGTTATTGTAGCATTGAATGCCGACAAGGAGAAGTATTTAAACTATGAAACAAGTACAAGTGGTAGCACTATTGGAAATGTATGCATGCATTGTCATGACAGTAAGGAATTAAATTTATTTGGAATACCAAAAAAATTGAACTCTTTTGTTGGTGGTTATGCGAGATTGAGATCTCCAGAGATGATTGCACTCAAAGAGAATGCCAACATAAAAATAATCTTTGATGATAGAGGACAACTCCTTGCTACTGTTGCAGGTAGCACATTACCTACTGATACATCCAATTGTCAGCTTTCGGGTATTAGCATTCAACGGAAGGTCAATAAAAGAAAGGCCTACTCTTCTACTAATATCGTAAACCATATCTTGTCTACGTGTCGAAACTGTTACCTGTGTAAAAATAATGTGATAATAGACAGTGAAATTGCCAGAAAAATAAAAAGGGCATTGTCAGAAAACATCACTATGGAATATAAAGATGAATCGATGAAAAACAATGCACCGGCAAACGTTACTGCCATTGATCAAACAGTCAATGAACCAAATAATACCAAAGACGAAAAGCATATTGAGCCTGTTGATGAGACACCAGTAAAATTGTGCATGACTCAAAATGGAATAATGATTATTCTACTGATTACGAACTAAGTGAAGACAATAGCTACAATATCAAGAGAGAACATGGTGAACTGTTTTATGGAACAGATTCAAAATGTCCAATGTTAATAATTGATATTAATAATGTATCATAATATATTTTTGTATTAATATTCTACATAGCATTATTTCCTTAAAAATATATTATGCATTACATTGTTATGTGTTCATTATTTTTAGAGTAAACTAGCATATCAAACGTTTAGAATGTCTATTAAAACATCGCAGATGAATGAAAAGGAATTTGCCTCCATCAATTGTCAGACACATGGGATAACATTGACAAAATCTAGGTATCAGAATGAATAAATTCTTTATCAACATCCATTGTTTGATATGTCATTATGTCATTATGAAAAATTGTAAGTAAGTAAGTAAGTAAGTAAGTAACAAACTCTTTCTTGAATTCATCTCTTGGATACACAATACGGAAATTTTATTCAGGGAATTATGAAAAAAAATTGAACAAATTCCTTATTAACATTCATTATCGATTGAAGTCGCTTCCTAGACAGACAATACAGCAATTTCACAAAATCTAAGTATAAGAGTGATTAAATTCTATATCAACATCTATTTCTCGGATACATAGGAAAAAGTTGACAAAATCTAAGCGTAAGAGTGAATAAATTTTATTTATCAACATCTTTTGTCAGATACATCAAATAAAATTGACAGAATCTAAGTGTCAGAGTGAATATTTTTTTCATCAACATCCTTTGTCAGATACATCAAATAAAATTGACAAAATATAAATTTCAGAATGAATAAATGCTTTAACAACATCCATTATCGAATATGTCGGATAAAATTGACAAAATCTAAGTATCAGAGTGACTAAGCTCTATATCAGCATCCTTTTCTCGGATACATAGGATAAAATATCGGATAAAATTGACAAAATCGAAGTATCAGATTGATTAATTCTATATCAACATCCATCTCTCAGGTACATGGGATAGCATTGACAAAATCTAGGTATCAGAATGAATAAATTCCTTATCAACATCCGTTGTTGGACATGCCATTATTTCATTATGAAAAATTGTAAGTAAGTCAGTAAGTAAGTAAGTAAGTAACAAACTCTTTCTTGAATTCACCTCTTGGGAACACAATATAGAAATTTAATTCAGGAAATTATGAAAAAAAATTGAACAAATTCTTAATTAACATTCATTATCGATTGAAGTCGCTTCCTAGACAGACAATACAACAATTTCATGAAATCTAAGTATAAGAGTGATTAAATTCTATATCAACATCCATTTGTCGGATACATAGGAAAAAGTTAACAAAATCTAAGCGTTAGAGTGAATAAATTTTATTTATCAACATCTTTTGTCAGATACATCGGATAAAATTGGCAGAATCTAATTTTCAGAGTGAATAATCTTTTTTTTTTTATCAACATCCTTTGTCAGATACATCAAATAAAATTGACAAAATCTAAATTTCAGAATGAATAAATACTTTAACAATATCCTTTATCGGATATGTCAGATAAAATTGACAAAACCTATGCATCAGAGTGACTAAATTCTATATCAGCATCCTTTTCTCGGATACATAGGATAAAATATCGGATAAAATTGACAAAATCGAAGTATCAGATGGATTTTTTTATCAACATCTTTTATCAGTTACAACAATTATAATTATCAAAATCTAAATATCAGAGGGAATAAATGCTTTTTCAGCATCCTTTGTCGGATATGTTGAATAAAATATGCAAAGTCGACATAGCTTTATTTCATTTTTTAAGGTTAATTTAGACGAGGTTACGTGCGTGCACGTGACCTCGTGCGCGCACGTATCTTAGCTAATAGTATTAGCTAAGATTTTACGGAAATAGTTTTATTTTTCGATCCAAAAATAGACTTAAGTTTACCATTTGAACCAGAGAATTGTATTTTCCATAATTTTCTTACAAAAAACTAGAGTTTACGGACAAAAACCCTTATTAGCTCAGATTTTACAGAAAATAGTTTATTTTTCGATCCATAACTGGACATAAGTTTCACATTTCAACCAGAAATTGTATTTTCCATAATTTTCTTACAAAAAAGTAGAGTTTACGGTCAAAAACCCTTATTAGCTCAGATTTTATATAAATACTTTATTTTTCGTTCCTTAACTGGACTTAAGTTTCACCTATGAGCCAACGAATTGTATTTTCCATAATGTTCTTACAAAAAACTAGTGTTTACGGTCAAAAACCCTTTTTAGCTTATATTTTACGGAAATAGTTTTATTTTTCGATCCAAAATGGACCTAAGTTTCACATTTGAACCAGAAAATTGTATTTTCCATAATTTTCTTACAAAAAAGTAGAGTTTACGGTCAAAAACCCTTATTAGCTCAGATTTTACGGAAATATTTTTATTTTTCGATCCAAAAATAGACTCAAGTTTCACATTTGAACCAGAAAATTGTATTTACCATAATTTTCTTTAAAAAAACTAGAGTTTACGATCAAAACCCTTTATTAGCTCAGATTTTACAGAAATAGTTTATTTTTCGATCCATAAATGGACTTAAGTTTCACCTATGAGCCAACAAACTGTATTTTCTATAATTTTCTTACAAAAAACTAGAGTTTATGGTCAAAAACTCTTATTAGATCAGATTTTAGGCTAGCAATTCGCCCCCCACTCTCACACTATAACTACTCTAAGAGATCCTTCTGCCATCAACCCATACCCCAAAAAATATTTTTTCAGAGATTTCTTGTTAATTTTTTTTATTTCAAGTCACCCACACGGGTTTTTCGCTAGCAAATCACCCCCCCCCCCACTATCACACTATAACTACTCTAAGAGATCCTTCTGCCATCAACCCATCCCCCAGAAAATATTTTTTCAGAGATTTCTTGTTAAAATTTTTTTATTTCAAGTCATCCACACGGGGTTTTCGCTAGCAACTCGCCCCCCACTATCACATTATAACTACTCTAAGAGATCCTTCTACCATCAACCCATCCCCCCAAAAAATATTTTTTCAGAGATTTTTTGTTAAAAATTTTTTATTTCAAGTCATCCACACGGGTTTTTCGTTAGAAACTCGCCCCCCCCCACTATCACACTATAACTACTCTAAGAGATCCTTCTGCCATCAACCCATCCCCCCAAAAGTATTTTTTCAGAGATTTCATGTTAAATTTTTTTTATTTCAAGTCATCCACACGGGTTTTTCGCTAGAAATTCGCCCCTCACTTTCACACTATAACTACTCTAATAGATCCTTCTGCCATCAACCCATCCCCCCAAAAAATATTTTTTCAGAGATTTCTTGTTAAAAATTTTTATTTCAAGTCCTCCACACGGGTTTTTCGCTAGCAACTCGGCCCACAGTACAGCACTATAAGTACTCTAAGAGACCCCGTTTCCATCACCCCACCACTTATGTATTATACAGAACACATCGAAGAAGTAAAGCTATCCGTTATTAAAATTCTTTTTTTACCATCTACATCTCTCTTAGTATCAACGTTTTAGTATAGTATAACGTTAAACTCTATTTTAAATTGATAACACTGTTCAAACACCACTTGTGTATTATACAGTACACTTTAATATCATTCGTATAGTTCAATTCGCAAATGCTAAACCCTTTTTTTTCTCCACCTTCATAGGGTCCAATTCGCAAATGCTGTCTACCGACACATTCATATCAAACTATTCTTGGCTAAAGGCAATTGTCCAAAAAAAAAATCAGAAACCGCTCTTGATAGCACATACTTCAAAGAAATGGAACAGTGGATAACGCATGAGTGATAGACAGCTTTTCCTACAAAATCATTCCTAAATACGCAATTTGACATTCTCTAGTTTTCGATTAAAAAAAAAACAAAACAAACAACCATACTCTCAAAACGTGTTTGGCCACTTTATGGGTTTGCACGCTTTTTTGCAGTGTGCACGTGAAACCACACTGTATATTCATGCCTCAGGCTTGTAGTCGTAAGAATATACTGTGTATTCATGTATTCCTGATATCTATTACTACGATACTACTACCGTAGACACATTGAAGGACAAAACGTCATTCGCACTTCACTGAAAACACCCTTTACTTGAAACTGGGTTTTATTTCTCATGATTTCAAGAAAAAAATGGAACTTACCATAATAACCAAAGTACTAGACAGCAGTGTTGCCATTTGACCGATACCAAAAAGCGGTGCCGGTCGATAAAAAAACGGTGTTTTTGCGGTATCCTTTCTACCGAAACACGGTATAATTTATGGTATATTTTGATACCCGTAATGCTAATACGTCGTCACCCTTTATTTGTTTTCAACAAAAAACTTACTTTTTAAAATCAATTAATTCCTTGCGACTTTTCTAGCAAATGGATACTAATTTTTATTATTTTTTATAAGTGGTTGATTTTGCCATGGACTTTGAACAAGAAAGGTAGAATAAAATTAAAAGAGACATCCTCCAGATACCTACCCCATTTAAAAAAGGGAAAAATAGTCCCCAATGATAAATTCATATCTTTTCCCCACTTTCTGGCACTCTCACCCGTTTTACTTCACTAATAGCTCGTCCAGACCATCCGTTCTCAAGAAAATTGGAAGCAGGATAATTTATTTTTTTCAGTTTTAAACTAGATTAAGAGTTTATTTATCGATATTTGTTTCATTTTCGGTGCTTTCTCCAGAAATACTGTGTGTACTGTCGTTTTTGTCGTATTTTTCTATTTTTTGATCCTCTTATATACCGGCCTTGAAAGCGAAAAAAAGAGACCACGACTATACCACGACTTGAATACCACGACTCGAAACTTGTCTCTAATTATCTGAAATCTAACTGCAACTCCTTTGTGCCAGCTTAAACACAAAAATCACAAAACCCTAAAACGATCAGTCATAAAAATCATTTTTAACGTTGGGATTCTCTCCTTTGTAGAGAAAACTTGTATACCCCAGATCTCACTCTTTATGTCAAAGCTGAAGTTTTATATTGAACTCGTTTAGTAGTAAAATTTTACCCTTCATTTAAAATTAGTGTCCTAAAACTTTGATTTGTTTAAAGTTTGATCAGTGGAAATGGTGCCGGTATTTACCCCCCCCCCCCCCCCAGAAAATACCCCCTTCCTTCGGAAAACACCTCCCTGAAAAATGACCCCATGACTGGTTGGTCTCTTGAACTCTCAATTTATAGTTTCTTTTACCCCCCTCCCCCCCCCCCCCCCTCCAAAAAAAACAGGTTGCGGTCCTGGGGATTGTATATAAACTTCTACCTCCACCCCCTTTTCGTCTCTCCCTTAGAGCTAATTCTGTATTAATCTGATGGTTTGAAGACAGATGGGATGTTTATTCATTAATTTGCACTCTTTCAGAAATCCCCCTCCCTCCCAAACTACAAAACAATGAGAGAATTCCATTATAAAAGTTTAGGCGCCTTTTAAGTTTTGTAATTTGTCCACGTCTTACAGATAGAATTTGCTATTGGGAAACATACGGACATTTTTCTCGGGAGGGGGGGGGATTGTCTGAGGGAATGTTCAGTGGGGAGTAAATTTTTGGGAATAATTTCCTTTCAAAGAGAATGAATTTTCGGAGGGAAGGGTATTTTTCAGAGGGTTAAATTTCACGAGGGGAGGGGGATGTTTTCGGGGGGGTATTTTCTTGTGGGGTGATTTCTGGGGGGTTATTTTCCATGTGTTTTAGGAGGGATATTTTCCGGAGGGCTTTTCTCCACCGGGGGATGTTTCCGGGGGGTATATTTCCATAGGGGGAGGTATTTTCCGTGTGGGGAGGTATTTTCTTCCGTAGAACAGGTAAATATAAAGCTGGTCGGTAAAGATAAAATGAACCAGGTAAAGCATTCATAAGTTTGACTTACCTTTGCCATTGGGTAAATCTCTAACGTAAGTGGGGTAACATTTTACGTCAGCTTTTTTATTGGTTTCCTGGCGCAATCCAGCTTCGATTTCCTTTAGAAGTATAGTTGAAACTTTTTTTACTTGTTTGTCCGAAAGGATTAATCTTGAACATTTTTCTTCCAGCTAAAAATTAAGATTTAAAATAGTAAAAGAGCACTATTTGGTAGGCGTAATAAAACAAAATGCATGTAAAGTTTACCAACTAATATAATCCTATATTTTTTTCGACATTCAAAACTGAGAGTGAAAATTTTATTTGAAGCAAACAGAAGTTTAGGGGACCAAAATGTTTGATATGTTACATATTTTGATGTCGTTCCATATTTTGATATATTAAATAAAATAACAAGTTTTTTTTTAACTGAAAGTAAGGAGCGACGTTACAAATTAAAACGAACAGAAATTATTCCGTATATGAAAGGGGCTGTCCCCGTAAAGAGCGAGGCGTTGAGGAGGGGGCAGCCTTTTTCATATACGGGGGAATAATTTCTGTTCGTTTTAAGTTATAACGTCGCTTGATACTTTCAGTTAAAAACTTGTTTTTTTATTTAATTTTTGAGCGTTTTTAAATTAATGCAGGTTTTGATTTTGGCTCACCGTACATGAATATTTAAAACAAAATTTGCATATTAATTTTACTTTTGTTCGGTTAAATGGCTTTCTCGAAAGTTGTTTAATTTTATTTACGAACGTTTTTATTAGTAATAAATATACGTAGCTTACGAACCAACTTACGTGACTAACTTCTATATTCATATATTTTTAATACGTAAATTAGGGGGTTTGCGCCCCTAATATACGTATTTTTAAGTAAAATTCTAATAAAACTCTATTTGCATAAAATAGAATTTTTGGTGGTAAGAAAAAAAGGATTTGAAAACTTTTTTATGAGACACACATGCTAGAACGTATGAAGGATATTTACAGGGCTGATAAATGAATGAATAGAACTCAGCCTCGAGCTACTTTAAGCGTCGTTTAAACGGCGACCAAAACAGAACTTTTCTTTGCACCGTATGACACAATATTCTATGCTAGAATTTAGCGTAGAATCCAAATATCAACTTTAATTTTCAGCCCAATCTTAACTTCGTTTGTTATAGGCTAATTACTTATTTGTAGGCCTAACATTTTGTTTTTTGAAAAATGGTGTTGCAAGACATATTTTTATACCAAATTTTGACGCCGAGTCCAACGGTAGTTTTGACTTGATCATCGTGTTTCAACTTTAGTTACTCTATGCTATTTAATTTGCTATAAGCTCTGATTTTCATGCAAATATGGTTGTCAATCCAGATTATAATGAACCTACGAAGCTTTGCAAGGTAGTAAGCGGACACGGAAGAGTCGCTGCACCACATCGTCCATCACTTGCGCAAAGAATGTCGCATGGCTTTATCCCCAACAAGGGCACTTTTTACCGTACACAGTTTTACAGTAACAAAAGATTGAAGCCTTGTTGACAGATGAAGGCCAGGGGGTCAGTTCTGAAGTCACTGGACTGACTCCTAAAATGTGGTGATGAGTCCAGCCAAGCTCAAGTGGGTTTGAAAACATAGGGCTTAAGAGTCACAACCTGAAGAATAATATTCCACTTAAGTATAGCTCTCTTGACGTGATATACGAAAGAACCATCTGTTGATGGCAAGCTGTTCAAGTTCTTTTTTCTGGGTAATAAATGAATTCAGAGGTAATTGAGAGAATCAAATTCGGACGGTTTTTATTATATATACCAATACAGCCATTTCGTACATATACGCAAGATTTTGGGCTGCTACATAATGATGTTTTAGATATCACTCCTCACTTTCAGTGCAAGATCAGCAATTTCTTGAATAAGCTATGATTTAACAGCAGATTTAGCAAATATTTTTTTGCCCTACTAGAAGAAAAAACTGACCGTATCACATCCACTAAAGCAATGTAGCAGCCCTATTGAAGCTAGAACAGCCCACGATATTCTGTTGACAATTTTATGGATCGGAAAGACTTTGTCACGGAAATGAACTTAGAACTCGGGTTCATAGTTTAGGTCACACATACTAAAGAAAATTTGGTGATAGTTCTGTAATAGAATGACCACAATGTCTGTATCATTTGCTTCAACAATTACTTGGGAACATCCATTTCTGTAGCATTCGGCAACATAGACAACAACACTTGCAACCGGATTAACCGCATGAAATCAACCACCACACCAGTTACCCTGACTGTGTTATTTGGTTCTTTGCTAGGCCATTTTTTAAACTTGTAGAGGTGTGAATGAACTCGAGAAAACTTGACTTCGTACCGGATCGAAGTTTAATACTTTCACCGGCTCCTGCTTCAAATATTGCTGGGGCGTAGGGCAAAAGTTCGTGTGGCATGATCTTACTTAGCATCTCAAGCGTAGATCCTTGACTAGTGCCAACAGTAACAAAATCCTTTTAACAGCTTCCAATTCAGCATGAACGCTGCTACCGGTCTAGGCTGTCGAACATTTGGCCGGTTTGGTTTCGCAATCCATAGTCTTTACTTTAACCTTGGAAAAGGGGTTGGTTTTTCCATTGAAATATGCTTCCAATGCTTTTAAACCACTAACACGTGCACTGAGGAGGCTCTTTGCCACTGCCTTATCAGCGACTAGATTTGAAATGATATTCACCAATGATTCCTCAATACATGTAAACGAATCAATATGGTGTTTGACAACAGAGACCACATTACTGACAAGGTTTTCTTGGCGCATCTCAAAGGTTCCATTTTTGCTTCCTTCACCGTCAAATTCACTCATACTTTCAATTCTGGCAAGTCAACAAAGGGCAGAGGAAACCTCAGCACAGAATGGTTTGGTAGTAGTACACTTGGAAACTGCCATTGAGCTATGTGTGATTCCTTTTATCCCTCCCTTTTGTTTTGATTCAAGTTCGAGTGTGGATTCCATTGCATGATCTGGGGAAACACAATTCATCTTGCAATTTTTCCGCTTCAAGTTGAATAGTCTTTTGACAAAGATATCACGCAAGCTAGGTGGCAAGGTTTTCTTGTCACTCAAAAAATGGAGGTGGCATGCAGCATACTTATAATGGCCTGCGGCTGTCACATACGGCAACATGAGGGCTGCATCCATAACATGACCTTCCCAGTCTCCCCCACGCTCTGCCATCAGGAACTGGAGAAGAATCAGCACAAGATTTATATACTCCATCCACAATGTCGTTGTATGGTTTTTGTCACTCGACTTGTTGAACTGATTCATCAAGGGCTTAATAAATTTCAAGTGTTTGTCTAGGTTGTCCAATGAGCCTCCGCAATTCATGAACGTAGATATCAAATCTGACAGCTCATCAAAAGTACCTGCTTCTTCGTCTGATTCAATGTAATACTGTTCAAGAGCATTCCAATATACTCTATACAAGGCCTCTACTACGACGATGTGAGCCTGCATACACCTCTAATAGGGTTTTCAAGTCATAGCTTTTTTTGCAGTTCCAGGGAGTAATATGCCAGCCTTACTAGAGATTTCTTCAAGCCCCGAGCCTTTCATAAGGTACCCAATTACACTAAGGAAGTTCATACACTGATGTAATCCACTCATTCTTGGAACAACGTCACTGAATGCTTTAGGCTGTTTCCTTTTTAGTGAGATAATGACCATGCAGATAGCTAGGTCACATGTTATTACAGTATGAAGTAACTTCAGTGCGCGAGCTGTATGATGCATAATGTTTCACACTACCAACCTCAAGTTTAATCAGCAACAGAATTCACAAAATTGTTTCTTTCACGAAAGCTCTTTTTATCATTTTCGTCTTCTTCTTCCTACGAAATGCGTACCTGCGAAATTTGATCTCAAGATGGAGTAGTAAAACAATTAGCCTATAGCAACTGAAGTTGATATTTGGTTAAAAGTTAAGTTCATATTCGGATTTGGCGTTAAATTCTAGCATAAGAGATGTGTCACATCATCATTTTGGAAAAATGCATTTTTGCATATATTTTTTGGCCTATACTTTATCAAGAAATTCTAGACGATTCACCGAACAGTTTAAGCTTCAACTTTAAGGTAATGTGAAGCTAAATACAAAAAGTAAATTCTGGAAAAGAATGAAAAAAGACAAAAATCATAGAAAGGTCCGAGACCCGTGGTCTAGTTGAAAATGAACCTTTAAATTTTAAGATTTTTGGGGAAAATTAATAAATGTTAGCCTGTAGCCCCTGGGCTATACAAGATATCGGAAAAAATTAAATTATTCTATTAGAAGACCATACTAGAAAAAAAATGAGCTGTCGCACCATTAAATCGTAGTGGTACAACCTTAGAAAAAAATGAATAGTACATGTTTTATAGGCCTAAAAAGGGTGTTTTTTTGATTTTACAAGGTCAAGCTTTGCCACTATCTCCAGTTTTACCACAACCCATATTCAGATTCAGCTTTGTCAATATAGTTGGAAACTATTGTCAAACTGACTGTGTTTTTCTGATCACCTCAGCTCAGAAATAAACGAGATTACGCTTAAGTGGCCCCCGGACTAGGAAGTCATTTATCTTTTCAGAGAAGCGAAAAGAATCTAGAATTGGTTTGATGTTCTCAGGTGAGGGATCTTTAATAAAAAAGAGTTCCAATACAACGTGTAAGTATCCCACAACTCGAGAATGCGCCTTGTCGAGTTTTCAAATAAAAGCCAACAGGTGGGAGCTCAACCAAGGAATATGTGTTGTTCGACCTGAATGAAGACTCAGATATATTTATTCCTATATGCATCTTGTCATTTTGTACTGTGCTAAAAGTGATTGCAAAAATGTTTGCATAAATATTTCAGGCTCTTAGATTTTTTTTTACAATTAATTAAAAAAATTTTTCCACAAAATAAGTTTTTCAGAGAAAAGTAAAGAACTCCATTAAACAAAAAATGAGCAAAGGTAAAATCAAATAATCTACCAAGCTCGAAACTACCACAAATTAGCATCGACAAATAAATGAACCCAAAACGAACAGAAATTACAATAAATAACCGATTCAAACTCAAAACGAGCAGAAATTAACATAAGTTGGGTGCAAAACCCCTATGCCTTCACAAGGCCGGAACAAAAGTTGCACTTCACTTAAAAAAATATAAATGTTTTTACTTTTATAACTTTAATAAATCAAATAATTTTAACATTTTTATTACTAAATATCAGTATAAATATATGTATATTAAACTGACAATGCACATTGATTTGTATTTTTTCAGTAAAGTGCAAAGTTTGTTCTGGCCTTGGGAAGGCATAGGGGTTTTGCGTTAAAATTGGCAATAGTTGTAAAAAAAATTCAATTCTTATTTTCAACCCCCCTTTCATTTCTTTTCATTTCTGAAAAAATAGAAAAGAATTAGACAAGTTTACGAATTTTTCCAAAAGTTTCTTATATTTTCAATACAATTTTTGTTTTGTTTTTTTATACTGGTTGATGTTATTGGTAACAGTTCGAAACAACATTTACCTTTTTAGGAGAAGGCAGCCTATCCAAATCGGAAATACAGGAACTAACCAATTGGCTGAGTGCCACTTTAAGCTCAAAAGCCAACAGAGTCACTGTGACAAACAGATTAGCCTCGTATCCTTGCGTTGTCACTGTCGAAGAAATGGGCGCGGCCAGTCACTTTGCCAAGACTCAGTTTCAGCAGATAACGGAAAGCCAGCGGTTTCAAACTCTTCAGCCTCAGTTAGAGATTAATCCCAGGTGAGGCTTTGATCCTGCATTAATATATTTAATTTTCCCACAGTCATATTATTTTCAGTTCTCTGTTGAAGTCGCATGCCCTAATTTTTACATAAATATATATGACCAGGCGTATCCAGGATTTTTTTCGGAGGGGGGGGACAATTTTTTATAATGCATCAAGAATTTGTTTATATTTATTTGTGTTACGTTTTTACGATTCGATTTTTTTTGGGGGGGGGGAGGGAGGGTTCAAACTATCGCACGAAGGATTTTTTTTCAGAGGAGGGGAATTTTTTGTCAATTTGAGTAAAAAAGCTACTTAATTATTTGCTTACTTATTTACTGAATTGAAATCTTACTGGATGTTGAATGTTTTAGTTTACTAGCTTTAAATATACAGTCAAATTGTCGTTCTTAAAGGTATCAGGGTAAAGTTCTGACATGAAGCGTTATGATGTATCATAGAAGAGCAGTTTGAGCGACGTGGACCTGCTCTCAAAGGTAACAAAAGCCATTACCGCCAAGGTAATTTTACAAAAAAATAAAAAGGGAGTAAGAGACAAACGGAGGCCTCAAATTGCTCTGGGATGAAATTCTGTAAAATATTATTCAGAGTTTTTCAGAGCGTAGGGTAAATTACTGCTTTTTGGGAATTTTTTTCTTTCGGGAATCAAAATCATCTATCAATCCAAAGAAGTCATTGTGAAACAGATTTACTCAGTACTGTAGCTGCTGATATTGACAACGGTGGCATGATTTTATTTCAACATTTTTAACAACTTAATTTGCACTGCTTAATTTGAAAAATACTCGACAAAGAATTTAGCGCATTTGGATTACTTAACAAAACGGACAAGCTGACAATGTTGCAGGTAATTTACACCAACTTATATTTGCATATCCAAAAATTCTTTTTCTGCTCTTACTTAGATCTTACAATTCGTTGTCTTAAACTTGTTTATTTCGTGATCTGAAATGTGGCCTCAATGACAGTGACATTTATCAATGTCATCATAAATAAGTTTTTTTATTTGTCTGAACTCGCTGTACTTGCAGCTGGAAACTTAGCTGTCGTTATGTCAGGAAACGATGTTTTACCCTATAACTTAATTAACTGTATTTCTTAAAGCGTAAATATATTTTTCCCTTAAATTATAAATTAATAAAGTATTAACTTTGGGAATGGTACATCCGATTTTTTTTTCCGTTTTTAAGCAATTTCTATTTACGGCTATTCAGGTTTTAATATCTAAACATGCAGACAGAGTATAAATATTAATTCCAGTGAGCAAATTCAGTCCAATCTACCTAATTATAGGTAGGTAGTCCAATCTTTAGGTAGTCCAAAATACAATTCTATTTAGAATTAAAATATTAATTTATTATATATTATATAGAATTGAAAATTAATTTAAAATTAAAAATATTAATTCTACCAATGTACTAAATTATAGGTAGTGCAATCTACCAATCTATAATCGCCTGCAGATTATAGATTGGTATTGTAGATTTATGTAGATTTATTCATTGTAGAATTATGAATACTTTTTTCTTTTCTTTTTCTTCTTTTGTATCTTATGTATCGTCGAGCCATTTATAAATAAAAAAAAACAAAACTGCTATTTGTAGCACTCATAAAAATGCTTTGACGAATATCCGAATCAAGAAACTTAGATGAAAAAAAAATTAAAAATAAAACAAATGTACTGTTCGTATATGTTGGCCTTCATGATAAAAAATAAAAAATTAATTGACAAACTAGTCCCCTAGGAATTGTTAAAATTAATACTAAAGAAGCCACTTTAGGACGCATGGGCGCCCGTAGACTGAATTATAGGGCGGGGGCTTACCTGGTTTAATTGGCCCTTACAGTGCTGTATAATTGAAATCTCAAGACAAAATATCATAGGCAGCGCTATAGCGCTGCCTAAGTAAAGAGCGATGTGGGCACAATATGTTGTTCTTTTTAGACCAGGACACTTCTTATGGAAAAAAATGTCATAGGAACTTCAAAAGAGCTCATGAAGGGGAACCAGTCACCCTCCCCCACGTCAATCACTTCCCCAAACACATCCAATCAAATTTTGAGATAGCCATTTTGTTCAGTTTAGTTTTAAGGTCAGGTAATTATGACTTTGAAAATGGCAACCCCCACCCTCCACAACCCTCATGGCAAGGGTTGTAAGTTATGCCCTGTGGGGATATAAGGTTTTTTAAAGAAAGGGTATAGACCTCACAGGGGGCTCATTTGATTGTTAATCAGAAGTTCTACTGGTCTTTTTAACAGGCAAAAGTGATTGGAGGTCATGCAGCCCCTCCCCATACACCAATTATTTCCCCAAACGCATTCAATCATAATTTTTAAGATACCCATTTTGTTCAGTGTAGTTGAAAGGTCCAGAAACTATATCTTTGAGGATACCCCCCCCCCCATATAGCCTTCAGGTCAGGGATTGTAAATTATGCCCGGGGTCATATAAGGTTTTTTATAGAAATGGTGGTCATATAAACTTCAAAGAGGGCTCATTGGGTTGGTAATCAGAAGTTATAGTGCTCTTTTTAAGAGTCAATGTGATCAGAAGGCAAACAGCCCCCCCCCCCCAACATACACACATCGTATTTTCCAGAAACGCACCTGATATAAATTTTAAGATTTGTTTGCGTAAAGACTTCGAAAAGGGCTCAGTCCGTTGATAATTGAAAGGGTTAGTGCCTTCTTTAATAGTCAAAAATGATTGGAGGGCAACCTCCCCCCCCCCCAATGCCCATCATTTCCCCAAACACTTCCCCAAACAAATTCCGAGATAGTTATTTTTTTGACGTAGTTTAGAAGTCCAGAAATTATGTCTTTGAGGATGAGCCCCCTCACAGTCCTCAGGGCAAGGGTTGTAAAGTATGCCCCGAGGGAATTTAAGGTTTTCATGGAAACGGTGGTCGTATAAATTTCGGAGTGGGCTCAATGTGTTGGAAATCGGAAGTTGAAGAGCCATTTTTAGTAGTCAAATTTATCGGAGGGCAGCTATACCCCCCCCCCTCTCCACGTTATATTTCCCCCCAATGCATCCGATAGAAATTTTAAGATAGTCATTTGTTCAAAAATAGTCCAAAGATCTCATAACACGGCCTTTGGGGTTGACACAACCCCCCAAAGTATGGGGATAAGAGTTTTAAGCTATGCCCCGGGGTATGTAAGGTTTTTATGAAGAAGTGGTCTTGTGAACTTTAGAGGAGGCTCATTTGATTAGAAATGCATACTGCTAGTTCCATTTAAGAGTAAAGCGTGATGGAGAGAAAATAGCCCCCCTCTCCCTTATATCTTCTTTTCCCCAAACACGTTCGATCGAAATTGTGAGACAGCCATTTTGTAGCCAATAGTCCAAGAGAATATAATAATATCTTCAGTAATCAAATCTAAGAAATATTTAGGCGGACGTCAAACTAAGTCAAAACAAACTATGAGCATGTGAACTTTCAAAAAGGTAACAAAGCAATATCTCAAGAACAATTTATATTATTAAGTTAGATCTTTAAGAGTAAGTTGTGGGGGATTTTGAACTAGCCAGAAGGCACTATGTGTATACTTTTAGTACTACAACTGCAGTTACTGTAACTAATGACGCTTAGAGTATCAAGGTGAAACTTCTAGGATGTGTTAAGGGGGTGTTTCAATTAAACGAAAAAACTGTATACATGCAGGTTTTCGAAAAGGCATACAAGCAATATCATAGGCAGCACCACTCTTCGATTCAAAATTAAAGGTTCTAGGGTCCTTTCAAAGAGTAAAAAGAGATTGAAGGGCAATCAGCCCGTCTCTCAAGCCAATTTATGTCCCAAACACATCTAGTCAAAATTTTGAGACATCTATTTTGTTCAGCATAGTACAACGGTCCAGCAACTATGTCTTTAGGGATATTGGGCATGTCAAACCAACACAATTATGCCACACTATGGATTCTTATAGAAAAAAAACGAAAAGATATAAAATATTTTTTTTGTCATGAAAATGACTTTGTCAATAAAAAACGAACAGAAATTCACCTGAAAAAACTTTTTCCACAAAACAAGCTCTTCAAGGAAAAGTTCAGAGCTCTATTAAGCCAAAATGGACAGAAATGAAGTCAAGTAATCATCCAAGTGTAAAACTACCACAAATCACTATCAATAAATAAATGAAACTCAAAATGAACAGAATTAGAATAAATAGCGGAGTCAAACTCGAAACAAGCAAAAATTAACATTAGTAGGGCTGGTAACCCCCGTGCCTTTTCAAGACCAGAACATAATTTACGCTTTACTGAAAACAAAATATGTTTAAATGTTTTCACTTTTCTTTTTAATTAAATAAGTAAAAAGCTTTTTTACTCACTTTTTTACCCATTTTTTATTTTAAGGAATAAATATCAGTATAGGTAAATTAGACTGACAATCCACGGTCATTTTTTTTTATTATTTTTTTTTTCAGTAAAGCCTAAGTTATGTCCTGGTCTTGAGAAGGCATGGGGTTGTCAGCCCTGTTAATGTTAATTTTTGCTCTTTTTGAGTTGACTCGGCTATTTATTATAATTTCTGTTCGTTTTGAGTTTAATTTAATTGTTGGTAGTGATCTGTGGTAGTTTTACGCTTGGAAGATTATTTAACTTTATTTCTGCCCTTTTTTGGCTTAATAGAACTCTTTACTTTTCTTTGAAAACTTATTCTGTGGAAAGTTTTTTAAATTAATACAAATATATGACACCGTCATTCAGCCAGGGGAGGGGGGCGGACGCCCCCTCTTATGGGCGTTCATGTTAGGACGTGTATCCTTTATCTTCACTTATGTTAATTTTTTCCAACTTTTCTAATATATTTATCATTTTTTAATAGCTTTTCTTCAGTTTGAATCATCACTAAAACAGAGCACCCTATACAAAATTTGTTTGTAGAGAATGTTTTGCAGTGGCGTTAACACAAAATTCATGAAAAGAGTCTATTGATTAAAGACAATTCTATGAAAATAAATGTAGATAGCGCTTTGTTTCAGAAAAACGGCCAGAATCTTGGGATGAAAGTGCTGTGTCTAGCAGAGTTTTCAAATTAAAGAAAGGTTATTGCGAAAAATTGATGAATTTCTGTGAAAAATTGGAAAAAAAATGAAATAAGTGAAAATAAAGGTTAGCTGCATGCAAAATGTGTTAACTATAATTATTGTGCATATTATGAAGTAAGAATTGTTTTCTGAACATGTTTCTTTCTCTCCCGTTAATTTTCTCGGCATATACCAAGACTTTTTGTTACGTTATGTAATCTTACAGAGCAAATTCTTTTCTTGAAGTAGGCAGTACCAGTTCACGTCACGAAAGTTTATCTTACTCTATGGAAACGTCAACATAGTAGAAACAAAATGGAACTTCTGGATGAGCAATTAATATTAAGAGAAATAATACTATTAATATTATAATAACATAGTTATTATTATGATATAAATAATTTTATATTACTATTAATAACATTAATAATTATATCTCATATTTTATTTACCATTATTAATAATATAAATAATATTAAGCTTTGTCAAACGAGAATTTCGCCAATTTACGAAAATGTACGAGAGATTTTTTATTATTTTTGCTATGAAGATCCAAAAAATAGCGTTTTTCAAAATCTAGGTGGGACAAATTCCTCTTTAGGAAGTCAACAATATTGCGCTGACATTGAAACGAATAGCAGAGATGAAAGGGTCGGGGGTGAAATGGAGACCCTTCCAATGAAGCTTATGTAATTCTGCTATTTAAGGATGTACTGAATCTTTTTTATCTTCCTATATCTTCTAATGTGAATTATTGGAAAGATCTGTTTCTACGTCAATTCTAGATCTGTTTCTAGGGACTGTACTATTAAATTCGCATTTTAATTGTATTTATTTTTCAGTCATCATATAATCAAAAAACTCTACGGGCTGAAAACATCGAAACAAAGGCTAGCTGAGCTAGTTGCAGATCAGGCATGTATTAATTTTATTTATATTTATAGCTTTATTTCAATGACCTTTTTAGTGATAATGCCAATCACACTATAACACAATGAGCCTTAAGGTATGGTAAAGCTATTAATGAAAATGCTGGTATGACACAATGGAAATATGCGAAAAAATTGGCAAATAGTAATTTTGTCAGTTTTTTTAATGTTCTCAATAAAAATTAAAATAATATTGTAAATCACAGCATAAATATCAAACAGTAAAAAGATTCCTATCTTCTCCAATCATTTTTTTTGGGACAGATCAACCTTGCACATTTCTTCATGACTTCGCGAGTGCGCAATGATCAATAGTTATGTAGTATTGCGCGTTGAGATCCAAAGGAAAAGTACCCTTTGTGTGCTGTGATGTGTCCCATTTATGAAAGAAATTTTCTTTACTCCATGATTCTTGTGCTGTGTTGTAAAGTAAGTTATATTTTCGTCAGGGTTACATTTTTCTTGTATTATTCCTCCTATACACGTACCCCTCCTCCTAATTCTGTAATTTCATGGCTTTTATACAACCCACTTGTTTTTTGGCCGATTGTACGGATTTTCCGCCTCGAATTTGTACAAATATTCAAAATATTTTATTTAAACCATTGACTATGAACTTTTTTTCTCATTCAAAATTACACTCGGAAAGAGTTTTGTTGAACTTCTTTGAATCCGGCTCCTGTTAGAACCTCTTTTTTGTTGCGTTCCGTGGACGATGGACTCTTTAAGCATTGTTTAAGCTTTATTAAGTCTTACGACTCTTTAAGCCTTGTTTAAAACTCTATAAGGCAACTATACCTTGGTCCCGGATGCCGCTAGAACCTCTCGTCAGTGCGTACCTTTGATGATGTTTGGATTTTTTGACGTTTTAACGTTTGGTCTTTGATAAGACCAAACGTTGTTACTTGAGCTAGTCTACGAGACACACTTTTTGAGAGAATGGAGGGTAATGACCTCTCTGGAAAGGTGGTTTTGGTCTAGGGAGAGTTCCTTTATAGTTATTAAATTGAAAAAAACAAGTTTTTTTTAACTGAAAGTAAGTAGCGACAATAAAACTTAAAACGAACAGAAATTATTCCGTATATGAATAGGGCTGTCCCCTCCTCAACGCCTCGCTCTTTACGCTAAAGTTTGTATTGACAACTAATCCAGATCGTAAATAGCGGCGAAGACCACACTGTCTTTCCATCATAACCAAAAAAATGACATGTAGAACAATTGGTAATTTTTTTTTCTGTAAGCGGCTCGACGATACATAAGAAGCATAAGATACATAAAAAGAGAAAGAAAGGAAGAAGTTCATAATTCTAAGATTTTGTTTTATGATTAGTAATTTTGTAATCAACGCAGAATTTGAAGCAATTGTATTGATTTCTTAAGTAAATTGATGATGTCTATTATAAGAATTAACATATATGAATATGACAATTGGCTATTTTTTTTAAGAATTCCTGAGCTGGGTAATAACAAATCCGAGGGTAATATTGTTACATAGATGTATCGAATCAAAATTGTAAATAAGGGAGATGACACACTCTCTTGAAACCAAAGTTATGCAGGGGATTTGTCGGTGGTGAACTATCCACGGGGGGAATTTTTTCAGGTTTTTTAAATTTAAAAATACAATCTTAATTAATACTCGGGGGAAATTTTTTGCGGGACGAATTTTCTGCAGGAAGGAGTCTTTTCGGAAGAATTTACTGGGGGAGGGGGGATTTCCTTGAGTTTACTGGCTTTTGAGCTTGCAACAAGGCAAGAAGTGTAAGCTAGTTTTACATAAAAAGTATCTAAAGAACGATTTTTGTGAGAAAACTCTAATCAAATAATATAACTGTTTTTTTTTTACAACTTTAGGGGTCGTGGACAGTGAAGATATACCATTGAACTTGAGTAGGGAGCTTCTTCAAGATGGTGCGATAATAAGAAAATTAAGAACAGTGTTAACAAACAGAATTTTAAGATTTTTGAATGACAAAGCCAACAAAAAGCCAGAAGAATACTTCGAGTTCTACCAAAACTATGGATTATTTCTGAAGGAAGGAATAGTCACTGGAACTGAACAAGTTGAAAAGGTAGTAGGTCCATTTATTACCACCATTTACTGTACTGTACATGTATTGTACTGTACTGTACTGTACTGTGCATGTACCACCAGTACTGTTTATTTTAGTTTCATACCTCCTCTAGTTGACCTGAAATGGAAAACTTGATACCATTCGCAAAAAAATCTGTTTACTTTCTTTGATAGCTTGGATGCACTTACTTTATTTTGATTTGGTTAAATTTTAAGAGCAGAAGTAGCCACGAAAGTTTGAACATAATATCCTCAGTCGTTCTTGGGATATTGCTGAGATGACTTATTGGGAATTAGCATTATCACATTACATTTTGATTTATTCTTAAGGCAACATTTAGTTTTTAAACATAATGGGACAATGGGAGGGTGGGAGTGGATGGGGGATTAGTTGCCCCCCAATGACTTTCAACTATTAAAAGGGCATCAACCCTTCTTATTTCCAATCGAGTGAGCCCTTTTCTAGGTTCCCACGACAATTCTTTCGATACGAAGTGGTCTAAACAACAACAACAACAAAATATATTACTAATCACTTTAGACTATTAAAAAGGGCACTAGCCTTTGAATTTTCAATCGAATTAGCCTTTTTGAAGTTTCTATGACAACGCGTTCTATAAAAACCTTATATGCGCCTAGGGCATAGCTTAAAACCCTTGCCCTGAGAGTTGTGGGGGAGTGTCCTTCTCAGAAACATATTTTCTATCTGGAAATCAACTAGCCTACGCTAAACAAAATGACTATCTCAAAATTTTGATTGGATGTGTTTGGGTGAATGATGGACGTGGAGGGGGGGGGGGGCTAGTTACCCTCCAATCAGTTTCTACTATCAAAAGGGCACTAGTTCTTTAAATTTCCAATCAAATAAGCCCTTTTGAAGTTTCTATGACAACGCCTTCTATAAAAAAACCTTATATACCCCAAAACATAACTTGAAAACCCTTGCCCTGAGGGTTTTTGGGGAGTGTCCTCCTGAAAAAAAGATTTTCTATCTGGAAATAAACTACGCTGAACAAAATGGCTATATCAAAATTTTGATTGGATGTGTTTAGGGAAATGATGGGCGTGGGGGAGGGGCTAGTTGCCCTCCAATCACTTTCGACTATTAAAAAGGGCACTAGCCTTTGAATTTCCAATCGAATTAGCCTTTTTGAAGTTTCTACGACAACGCCTTCTATAAAAACCTTATATGCGCCTAGGGCAGAGCTTAAAACCCTTGCCCTGAGAGTTGTGGGGGAGTGTCCTTCTCAGAAACATATTTTCTATCTGGAAATCAACTAGCCTACGCTAAACAAAATGACTATCTCAAAATTTTGATTGGATGTGTTTGGGTGAATGATGGACGTGGAGGGGGGGGGGCTAGTTACCCTCCAATCAGTTTCTACTATCAAAAAGGGCACTAGTTCTTTAAATTTCCAATCAAATAAGCCCTTTTGAAGTTTCTATGACAACGCCTTCTATAAAAAAACCTTATATACCCCAAAACATAACTTAAAACCCTTGCCCTGAGGGTTTTTGGGGAGTGTCCTCCTGAAAAAAAGATTTTCTATCTGGAAATAAACTACGCTGAACAAAATGGCTATATCAAAATTTTGATTGGATGTGTTTAGGGAAATGATGGGCGTGGGGGAGGGGCTAGTTCCCCTCCAATCACTTTCTACTATTAAGAAGGGAACTAGCCCTTTGAATTTCCAATCAAATGACCCTGTTTCGAAGTTTCTACGACAATGCCTTCTTATAAATCCTTGTATGCCCCCAAGGCACAAATTCAAACCCTTGCCCTGAGGGTTGTTGGGGACTGTCTTCCTAAAAAACATTTTTCTATCTGGAAATCAACTACGCTGAACAAAATGACTATCTCAAAATTTTGATATGTGTTTGGGGGAATAATGGGCGTGAGAGGGGGGCTAGGTGCCCTCCAATCCCTTTCGACTTTTAAAAAGGGCACTAGCCGTTTGAATCTCCAATCGAATGAGTCTGTTTTGAAGTTTCTACGACAACATCTTCTATAAAAAACCTTATATACCCCAAAACATAACTTAAAACCCTTGCCCTGGGGGTTTTTGGGGAGTGTCCTCCTGAAAAAAGATTTTCTATCTGGAAATCAACTACGCTGAACAAAATTGCTATCTCACAATTTCGATTGGATGTGTTTAGGGAAATGATGGGCGTGGGGGAGGGGCTTGTTCCCCTCCAATCACTTTCTACTATTAAGAAGGGAACTAGCCCTTTGAATTTCCAATCAAATGACCCTGTTTCGAAGTTTCTACGACAATGCCTTCTTATAAATCCTTGTATGCCCCCAAGGCACAAATTCAAACCCTTGCCCTGAGGGTTGTTGGGGACTGTCTTCCTAAAAAACATTTTTCTATCTGGAAATCAACTACGCTGAACAAAATGACTATCTCAAAATTTTGATATGTGTTTGGGGGAATAATGGGCGTGAGAGGGGGGCTAGGTGCCCTCCAATCCCTTTCGACTTTTAAAAAGGGCACTAGCCGTTTGAATTTCCAATCGAATGAGTCTGTTTTGAAGTTTCTACAACAACATCTTCTATAAAAAACCTTATATATCCCCAGGGCGTAACTTAAAACCTTTGCCCTAAGGGTTGCGGGGGAGTGTCCCCTCAAAAACATATTTTCTATCTGGAAATCAACTACGCTGAACAAAATTGCTATCTCACAATTTCGATTGGATGTGTTTTGGGGAATGATGGGCGTGGGGGGGGGGGGCTAGTTGCCCTCCAATCACTTTCGACTATTGCCCTTTGAATTTCCAATCGAATGAGCCGGTTTTGAAATTTCTACGATATTGTCTTCTATAAAAACCTTATATGTCCCCAGGGTATAACTTAAAACCCTTGCCCCGAGGGTTGTGGGGAAGTGTCCTCCTCAAAAAGATATTTTCTATCTGGAAATCAGCTAAGCTGACATAATATATATCTCAAAATTTCGATTGGATGTGTTTTGGGGAATGATTGGCGTGGGGGAGGGGGCTAGTTGCCCTCCAATCACTTTCGACTATTAAAAAGGGCACTAGCTCTTTAAATTTCTAATCGAATGAGCTTGTTTTGAAGTTTCTACGACAATGCCTTCTATAAAAGCCTTATATGCCCCCAGGGTATAACTTAAAACCCTTGACCTGAGGGTTTTGGGGGAGTGTCCTCCTCAAAAACCTATTTTCTATCTGGAAATCAAGTATGTTGAACAAAATCACCATCTCAAAATTTTGATTGGATGTGTTTGGGGGAAGATGGGCGTGAGGGGGGGGGGGGGGGCTTGTTGCCTCCAATCCCTTTGGACTATTAAAAAGGGCACTAGACCATTGAATTTCAATCGAATGAGCCTTTTTTGAAGTTTCTACGACAACGCCTTCTATAAAAACCTTATGTGCCCCCAGGGCATAACTTAAAACCCTTACCCTGAGGGTTGTGACAGAGTGTCCTCCTCAAAAACATATTTTTTATCTTGAAATCAAGTACGCTGAACAAAATGGCTATCTCAAAATTTTGATTGGATGTGTTCGGGGGAATGATGGGCGTGAGGGGGGGGGGCTAGTTACCCTCCAATCAGTTGCCCTCCAATTACTTTCGACTATTAAAAAGGGCACTAGAACTCTCGATTTCTAATCGAATGAGCCTCTGTTGAAGTCTCTACGACGACCCCTTCTGTATGAAGTGCCCTGTTTTAAAGCACAAAAATAATAA
This sequence comes from Artemia sinica, assembly GCA_027921565.1. Taxonomy (NCBI): domain Eukaryota; kingdom Metazoa; phylum Arthropoda; class Branchiopoda; order Anostraca; family Artemiidae; genus Artemia; species Artemia sinica. The sequence goes on from CM051258.1 coordinate 68,644,850, forward strand.
ACTGTATATTGTCAACATTGATCTTATATGCCCTCAGGGCATAACTTAAAACTCTTGCCCTGAGGGTTTTGGGGGAGTGTCCTCCTCAAAAAGATATTTTCTATCTGGATATCAACTACGCTGAACAAAATGGCTATCTCAAAATTTGATTGGATGTGTTTGGGGGAATTATGGGCGTGGGGGGGCTAGTTGCCCTCCAATCACTTTCGACTATTAAAAAGGTCACTAGAACTCTCGATTTCTAATTGAATGAGCCCCTTATGAAGTCTCTACGACGACCCCTTCTATATGAAGTGCCCAGCTAAAAAAATAATAAACTGTACATTGTCAACATTGATCTTATATGCCCTCAGGGCATAACTTAAAACTCTTGCCCTGAGGGTTTTGGGGGAGTGTCCTCCTCAAAAAGATATTTTCTATCTGGATATCAACTACGCTGAACAAAATGGCTATCTCAAAATTTTGATTGGATGTGTTTGGGGGAATTACGGGCGTGGGGAGGGGGCTAGTTGCCCTCCAATCACTAATAATTTCTGTTCGTTTTAAGTTTTAACGTCGTTCCTTACTTTCAGTTAAAAAACTTGTTTTTTTTTTATTTAATCATAGACAGCGCGCCAGCGCTGCCTAAGTAAAGAACGATGTGGGCACAATGTGTTTTTTTCTCAATACCCGGGCACGTCGTATCGAAGGAGTTGTCGTAGAAACTTCTAAAAGGGCTCATTCGATTGAAAATTGGAGTGGCTAGTGCCCTTTTTACTAGTCAAAAGTGATTGGAGGGCAACAAGCCCCCCCTACCCCACGCCCATCATTCGCCCAAACACATCCAATCAAAATTTTGAGATAGCCATTTTGTTCAGCGTAATTGATTTCCAGATAGAAAATATATTTTTGAGGAGGACACTCCCCCAAAGCCTCAGGGCAAGGGTTTTAATTTATGCCCTGAGGGCATATAAGATCAATGTTGACAATGTACAGTTTATTATTTTTGTTCTTTAAAGAAGGGCACTTCATATAGAAGGGGTCGTCGTAGAGACTTCAAAAGAGGCTCATTCGATTAGAAATCGAGAGTTCTAGTGGCCTTTTTAATAGTCGAAAGTGATTGGAGGGCAACTAGCCCCCCCACGCCCATAATTCCCCCAAACACATCCAATCAAAATTTGTTGTTGATTTCCAGATAGAAAGTAGGTTTTTGAGGAGGACACTCCCCCACAACCCTCAGGGCAAGGGTTTTAAGTTATGCCCTTGGGGCATATAAGGTTTTTATTGAAGGCGTTGTCGTAGAAACTTAAAAACAGGCTCATTCAATTGGAAATTCAAAGGGCTAGTACCCTTTTGAATAGTCGAAAGTGATTGGGGGGCAACTGCCCCCCCCCCCTCACGCCCATCATTCCCCCGAACACCTCCAATCAAAATTTTGAGATAGCCATTTTGTTCAGCGTACTTGATTTCAAGATAAAAAATGTGTTTTTGAGGAGGACACTCTGTCACAACCCTCAGGGTAAGGGTTTTAAGTTATGCCCTGGGGGCACATAAGGTTTTTATAGAAGGCGTTGTCGTAGAAACTTCAAAAAAGGCTCATTCGATTGAAATTCAATGGTCCAAAGGGATTGGAGGCAATAAGCCCCCCCCACGCCCATCTTCCCCAAACACATCCAATCAAAATTGTGAGATGGTGATTTTGTTCAACATACTTAATTTCCAGATAGAAAATAGGTTTTTGAGGAGGACACTCCCCCAAAACCCTCAGGTCAAGGGTTTTAAGTTATGCCCTGGGGGCATATAAGGCTTTTATAGAAGGCATTGTCGTAGAAACTTCAAAACAAGCTCATTCGATTAGAAATTTAAGGAGCTAGTGCCCTTTTTAATAGTCGAAAGTGATTGGAGGGCAACTAGCCCCCCTCTCCTACGCCCATCATTCCCCAAAACACATTCAATCGAAATTTTGAGATATATATTATGTCAGCTTAGCTGATTTCCAGATAGAAAATATCTTTTTGAGGAGGACACTTCCCAACAACCCTCGGGGCAAGGGTTTTAAGTTATACCCTGGGGACATATAAGGTTTTTATAGAAGACGATGTCGTAGAAATTTCAAAACCGGCTCATTCGATTGGAAATTCAAAGGGCAATAGTCGAAAGTGATTGGAGGTCAACTAGCCCCCCCACGCCCATCATTCCCCCAAGCACATCCAATCGAAATTGCGAGATAGCAATTTTGTTCAGCGTAGTTGATTTCCAGATAGAAAATATGTTTTTGAGGGGACACTCCCCCGCAACCCTCAGGGCAAAGGTTTTAAGTTACGCCCTGGGGATATATAAGGTTTTTTATAGAAGATGTTGTCGTAGAAACTTCAAAACAGACTCATTCGATTGGAAATTCAAACGGCTATATAATAACGGCTTTATAAGAAGGCATTGTCTTTGAAACTTCGAAACAGGGTCATTTGATTGGAAATTCAAAGGGCTAGTTCCCTTCTTAATAGTAGAAAGTGATTGGAGGGGAACTAGCCCCTCCCCATGCCCATCATTCCCCAAACACATCCAATCAAAATTTTGATATAGCCATTTTGTTCAGCGTAGTTTATTTCCAGATAGAAAATCTGTTTTTCAGGAGGACACTCCCCAAAAACCCTCAGGGCAAGGGTTTTAAGTTATGTTTTGGGGTATATAAGGTTTTTTTTTATAGAAGGCGTTGTCATAGAAACTTCAAAACGGACTCATTTGATTGGAAATTTAAAGGACTAGTGCCCTTTTTGATAGTAGAAACTGATTGGAGGGTAACTAGCCCCCCCCCCCCTCCACGTCCATCATTCACCCAAACACATCCAATCGAAATTTTGAGATAGTCATTTTGTTTAGCGTAGGCTAGTTTATTTCCAGATAGAAAATATGTTTCTAAGAAGGACACTCCCCCACAACTCTCAGGGCAAGGGTTTTAAGCTCTGCCCTAGGCGCATATAAGGTTTTTACAGAAGGCGTTGTCGTAGAAACTTCAAAAAGGCTAATTCGATTGGAAATTCAAAGGCTAGTGCCCTTTTTAATAGTCTAAAGTGATTAGTAATATTTTTGTTGTAATTGTTGTTTAGACCAGGGCCCTTCGTATCAAAAGAATTGTCGTGGGAACTTAGAAAAGGGCTCACTCAATTGAAAATAAGAAGGGTTGATGCCCTTTTTAATAGTTGAAAGTCATTAGGGGGCAACTAATCCCCCATCCACTCCCACCCTCCCATTGTCCCATTATGTTTAAAAACTAAATGTTGCCTTAAGAATAAATAAAATGTAACGTGATAATGCTAATTCCCAATAAGTCATCTCAGCAGTATCCCAAGAACGACTGAGGATATTATGTTCAAACTTTCGTGGCTACTTCTGCTCTTAAAATTTAACCAAATCAAAATAAAGTAAGTGTATCCAAGCTATCAAAGAAAGTAAACAGATTTTTTTGCGAATGGTATCAAGTTTTCCATTTCAGGTCAACTAGAGGAGGTATGAAACTAAGATAAACAGTACTGGTGGTACATGCACAGTACAGTACAGTACAATACATGTACAGTACAGTAAATGGTGGTAATAAATGGACCTACTACCTTTTCAACTTGTTCAGTTCCAGTGACTATTCCTTCCTTCAGAAATAATCCATAGTTTTGGTAGAACTCGAAGTATTCTTCTGGCTTTTTGTTGGCTTTGTCATTCAAAAATCTTAATATTCTGTTTGTTAACACTGTTCTTAATTTTCTTATTATCGCACCATCTTGAAGAAGCTCCCTACTCAAGTTCAATGGTATATCTTCACTGTCCACGACCCCTAAAGTTGTAAAAAAAAACAGTTATATTATTTGATTAGAGTTTTCTCACAAAAATCGTTCATTAGATACTTTTTATGTAAAACTAGCTTACACTTCTTGCCTTGTTGCAAGCTCAAAAGCCAGTAAACTCAAGGAAATCCCCCCTCCCCCAGTAAATTCTTCCGAAAAGACTCCTTCCTGCAGAAAATTCGTCCCGCAAAAAATTTCCCCCGAGTATTAATTAAGATTGTATTTTTAAATTTAAAAAACCTGAAAAAATTCCCCCCGTGGATAGTTCACCACCGACAAATCCCCTGCATAACTTTGGTTTCAAGAGAGTGTGTCATCTCCCTTATTTACAATTTTGATTCGATACATCTATGTAACAATATTACCCTCGGATTTGTTATTACCCAGCTCAGGAATTCTTAAAAAAATAGCCAATTGTCATATTCATATATGTTAATTCTTATAATAGACATCATCAATTTACTTAAGAAATCAATACAATTGCTTCAAATTCTGCGTTGATTACAAAATTACTAATCATAAAACAAAATCTTAGAATTATGAACTTTTTCCTTTCTTTCTCTTTTTATGTATCTTATGCTTCTTATGTATCGTCGAGCCGCTTACAGAAAAAAAAAATTACCAATTGTTCTACATGTCATTTTTTTGGTTATGATGGAAAGACAGTGTGGTCTTCGCCGCTATTTACGATCTGGATTAGTTGTCAATACAAACTTTAGCGTAAAGAGCGAGGCGTTGAGGAGGGGACAGTCCTATTCATATACGGAATAATTTCTGTTCGTTTTAAGTTTTATTGTCTCTCCTTACTTTCAGTTAAAAAAAAAACTTGTTTTTTTAATTTAATTACTATAAAGGAACTCTCCCTAGACCAAAACCACCTTTCCAGAGAGGTCATTACCCTCCATTCTCTCAAAAGTGTCTCTCGTAGACTAGCTCAAGTAACAACGTTTGGTCTTATCAAAGACCAAACGTTAAAACGTCAAAAAATCCAAACATTATCAAAGGTACGCACTGACGAGAGGTTCTAGCGGCATCCGGGACCAAGGTATAGTTGCCTTATAGAGTTTTAAATAAGGCTTAAAGAGTCGTAAGACTTAATAAAGCTTAAACAATGCTTAAAGAGTCCATCGTCCACGGAACGCAACAAAAAAGAGGTTCTAACAGGAGCCGGATTCAAAGAGGTTCAACAAAACTCTTTCCGAGTGTAATTTTGAATGAGAAAAAAAATTCATAGTCAATGGTTTAAATAAAATATTTTGAATATTTGTACAGATGACGCTTCTTTATTTCGAGGCGGAAAATCCGTACAATCGGCCGAAAACAAGTGGGTTGTATAAAAGCCATGAAATTACAGAATTAGGAGGAGGGGTACGTGTATAGGAGGAATAATACAAGAAAAATGTAATCCTGACGAAAATATAACTTACTTTACAACACAGCACAAGAATCATGGAGTAAAGAAAATTTCTTTCATAAATGGGACACATCACAGCGCACAAAGGGTACTTTTCCTTTGGATCTCAACGCGCAATACTACATAACTATTGATCATTGCGCACTCGCGAAGTCATGAAGTAAAACACAATTCAGAAGCTTTATATTTTCAACCTTGTTGGATTTTTTTTTGTTTTTTTAATTTCATGTGATAAATGCCTGTCAAAATCATACATAGAAAAGCTAATTTTGCTGTAAAGAAAAAAAGAAAAAAAAAAAAACAGATATAAAAAATCATTGAAGCCAGATTTATTTCTACTTCTTCTTTCAGACAAATAAGACTTTTCCTGAACGTTGAACACTGAACATTTGTGTTGAAAATCTTTGAACTTTGTTAATTTAGATAGCGAATTATGATCAGATGTCTTTTGGGAGATTGTAGCTAAACAGGGCATGGGACTAGACCAGTTGCACTCCGGCCATTTATCAATTAAATAGAAATAAAACAATTTTTTCAACTGAAAGTAAAGATTAACATTTAAACTTAAAACGAACAGAAATCATTGCGTATATGAGGGGGTTCACCCCATAGTCAATACCTCGCTCTTTACGCTAAAGTTCGAATTTTTTACCAATTTAAGAGTTATCCCTGAATCATACAGGCCGTTTAATTAGAATAAAAAGCGCTTTTAAAAGTACTAAAGAAACATTGGCGTAAAGAGCGAGTTATTGACTAGGGGGTGAACCCCCTCATATACGTAATAATTTCTTGTCTTTTTAAGTTTTAATGTTGCTCCTTACTTTCAGTTGAAAAAACTTTTTTTTTAATTTAATTTCTGATCGTTTTTTAAATAACGCTGGGAAATCCGGTCCCACCTTCTAGAAAATTCTCTTCCCCCATAAAAATCCCTCCATATCTTGCAGCCCTTCCCTCGAGGACTTTGGCGGGCTAAGTCATCATCAAAGAAATAGTTAATTGAATTTTCGACTATGCTGAACAACATGGCTATCTCAAAATTTTTATCAGGTGACTTTACAAAAAAAAGCGTGACAGGAGGCCTAGTTACCCTCCAATTTTTGTCATTACTCAGAAAGGGCACAAGAACTTTTAGTTCCCAATCGAATGAGCCCTCTCGCGATAATCTAGGACCACTGGGTGATACGATCATCCCTGTGAAAAAAAACAAACAAAAAAAAAAACAAGTAAACACGCATTCGTGATCTTTCTTCGGGCAAAAAATACAAAAATCCATATTTTTGCAGATAGGACCTCGAAACCTTTACAGTAGGAGTCTCTGATACGCTGAATTGGACGGTGAGATTTTCATTAAGATTTTATTACTTTTAGGGGGTGTTTTCCCCTTTTTTTGAAAATAAGGTAAATATTCTCAGGCTAGTAAGTTTTGATGGGTAAAACTAAACTTGATGAAACTTATATATTTTAAATTAGCGTAAAAATCCAATTCTTTTGATGTATCTTTTGGTATTAAAGTTCCATATTTAGAGTTTTGGTTACTATTTAGCCGGGTCGCTCCTTACTTACAATTCGTTACCACGAACTGTTTGTTAATTTCGTCAACATATCCTTAAAGTTCACTTAATATCTTCTGCTGTTCTAAGCACATTACAGAAACATCTTCTTGTAAGATTGGAAGCATATAGTGTCTTTTGATTTAATTAAGGATATATACATTTCCCGAACGATGTGACGGCAGATACAATTAACGGTTCTTTAGATAATGCTGTATTTCCTTTTCACAACCAATAAAGGAAAAGTATTTTTTGATTACATTTAGTGCTTTTCTGGACATTTATATAAAGTTTCACCTTAATATTCCTAGTTTTTTTTTTGATATCTAGGATCTAACATACCCTCATTTCTTGACAAAAAGCCCTATATATGTTAACAATAGGAAACGTGAATAGGTTACAGCCCTTACTACAGAGGTTGGGGATTGGGAGCCTTAGAGGCATAGTTATTTAACCTTAGGAATGTTTTTAATTTTATCTCAAAATTCTGACCAGATACTTTTGAGAAAAAAATGAAGGTCGGAAGGGGAGGCTGGTTACTTTTTGATTAATTTTGATTCTTGAAACGGAACTAGTACTATCGATTTCAAATAGAATGGACCTCCTCCTAAGTTTACACGACCATTCCTTCCATAAAATCCTTATATTTTAACAATAACTGCATAACTTACATCCCTTGCTCCAGGGGCTAGGGAGGTTTTGCCTATCACGAAGGCACTGTTTTTCGGCCTTTAGGATTATATTGTGCTTAATGGTAATGTAAAATTTTGATCCGATGCATTTTGGGAAAAAACTGGAAACTGGTTTCCCCAACCATGGGGAAACTGGTTGCCCTCCGATCACTTTTGACTCTTAAAAACGAGACTAGAACTTTCAATCAGATAATGCCCCTCAGAAGTTTACGTTACCACCCCTTCGATGAGAAGTGCGTCTGAAAAAATTGTAGTAAATAATAAACTACAGAAGCCTCATAGCACTTTTGTTTAGGCAACTCAACAGCATTGCATCTGATACAATTCTATTCCTCGTACTTTCTTTTTTGTCGGTGTTTTTTTGAGTATCTAAAACTTAAACAGGCTTGAGTATCTTAAAACTTTTTTAGTATCTTAAAACTAAAACTTAAGTTTCGTTTTGCATTGCTGTTAAATTCTAATTACCGTAGCTTCAACATATCTTATTTTTCCACAAATGGAGAGTTTTAAGGCAGTGATTTGGGGAAACTGAAGACAAAGTGATTATAAGGCAACGATGCGCCTGATAAGTCCAGTAACTACGTCTATTGGGATAAAAACACTCCCTAGAACCCTTGAGAAAGGGCTGTAGTCTTTACAATTTTGTTCATTGTTTACATATGAGATTATGCCCCTCAAGAGTACTATGCCCCTGAAGTTAGACTCACTTAATCAACTAATTCTTCCATATTAACTAGGGCTATATCTGACCCTTAGAAGGGAGGTCGCCTGGGTGCAATAGTGACTGCAGCAATTGTCTTACTGGAAAAAAAATATCGATTAGAGAAGCTAATGTTTTTTTTTCTACCTGTTTTCCCCCTTACCCTTAACAAAAAAAATCATAAAAAATTGGACTTACTAAATGAATCTGATTTATTGGCTTAATGTTCGCTTCACAAGCACTCGAATTGGACTGATTCTATCTTATGAATCAGATAAAGAAAAATAAATTCTCTTTCATTCAAACTCATATTGCAGGTTTCATTTTTTTTTCTCTCAAGTGCATCCCTTTACCTCATAATTTATTCTGTACACTGAACTTTTTTGTAGAAGAAATGATCTTTAACTTTTAAAACACTTTTATTGTGCCAACTACTTATATCTGAATTTACACCATTCTATATTTGCGCTAAATAGCGCCTGCATTTTTTTGCCTTTAAGTGCTTCTTTGGTGGCGGAGAGGGAGAATGGTTGTGGCAAGGGCCTAGAGCGATCCAAAAATTGAAAATGGAAGATATCTTTTGCAAACATTGAGGCACAAATGTTTATGGTTCTTAGATTTTTTTTCCTTGAAGTGGTGTCCCCATTTTTGCACTAAATTAATCATTTTATTTTATTCTTTACAGATGTAGGTTAGTCCAAAATGTTAATGTTCAAGCTTAAATAATACTTTCGCAAACCAAAAACACATGTGACAATAATCAAACTTTAACTCGTGGACGTACATGCAAGACAATTAAACAAATTTAACAATTTTGTTTTTAGTTGGAGCTTAAAAGACTGGCGAGGCCGTATCAAGAAGGATGGAGTCCCTGGTATGAACCCCCTCCCATCTAAATTTTTTGCCAGACTCATATAATGCTAAAAAAAGCACACGTAAACAAGATTTGTTGCATATTCTATAGTTTTTTTGTGACACCCCCCCCCCCCCAAAAAAAAAAATTATCCCTTGGAGGAAAATCGTGGATACGGTCTTGAAGACTTGGCTAATTTGTACACTATTAACTTATTGGGAATAAGTATTGTATCTTGCCATGGCCTGGCTTAATCGCCCCAGAAAATGTCCCAGGAGGAAAATCCCCCTCCCGTCAATTCTCTCTTTGAAACTGGAATTCATATGTAAAATTCAGCGGCCAAAGGGAAATTAAGACCAGAAGGAAGAATGAAGAAAAGAAGAAATCCTCTAGTAAACTGCCTACATTCCAAAATAGTTGTGGATTATCAAACGACACGTGGTAATGAACTGTAAGTAAGGAGCAACTCGGCTCATTAGTAACAGAAGCTAGAAAAAATAATTTTTACATCAAATTATACATCAAATGAGTCCGATTATTATACTGATCGCGAATGTATAAGATTCATAAAGTTAAGCTTATCCATAAAAAGTTAAGAGACTGAGAAAATTTGCCTGATTTTCGAAAAAAGGGTGGAAATATTCCCTAAAAACCAAAGAATTTTAATGAAATCACAACATCAGATTTAGTGTATCAGAGAATTTTGATTTAGAAGTTTCAAACTCATATCTACAAAAATATGGAATTTTTTAATTTTGTCAGAAGAAAGATCACGGATGCCTTTATTTATTCATTGCAGCGAAGATTTCATTATAACAGAAACTGAAACTTCTATTGCCCTTTTCAAGTGGCAAAGAAAAATTGGAGGGCAACTAGCCCCCTTCTCACTCCCCTTTCTTCGCCAAAGTTATCCGATCAAAATTTTTAGACTGTCATTTCTGATCATTATAGTTGAAAGATGCAATAACTATGTATTTAGAAGTAACATGTCCCCCCACGGTCCATGGGGAGAGGCCTGTACGTTATTAAATTTGCCCAATCTTTACGTATAGTATGTGTTATTGGGAAGTATACAGGTAGTTTTTGGGGATGGGAGCTTTTTGTGTTTGGGGTGGGTTTCCATTCGGAGAGTTTGCCGTGGAGAGGGAAATTTCCGGGGAATAGCTTTCCAGAGAAAATTTTACACTGGGGGGACTTTATCTGTTTTATTCTGTCCTTTGTCAAAACAACTTTGTATGTGTAGATACTCCAGGAGAATTATCCAGGAATATTTTCAGTGTGTTTGGATTTCTGAAAAAAATTTCCTTGGAAGGAGGGATTTCTGGAGTGATCGAGAAAAAAGACTATAAATTAAAGTTTTTTTTCAAACGAAAGCATGATCAGGAGAATTATTCAGGCTTAATCATCCGCAAGAAATTTCAAAGGGGGATTTTCAGAGAGGATGAAATTGTTCAAAGAGAATATTAAAGAGGGGGAAGGTGCATTTTACTTGAGAGGAAGTTTCCAAAGAGGAGTTTCCAGTGATGGGGAGGAGAGAATTTTCCATGCAGGGTGAGTCAAGCTTACTAGTATTGTTTGTAAAATGATCAGAAAAAAGTTTTTTTAACTGAAATTAAGGAGCAGCACAAAACTCAAAACGATAAGAAATTATTCTATATAAGAGCTGCCCCCTTTTCAATATCTTGCTTTTTGCGCTAAGGTTTGACTGTTAGTCTTAATTTTCTTAAGAACGGCTACTGAAAAACAAGGGCCGTCCAGTTAGAATAGGAAGCTTTTTTAAAAGTCCTAAAAGCTTGTGCGTAAAGAGCAAGGTATTGAACAGGGGGACAATTGTATCATTTACAGAATAATTTCTGTTCGTTTTAAGTTTTATTTTGCTCCTTGCTTTCAGTTAAAAAACTTGATTCTTTTTTTTATTTAATCCAGGTTGCAGCGGTAGCTAGCAGCATTGTAAGAGACGATCACGTCCCATACTAAGAAATACAATAAGCCATAACTCCTAAAAATAGAGTCATCTCAAAACAAGAAATTAGAACCGGCTTGTCCGATAAACTTATATAAAAAACTTAATGTCCCTTGGTTTGAACAACAAGGAAAACCTATTCGCTCGAAAATTATCGAAACAGTTTTTTTTTGAGTTTATGTTTAAGTTAAAGTTTTTATGTAAGTTTCATCTTTTGTGATGTAGAATCAAACGGTTTGTGGAAACAAACTACAAATGTGAATTTAATTTTGAAAAACTTTGCTTGTTCTAAATATGCAATGGTCATTAAGCTCAATTTACATATCTAATGCTACGAGCCTTAGTATATATGTCTAAATTTCGAAAAATGAGAAAACACCCCTAAAAGGGTAGAAAGCATCCATGGAAATCAGATGCTTAACTTTAGCATATTAACGAACCCTACCATAAATGTTTCAAGCTTCTATCTACAAAATGCGGAATTTTGCATTTTTTCTTCCCCCAGAAGAAGATCACGGATGTAAGTTTACATAAAAATGTTTACTAGAAAATCAGGAAATGGATAATTCGAATGGATATCAAAAGTTCTACTTACGAGCCTAAGAAAAATTTCCACATTTTCAAAAGATTAAAGAACATTAATGTGGACTTTTGAAATTTTTGAATTTTTTCCCCAGAAGAAAGATCACAGATTAGTTTTTTTTTGTGTTTTTTTTTTGTTCCAGGGATGTCATTATTGAGCTGATTGTAATATAAAATCAGGACATGACTCATTAGAACAGGAACTATAAGTTTTACTGCCCTATTAAAGTGACGAAAAAGATAGTGCCACAGTAAAGTGGCATTTTTTCGCCATTTTACGACACCAAGCAACGATCTTGCCCAGTTTTGGACCAAGTTAGTATCGATTAGAAAAACTTAGGTAGCCAATCGATCTTAAAGTATATTAAATAAAAAAAGTTTTTTTAACTGAAAGTAAGGGACGACGTTAAAACTTAAAACAAACATAAATTATTCCGTATATGAAAGGGGCTGTCCCCTCCTCAACGCCTCACTCTTTATGCTAAAGTTTTTTTATTGTTTAAAAAAATAAGAGTTGTGAGAAAGTCAAACTTTAGCGTAAAGAGCGAGGCGTTGAGGAGGGGACAGCCCCTTTCATATATGGAATAATTTCTGTTCGTTTTAAGTTTTAACGTCGTTCCTTACTTTCAATTAAAAAAACTTGTTTTTTTTATTTAATTTTTTAACGTTTTTGAATTAATGCAGATTTTGATTTTTGCTCACCGTACATGAATAATTAAAACAAAATTTGCATATTAATTTTACTTTTATTTGGTTAAATGGCTTTCTCGAAACATGTTTCATTTTATTTACGAACGTTTTTATTAGTAATAAATATAAGTAACTTACGAATTGACTTACGTAACGAACTTCTATATTCATATATTTTTAATACGTATATTAGGGGGCTCGCTCCCTAGTCAATACCTCGCTCTTTTAGCTAAAGTTCAAATTTTGTTCCAATTCTTTAAAAATGATCCCTTAATCACAAAGGTCGTTATTTAGAATAAATAGCTTTTATGAAAGTACTAAAAAATCTTTGGCTTAAGGAGCGAGGTATTCACTAAGGGGGGAACCTAATCATACACGTAATATTTTCTGTTCGTTTTAAGTTTTGATGTTACTTCTTATTTTCAGTTGGAAAACTTGTTTTTTTATATTTAATTTCTGACTTTTTTTAAATAATGCTGGGAAATCCGGCGCCCCCTTCATAGCAATGTTTCTTCCCCCATGAAAACTTCCTTCATGGAAAGATCCTCCCACATAACCCCCGACCCACCCACCCCCTACTACCAGAAAAAATCCCCCTGAAAACGTCTGTATACTTCCTAATAACCAAAACTATATGTTAACATTGAGTAAAGTTCATAGCTTTCAGCCCTCCCCCCGTGGACTTCGGGGGATTAAGTCATCCTAAAGGACATAGTTATCATATTTTCAACCCTGCTGAAGAAAATGGCTATCTCAAAATTTTGATCAGGTGACTTTGGGAAAAAAAATGAGCGTGGGAGTTACCCTCCACTTTTTTTTGGTCACTTAAAAAGGGCACTAGAACTTTTTATTTCCATTCGAACCTCTGGGTTGATACGATCACCCCTGGGGAAAAAAACACAGAAAAAAACAAATAAACACGCATCCGTGATCTTTCTTCTGGCAAAAAATGCAAAATTCCACATTTTTGTAGATAGGAGCTTGAAACCTCTACAGTAGGGTTTCCTGATACGCTGAATATGATGGTTTGATTTTCATTGAGGTTCTATTAGTTTTAGGGGGTTTCCCCCCCTTTTTTCGAAAATCAGCCAAATTTTCTCAGGCACGTAACTTTTGATGGGCAAGACTAAACTTGATGAAAATTATATATTTGAAATCAGTATTGAAATTTTATTCTTTTGATATATCTATTGGTATCAAACATCCGTTTTCTAGAGTTTCGGTTACCATTGATCCGGGTCGCTCCTTACTTACAGTTCGTTACCACGAACTGTTTGAAAAAAAAACATTTATACGAACCTTCCACATTGCAAAAGAAGTATCTCCGCACGGTTTCCGCAATTGCTCCTGAAAAATCATGTAGTTCAAACGAGTAAAGATACTTCAGGTGGAAAAAGCTTCTGATGTGTTCCTTGAAGTCGCATTTTCGATCATAGTTGCCAGGCGGGGTGCATTTGCGCCATTTGGGCGCTTTTTTGAGTTGATTGCGCATTGAATTTTTAAAAATTGGCGCATTGCGCCGATTTTACTCATTTCATAAAAATTCGGTACAAAGTGGGCGCATTTTACCTTCACAATAACAATGACAAAACTCAAATTTAAAGTCTATTGTTTACTGACAACTTCTGCTGACAGATTTAGGAATCTGTCTATAAATACAATTGGAATTTTAGAAGCCCGTAGGGATTCTCATATCGCATTCCAGACTCCATGACAACATAAATTCCAATTTATCAAAGCGTGCATCATCCTTAGCGTGAAAAAAAAAAAAAAATGGGAAACTGGTCAAATTTCGAAAAAAAAAAATGCAGAAAAGAGTGGGAAAAGCTGACCTTTGTTTGACATAGCTCAAGCTTCTGTAAGCTTACCCATCAGCAACCCCTTTGTCAAGAGAGTGTTTTCTGTTATGAATTTTGTCAAACAGTTCGTGGTAACAAACTGTAAGTAAGGAGCGACCCGGCTCAATAGTAACCGAAACTCTAAAAACAAAATTTTGATACCAATAGATATATCAAAGGAATTGGGTTTTTATGCTGACTTCAAATATATAAGTCTCATCAAAATGGGGAAACATCCCATAAAAGTCATAGAACTTTAATGAAAATCACACCATCAGATTCAGCGTATCAGAGAACCCTGCTATAGAAGTTTCAAGCTCCTATCTGCAAAAATGAAATGTGGAATTTCATGAAATCTGGCAAAGGGGCTGCCCCCTCCTCAACCCCTCGCTCTTTACAAAACTAATTCGAAGTTCAGTAAAAGGAAAACACAAATAAAATAACAATCGGAACTGTTGAAGGACCTTGCCAAGTACAATTCTGTCTCATATGTATGTCTTTGGCTTCTGTTTCATGACAAAATCTCAGTAGATTATCTTTAGCCTGAATTTTTATAGAGAGTTGCATTAATAACGGCCAATCTAATTTCTTATCTTTGACTTGGTCGTTCTAATTTATATTTTGAAGGCTACGAAACATTTTGTTCTCATAACTAAGTTTGAGAATTTATACCTTTTTGAAGCTTAGAATTGCAATGTCAGAAAAAAATTGTATAAAGAAGTAAACTTTGATGTCACTTACCTAAATGACATTTTGAAGAGATGTGACATTCAAGGATCATGCTTCTGTTTAGTTCCACATTAGAAAATCTTATCTATCAGTTATCTTTATCAAATGTGCCTTTAACTTTCACGTTTTTGTATAGCTAATTTATACTGCAAGACCAGTATACTGAGTACCTATTTCTTTTTTTAGTTCTTTAATCACAATTTCTATTGTTGATAGGGAATAATTTAGCATATTAGCCAGAAAGTAACGTAAAATACCATCTTAGATGTTGGCAAGTATTTTATTTTTGTTAGATATTATTTAATTCCCTTTTTTATTTAAATCTCTGACATGCCAGAAAACTAAGGAAAATATCTTTCTTGTCAAGCCAGAGACTGAGAACAGAAAATTTCGACCACAAAAGCGCATGTAATCAGTCAAAAATGCTTCACTGTTCCAGATTTCGCATATGGAACCAAAATCTGTCAATGTAGACTGAATCCTACCAATTTTGAGTTCTAGTATTCTGAAAAGCAAAATTCACGCTATCTGGTAGCATTGTCGCTGAAGATCTGTTTTTTTTTTTTTTTTTTTGTTTTTTTTTTCATCCCTGCAAGATCTAATTTACCCTGAATGTCAAACTCCACATAAAAAATATATAGCAAAAATGCGCCAATTGCGCATTTTTGCTTCCCTTTGTGCGCTATCAGGCACCTGACATCACTGTTTTCGATTGCAAAGGGAGAACCGCTATCATTGTTATAGTTATTCGAAAGTGGTGCTAAAATTGAGGGAAGGGAGCACCCCTCCTTCATCTATTAAAACATTCAGATAAAATTTGTAGCGATAAAGTAATGGGACGGATGTTCGGGGTGAGCTTTATGTTCTATGTGGATTTACGTCTTATTTTGTAATGTCGGAAAAGCAACGGCTTCTTTGGCAAGCTCCCCTTTTTCTAAGCCTGGTTTCCAATTGTATCTTCGTATTTTGATCCTAATTACTTGAAGTCGATGGCCCTAGAGCCAGTTTCTGTGGCTGAGATAATTGGACTTGTTTTCTGGTCCAGCAAAAAGATTTAGTGTATTCTGGTCCTGATTAGATACCACCAAGGTACTGGAATTCGTTCTTCCTTCAACTTTGTGTCCTTTGACATGAATTGTAAATCTATCCATCAAGAATAAAATTTTTCCCACTTCACCTAAGGAAGCTGGAGTGATTCTACAGAATGTTGGACCTTGGAATGATTCAGCTAATTGTCGGCTTATATCTTTAACCTCTATTTTCTGTCTAGTTTTTATCGTATCTCACTATTATCAGATTTAACCTGACATTCATAAGTTTCTGGCTAGATGTCAGATCTACTATTATCAGATTTAACCTGACATTCACAAGTGTCACAAGTGTCATGGTTATTTCAATTATTTCGGTGAAACAGTTAGAGAAATTTTAAAAGATGATTTTAAAAGATGATTTTAGAAGAGGATTTGAGGGTGAAACTCTGTGGTCGTTATAATACACAAGTTCCATTTGAACAGTGTTGTGAGGTCCCCTACCACAACCCCAAAGGGTTCCGATCCCCCCACCCCAACCCCGAAGGAAACCCCCGATCCTCAAAGGTTCTCCGGGCTCCCAAAGGGCCCCCGGCACCCCAAAGGCTTCTGAGCCTCCATTATAATACTTTTTAAGGCTTTATTATATCTTTTCAGAACAAATTATTATTTTAGGGAATTATTTCGGTGAAACAGTTAGAGACATTTTAAAAGATGATTTAAAAGATGATTTTAGAAGAGGATTTGAGGGTGAAACTCTGTGGTCGTTATAATACACAAGTTCCATTTGAACAGTGTTGTGAGGTCCCCTACCACAACCCCAAAGGGTTCCGATCCCCCCAACCCAACCCCGAAGGAAGCCCCGGTCCTCAAAGGTTCTCTGGGCCCCCGGCACCCCAAAGGCTCCTGACCCCCATTATAATACTTTTTTAAGGCTTTATTATATCTTTTCAGAACAAATTATTATCTTAGGGAATTATTTCGGCGAAACAGTTAGACATTTTAAAATATGATTTTTGAAGAGATTTTAGAAAAGGATTTGAGGGTCAAACTCTGTGGTCGTTATAATACACAAGTTCCATTTGAACAGTGTCGTGAGGTCCTCTACCCCAACCCCAAAGGGTTCCGATCCCCCTACTCCAACCCCGAAGGAAGGCCCCGGTCCTCAAAGGTCCCCCAAGCTCCCAAAGGACCACCCGGCCCTCAAGGCCCCCCCCCAGACCCTCAAAGGCCCTCCCCGGGCCCCGTCTTTCGTTGATGTGTGTTGTCTGAAACCTATGATTTGGGGTGTATGGGTTTGCTATTTTTGACTTTTCTGAGTTGGATTTCTTAGTCTTTCATAGGTATGTGTTGTCTGAAACCTATGATTTGGGATGGGTGGTTTGCTATTTTTGACTTTTCTGAGCAAAGGTTTCTTAGTATTTCATAGGTTTGTGTTGTCTGAAACTTATGATTTGAGGTGTGTAATTTGCTATTTCCGAATTTTCCTAACCAGATTTCTTAGTCATTGGTAGGTGTGTGGTGTCTGAAACCTATGATTTGGGATGTGTGGGTTGCTATTTTTGACTTTTCTGAGCTAGGTTTCTTAGCCTTTCATAGGTGTGTGCGGTCAGAAAATTATGATTTGAGATTTGTAGTTTGCTTTTTGGACTTTTCAAAGCTAGGATTCTTAGTCCCTCATAGGTGTGTGTTGTCTGAAACCTATAGTTTGGGATGAATAGTTGGCTATTTCAGGCTTTTATGAGCTAGGCTTCTTAGTATTTCGTAGGTGAATGTTGTCTGAAACTTACGATTTGGGATATGTAAATTACTATTTCGGGCTTTTCTGAGCTACATATCTTAGTCTTTCGTTGATGTGTGTTGTCTGAAACGTATGATTTGGGATGGGTGGATTGCTATTTTTGACTTTTCTGAGCTGGATTTCTTAGCCGTTCATATGCGAGTGTTGTCTGAAACCTATGATTTGGGATGATTAATTTGCTATTTCCGGCTTTTCTGAGCTAGATTTCTTAGCCTTTCATAGGTGTGTGTTGTCAGAAAATTATGATTTAGGATGTGTAGTTTGCTTTTTGGACTTTTCAAAGCTAGGATTCTTAGTCCCTCATAGGTGTGTGTTGTCTGAAACCTATAGTTTGGGATGAATAGTTGGCTATTTCAGGCTTTTATGAGCTAGGCTTCCTAGTATTTCGTAGGTGAATGTTGTCTGAAACTTATGATTTGAGGTGCGTAATTTGCTATTTCCGACTTTTCATAACCAGATTTCTTAGTCTTTCGTTGGTGTGTGTTGTCTGAAACCTATGATTTGGGATGTGTGGCTTGCTATTTTTGACTTTTCTGAGCTGGATTTCTTAGCCTTTCATAGGTGTGTGTTGACTGAAACCTATAGTTTAGGATGAGTGGTTTGCTCTTTTTGACTTTTCTGAGCTAGATTTCTTAGCCTTTCATAGGTGTGTGTTGTCTGAAACTTAAGATTTGAGGTGTGTAATTTGCTAGTTGGACTTTTCAGAGCTAGGATTCTTAGTCTCTCATAGCTGTGTGTTGACTGAAACCTATAGTTTAGGATGAATGGTTTGCTATTTTTGACTTTTCTGAGCTAGATTTCTTAGCCTTTCATAGGTGTTTGTTGTCTGAAACTTATGATTTGAGGTGTTTAATTTGCTAGTTGGACTTTTCAGAGCTAGGATTCTTAGTTTCTCATAAGCGTTTGTTGTCTGAAACTTCTAGTTTGGGATGAATAGTTTGCTATTTCAGGCTTTTCTGAGCTAAGATTTCCTAGTATTTCGTAGGTGAATGTTGCCTGAAACTTATGATTTGGGATATGTAAATTACTATTTTGGCTTTTTCTAAGCTAGATTTCTTAGTCTTTCGTTGGTGTGTGTTGTCTGAAACCTATGATTTGGGATGGGTGGATTGCTATTTTTGACTTTTCTGAGTTGGTTTTCTTAGCCTTTCATAGGTGTGTGTTGTCTGAAACCTATGATTTGGGATGGTTAATTTGCTATTTTTGACTTTTCAGAGCTAGGATTCTTAGTCCCTCATAGGTGTTTGTTGTCTGAAACCTATAGTTTGGGATGAGTAGTTTGCTATTTCAGGCTTTTCTGAGCTAAGGTTTCTTAGTATTTCATAGGTGTGTGCTGCCTGAAACTTATGATTTGAGGTGTGTAATTTGCTATTTCCGACTTTTCATAACCAGATTACTTATTCATTGCTAGGTGTGTGGTGTATGAAACCTATGATTTGGGATGTATGGGTTGCTATTTTTGACCTTTCTGAGCTAGGTTTCTTAGCCTTTCATAGGTGTGTGCTGTCAGAAAATTATGATTTGGGATTTGTAGTTTGCTTGTTGGACTTTTCAGAGCTAGGATTCTTAGTCCATCATAGGTATTTGTTGTCTGAAACCTAAAGTTTGGGATGAAAAGTTGGCTATTTCAGGCTTTTATGAGCTAGGCTTCTTAATATTTCGTAGGTGAATGTTGTCTGAAACTTACGATTTGGGATATGTAAATTACTATTTTGGGCCTTTCTGAGCTAGATATCTTAGTCTTTCGTTGATGTGTGTTGTCTGAAACCTATGATTTGGGTTGGGTGGATTGCTATTTTTGACTTTTCTGAGCTGGATTTCTTAGCCGTTCATAGGTGAGTGTTGTCTGAAACTTATGATTTGGGATGGTTAATTTGCTATTTCCGGCTTTTCTGAGCTAGATTTCTTAGCCTTTCATAGGTGTGTGTTGTCAGAAAATTATGATTTGGGATGTGTAGTTTGCTATTAGGACTTTTCAGGGCTAGGATTCTTAGTCCATCATAGGTATTTGTTGTCTGAAACCTAAAGTTTGGGATGAGTAGTTTGCTATTTCAGGCTTTTATGAGCTAGGTTTCTTAGCCTTTCGTAGGTGTGTGTTGACTGAAACTTATGATTGGAGGTGCGTAATTTGCTATTTCCGACTTTTCATAACCAGATTTCTTAGTCTTTCGTTGGTGTGTGTTGTCTGAAACCTATGATTTGGGATGTGTGGCTTGCTTTTTTTGACTTTTCTGAGCTGGATTTCTTAGTCTTTCATAGGTGTGTGTTGACTGAAACCTATAGTTTAGGATGAGTGGTTTGCTATTTTGACTTTTCTGAGCTAGGTTTCTTAGCCTTTCATAGGTGCGTGTAGTCTGAAACTTATGATTTGAGGTGTGTAATTTGCTAGTTGGACTTTTCAGAGCTAGGATTCTTCGTCTCTCATAGGCATTTGTTTTCTGAAAATTCTAGTTTGGGATGAATAGTTTGCTATTTCAGGCTTTTCTGAGCTAAGGTTTCCTAGTATTTCGTAGGTGAATGTTGTCTGAAACTTATGATTTGGGATATGTAAATTACTATTTCGGCTTTTCTAAGCTAGATTTCTTAGTCTTTCGTTGGTGTCTGTTGTCTGAAACCTATGATTTGGGATGTGTGGCTTGCTATTTTTGACTTTTCTGAGCTGGATTTCTTAGCCTTTCATAGGTGTGTGTTGTCTGAAACCTATGATTTGGGATGGTTAATTTGCTATTTTTGACTTTTCTGAGCTAGTTTTCTTAGCCTTTCATAGGTGTGTGTTGTCAGAAAATTATGATTTGGGATGTGTAGTTTGCTATTTGGACTTTTCAGAGCTAGGATTGTTAGACCATCATTGGTATTTGTTGTCTGAAACCTACAGTTTGGGATGAGTAGTTTGCTATTTCAGGCTTTTCTGAGCTAAGGTTTCTTAGTATTTCGTAGGTGTGTGTTGTCTGAAACTTATGATTTGAGGTGTGTAATTTGCTATTTCCGACTTTTCATAGCCAGATTTCATAGTCTTTCGTAGGTGTGTGTTGTCTGAAACCTATGATTTGGGATGTGTGGGTTGCTATTTTTTGACTTTTCTGAGCTGGATTTCTTAGCCTTTCATAGGTGTGTGTTGACTGAAACCTATGATTTGGGATGAGTGGTTTGCTTTTTGGACTTTCTCAGAGCTAGGATTCTTAGTCCCTCATAGGTGTTTGTTGTCTGAAAATTCTAGTTTGGGATGAGTAGTTGGCTATTTCCGGCTTTTCTGAGCTAAGGTTTCTTAGTATTTCGTAGGTGAATGTTGTCTGAAACTTATGATTTGGGATATGTAAATTACTATTTTGGGCTTTTCTAAGCTAGATTTCTTAGTCTTTCGTTGGTGTGTTTTGTCTCAAACCTATGATTTGGGATGTGTGGGTTGCTGTTTTTGACTTTTCTGAGCTGGATTTCTTAGCCTTTCATAGGTGTGTGTTGACTGAAACCTATGATTTGGGATGACTGGTTTGCTATTTTTGACTTTTCTGAGCTAGATTTCTTAGCCTTTCATAGGAGTGTGCTGTCAGAAAATTATGATTTGGGATTTGTAGTTTGCTTTTTGGACTTTTCAGAGCTAGGATTCTTAGTCCCTCGTAGGTGTTTGTTGTCTGAAACCTACAGTTTGGGATGAGTAGTTGGCTATTTCAGGCTTTTCTGAGCTAAGGTTTCTTAGTATTTCGTAGGTGTGTGCTGTCTGAAACTTATGATTTGAGGTGTGTATTTTGCTATTTCCGAAATGATCAATTCTATTTCTACAAAATGATATAAAAAGTTTCCACTTCAGTTCAGATTTTTCTCAAAGAGATGAAAAAATTTAAAATACTGTTCCAAATTTGTCAAAGAAGATAGAAAAGTTCAAGTTCTCTTCTGAATTTTACCAAAGAATCCAATTCAATTCTAATTTCTCCAGAGAAAATAAAAAGCTTCCACTTCAGTTTTAAGTTCACCAAGACATAAAAAGTTTGAAGTTTAGTTGAAATTTTTCCGTAGAAGATAGGAAAAGTTATATTATGATTGTGATTATTTTCCATGAAGATAAAAAGTTTCACTTTAATTGTAAATTTTCTTAAATTCAACTCCGACCTTTCTCAAAGAGATCAAAAAATTTAAAGTTCTGTTCCAAATATTGAAGATAATGAAGATAAAAAGTTTCACTTTATTTCTAATTTTTCTTAAATTCAGTTCATTCTTCTAACCACCAAAAACAATAGGCTAGGTTA
Source organism: Artemia sinica (assembly GCA_027921565.1). Taxonomy (NCBI): domain Eukaryota; kingdom Metazoa; phylum Arthropoda; class Branchiopoda; order Anostraca; family Artemiidae; genus Artemia; species Artemia sinica. The sequence goes on from CM051258.1 coordinate 68,666,746, forward strand.
GGTTAGGTTGGATTAAGTTAGGTTAGGCTAAGTTAGGTTAGGTTAACTTATCATGAGCGCTCATGATAAGTTAACCTAACCTAACCTAACTTAACCTAACCTAACTTAATCCAACCTAACCTAACCTAGCCTATTGTTTTTGGTGGTTAGATGAATGAACTGAATTTAAGAAAAATTAGAAATAAAGTGAAACTTTTTATCTTCATGGTAAATAATCACAATCATAGTATAGCCATTCCTATCTTCTATGGAAAAATTTAGAATTGAACTTTAAATTTTTTATGTCTTTGAGAAATTAGGAACTGAAATGAAAGCTTATTCATTTTCATTGGTAAATTTCAGAATTGAGCTAACTTTTTTTTCGCTTCTCTAAGAAAATTCAGAAGAGAACTTGTACATTTTGCAGTTCTTTGAGAAAACTCAGAATTAAAGTGGAGCCAGAATTAAAGTGGAGCTCCATATCTTCATGAAGAATATTCACAATCAAAGTATAACTTTTCCTATCTTCTATGAAAAATTTGGAACAGAACTTTAAATTTTTTCATCTCTTTGAGAAAAGTCGGAACTGAATTTAAGAAAATTTATAATTAAAGTGAAACTTTTTATCTTCATTCAAAATAATCACAATCATAATATAACTTTTCCTATCTTCTACGGAAAAATTTAGAACTGAACTTTAAATTTTTTATTGGGGAAATTAGAATTGAATTGTGTTCTTTGGTAAAATTCAGAATAGAACTTGAATATTCACGATCAAAGTAAAACTTTTCCTATCTTCTATGAAAAATTTTGAACAGAACTTTAAATTTCTTCATCTCCTTGAGAAAAAAATCTGAACTGAAGTGGAAATTTTTATGCTATTTTGGGAAAATAGATTTGATCAATAACTTATTTCATTTTCATTGAGAAAATTCAGAATCGAAGTTGAACTCTTCTTCTTCCGAGAAAATATTTGGAACAGAACTTTAAATTTTTTCATCTCTTTGAGAAAGGTTGGAATTGAATTTAAGAAAATTTATAATTAAAGTGAAACTTTTTATCTTCATGGAAAATAATCACAATCATAATATAACTTTTCCTATCTTCTACGGAAAAATTTAGAACTGAACTTTAAATTTTTTATTAGGTAAATTTGAATTGAATTGTGTTCTTTGGTAAAATTCAGAATAGAACTTGAATATTCACGATCAAAGTATAACTTTCCCTATCTTCTATGAAAAATTTGGAACAGAACTTTAAATTTCTTCATCTCCTTGAGAAAGAAATCTGAACTGAAGTGGAAATTTTTATGTTATTTTTGGGAAAATAGATTTTATCAATAACTTATTTCATTTTCATTGAGAAAATTCAGAATCGAAGTTGAACTTTTCTTCTTCCGAAAAAATATTTGGAACAGAACTTTAAATTTTTTCATCTCTTTGAGAAAGGTCGGAATAGAATTTAAGAAAATTTAGAATTAAAGTGAAATTTTTTATCTTCATGGAAAATAATCACAATTATAGTATAACTTTTCCTATCTTCTACGGAAAAATTTAGAAGTGAAGTTTAAATTTTTTATATCTTGGTGAGCTTGAAACTGAAGTGGAAGATTCTTATTTTCTCTAGAGAAATTAGAATTGAATTGTGTTCTTTGGTAAAATTCAAAAGAGAACTTGAACTTTTCTATCTTCTATGAATAATTTGGAACAGTATTTTAAATTTTTTCATCTCTTTGAGAAAAGTCGGAACTGAATTTAAGAAAATTTAGAATTAAAAGTGAAACTTTTTATCTTCATGGAAAATAATCACAAATCATACTATAACTTTTCCTATCTTCTACGGAAAAATTTCAACTAAACTTTAAACTTTTTATGTCTTGGTGAACTTAAAACTGAAGAAGAAGCTTTTTATTTTCTCTGGAGAAATTAGAATTGAATTGTGTTCTTTGGTAAAATTCAGAAGAGAACTTGAACTTTTCTATCTTCTTTGAAAAATTTGGAACAGTATTTTAAATTTTTTCATCTCTTTGAGAAAAATCTGAACTGAAGTGGAAACTTTTTATATTATTTTGGGGAAATAAAATTGATCATGTCGGAAATAGCAAAATACACACCTCAAATCATAAGTTTCAGACAGCACACACCTACGAAATACTAAGAAACCTTAGCTCAGAAAAGCCTGAAATAGCCAACTACTCATCCCAAACTGTAGGTTTCAGACAACAAATACTTACGAGGGACTAAGAATCCTAGCTCTGAAAAGTCCAAAAAGCAAACTACAAATCCCAAATCATAATTTTCTGACAGCACACTCCTATGAAAGGCTAAGAAATCTAGCTCAGAAAAGTCAAAAATAGCAAACCACTCATCCCAAAACAAAGGTTTCAGTCAACACACACCTATGAAAGGCTAAGAAATCCAGCTCAGAAAAGTAAAAAAATAGCAACCCACACATCCCAAATCATAGGTTTCAGACAACACACACCAACGAAAGACTAAGAAATCTAGCTTAGAAAAGCCCGAAATAGTAATTTACATATCCCAAATCATAAGTTTCAGACAACATTCACCTACGAAATACTAAGAAACCTTAGCTCAGAAAAGCCTCAAATAGCCAACTACTCATCCCAAATCATATATTTCAGTCAACACACACCTATGAAAGGCTAAGAAATCCAGCTCAGAAAAGTCAAAAAATAGCAAGCCACACATCCCAAATCATAGGTTTCAGAAAACACACACCTACGAAAGACTATGGAATCTGGCTATGAAAAGTCGGAAATAGCAAATTACACACCTCGAATCATAAGTTTCAGACAACACACACCTACGAAATACTAAGAAACCTTAGCTCAGAAAAGCCTGAAATAGCAAACTACTCATCCCAAACTGTAGGTTTCAGACAACAAATACCTATGATGGACTAAGAATCCTAGCTCTGAAAAGTCCAAATAGCAAACTACACATCCCAAATCATAATTTTCTGACAACACACACCTATGAATGGCTAAGAAACCTAGCTCAGAAAAGTCAAAAATAGAAAATTAACCATCCCAAATCATAGGTTTCAGACAACACACACCTATGAAAGGCTAAGAAATCCAGCTCAGAAAAGTCAAAAATAGCAATCCACCCATCCCAATTCATAGGTTTCAGACAACACACACCAACGAAAGACTAAGAAATCTAGCTTAGAAAAGCCGAAATAGTAATTTACATATCCCAAAATCATAAGTTTCAGACAAAATTCACCTACAAAATTCTAGGAAACTTTAGCTCAGAAAAGCCTGAAATAGCAAACTATTCATCCCAAACTAGAAGTTTCAGACAACAAACGCCTATGAGAGACTAAGAATCCTAGCTCTGAAAAGTCCAACTAGCAAATTACACACCTCAAATCATAAGTTTCAGACAACACACACCTATGAAAGGCTAAGAAATCTAGCTCAGAAAAGTCAAAAATAGCAAACCACTTATCCTAAACTATAGGTTTCAGTCAACACACACCTATGAAAGGCTAAGAAATCCAGCTCAGAAAAGTCAAAAATAGCAAACCACTCATCCTAAACTACAGGTTTCAGTAAACACACACCTATGAAAGGCTAAGAAATCCAGCTCAGAAAAGTCAAAAAAGCAAGCAACACATCCCAAATCATAGGTTTCAGACAACACACACCAACGAAAGACTAAGAAATCTGGTTATGAAAAGTCGGAAATAGCAAATTACGCACCTCAAATCATAATTTTCAGTCAACACACACCTACGAAAGGCTAAGAAACCTAGCTCATAAAAGCCTGAAATAGCAAACTACTCATCCCAAACTTTAGGTTTCAGACAACAAATACCTATAATGGACTAAGAATCCTAGCCCTGAAAAGTCCTAATAGCAAACCACACATGCCAAATCATAATTTTCTGACAACACACACCTATGAAAGGCTAAGAAATCTAGCTCAGAAAAGCCGGAAATAGCAAATTAACCATCCCAAATCATAAGTTTCAGACAACACTCGCCTATGAACGGCTAAGAAATCCAGCTCAGAAAAGTCAAAAAAGCAAGCCACACATCCCAAATCATAGGTTTCAGACAACACACACCAACGAAAGACTAAGATATCTAGCTCAGAAAAGCCCGAAATAGTAATTTACATATCCCAAATCGTAAGTTTCAGACAACATTCACCTACGAAATACTAAGAAGCCTAGCTCATAAAAGCTTGAAATAGCCAACTACTCATCCCAAACTATAGGTTTCAGACAATAAACACCTATGAGGGACTAAGAAAATCCTAGCTCTTAAAAGTCCAAAAAGCAAACTACAAATCCCAAATCATAATTTTCTGACAGCAGACACCTATGAAAGGCTAAGAAACCTAGCTCAGAAAAGCCAAAAATAGCAACCCACATATCCCAAATCATAGGTTTCAGACACCACACATCTAGCAATGAATAAGAAATCTGGTTATGAAAAGTCGGAAATAGCAAATTACACACCTCAAATCATATGTTTCAGGCAGCACACACCTATGAAATACTAAGAAACCTTAGCTCAGAAAAGCCTGAAATAGCAAACTACTCATCCCAAACTATAGGTTTCAGACAACAAACACCTATGAGGGACTAAGAATCCTAGCTCTGAAAAGTCAAAAATAGCAAATTAACCATCCCAAATCATAGGTTTCAGACAACACACACCTATGAAAGGCTAAGAAATCCAGCTCAGAAAAGTCAAAAATAGCAATTCACTCATCCCAAATCATAGGTTTCAGACAACACACACCAACGAAAGACTATGAAATCTAGCTTAGAAAAAGCCGAAATAGTAATTTACATATCCCAAATCATAAGTTTCAGACAACATTCACCTACGAAATACTAGGAAACCTTAGCTCAGAAAAGCCTGAAATAGCAAACTATTCATCCCAAACTAGAAGTTTCAGACAACAAACACCTATGAGAGACTAAGAATCCTAGCTCTGAAAAGTCCAACTAGCAAATTACACACCTCAAATCATAAGTTTCAGACAACACACACCTATGAAAGGCTAAGAAATCTAGCTCAGAAAAGTCAAAAATAGCAAACCACTCATCCTAAACTATAGGTTTCAGTCAACACACACCTATGAGAGACTAAGAATCCTAGCTCTGAAAAGTCCAACTAGCAAATTTCACACCTCAAATCATAAGTTTCAGACAACACACACCTATGAAAGGCTAAGAAATCTAGCTCAGAAAAGTCAAAAATAGCAAACCACTCATCCTAAACTATAGGTTTCAGTCAACACACACCTATGAAAGGCTAAGAAATCCAGCTCAGAAAAGTCAAAAATAGCAAGCCACACATCCCAAATCATAGGTTTCAGACAACACACACCAACGAAAGACTAAGAAATCTGGTTATGAAAAGTCGGAAATAGCAAATTACGCACCCCAAATCGTAAGTTTCAGACAACATTCACCTACGAAATACTAAGAAGCCTAGCTCATAAAAGCCTGAAATAGCAAACTACTCATCCCAAACTGTAGGTTTCAGAAAACAAATACCTATGATGGACTAAGAATCCTAGCTCTGAAAAGTCCCAATAGCAAACTACACATCCCAAATCATAATTTTCTGACAAGACACACCTATGAAAGGCTAAGAAATCAAGCTCAAAAAAGCCGGAAATAGCAAATTAACCATCCCGAATCATAGGTTTCAGACAACAGTCGCCTATGAACGGCTAAGAAATCCAGCTCAGAAAAGTCAAAAATAGCAATCCACCCATCCCAAATCATAGGGATCAGACAACACACATCAACGAAAGACTAAGATATCTAGCTCAGAAAAGCCCGAAATAGTAATTTACATATCCCAAATCGTAAGTTTCAGACAACATTCACCTACGAAATACTAAGAAGCCTAGCTCATAAAAGCCTGAAATAGCCAACTACTCATCCCAAACTATAGGTTTCAGACAACAAACACCTATGAGGGACTAAGAATCCTAGCTCTGAAAAGTCCAAAAAGCAAACTACAAATCCCAAATCATAATTTTCTGACAGCAGACACCTATGAAAGGCTAAGAAACCTAGCTCAGAAAAGCCAAAAATAGCAACCCACATATCCCAAATCATAGGTTTCAGACACCACACATCTAGCAATGAATAAGAAATCTGGTTATGAAAAGTCGGAAATAGCTAATTACACACCTCAAATCATAAGTTTCAGGCAGCACACACCTGTGAAATACTAAGAAACCTTAGCTCAGAAAAGCCTGAAATAGCAAACTACTCATCCCAAACTATAGGTTTCAGACAACAAACACCTATGAGGGACTAAGAATCCTAGCTCTGAAAAGTCAAAAATAGCAACCCATACACCCCAAATCATACGTTTCAGACAACACACATCAACGAAAGACGGGGTCCGGGGAGGGCATTTGAGGGTCTGGGGGGGCCCTTGAGGGCCGGGTGGTCCTTTGAAAGCTTGGGGGACCTTTGAGGACCGTGGGCTTCCTTCGGGGTTGGGGTAGGGGGATCAGAACCCTTTGGGGTTGGGGTAGAGGACCTCACGACACTGTTCAATTGGAACTTGTGTATTATAACGACCACAGAGTTTGACCCTCCAATCCTCTTCTAAAATCTCTTCAAAAATCATATTTTAAAATGTCTCTAATTGTTTCGCCGAAATAATTCCCTAAAATAATAATTTGTTCTGAAAAGATATAATAAAGCCTTAAAAAAGTATTATAATGGGGGCTCAGGAGCCTTTGGGGCGCCGGGGGCCCTTTGGGGGCCCGGAGAACCTTTGAGGACCGGGGCTTCCTTCGGGGTTGGGATGGGGGGATCGGAACCCTTTGGGGTTGGGGTAGGGGACCTCACGACACTGTTCAAATGGAACTTGTGTATTATAACGACCACAGAGTTTCACCCTCAAATCCTCTTCTAAAATCATCTTTTAAATCATCCTTTAAAATGTCTCTAACTGTTTCGCCGAAGTAATTCCATAAAATGTCTAAAACACTTTTGCCCAAATAATCCCTAAACGTAATTTCAGCGTGTTCCTTTTGTTTTGGCATCTCTGCGCTGACACATTTCAAATTATTTGGAAACCCTTTCGTGAATCAATCTCTTCATTGCTAAGATCAAAACATTCACTCGGAAACAATTCTCTTGGTAGAACTCCAAAGACATTAATAGACATTCGCTCGGAAACAATTCTCTTTAGAAACAACAAATTAATTCCCCTTTCGAGAATCAATAATTCCCCTTAGAAACAACAAAATAATTCCCCTTTCGTGTCAAATCAATCAATCATGACATCATCTGTCACGTGTGATCTAAACTTTGCCCCGGAAACAATTCTCTTTGGAAATAAATCAAAGACATTAATTAACTTGACGTCATCTGTCAGATATTAATTAACTTCCCCGGAAATAATTTGATTAATGACTCAATAATCCATGAAAGTGAGAAAAATATTGTTTTTCCATTCTCGGTGACAAAACCATAAAACAGACATAAATGTGAGAAAGTTCCTGTTTTTTCATTCTCACTGACAAAAACCATAAAAACATCCATCAAAGTGAGAAAATTCCTGTTTTTCAAGTGAGAAAAATCCTGTTTTTTTATTCTCACTGACAAAAACCATCTCCCTAGGGACTCTATGCCCAAATATGGTGTGCTGTCACGAGTATAAGATAGCTCTCTACTAACACAAGGGCTGTTTAGTTAGAATAGGAAGCTTTTTTAAAAGTGCTAAAAGCTTATGCGTAAAGAGCAAGGCACTGAGGAGGGGGGCAATTCCTTCATTTAAAGAATAATTTATGTTCGTTTTGAGTTTGAATGTTGCTCCTTAGAATCAGTTAAAAAAACTTGTTTTTTTATTTAATCCAGGTTGCAGCCGTAGCTAGCAACCTAATAAGAGACAATCACGTCCCATACTAAGAAATACAACAACCCATAGCTCCTGAAAATAAAGTCAGAACAAAACAAAAAGTAAACTATAAGTACCACTTTGTCCGATACCCCTATATAGAAAACTTACCGTTCCTTGGATTGAACGACAAGGAAAACCTATTGACTTAAAAAACAAGAAAAGTGGCTGAAATCACAATATTCTGCATATACGGAATCCTTTTTTCTTTTAGTTTCATTTGCAGCACTGGAGCATCATAAACTTATTTTTACTTAATGCTCCTGCTGGTGGTCCAGCGTAGAGAGAGATGTGACTCTTTGCCTCACGGAATGACATAATCGAGCCTTAATAGAGGTGGCTTTGGCGATGCGCGACTGGACTTCCATTTCAATTGAGTCGTTATCCGAGACGGTAGATCCAAGGTAAGTAAAATACTTAACAACTTCAACAGTGTGCCCTAATGCGTTAAATGCTTGTGAGTTGGTGGAGTTACCTGCCAGGTCGATGATCATTGTTTTTGTTTTTTGCCAGCTAATGTGTAATCCCACTTCTGAGGCTTGTTCCGACACTGTATTAAGGACTGCCTCGAGTTCAGCTGCAAAAGTGCATACTAGGGCAATATCATCTGCGAAGTCGCAATCGGCTAGGACGCTATCGCCATAGGAACATTATAGAGAGCTGTTTAATGGCTCATTTTAAAGGAAATTCCCAGATCTAGTGCATTTTGTAATAAAAAAAGTTTTTAATATTAGATCAATTTTCTACGAAAAACTGCATTTTTGTATAACACTGGAGTAACATATGTTATTAACATTTTCTTGCATACGAAGATCAAAATAGGACTTTTAACATTATAAAAAGCATATAGATGTACTTGTTATAAAACTTAGTTATTTTTTTAGGGTTTTAATAAAGAATATAATTTGTTAATTGAAATTAGAATAATTCCTTTAAATTATAAATAATAATTTTATTTCATCTCTCAGTTGAAATTACATAGAGGATCGATACAGTTTATTGTAAATTTGGATTATGTAAGTTTCATCTTTTGTGATGTAGAATCAAACAGTTTGTGGAAACAAACTGTGAGCCCTATAAAAGTGACGAAAAAGATTGTGTCACAGTAAAGTAGTACTTTTTGCCATTTTGCGACACCGAACTACAATCTTGCCCAATTTTGGACCAACTTATTGTCGATTAAAAAGTCTTAGGAGTAGAAAGGCCTCCTGAGCTCCCACGAGGACAATACCCCTTTCGAATCCCGATCCGGACACTTTTTTTAAAAACTCCCACGCCCACACCATATAGTAGAGGATTTGAGGGTGAAACTCTGTGGTCGTTATAATACACAAGTTCTATTTGAACAGTGTCGTGAGGTCCTCTACCTAACCCCAAAGGGCTCCGATCACCCTACCCCAACCCCGAAGGAAGCCCCTGGTCCCCAAAGGTCCCCCGGGCTCCCAAAGGGCCCCCGGCCCCCAAAAGCCCACTAGACCCCCAAAGGCCCTCCCGGACCCCCAAAGAGTCCCCTCCCCATTTTTAATACTTTTTTAAGGCTTTATTATATCTTTTCAGAACAAGTTATTTTCTTAATGTCCATCCTAAACCCATTTTACAAGTTGAAGTACCAATCCTTTCACCACAACTTTGCTATAAGGCTTTTCGAATACCCCAAAATCAAGCAATAGTTTTCAAAAGACATTTCAGAGCAACTTCTTTTCTTAATGTTCCCTTCTAAACCCATTTTACAAGTTGAAGCATCCTTCCTTTTCACCCACAACTTTACTTTACAGCTTTTTGGATACCTGAACACCAAGAAATACCTTTCAAAGGGCATTTCAGAGCAAGTTCCTTTCTTAATGTCCCTCCTAAACCCATTTTACAAGTTGAAGTACCCATCTTTTTCATCCACAACTATACTTTACAGCTTTTTGGATACCTCAATACCAAGAAATAACTTTCAAAAGGCATTTCAGAACAAGTTCTTTTCTTAATGTCCCTCCTAAACCCATTTTACAAGTTGAAGCATCCTTCCTTTTCACCCACAACTATACTTTACAGCTTTTTGGATACCTCAACACCAATAAATACCTTTCAAAAGACATTTCAGAACAAGTTATTTTCTTAATGTCCATCCTAAACCCATTTTACAAGTTGAAGTACCAATCCTATCACCACAACTTTACTATAAGGCTTTTCGAATACCCCAACATCAAGCAATAGTTTTCGAAAGACATTTCAGAGCAACTTCTTTTCTTAATGTCCCTTCTAAGCCCATTTTACAAGTTGAAGCATCCTTCTTTTTCACCCACAACTTTACTTTACAGCTTTTTGGATACCTCAACACCAAGAAATACCTTTCAAAAGGCATAGTTTTCAAAAGACATTTCAGAGCAAATTCTTTTCTTAATGTTCCCTTCTAAACCCATTTTACAAGTTGAAGCATCCTTTCTTTTCACACAACTTTACTTTACAGCTTTTTGGATACCTCAACACCAAGAAATACCTTTCAAAAGGCATTTCAGAGCAAGTTCCTTTCTTAATGTCCCTCCTAAACCCATTTTACAAGTTGAAGTACCCATCTTTTTCACCCACGACTATACTTTACAGCATTTTGGATACCTCAACACCAAGAAATACCTTTAAAAAGACATTTCAGAGCAAGTTCTTTTCTTAATGTTCCCTTCTAAACCCATTTTACAAGTTGAAGCATCCTTTCTTTTCACACAACTTTACTTTACAGCTTTTTGGATACCTCAACACCAAGAAATACCTTTCAAAAGACATTTCAGAGCAAGCTCCTTTCTTAATGTCCATTCTAAACCCATTTTCCAACTTGAAGTATCCATCCTTTTCAACCGGAATTATACTTTACAGCTTTTTGGATACCTCAACACCAAGAAATAAGTTTCGAAAGACATTTCGGAGCAAGTTCTTTTCTTAATGTCCCTTCTAAACCTATTTTCCAACTTGAAGTACTCATCCTTTTCACCCACAACTTTAATTTACAGCTTTTTGGATACCTCAACACCAAGAAATAATTTTCGAAAGACATTTCAGAGCAAGTTCCTTTCTTAATGTCACTCCTAACCCCATTTTACAAGTTGAAGCATCCTTCCTTTTCACCCACAACTTTACTTTACAGCTTTTTGGATACCTAAAAACCAAGAAATACCTTTCAAAAGACATTTCAGAGCAATTTCCTTTCTTAATGTCCCTTCTAAACCCATTTTACAAGTTGAAGCATTCTTCCTTTTCACCCACAACTTTACTTGTAAAAGGCCTAAACCCATTTTACAAGTTGAAGCATCCTTCCTTTTCACCCACAACTTTACTTTACAGCTTTTTGGATACCTCAACACCAAGAAATACCTTTCAAAATTCATATCAGAGGAAGTTCCTTTCTTAATGTCCCTTCTAAACCCATTTTCCAACTTGAAGTACCCATCATTTTCACCCACAACTTTACTTTACAGCTGTTTGGATACCTCAACACCAAGAAATACTTTTCAAAGGGCATTTCAGAGCAAGTTCCTTTCTTAATGTCCTTCCTAAACCCATTTTACAAGTTGAAGCATCCTTCCTTTTCACCCACAACTTTACTTTACAGCTTTTTGGATACCTCAACAAGAAGAAATACCTTTCAAAAGACATTTCAGAGCAAGTTCCATTCTTAATGTTCCTCCTAAACCCATTTTACAAGTTGAAGCATCCTTCCTTTTCACCCACAACTTTACTTTACAGCTTTTTGGTTCTTTTGAATGCGCCAATACCATGCAATACTTTTCAAAGGCATTTCAGAACAAGTTCTTTTCATAATGTCCATCCTAAACCCCATTTTACAAGTTGAAGCATCCTTTCTTTTCACCCACAACTTTACAATACAGCTTTTTGGATACCTCAACACCAATAAATACTTTTTAAAAGACACTTCAGAGCAAGTTCCTTTCTCTAATGTCCCTCTGTAACCCATTTTACAAGTTGAAGCATCCTTCCTTTTCATCCACAACTTTACTTTACAGCTTTTTGGATGCCTCAACAAGAAGAAATACTTTTCAAAAGACATTTCAGAGCAAGTTAATTTCTTAAAGTCCCTCCTAAACCCATTTTAGAAGTTGAAGTATCCATCCTTTTCACCCACAACTTTACTTTACAACTTTTTGGTTCTTCTGAATGCGCCAATACCATGCAATACTTTTCAATGGCATTTCAGAACAAGTTCTTTTCATAATGTCCATCCTAAACTCATTTTACAAGTTGAAGTTCCCATCCTTTTCACCCACAACTTTACTTTACAGCTTTTTGAATGCTCCAACACCAAGCAATACCTTTCAAAAGACATTTCAGAGCAACTTGTTTTCTTAATGTCACTTCTAAACCCATTTTCCAACTTGAAGTACCCATCCTTTTCACTCACAACCTTACTTTACAGCTTTTTGGATACCTCAAAAGCAATAAATACCTTTCAAAAGACATTTCAGAGCAAGTTCCTTTCTTAATGTCCATTCTAAATCCATTTTACAAGTTGAAGCATCCATCCTTTTCACCCACAACTTTAATTTACAGCTTTTTGAATGCTCCAGCACCATGAAATACCTTTCAAAAGGCATTTCAGAGCAAGTTCCTTTCTTAATGTCCCTTCTAAACCCATTTTCCAACTTGAGGTACCCATCCTTTTCACCCACAACTTTACTTTACAGCTTTTTGGATACCTCAACACCAAGAAATTCTTTTCAAAGGGCATTTCAGGTGAAACAGTTAGAAAAATTTTAAAATATGATTTTTGAAGAAATTTTAGAAGAGGATTTGATGGTCAAACTCTGTGGTCGTTATAATACACAAGTTCCATTTGAACAGTGTCGTGAGGTCCTCTACCCCAACCCCAAAGGGTTCTGATCCCCCTACCCCAACCCCGAAGGAAGCCCCCGGTCCTCAAAGGTCCCCCAAGCTCCCAAAGGACCACCCGGCCCTCAAGGGCCCTCCAGACCCTCAAAGGCCCTCCCCGGGCCCCGTCTTTCGTTGATGTGTGTTGTCTGAAACCTATGATTTGGGTTGTATGGGTTGCTATTTTTGACTTTTCTGAGTTGGATTTCTTAGTCTTTCATAGGTATGTGTTGTCCGAAACCTACGATTTGGGATAGGTGGTTTGCTATTTTTGACTTTTCTGAGCTAGGTTTCTTAGCCTTTCATAGGTTTGTGCGGTCAGAAAATTATGATTTGGGATTTGTAGTTTGCTTTTTGGACTTTTCAGAGCTAGGATTCTTAGTCCCTCATAGGTGTTTGTTGTCTGAAACCTATAGTTTGGGATGAATAGTTGGCTATTTCAGGCTTATATGAGCTAGGCTTCATAGTATTTCGTAGGTGAATGTCGTCTGAAACTCACGATTTGGGATATGTAAATTACTATTTCGGGCTTTTCTGAGCTAGATATCTTAGTCTTTCATAGGTATGTGTTGTCCGAAACCTACGATTTGGGATGGGTGGTTTGCTATTTTTGACTTTTCTGAGCTAGGTTTCTTAGCCTTTCATAGGTGTGTGCTGTCAGAAAATTATGATTTGGGATTTGTAGTTTGCTTTTTGGACTTTTCAGAGCTAGGATTCTTAGTCCCTCATAGGTGTTTGTAGTCTGAAACCTATAGTTTGGGGTGAGTAGTTTGCTATTTCAGGCTTTTATGAGCTAGGCTTCATAGTATTTCGTAGGTGAATTTTGTCTGAAACTTACGATTTGGGATATGTAAATTACTATTTCGGGCTTTTCTGAGCTAGATATCTTAGTCTTTCGTTGATGTGTGTTGTCTGAAACCTATGATTTGGGATGGGTGGATTGCTATTTTTGACTTTTCTGAGCTGGATTTCTTAGCCGTTCATAGGCGAGTTTTGTCTGAAACTTATGATTTGGGATGGTTAATTTGCTATTTCCGGCTTTTCTGAGCTAGATTTCTTAGCCTTTCATAGGTGTGTGTTGTCAGAAAATTATGATTTGGGATGTGCTGTTTGCTATTAGAACTTTTCAGAGATAGGATTCTTAGTCCATCATAGGTATTTGTTGTCTGAAACCTATAGTTTGGGGTGAGTAGTTTGCTATTTCAGGCTTTTATGAGCTAGGTTTCTTAGCCTTTCGTAGGTGTGTGTTGACTGAAACTTATGATTTGAGGGGCGTAATTTGCTATTTCCGACTTTTCATAACCAGATTTCTTAGTCTTTCGTCGGTGTATGTTGTCTGAAACCTATGATTTGGGATGTGTGGCTTGCTATTTTTGACTTTTCTGAGCTGGATTTCTTAGCCTTTCATAGGTGTGTGTTGACTGAAACCTATAGTTTAGGATGAGTGGTTTGCTATTTTGACTTTTCCGAGCAAGATTTCTTAGCCTTTCATAGGTGTGTGTTGTCTGAAACTTATGATTTGAGGTGTGTCATTTGCTAGTTGGACTTTTCGGAGCTAGGATTCTTAGTCTCTCATAGGCGTTTGTTGTCTGAAACTTCTAGTTTGGGATGAATAGTTTGCTATTTCAGGCTTTTCTGAGCTAAGGTTTCCTAGTATTTCGTAGGTGAATGTTTCCTAGTATTTCGTAGGTGAATGTTGTCTGAAACTTATTATTTGGGATATGTAAATTACTATTTCGGCTTTTCTAAGCTAGATTTCATAGTCTTTTGCTGGTGTGTGTTGTCTGAAACCTATGATTTGGGATGGGTGGATAGCCATTTTTGACTTTTCTGAGCTGGATTTCTTAGCCTTCCATAGGTGTGTGTTGTCTGAAACCTATGATTTTGGATGGTTAATTTGCTATTTTTGACTTTTCTGAGCTAGGTTTCTTAGCCATTCATAGGTGTGTGTTGTAAGAAAATTATGATTTGGGATGTGTAGTTTGCGATTTGGACTTTTCAGAGCTAGGATTCTTAGTCCATCATAGGTATTTGTTGTCTGAAACCTATAGTTTGGGATGAGTAGTTTGCTATTTCAGGCTTTTCTGAGCTAAGGTTTCTTAGTATTTCGAAGGTGTGTATTGTCTGAAACTTATGATTTGAGGTGTGTAATTGGCTATTTCCGACTTTTCATAGCCAGATTTCATAGTCTTCCGTAGGCGTGCGTTGTCTGAAACCTATGATTTGGGATGTGTGGCTTGCTATTTTTTGACTTTTCTGAGCTGGATTTCTTAGCCTTTCATAGGTGTGTGTTGACTGAAACCTATGATTTGGGATAAGTGGTTCGCTATTTTCGACTTTTCTGAGCTAGATTTCTTAGCCTTTCATAGGTGTGTGCTGTCAGAAAATTATGATTTGGGATTTGTAGTTTGCTTTTTGGACTTTTCAGAGCTAGGATTCTTAGTCCATCATAGGTATTTGTTGTCTGAAACCTATAGTTTGGGATGAGTAGTTGGCTATTTCAGGCTTTTCTGAGCTAAGGTTTCTTAGTATTTCGTAGGTGTGTATTGTCTGAAACTTATGATTTGAGGTGTGTAATTTGCTATTTCCGACTTTTTTCCAATTTTTTCAAAGAAGATAGAAAAGTTCAAGTTCTCTTCTGAATTTTACCAAAGAACACAATTCAATTCTAATTTCTCCAGAGAAAATAAGAAGCTTCCACTTCAGTTTTAAGTTCACCAAGACATAAAAATTTAAAGTTTAGTTCAAATTTTTCCGTAGAAGATAGGAAAAGTTATAGTATGATTTGTGATTATTTTCCATGAAGATAAAAAGTTTCACTTTAATTCTAAATTTTCTTAAATTCAGTTCCGACTTTTCTCAAAGAGATGAAAAAATTTAAAATACTGTTCCAAATTATTCATAGAAGATAGAAAAGTTCAAGTTCTCTTTTGAATTTTACCAAAGAACACAATTCAATTCTAATTTCTCTAGAGAAAATAAGAATCTTCCACTTCAGTTTCAAGTTCACCAAGACATAAAAATTTAAAGTTCACTTCTAAATTTTTCCGTAGAAGATAGGAAAAGTTATACTATGATTGTGATTATTTTCCATGAAGATAAAAAATTTCACTTTAATTCTAAATTTTCTTAAATTCAATTCCAACCTTTCTCAAAGAGATGAAAAAATTTAAAATACTGTTCCAAATATTTTCTCGGAAGAAGAAAAGTTCAAATTGGATTCTGAATTTTCTCAATGAAAATGAAATAAGTTATTAATCAAATCTATTTTCCCAAAAATAACATAAAAATTTCCACTTCAGTTCAGATTTTTTTTTCAAGGAGATGAAGAAATTTAAAGTTCTGTTCCAAATTTTTCATAGAAGATAGGGAAAGTTATACTCTGATCGTAAATATTCAAGTTCTATTCTGAATTTTACCAAAGAACACAATTCAATTCTAATTTCCCCAATAAAAAATTTAAAGTTCAGTTCTAAATTTTTCCGTAGAAGATAGGAAAAGTTATATTATGATTGCGATTATTTTCCATGAAGATAAAAAGTTTCACTTTAATTATAAATTTTCTTAAATTCAATTCCGACCTTTCTCAAAGAGATGAAAAAATTTTAAGTTCTGTTCCAAATATTTTCTCGGAAGAAGAAAAGTTCAACTTCGATTCTGAATTTTCTCAATGAAAATGAAATAATTGATCAAATCTATTTTCCCAAAATAACATAAAAATTTCCACTTCAGTTCAGATTTTTTTTCTCAAGGAGATGAAGAAATTTAAAGTTCTTTTCCAAATTTTTCATAGAAGATAGGAAAAGTTATACTTTGATCGTAAATATTCAAGTTCTATTCTGAATTTTACCAAAGAACACAATTCAATTCTAATTTCCCCAATAAAAAATTTAAAGTTCAGTTCTAAATTTTTCCGTAGAAGATAGGAAAAGTTATATTATGATTGTGGTTATTTTCCATGAAGATAAAAAGTTTCACTTTAATTATAAATTTTCTTAAATTCAGTTCCGACTTTTCTCAAAGAGATGAAAAAATTTAAAGTTCTGTTCCAAATTTTTCATAGAAGATAGGAAAAGCTATACTTTGATTGTGAATATTCTTCATGAAGATATGGAGCTCCACTTTAATTCTGGCTCCACTTTAATTCTGAGTTTTCTCGAAGAACTGCAAAATGTACAAGTTCTCTTCTGAATTTTCTTAGAGAAGAGAAAAAAAGTTAGCTCAATTCTGAAATTTACCAATGAAAATGAATAAGCTTTCATTTCAGTTCCTAATTTCTCAAAGACATAAAAAATTTAAAGTTCAATTCAAAATTTTTCCATAGAAGATAGGAATGGCTATTCTATGATTGTGATTATTTACCATGAAGATAAAAAGTTTCACTTTATTTCTAATTTTTCTTAAATTTAGTTCATTCATCTAACCACCAACAACAATAGGCTAGGTTAGGTTAGGTTGGATTAAGTTAGGTTAGGTTAAGTTAGGTTAGGTTAGGTTACCTTATCATGAGCGCTCATGATAAGTTAACCTAACCTAACTTAACCTAACCTAACTTAATCCAACCTAACCTAACCTAGCCTATTGTTTTTGGTGGTTAGATGAATGAACTGAATATAAGAAAAATTAGAAATAAAGTGAAACTTTTTATCTTCATGGTAAATAATCACAATCATAGTATAGCCATTTCTATCTTCTATGGAAAAATTTAGAATTGAACTTTAAATTTTTATGTCTTTGAGAAATTAGGAACTGAAATGAAAGCTTATTCATTTTCATTGGTAAATTTCAGAATTGAACTAACTTTTTTTCTCTTCTCTAAGAAAATTCAGAAGAGAACTTGTACATTTTGCAGTTCTTCGAGAAAACTCAAAATTAAAGTGGAGCCAGAATTAAATTGGAGCTCCATATCTTCATGAAGAATATTCAAAATCAAAGTATAACTTTTCCTATCTTCTATGAAAAATTTGGAACAGAACTTTAAATTTTTTCATCTCTTTGAGAAAAGTCGGAACTGAATTTAAGAAAATTTATAATTAAAGTGAAACTTTTTATCTTCATGGAAAATAATCACAATCATAGTATAACTTTTCCTATCTTCTACGAAAAAATTTAGAACTGAACTTTAAATTTTTTATTGAGGAAATTAGAATTGAATTGTGTTCTTTGGTAAAATTCAGAATAGAACTTGAATGTTCACGATCAAAGTATAACTTTTCCTATCTTCTATGAAAAATTTGGAACAGAACTTTAAATTTCTTCATCTCCTTGAGAAAAAAAAATCTGAACTGAAGAGGAAATTTTTATGTTATTTTGGGAAAATAGATTTGATCAATAACTTATTTCATTTTCATTGAGAAAATTCAGAATCGAAGTTGAACTTTTCTTCTTCCGAGAAAATATTTGGAACAGAACTTTAAATTTTTTCATCTCTTTGAGAAAGGTCGGAATTGAATTTAAGAAAATTTATAATTAAAGTGAAACTTTTTATCTTCATGGAAAATAATCGCAATCATAATATAACTTTTCCTATCGTCTTTGAAAAATTTGGAACAGTATTTTAAACTTTTTCATCTCTTTGAGAAAAATCTGAACTGAAGTGGAAACTTTTTATATTATTTTGGAAAATAGAATTGATAATTTCGGAAATAGCAAATTACACACCTCAAATCATAAGTTTCAGACAGCACACACCTACAAAATACTAAGAAACCTTAGCTCAGAAAAGCCTGAAATAGCCAACTACTCATCCCAAACTGTAGGTTTCAGACAACAAACACCTATGAGGGACTAAGAATCCTAGCTCTGAAAAGTCCAAAAAGCAAACTACAAATCCCAAATCATAATTTTCTGACAGCAAACACCTATGAAAGGCTAAGAAATCTAGCTAAGAAAAGTCAAAAATAGCAAACCACTCATCCCAAATCATAGGTTTCAGTCAACACACACCTATGAAAGACTAAGAAATCTAGCTCAGAAAAGTCAAAAAATAGCAACCCACATATCCCAAATCATAGGTTTCAGACAACACACACCAACGAAAGACTAAGAAATCTAGCTTAGAAAAGCCTGAAATAGTAATTTACATATCCCAAATCATAAATTTCAGACAACATTCACCTACGAAATACTAAGAAACATTAGCTCAGAAAAGCCTGAAATAGACAACTACTCATCCCAAACTAGAAGTTTCAGACAACAAACACCTATGAGGGACTAAGATTCCTAGCTCTGAAAAGTCCAAAAAGCAAACTACACATCCCAAATCATAATTTTCTGACAGCACACACCTATGAAAGGCTAAGAAATCTAGCTCAGAAAAGTCAAAAATAGCAAACCACTCATCCCAAATCATAGGTTTCAGTCAACACACACCTATGAAAGGCTAAGAAATCCAGCTCAGAAAAGTCAAAAAATAGCAACCCACACATCCCAAATCATAGGTTTCAGACAACGCACACCTACGAAAGACTATGAAATCTGGCCAAGAAAAGTCGGAAATAGCAAATTACACACCTCAAATCATAAGTTTCAGACAATACACACCTACGAAATACTAAGAAACCTTAGCTCAGAAAAGCCTGAAATAGCAAACTACTCATCCCAAACTATAGGTTACAGACAACAAATACCTATGATGGACTAAGAATCCTAGCTCTGAAAAGTCCAAATCGAAAACTACACATCCCAAATCATAATTTTCTGACAACACACACCTATGAATGGCTAAGAAACCTAGCTCAGAAAAGTCAAAAATAGCAAATTAACCATCCCAAATCATAGGTTTCAGACAACACACACCTATGAAAGGCTAAGAAATCCAGCTAAGAAAAGTCAAAAATAGCAATCCACCCATCCCAAATCATAGGTTTCAGACAACACACACCAGCGAAAGACTATAAAATCTAGCTTAGAAAAGCCAAAATAGTAATTTACATATCCCAAATCATAAGTTTCAGACAAAATTCACCTACGAAATACTAGGAAACCTTAGCTCAGAAAAGCCTGAAATAGCAAACTATTCATCCCAAACTAGAAGTTTCAGACAACAAACGCCTATGAGAGACTAAGAATCCTAGCTCTGAAAAGTCCAACTAGCAAATTATACACCTCAAATCATAAGTTTCAGACAACACACACCTATGAAAGGCTAAGAAATCCAGCTCAGAAAAGTCAAAATTAACAAATCATAGGTTTCAGACACCACACACCTAGCAATGACTAAGAAATCTGGTTATGAAAAGTCGGAAATAGCAAATTACACACCTCAAATCATAAGTTTAAGACAGCACACACCTACGAAATACTAAGAAACCTTAGCTCAGAAAAGCCTGAAATAGCAAACTACTCATCCCAAACTATAGGTTTCAGACAACAAACACCTATGAGGGAACTAAGAATCCTAGCTCTGAAAAGTCAAAAATGGCAAATTAACCATCCCAAATCATAGGTTTCAGACAACACACACCTATGAAAGGCTAAGAAATCCAGCTCAGAAAAGTCAAAAATAGCAATCCACCCATCCCAAATCATAGGTTTCAGACAACACACACCAATGAAAGACTAAGAAATCTAGCTTAGAAAAGCCGAAATAGTATTTTACACATCCCAAATCATAAGTTTCAGACAACATTCACCTACGAAATACTAGGAAACCTTAGCTCAGAAAAGCCTGAAATAGCAAACTATTCATCCCAAACTATAAGTTTCAGTCAACACACACTTATGAGAGACTAAGAATCCTAGCTCTGAAAAGTCCAATTAGCAAATTACACACCTCAAATCATAAGTTTCAGACAACACACACCTATGAAAGGCTAAGAGATCTAGCTCAGAAAAGTCAAAAATAGCAAACCACTCATCCTAAAATATAGGTTTCAGTCAACACACACCTATGAAAGGCTAAGAAATCCAGCTCAGAAAAGTCAAAAATAGCAAGCCACACATCCCAAATCATAGGTTTCAGACAACACACACCGACGAAAGACTAAGAAATTTGGTTATGAAAAGTCGGAAATAGCAAATTACGCACCTCAAATTATAAGTTTCAGTCAACACCCACCTACGAAAGGCTAAGAAACCTAGCTCATAAAAGCCTGAAATAGCAAACTACTCACCCCAAACTATAGGTTTCAGACAACAAATACCTATGATGGACTAAGAATCCTAGCTCTGAAAAGTCCTAATAGCAAACTACACATCCCAAATCATAATTTTCTGACAACCAACACCTATGAAAGGCTAAGAAATCTAGCTCAGAAAAGCCGGAAATAGCAAATTAACCATCCCAAATCATAAGTTTCAGACAACACTCACCTATGAACGGCTAAGAAATCCAGCTCAGAAAAGTCAAAAATAGCAATCCACCCATCCCAAATCATAGGTTTCAGACAACACACCAACGAAAGACTAAGATATCTAGCTCAGAAAAGCCCGAAATAGTAATTTACATATCCCAAATCGTAAGTTTCAGACAACATTCACCTACGAAATACTAAGAAGCCTAGCTCATAAAATCCTGAAATAGCCAACTATTCATCCCAAACTATAGGTTTCAGACAACAAACACCTATGAGGGACTAAGAATCCTAGCTCTGAAAAGTCCAAAAAGCAAACTACAAATCCCAAATCATAATTTTCTGACAGCACACACCTATGAAAGGCTAAGAAATCTAGCTCAGAAAAGTCAAAAATAGCAAACCACCCATCCCAAATCGTAGGTTTCAGACAACACATACCTATGAAAGACTAAGATATCTAGCTCAGAAAAGCCCGAAATAGTAATTTACATATCCCAAATCGTGAGTTTCAGACAACATTCACCTACGAAATACTAAGAAGCCTAGCTCATAAAATCCTGAAATAGCCAACTATTCATCCCAAACTATAGGTTTCAGACAACAAACACCTATGAGGGACTAAGAATCCTAGCTCTGAAAAGTCCAAAAAGCAAACTACAAATCCCAAATCATAATTTTCTGACCGCACACACCTATGAAAGGCTAAGAAACCTAGCTCAGAAAAGTCAAAATAGCAAACAACCCATCCCAAATCGTAGGTTTTGGACAACATATACCTATGAAAGACTAAGAAATCCAACTCAGAAAAGTCAAAAATAGCAACCCATACACCCCAAATCATAGGTCTCAGACAACACATATCAACAAAAGACGGGGCCCGGTGAGGGCCTTTGAGGGTCTGGGGGGCCCTTGAGGGCCGGGTGGTCCTTTGGGAGCTTTGGGGACCTTTGAGGACCGGGGGCTTCCTTCGGGGTCGGGGTAGGGGGATCGGAATCCTTTGGGGTTGGGGTAGAGGACCTCACGACACTGTTCAAATGGAACTTGTGTATTATAACGACCACAGAGTTTGAACCTCAAATCTTCTGCTAAAATTTCTTCAAAAATCATATTTTAAAATGTTTCTAACTGTTTCGCCCAAATAATTCTCTAAAATAATAATTTGTTC
>CM051258.1:68693970-69291470 GCA_027921565.1 Artemia sinica
CGTCAATTTTCAATGTGAGTACACTTTTCATTCTTTTATTTACCAAAAAAATAAAAATAAAAAAAAAACGTTTTACTAGTAAATTCAAATTTCAGGGGGGGGGGACTTAGCCCCCTCCCCTCCAACAATAGAAAATCTTAAGAATATAATGAGTATATTCGATAGAAACGGCAAAGAACGCTTTTTTCTATTATGTAAATAAAATCTCTCCTCCACAGCTATGTTTACAAGTTTTAATTGTTTTGAAAAACAGTTCTTTATCATTCAGAAACAAGCTTTTTCCAAACATGATGTATTTTTCCGGTTTGAATGAAAAGCTTGCGTGTTACAAAGAGAGTGACAGTTTCGGGGGTTAAATTTCACAGGCTCTTGGTATAAACGGGCTTTGTCTAATTCCGATGTCGCGGCTATACTTACAAGCAGTTTCTCAACATTTATGGTGACAATCCACGTCTAAACGACTTTCTAGTGCTAAATGATGAATGAGGCGCTGATTCCCCTATCCCTCCCCCTAATGATTTTAATAATAATTCTTTTGGGATTTCCTTGAAAAATGTCATTTTTTTCAGTGAAAAAATAGTGCCTTCATGATTCTGAGTAACTCATTCCACCCCCCTATTTTTGAGGGGGTGGTAACACACGGGTGACATTGTGACACTTTGATGGTGGTGCTCTCGTTCCGTTGATGTGCCCTCATTTTCGTTAATGTCACTTATTTACTATGGAAATTAAATCTCATACAGGCTTTTACTGAGGACATTAAATCTCGTATATGTGTTTACTAAGAACAAAATTTTTTTATCAATATTAAGGTTCTCTTTAGCCCTGTTTAAAGTTTTATGTTGTTTTTAAAAGGGAATTTCACCTGTTTTTATCATATTTGCATATTTTTGTTGGGGAAACACACTGAAAAGCCATATTAAGAGCTATATTTGTGAGTTTTTCACTGACAATTCCATTTTTTTAACCAAGCCTTGACCTTCCTAAGTGCATTTATACTGCGAAATGTCCCTAAGCTAACACAGCAAATGATAGAACCCCTACTATATTTGTGTTCCGATGTCGCGGCTATACTTACAAGCAGTTTCTCAACATTTTTGGTGACAATCCACGTATGAACGACTTTCTAGTGCTAAATGATGAATGAGGCGCTGATTCCCCTATCCCTCCCCCTAATGATTTTAATAATAATTCTTTTGGGATTTCCTTGAAAAACATCATTTTTTTTTATTTTCAGTGAAAAAATAATGCCTTCATGATCTACAAAAATAAACCGATGAAGAAAATAAAATTTTCGGTAATATTTAGCAGTAAGAAGAAGGAAGGTAAAGGAATTCATAATAGGAGCACCTTTAAGCCATTATATACATCACGCCTTAATGAGCAATAAACTTTTTGCCTTTAAACAAGAGGAGGAGGGCAAAATTTGACCTCTTAAGCATTTATCCAACAAAATGGAAAAAGGGGATTTTTTTTTTCATGCTAAATTTTGCCTTTCTTTTTAAGGAAGAGGATACGTGCAATTACCCCCCTTTGGAAAAGAAAGCAAGATGGAACTAAGCTACGTTAATGCAAGCCGCAAGGCCCTCTATCATCAAATTTGCTGGTAGAATTACACATGATCTGGCCCAGCCAACGACCACACAACTTTTAATGCCAGGGCCCTCTCACGCCAGTGTTAGCTCTACGCAAGCTGGAAGGAAATTGAAAAGAGAATGGGCTGCTTCTCATAATGCCTCAGCCCAGCCTACTCAAGATCGTGAGGTTGACCCCCCTCATACTTTGCCAGGGACTTCATGTGTAGAAGCCCAGTAAGAATTTGTAAGTATATATATAATTTTTTTTCTTTCCCTATTTTCAAAAATAAGGTAAATTTTCTCAAGCGCATAACTTTTGATGAGTAAAACTTAAATTTGTTTCTAAACTATTCTATAATAATCCTATTTCGTTTTCTTTCATTAACCAAATTAGCAATATATAAAAGAGTGCTTATAACACTGAAGTAGCTTATCATGCATTTCTAAAAAACCTTACCTCTAACTTCTCTTCTAAGCAAGATGTTTTCTAATGCAATAATCCAATATTCCTTTAAACAAACTAATTATATAAAAAAAATTCACTATTTCACAGTTGACAATCATTCTTAAACTGGTATATGTTTTTGCACTAAGCTTTTGCACATATCCGGCGCTTATCAAAATCTCCCATCAGTACACCTGAATTTTTAATCCGCCTGACAGGTATAGTTTGAATTTTAAGTGCGCCTTGCAAAGTGGGGTTTCTTATAACAGGATGTCTATCTCCGATAAGATATATTAACACAGGAAAAAAGGTTTTTTAATAATTTCCAAATATCTCATCACAGTGATGTCAAGAAACATTATTTGAGCGAACCCATTTTTGGTCATTTTATTTCGAGGAAACAGTTAGGGACATTTTAAAAGATGTTTTCAAGAAAGAATTTGAGGCTGTTCTATTTGAACAGTGTTGTGAAGTCCGATATCCCAATTCGAAAGGGCTTCGATCTTCCTACCCCGAAGGAAGTTCCCGGTTCCCAAGGGTCCTCCCAGGGGACTCTAAAAAGGACCATCCAGCATTTTAATTGCACTTTAATTGTTGATATGGATGGAGAAAAAAAAAAGTTCTTCTCTCTTACAATGATTTATTTAGTCCAGGTAAACTACGTCCACAAATTCAAACAAATCCGTTGCCAAAAGACATAGGAAAATTCGGATTGTCGAGAAAGCTACACCAACACCACCAACCGACGTATGGGCTTCGTGTCCATTAACCGAAGCTGAAGAGTAAGGGTTCATACAGCATATATATTTTTAACATGTTCAGTTGTCATTATGAAAGACATATGGCAATGTAACTTTTTTTTCTTCTTCTTTTAATTGTTCAGGTGGTGGGACAATGACTATGAAAAATTGACATAGTTTATTAACTTTATAAAAAAATAATGGTTATTTTACATAAAAAATTTTTTTTCTATAGATTAGTGATATAGCACCACCGCCACCATTGAGTGATGAAACACGTGAATTCACAGGACCAATTCTTTCACCACCAACGGAGTTCAGTGATGAACCTACCCTAGTTCCAGAGAATATGGAGTGGCATAGGGGTTTCCTCAATGATGTTTTTGGGGAAATGGCTAGCCTAGACGACTTAACCTGTGATGTTGACATGCTTAAGGATCCGGGGTGGGCAGATAGTTTTATGCGTGAGCATTTAGGTGATGTTACTAGTGCATCTGAACCGGGTCCTCATAACGAAATTCCATCACAGGACAATACAGGCTGGCTCGACCAATTGTCCCCAAACACCTTGGAATATGTACTAGGGGACTGCCTCATGCCATCTCCAACCAATGTTATTGAACAGACTGGGAGTGGTGGTGTTATTGACAATTTCCTGTCACCCTCCACCATTCCACTTAATGATATAGCTAGTACTAGTAGTAGTAATACAACAACAACAGTATCCCCTCTTCCAGATTTTTTTCGGTCCAACTCTGCCTTGCACCAGACATTGGTCTACAGCGCCAAATTCGGTGACCCCTTCAACTCTCTAATGTCGGGGGATATAATAACAGATCCCTCGGCCATTACACATTCATATTCTGATAAGATTCGAGCCATTCTTGAACAACAAATGAGGGTGTGGGGAGTGGGGGTCAGTTTAAAAGCATCAATAGCAATAAAAATATTTTTTTTTTAATGAAAGTGCGGGTGAGATGTATTCGAAATACTTGCACACAGAGATGTTGGCAATTCACCCGCATTTATCAAATTATGGGAGGTTTTTCTAAATTGGGCTAATAGTATTCAAAGTAAGAGGGAAAATTATAACGAGGGGGGTAGTGGATCTGTGGTTTTATTTATTGAAAGTTTAAATGTTAATATTTGTAGGTTTAAAAAGGATTTTATTGTAAGAGGTGGTGGTGGGGAGAGCGCTATAGTTTTAAAATATCATTCAGATTTAGAGGGGTGTAGGGGGATACAACGAATCTGTTTCGATACGAGGCTGCAGTGTTTCAAGTATGCATTTTTAATTGCAGCATACGGACCACTTCGAATAGATGCATCTAAGAAAAAGTTGGATAAAATGGCAGTTAATGGTAGGGAGGGTTCAAAGTTCCCCAAAGTAGATTTTAATTGTTTAAATGGTCAATTTCCCGTGACACTAAAAGGAATAGATATTTTTGAGCGGGCTAATGCACATTCAAAGATTGGTGTCACGGTGTTACAGTATGAAACAGAATTTGAAGAGGGTCAGCGTTCCAATAAGAAGGGTGTATTATTTCCAGTGCGGGCTCCTTCAATTGAATCAGTAGAACATTGGGTGTGGCTTCTATACACCCCACCCACAGACTCCGATTCAATTGGTAATTTCAATCCAATTACGGATATTAGTAGGGTTCTAAGTGAGGGTAAAAAGCGGAATGGTGTTTTTTATTACTGTCCAACATGTCTCTCAAGATTTCGCTCTGATTTAAAGTTAAAGCATCACATGAAACACTGTAATCGTCATGGATACCAGGCTGTGGAGACGGTAAGCGGAGATAGAGCGATCTTACGTTTTAAAAATTTTCAAAACACGCTCCTGCAGAGCAATAAGATCGCTTTGGACTGCGAGGCTAAGCTGACAGACGTGTGCAATCCGTCAAATTCAAATCGTGTTAAAATACATGAAACCATAGGGGTCTCTTACGCTCACGCGCAACGAGATTCCAATAATACCATGCAAGTTCTGGATGTAGTTGAGATGTTGAGTGACGGTGAAGACTGCATGCGCTCGGCATTGGTCAGTCTAATCAAAACAGCGAACGGTGCAATTTCGCGCCTTCGTTATACGAACTATCCTATGCTCCTATCACCAGATGACATAGTGGCCATTAAAAATCGTAAAATGTGTTGGGTTTGCAAGGGAGAATTTGATAATGGTGTTGGGAATGGGTGGAGGAGGAAGGTGATCGACCATGATCATTTGTGGCAGGAAATTACATCGGGAGGGAGTAACTTTAGAGGGGTAGCATACCAGTCATGCAATTTAAACGTTAGACAACAATATTTCGTACCTGTTTTTATACACAATTCCAATTACGACTTAAAGTTTGTTCTTCCGGCGTTGGCCCGCATTGCCAAGGGAGGAGTTGTAGATGATGCATGGATAGATGGTTCTTTTTCATATAATATCATACCCAAATCATCGGAGAAGCTACTGCTGCTAGAATTCATGTGGAAAACAGTTGACAAGGGTAACACGTGCCTGAATAAAATCCGTTTTTTAGACTCTTTCAGCTTCTTCCCCAAATCTTTAAGTCAATTGATTCAGGTGCAGAAAAGTGATAATTTTGATAGCTTCCCCCTCCTCAAACAGCGCTTCCCCGATGATGAAATGTATGATTTATTAACGTGTAAGGGTATATATCCATATGATTATTACAACTCTGGCTCGAGGCTAGATGAGGTGTCACTACCGCCCATTGAAGCTTTTTACAATTCTCTTACTGAGAGTGAGTGCACCACTAGCGACTACGAATTTGCTAAGAGGGTTTGGGCAAAGGGCGGATGTAAAAATGGGTGGGATTATTGTAAACTTTACTTGGCCAGTGACGTACTCACTCTTCTGGATATTGTGTGCAAAAATACGGATAAAATCTATGGGGAATTTGGGTTGGATTTAGGTTATTATTTTTCCACTCCCCATTTGGTGACGGACTTGATACTTAAAATCAGCAAAGAAGAAATAGGTCTGATCGCCGATGTGGATCAGCATCTGTTTGTAGAAAGAATAATGAGGGGTGGGTATGATTTTCACGGGGATCGTATCATGAAAACTGATCCGAGTGGACAGCACACCGATGAAAAGTCGACGCAGTTTTTTTGGATATGAATTCCCTTTACCCATCGGCAATGTCTCACTACTGTTTGCCGTGTGGCAATTATAAATGGCTTGACAACCCCTGTGCTTCGAATTTCCCCGACATTGCCAGTGTTGAGGAGAATGGGGCACAGGGGTGGTTTTTTGAAATTGACGGTGAAATACCTATGGAAATCCATGACTCGGTAAAAGACTTTGTTTTTCCGTGCATAAATAGACCGGTGGGTAGGGACTCTCTGAGCCCCTACAATTTATCTTTAGTAGAGGACGGGAGTATGCACTGGGTACCTTCAAAACAAAAACTAATTGCCGACCTCAACCCGAAACAGAATATCGTTTTTCATCACGTGCTATTGAAATGGATGGTGTCCAATGGTTTCAAGGTCACAAAGATTCATAGAGCCTTCCAATTTGATCAAAATTCTTACATGAAAACGTTTATTGACACCTTTGTCAGTAAGCGTTCAAAAGCGAAAACGAAAGTTGAAAAAGAAGTCTATAAACTCATTTTGAACTCAGCTTTCGGTAAAATGTGCGAGAGCGTACGACACAGAAGTCGATGTGACATTGTAACCAACCCCAGAGATTGTGCTCGAATCATTGCGGATCCAAACTTCACATCGTTCACAATCATAGACTCTAATATGGTGCTCCTACATCGCAAGAAAAGAAACATTGTATTAAATGAAAATATTGCAGGCGGAAGTGCAATAACTGAAATATCCAAGAAACTCATGTTGTCATTTTATTATAATGTATGCAAGGTACAGTGGCCGATTGAGGGACAAGTTCAAGTGTACTACGGGGACACTGATTCACTCCTGTTAAAAGTCAAAACTGAAAATCTATTGAATGATTTGGAAAATAGCGAGTACATTAGCTCACGAATGGACTACACTAACTGGGACGAATCCCTCTGCCCAGAGCTAGTGAAACGCCAGGCCTCAAATCAATTGTTAATGCTAAAATCTGAAACAGGTAGCGATCTGATATCCAGTGGTGTGTTTCCTGGTCCGAAGGTATACTGTGTGGAAACGCACGGCAAGGATATCAAACAAGTTTGCAAGGGGGTACCTAAACACTTTGTAAAAAATAATTTCGATATGAGTGTGTATAGAAAATGTGTGGAACGTAGTTTAGTGCCAAGGGCGAAAGTCATGGCGATTCACTCTTTACAATTTAAAAACTACACAGTTAGAGTTGAGAAAAACGCCATGTCTGCCATATCGGACAAAGTCTATGTACTTGAGGATGGTGTGAAGGTACTACCACACGGTCATTATTTAATTTCAGACCGAGTTGAATGTATAGAGTACAGAAAACAACTCGGTCGAGAAAAATTAACTTAAATTCATTAAAAAAGTATAAATTGGGTGGCAGGTTTTTTTTGGGTAATTAGGTGTTTTTTAAATTCTTTTTTTCTTGATCACAAACAATTTACAATGTGTGTGTGTGTGTGTGTGTGTGTGTGTGTGTGTGCAAGGCAGATCAATTTCCAGTATTTAATGCCAGCCCCGGCCCGCCGCAGCGGGCCCCCACCCCCGGTTCTTCCCGGCCCGCCCGCGGCCGCCGCAGCGGCCGCCCCCGGGGGGGGAGGGGGACCCCAAAATTTAAAATGCTGTAAATAAAAGTGTATGATATTATTTCAAGTGCTTTATTCAATAAATGTTGTATTTTTTTATAAATAAACAAAAAAAATGTATTTATTTAAGTGTTTTTTTTTTCTAGTGGTTATGTAAATGTTGTATTTTTATTATAAATAAATTAAAAAAGTGTATTTTTTTTCATGTTTAATGTGCCTTTTTCAATGTAGTATTTTTTTTTAAAAGTATTGTTACTTTTTTATGTTTAATAAAAGAAAATATTATTCTTTATTCGTCTTCTTCTCATTATTATTATTATTCTTGAACGGAGTAGTAATAGGGAAATTATTTAGTCAGTAGACAGTCATAGTCTACAGTTAGTTGTCTAGGTGAACTGTTGAAGGGAATATGTATCAATTTAAAACACCATTCAGATCGTTTCTGTGTGGACCGTCAATGTCGGGCAAAACAATACTCTTAACTAAAATAATTAAAAATTGCGATAAAATGTTTGTGGTAAAGCCGAAAAAAATCGACTATTGTTACAGTATTTGGCAGGAGTCATATGATAAAATAAAAGCAATTGCCACGACGGGGTTGGTGCAGATACAATTCATACAGGGACTTGATGTTTTCAGCATTATTGAACCAAACTCTTGGTTGATCATTGATGATCTGGCTGAATCTATTGAACAATGGTCCCAGGAAATGCTACAACTGTTCACTGTTCGCTCTCATCATGAACAGATTTTCGTTACTCTGGTTCTACACAATCTCTTTCATCAGAGCAAATGTATGTGAACACTTGCATTGAACTGCACCTACTATATCATCTACAGAGTTGTTCGTGATTCTAGCTCGCTAATTACTCTCAATAAACAAATCTATCCAGGAGCCCCCAAATTTCTGCTCTCAGAATATAATCAGGCAACTAATAAACCCTACGGCTACATCCTATTGGATCTTAATCAAAATACACCCGAGGATGTGCGTGTAGTCACAGATATTTTTGACAATGAAATTACAGTATATCTCCCCGTGAACACTAAAAAGACCTATTAGTTGCTATCATGACACTGAAGAAACTACATGAAAATAGACATTTGTTTTCAGTTCTAAGCACTTCAAAACCTCCGCTTAGGAAAGCAATACTCAAACACGGTATTGACAATGATTTCATTAATCTAATATCCAAACTTTGTTTAAATTTGATCGAGGGTAATGTTCAACTGCCAGAAGTAGTTAAGCAACAGGCAAAGCAACATCGTTGCATTTTACATACATTGGCCTCTAAAAAGAAAGGAAAGAATTTTAAAAGGAAACGACTTCTTCAGGTGGGCTGTAGCTTTTTCACACTTTTACTGCCAATAATTGCAGGACTTGTAAACAGTTTTCTGTAGAAAGAGAATGGCAAAACCCTATTAATTGACTCCAATAGAACTCGCTCTCTCACCCGTTGAACACTTTGAGAACAATCTGAGTAAATTCCTTGACAATGAAAATATTGAGGATGATAAAAAACTGCTTTTACTTCAAGATTCACTTCGCCGAGTGGACAAACACAAGTCCTATCGGTCGAAGCCCACTGCTGCTGCTGCTGATTCCAAAAAAGAATCATCTCCTCAAGAGTCTACTGCTGGAACACAATTAAAGAAGGAGGAATTGGATTCAGTTGTATTGAAAATTGGAAATCTAATGCCCCACTCATATCTTGAACAAAGTAAACGACTCCTAGCCTATCTCTTGGAAAGTGGTCAAGATCACATTCAAGTTGAGAGCAATGGGAAAGGGATTATAATTCAGGGCAAGAGCTATAATCCACTTGATTTAATCTATGACATGGTTACAAATCGTAAAGGACTATTATCGTTTGACACTCATCTATACAACTTTCTAAATACATTAAACTTCCCCAAAAGTCTTATTGGCAATAGACAAATTCTAAAAAAATTAGATGAACATGCATCATCATCATCATCATCAACAGCATTGACACCATCAAAATATGAACTTGAAGAAGAAGAAGATTTTAAATCAATTTTGGAAAATACTAGCACACCGCTGATAGCTAGACAAAAGCGAAGACGTATCAAGTCAACGACACCACCACCACCAACAGCCAGTATACAAAAGGGTAGCGGACGTTACACAGTGTGTTTACGTTCAAAATGGTTGAAGTTCTGAAAGGTGTTTATGAAAATATTGGTGAGGCGGGGAGTTTAAGTTCCCCCACCACTCTTTCCAAAGTCACTGGTGTTCACACTAAAAGTGTACAAGACTATCTACAAAATGAATCAAGTTACACTCTGCATAGAAATCATAGACTTCGTGCCAATCAATATCGAAAAATTAAAGCCTTTTACCCATTGCATATAATGCAAGCAGATCTCCTGACTCTAGATGAGCTTCAAAGACGTCACAATACACCGTACAAGTACATTCTACTTGCAATCAGTGTTTATAGTCGTTATGCATATGCAATTCCATTGCGATCAAAGAGAGGTGTTGAAGTTGCTCAGGCCATTGAAAGTATTCTCGAACAGGATTCATATAAAAAAATTCAAACGGATCGCGGTAGTGAATTTGTTAATCCCCATGTTGCAAAAGTACTAGAGATATATAGTACACTGCTCAATCATAGTCACAGTCCTATAAAGGCTGCAATGGCCGAACGATTGATAAGAACTATTCGACTTTTAATTTCAAGATATTGTACATTGAAAAATACACCGGCTTTTATTCATGATCTTGATAAAATAATGTTGATTTATAATCAAAGACCTCATCGATCATTGTCCAACTCTACGCCAACGGAAGTTCATCATTCTGATCATGATACAATTGATACCTTTCTTAAACAGTATTCCAATGAATCGGTTGTCAAGAAGAAGAAGAGTAAATTCAATGTTGGTGATACCGTTCGAATTAATAGAACAACTAATGTTTTTGAAAAGGGGAATTACTTGTGGTCCACCGAACTTTTTAAAGTGGCAAAAATCCTAGATACTAAACCCATATTTTATCGCCTGCGTGATACCAAAGATGAAGAGATTCTCGGCGGCTTTTATGACTATGAACTACAAAAAGTTAAAAATGCTAGTGAAATCTATCAAATTGAAAAGATATTAAAGACACGTACTCGCAGGGGTAAGAAACAGTTACTTGTTCGGTGGCTAGGATACAACTCTTATTTTGATTCTTGGATCGGTGTTGAAGATATTGACAATGCCCCATGATTTCTATGTAACATTCATGTCCAACGTTTCAGATCCTCTCTACAATGACTTGAATACGACAAGTGATTTTTGGACACAACTCTCCCCCGCCATCAAATTTGACGGTGCATATGAAGTGGCTCTTGTCGACTGTATTCTCAAAAATACCTATGACATCCTGAGAAAGGATCGTGTGTATGATATAAAAGTTATATCATTCGATTGGATTATGAATGGGTTGGGCTATGTCGTCTATGAATGGGTTGAAGCACTTAAATCTAGTGACTATCCACATGTCAGATTGAAATATATTGAATATGATAATATGGGGGATTTGTGTCGTACAATCAATAGAAAAATCTCATATCGCAGGAATGGTACATTCCATTTTAATTATTCATTGGAACATGATAGGATTTACATTAGCTCACCTGTTGACACTGAAACAATTATTCTCAATGATAATCTGAGAGATGTTCTTGGCTTTAAACAGAATATGATCAATGGGAAAAATGCTGGCACCTTTTACGGGATGGATCAAATTATTTTTGCTGATTATCCACCTGGTTTTGCCTCGGACTCTTGCATATTTCTCTATGCATCCTTTGTGGAAACGTCGAGAGTCGGTAATTCAAATGTCCCCCTCCTACGTGTTCTTGAACGAAAAACAACTCATGAACTTGTTCATCACTATAATATAAAGAATCTTCAGTATGTTCCTGTAAACACTTCATATTTGGAACTCTGTCAGTTAACACTAAGAAGTGAATTGGGTGATCCTCTAGCAATAACAAAAGGCTTAGCAGTGACTACATGTCATTTTCGACCCATTGTCAACGACAGCACAATCACCTAAAATGAACAATAGGAGAATTCCATTTGTCTGTCCCGATATCGATTGCTATGTTGGTGCTTTGAGTCCACGTCAAATAGGCAATGGATTGGACTACTACAAGGGGCGTACTACAATGTCTGGCTATGGTCTTGGTAGCTGGTTTGCTAGGCTATTTGGTTCTGCACTACCCCTTGCTAGAAAATATCTTGTACCTGCTGCATCAAATTTTGCTGCCTTCACACTACAGGACTGGGGGTCGGGCAAGAATTTCAAGGAGAGTGTCAAGGAAAATATTAGATCTTCAGCAAGAGCCGTTGGTGAGCAACTAAAATCTCGACAAAATGGGGAGGGATTGAAAAGGATGCGTTCGCGTCATTCACTCATCAGTCTCCACCCAGGCAGGAAGCAAAGGACATCAACAAGGACTTTGAGGAATAAAACAAGGAAGACCAATAAGCAGAAGAAGAAGAAAAAAAAATATTGTTAGATCAAAGAAGGATTTCTTCTCTTAAGATGACTTATCTCCCCCACAAGGAATAATATCCATCAATTAGTTCCTCATTGAATCTATTCAATGCTGAAAATGTTGATGTCAGTGTCAAGTATGGCTACTATGAACAATTTCACCCCCAACAACCCCTCTCGGAAAATATACACTTTCAAATATTTTCCAATGAAGACTATTTCATTGATTTGTCGTCAACATTTATTGATTTAAATGTTGTGGTGAAGAAAAGTCAGATAATACAACTCCAAATGCCGGTGAGCGATGGTCTCTCCTATGAAAACTGTATTCTACACAACCTATTCAAACAAATTAATGTATTTATTAATGGAACATTGGTGAGCACTAGCAATAATTTATCAAACTATGCAAGCTACGTACAATTTATGATGATGACGCCAAAGGCATACAAGGAGTTGAGAGGACAATCATTGGGCTATGAATATCGATCAGGTGTTGATACTGACGGTGAGTTGACTACTGCAGTGACCCAGGAGTATCATCTAGTTGGAAAATTAAATCATGAGATATTCAATATATCCCAATGGCTACCCCCCAATGTCAAGATTGACATAAAGCTACAGATGGCCCCATCGAATTTCATTTTGAGAAAAACACTTCCTGCAGCACCTAATGCAAATGTCATTATCACATCGGCAATTCTCCACGTCCGAAAACAACAAGTTATGAGCTCTGTTGCATTGGCAGTGGAAAAGCTAAGAGCCAATGGTAACAACATTAAACTTCTTGTTCCCCATACGGTCACCAATCAACGTCACATTGCCACCGGCTCTCGTAGCTATAGCGATTCATCATTTATCAATGGAGAAATCCCATCAAAATTGGCTTTGGCCTTTGTGAAGAGTGGTAGTGCCGTTGGATCCTGGACTGAATCCCCCCACGATTTTAATTTTTTCGGTCTATCTAGCCTCGTGTGCAAAAAGAATGGTATTCCACAGTACACTCTATCATTCGACAAAAAATCCTATAGAACTCTGTACGAGTTGACCATGCAATCCCTAGATCATGACTCTCAACTATTTGAAAATGGAATAACCGATTCAATGTTTTCAAAAAATCATGGGGTTATTGTTTTGGACTTGTCTGGCACACAGAATATGAGCATAGTACGAACAGGGAATGTACGTTTAGAGTGTACATTTGCCAATGCTCTGACTGAGAGTATCACGCTAATATCACTAAGTCAATTTGAAACCTATTGGGAAATCACACCCGACGGCAGTGTTCTACTAGACCTAGCACCATGAACACAAACCAAATAATCAACGTATTTAGTATGGATCCATACATGTC
Organism: Artemia sinica; assembly: GCA_027921565.1. Lineage (NCBI taxonomy): Eukaryota > Metazoa > Arthropoda > Branchiopoda > Anostraca > Artemiidae > Artemia > Artemia sinica. The sequence continues at coordinate 68,707,312 of CM051258.1, forward strand.
CCAGTACAAGTCCTATTGCATACCTTCGGACTTCATTGAAAAAATTCCAAGTGTTAACAATACCCTAATCATTGTTAATAGCATTCCATCGACTTTGAAGACTGGTCATTGGCTATGCATCTTTCAAACAGCGAAGAATATTGAATTTTTTGATCCTCTTGGTCTATCGTATAAATTCTACGCTCCATACATCAGCAACTTTATTGAAAGCAGGGGGAAAACCATTATTCAAAATCAACGAAGAGTACAGGATTTAACGACTAAGACAAGTGGCTTTCATGCACTACTCTTTTTCATGTTCAGATGTCGTGGCTACACCTACAAGCAGTTTCTCAACATCTACGTTGACTTACCTCAATCGAACGACTTTCTAGTGGAGAATATACTTACAAGTGTATTTAATATTGATTTTAGTGCCCTAAGAATAAAATGTTCTAAAGATGAATGTGAAATTGTTTATTAATAAAAAAAATTTATATACATGATAAAACGACTTTTCTACTCTTTAGATTTCATCCACTACTAGGTATTTGTCGACAACAACTAGTGCAGGTAGATTATCTGAATTCACAGTGTACTGATCCTGATGTACTGCAATGTCAGGGTCACATTTCCTACAGTAGAGTGTGACTTCACTCTTGTCATATCTCTTTGTATAGTCAATGATACTATTCTAATTCATTCTATAGAATTCACATGTTTCAATTTGCTTATTTGAAGCAATTTCACAAACAGTGTCCTCAAGTGTCGAATCACATTCCGTCACAGCCAAATAAAAATCAGTGGGCTTATAATCATAACACCCAGTGTCTTCACAACGATGACGTAGAAACCATATTCTTTTGTTGTTCCAACAGTTGAATCGTTGACCCGGTTCCTCCTCCCAGAACAATATAAAACCACGATGATACCAATCTCGTAGCAATAAACTAAAATCACGGTTAGGATTCTTTCCAATCATTCCGGGATATGTATTCTCCCACTGATTACATTTATCATAGTGACAATTGGAGCATAGGTGGCCTCTAGGATGAGGGTCACACACCTCTTCAAGACAGGAATTACAACCTTTAATTTGTACTGCATATCCTCTATGCAATTTACACGGGTTGCATAATCTACACTTTTTATCATACTCCTCAATCATTGTGCAATTCTCACATGATGATGACCAGCTGCCCAGCGAGTACATACATAACGGACATGTATGGAACATTTTGTCATGTGTTGACACTCCCACTACCACAATGAAACTGAGCTAGCAACAACAAAAATTGTCTGAGATAGAGAGAGAGAGAGGAGTAAATCATCCTTGAGCACCATCTTTCTCATGAAAAAAGTCCGAAATTTCAAAACTAATGTTTAAAAGCATATCCACAATATCATTTTGCCGTGTCGTCATCAATATATCAATAAATTGTGTAAATGCATTTGGACCACGACGTAGAAGCTTCATACAATAGTCTAATGATGGAGAATCAGTTTTCATTATATCAACAAGCATTCCCCGAGAAAATATCTTCCTTTGAATAGACAACTCTAGAAAATCATCATCTAGAATCAAACGTTTTTCCATAAGAACTAGATTCCTCATGACTCGCTCTTTCTCGAATCTATCCATTTTTTTAGAGTCCTAACTCTCTCACAACCAACTTCAGATTAACCAGAATTTCTTTTTGTACTCTAGAAAATATACGCTAGTCTACTATAGAAAGAAAAAAAAAATACCATCGATTTAGAAACATTTTTATTGAACATAATTACAATAATAATATTCACTGATGCATTTTGTTCTCATCAATATATTTCGATAGGACATCTAATGCTGACCGAAGTTTATTTATATGGAGAATATTCACTTTTCCAGCAAAACATAGTTGCTCCTCCTGCTTAAACTTGCTTAATGATATCACGTATCTAGCATACATACTATCCCATTCAAGGCATAGTCTACAGCCAGCGGTTATTTCCACAGCTACATTGGGTACTCGTATATCGTTGCTGCTGCTGCTGTCGGTTCTATCATTAATCTCCAATAATGTAAATGCACCACTCATTTTTTCTCCACTAATATCCTCTCAAATAAACTATTCTCTCTCTGAATTCAATTCTCTTACTAATATGAACTACAATGAAAATTACTCCTTATATTTGAATCCAACTACTAATCAAGTTAGTGTGACCGCCGCTCTCTCTCTGTTTGACCCCAAAAAATGAGTGTCACATTAGAAAACCCGTTTGGTAGGGCAAGTACCGTTCGTAGTAATAGGCGACTGACCCTGGCAAGTCAATGTACCGGTTAAACTGCACACATATCCATGTGTAATTCAATGTAAATTTTAAAGTGCGTACACCCTTACTACTTTAGTCGTGTGGGGATTCAAGTGCAAGGGTAATTAGTTGCACAGGGGCTCAGTTTCGCGGGGATTCAGTTGCATTGTGAATCGATTGCACGGGGAAGTTCTGTTACAGGGGTTTAGCTGTTTAGGGTTCAGTTACACAAGAGTTCAGTTAAACGCACACCTTTTCTAAAGCCTAAATTTCTCTATATTCTTGGTGTTCTTCTTTAAAATCGGTGCTAAGGCTGGGAGGGGAGAGGGGCAGTACTGTCTTAGTATGACAAAGAGTTGATTCAGGTCACGTTTGATGAAATTATGTACAGGGAGGTATAGTTTTGCATCAGCTATTATAAAAGAGTGTTCTCAGCATGTCCTGAGAGCTATAACTTAATACTCTCAGCCTTTCTCAAGATATTCTCGATGCACCATTTTGAAAAAATTGATGCAACTATTATCTTTTGATTTAGATAAACAATCCCCTCAAAATTCCTCAAATTTTTACCTTAATACACCTTATCTTTTCAAATACGCTCATAATCAAACATTCTTCCTTTCCCTAATGATAAATCATGTTATTAAAAAGGATTAATTCTGTAAATTACAATCCATGTCTTTGGGGCTTGGGAGGATATTAAATCCCCTGTGGCACAGCTACTAGACCTTTTACCTATTTTGAAAAAAAATACTTTCCAAATTATTAATCAGTGTTGAGACTTGTGGGCATTTAAGAAAGGCAAAGGAAGGGTCCTGTAGCCCTAAAATCATTTTACAGCATCACCTGCAAGTTTCAACTTAATATTCTCAGTTATTCTTAAGATATTGTATATCCACCTTTTTGATAAACTCGATGTACATAGTGGGAGCCCACGTTTAGGCCCCCCTTCCTTCTGGAAAACACCCCTCCCACCGGAAAATACACATCCAGAAAATGGCCCCCGTGTAAAATACACCTTCGCGGAAAATACCCCCTACGGCTGGTAGGTCTCCGATCTTTTTCGACTTATAACAAAAATTCTTGAAATTTTTACTTTCATAATAATAGCTTAGACCAGAAACATTCTCAGAAATCAAGATGGAAACATTCCCAGAAATCAAATATAAATTTCACATCTTTGATGCACTTTTTAAAGTTCTATGCCCCCCCCCCAAAAAAGTTCTGGATACAACCCTGGGGATTATCCATTAATTTATACCTCCCCATGGCTTTCCCTCAGAACTCATTCTGTATTTATCTGAAGGATCAATGAGAGTTTGGATGTTTGGGCAATAAAATGCAACTTTTTAGTTGTCTCCCACCCTCTCTAACTAGCAAAATGTTTTAAAGTCTAAACAAATTTCGCTGTATTTAAATCCTTGTTGCTTTACAATTCAAAACATTTATATATAAGGCCTTTAAACCCCTACAATGGGGTTTTCTGATTGTTTTGTAGTTATGTAGGGAAGGAAGTACCTAAAGGGTGCTTTTTTGGTGTGCCCCTTTTAAAGTTTAAAGCGAATTTTAAAGTTTCTTGTCCCCTGCCCCTTCGAAAATCCCCTCCCACACGAAAGTCCTGGTTGCCACCCTGGGGATTATATACCCATTCCTACATCCAATCTCCCCTTTTCTGTCCCTAGAACTAATTTTGTATTTATCTAAATGCTCAATGAGAGTCGGGATGTCTTGGCATTAAAATATATTCTTTGATCTCCCTCCTTCTAACTACAAAATAATCAGAAAGCCCCATCTTAATGATTTAAAAGAGTTCTAGTCCTTTTTTGTAAGTCAAAAGTGATCGGAAAAAAACCAGTCACACGGGGAGGGGGCTCTTTCTGGGGGATTATGTACCAGAAGGGGGGGGGGGGTATTTTCCGGGTAAGGGTATTTTGGGTCGGTTGTTTTTGTGGGTAAACGCCTAGACCCGGATAAATTATATGATTTACAATCCTTGCTCCGGGGTTATGGGTTGATGCATTCCTGGAGGCATTGTTATTAGACCTAATGATTTATTTGAAAAAAATTACAATTAAAAAATGTTGACTATTTTCAAATAGAAGGGGCATTTAAAAAGATAGAGAGCAGTGGGGTTCTGGCTGTCCTCTAGTCTCTCTTCAACTAGATATTCCAGGAGAATTATCCAGGAATATTTACGGTGTCTTTGGATTTCTGGAAAAAGTTTTCTTCGGAAGGGCGAATTTCTGGAGTTATCGAGAAAACGACTAGAAAATAAAGTATCTTTCAAATGAAACTATGACCAGGAGACTTATTCACGCTGAATCGTTCACAAGATTTTTTTTTGTGGGGGGGTTCAGTGAGGATGGAATTGTTTTAATAGAATATTAAAGAGGGGGGGGGGGGTATATTTTATTTGGGAGGAATTTTCAACAGAGGAGTTTCTTGTCCGTGATGGGTAGGGGTGAATTTTTCATGGAGGGTAAGTCAGGCTTACCAGCATTATTTGAAAAACAATCAGAAAAAAGTCTTTTCACTGAAAGTAAGGACCAGCCCAAAACTCACAACGAAAAGAAATTATTCTGTATAAGAGCTGCGCTCTCCTCAATACCTTGCTCTTTGCGCTAAAGTTTGACTGTTTTTCTTAATTTTCTTAAGAATGGCTACTGAAACACAAGTAGAGAGGTATCTTATACTCGTGACAGCACACCATATATGGGCATAGAGTCCCTAGGGAGATGGTTTTTGTCAGTGAGAATAAAAAAAACACGATTTTTCTCACTTGAAAAACAGGAATTTTCTCACTTTGATGGATGTTCTTATGGTTTTTGTCAGTGAGAATGAAAAAACAGGAACTTTCTCACATTTATGTCTGTTTTATGGTTTTTGTCAGTGAGAATGGAAAAACAATATTTTTCTCACTTTCATGGATTATTGAGTGATTAATCAAATTGTTTCCGGGGAAGTTAATTAATGTCTGACAGATGACGTCAAGTTAATTAATGTCTTTGATGTATTTCCAAAGAGAATTGTTTCCGGGGCAAAGTTTAGATCACACGTGACAGATGATGTCATGATTGATTGATTTGACACGTAAGGGGAATTAATTTGTTGTTTCTAAGGGGAATTATTGATTCTCGAAAGGGGAATTAATTTGTTGTTTCTAAAGAGAATTGTTTCCGCGCGAATGTCTATTAATGTCTTTGGAGTTCTACCAAGAGAATTGTTTCCGAGTGAATGTTTTGATCTTATCAATGAAGAGATTAATTCACGAAAGGGTTTCCAAATAATTTGAAATGTGTCGGCGCAGAGATGCCAAAACAAGAGGAACACGCTGAAATTACGTTTAGGGATTATTTGGGCGAAAGCGTTTTAGACATTTTATGGAATTATTTCGGCGAAACAGTTAGAGACATTTTAAAGGATGATTTAAGAGATGATTTTAGAAGAGGATTTGAGGGTGAAACTCTGTGGTCGTTATAATACACAAGTTCCATTTGAACAGTGTCGTGAGGTCCCCTACCCCAACCCCAAAGGGTTCCGATCCCCCCAACCCAACCCCGAAGGAAGCCCAGGTCCTCAAAGGTTCTCCGGGCCCCCAAAGGGCCCCCGGCACCCCAAAGGCTCCTGAGCCCCCATTATAATACTTTTTTAAGGCTTTATTATATCTTTTCAGAACAAATTATTATTTTAGGGAATTATTTCGGCGAAACAGTTAGACATTTTAAAATATGATTTTTGAAGAGATTTTAGAAAAGGATTTGAGGGTCAAACTCTGTGGTCGTTATAATACACAAGTTCCATTTGAACAGTGTCGTGAGGTCCTCTACCCCAACCCCAAAGGGTTCCGATCCCCCTACTCCAACCCCGAAGGAAGGCCCCGGTCCTCAAAGGTCCCCCAAGCTCCCAAAGGACCACCCGGCCCTCAAGGCCCCCCCCCTCAGACCCTCAAAGGCCCTCCCCGGGCCCCGTCTTTCGTTGATGTGTGTTGTCTGAAACCTATGATTTGGGGTGTATGGGTTGCTATTTTTGACTTTTCTGAGTTGGATTTCTTAGTCTTTCATAGGTATGTGTTGTCTGAAACCTATGATTTGGGATGGGTGGTTTGCTATTTTTGACTTTTCTGAGCAAAGGTTTCTTAGTATTTCATAGGTTTGTGTTGTCTGAAACTTATGATTTGAGGTGTGTAATTTGCTATTTCCGAATTTTCCTAACCAGATTTCTTAGTCATTGGTAGGTGTGTGGTGTCTGAAACCTATGATTTGGGATGTGTGGGTTGCTATTTTTGACTTTTCTGAGCTAGGTTTCTTAGCCTTTCATAGGTGTGTGCGGTCAGAAAATTATGATTTGAGATTTGTAGTTTGCTTTTTGGACTTTTCAGAGCTAGGATTCTTAGTCCCTCATAGGTGTGTGTTGTCTGAAACCTATAGTTTGGGATGAATAGTTGGCTATTTCAGGCTTTTATGAGCTAGGCTTCTTAGTATTTCGTAGGTGAATGTTGTCTGAAACTTACGATTTGGGATATGTAAATTACTATTTCGGGCTTTTCTGAGCTACATATCTTAGTCTTTCGTTGATGTGTGTTGTCTGAAACGTATGATTTGGGATGGGTGGATTGCTATTTTTGACTTTTCTGAGCTGGATTTCTTAGCCGTTCATATGCGAGTGTTGTCTGAAACCTATGATTTGGGATGATTAATTTGCTATTTCCGGCTTTTCTGAGCTAGATTTCTTAGCCTTTCATAGGTGTGTGTTGTCAGAAAATTATGATTTAGGATGTGTAGTTTGCTATTTGGACTTTTCAGAGCTAGGATTCTTAGTCCCTCATAGGTATTTGTTGTCTGAAACCTATAGTTTGGGATGAGTAGTTTGCTATTTCAGGCTTTTATGAGCTAGGCTTCCTAGTATTTCGTAGGTGAATGTTGTCTGAAACTTATGATTTGAGGTGCGTAATTTGCTATTTCCGACTTTTCATAACCAGATTTCTTAGTCTTTCGTTGGTGTGTGTTGTCTGAAACCTATGATTTGGGATGTGTGGTTTGCTATTTTTGACTTTTCTGAGCTGGATTTCTTAGCCTTTCATAGGTGTGTGTTGACTGAAACCTATAGTTTAGGATGAGTGGTTTGCTCTTTTTGACTTTTCTGAGCCAGATTTCTTAGCCTTTCATAGGTGTGTGTTGTCTGAAACTTAAGATTTGAGGTGTGTAATTTGCTAGTTGGACTTTTCAGAGCTAGGATTCTTAGTCTCTCATAGCTGTGTGTTGACTGAAACCTATAGTTTAGGATGAGTGGTTTGCTCTTTTTGACTTTTCTGAGCCAGATTTCTTAGCCTTTCATAGGTGTGTGTTGTCTGAAACTTATGATTTGAGGTGTTTAATTTGCTAGTTGGACTTTTCAGAGCTAGGATTCTTAGTTTCTCATAAGCGTTTGTTGTCTGAAACTTCTAGTTTGGGATGAATAGTTTGCTATTTCAGGCTTTTCTGAGCTAAGATTTCCTAGTATTTCGTAGGTGAATGTTGCCTGAAACTTATGATTTGGGATATGTAAATTACTATTTTGGCTTTTTCTAAGCTAGATTTCTTAGTCTTTCGTTGGTGTGTGTTGTCTGAAACCTATGATTTGGGATGGGTGGATTGCTATTTTTGACTTTTCTGAGTTGGTTTTCTTAGCCTTTCATAGGTGTGTGTTGTCTGAAACCTATGAATTGGGATGGTTAATTTGCTATTTTTGACTTTTCAGAGCTAGGATTCTTAGTCCCTCATAGGTGTTTGTTGTCTGAAACCTATAGTTTGGGATGAGTAGTTTGCTATTTCAGGCTTTTCTGAGCTAAGGTTTCTTAGTATTTCATAGGTGTGTGCTGCCTGAAACTTATGATTTGAGGTGTGTAATTTGCTATTTCCGACTTTTCATAACCAGATTACTTATTCATTGCTAGGTGTGTGGTGTATGAAACCTATGATTTGGGATGTATGGGTTGCTATTTTTGACCTTTCTGAGCTAGGTTTCTTAGCCTTTCATAGGTGTGTGCTGTCAGAAAATTATGATTTGGGATTTGTAGTTTGCTTGTTGGACTTTTCAGAGCTAGGATTCTTAGTCCCTCATAGGTGTTTATTGTCTGAAACCTATAGTTTGGGATGAAAAGTTGGCTATTTCAGGCTTTTATGAGCTAGGCTTCTTAATATTTCGTAGGTGAATGTTGTCTGAAACTTACGATTTGGGATATGTAAATTACTATTTTGGGCCTTTCTGAGCTAGATATCTTAGTCTTTCGTTGATGTGTGTTGTCTGAAACCTATGATTTGGGTTGGGTGGATTGCTATTTTTGACTTTTCTGAGCTGGATTTCTTAGCCGTTCATAGGTGAGTGTTGTCTGAAACTTATGATTTGGGATGGTTAATTTGCTATTTCCGGCTTTTCTGAGCTAGATTTCTTAGCCTTTCATAGGTGTGTGTTGTCAGAAAATTATGATTTGGGATGTGTAGTTTGCTATTAGGACTTTTCAGGGCTAGGATTCTTAGTCCATCATAGGTATTTGTTGTCTGAAACCTAAAGTTTGGGATGAGTAGTTTGCTATTTCAGGCTTTTATGAGCTAGGTTTCTTAGCCTTTCGTAGGTGTGTGTTGACTGAAACTTATGATTGGAGGTGCGTAATTTGCTATTTCCGACTTTTCATAACCAGATTTCTTAGTCTTTCGTTGGTGTGTGTTGTCTGAAACCTATGATTTTGGATGTGTGGCTTGCTTTTTTTGACTTTTCAGAGCTGGATTTCTTAGTCTTTCATAGGTGTGTGTTGACTGAAACCTATAGTTTAGGATGAGTGGTTTGCTATTTTGACTTTTCTGAGCTAGGTTTCTTAGCCTTTCATAGGTGCGTGTAGTCTGAAACTTATGATTTGAGGTGTGTAATTTGCTAGTTGGACTTTTCAGAGCTAGGATTCTTCGTCTCTCATAGGCATTTGTTTTCTGAAAATTCTAGTTTGGGATGAATAGTTATCTATTTCAGGCTTTTCTGAGCTAAGGTTTCCTAGTATTTCGTAGGTGAATGTTGTCTGAAACTTATGATTTGGGATATGTAAATTACTATTTCGGCTTTTCTAAGCTAGATTTCTTAGTCTTTCGTTGGTGTCTGTTGTCTGAAACCTATGATTTGGGATGGGTGGATTGCTATTTTTGACTTTTCTGAGCTGGATTTCTTAGCCTTTCATAGGTGTGTGTTGTCTGAAACCTATGATTTGGGATGGTTAATTTGCTATTTTTGACTTTTCTGAGCTAGTTTTCTTAGCCATTCATAGGTGTGTGTTGTCAGAAAATTATGATTTGGGATGTGTAGTTTGCTATTTGGACTTTTCAGAGCTAGGATTGTTAGACCATCATAGGTATTTGTTGTCTGAAACCTACAGTTTGGGATGAGTAGTTTGCTATTTCAGGCTTTTCTGAGCTAAGGTTTCTTAGTATTTCGTAGGTGTGTGTTGTCTGAAACTTATGATTTGAGGTGTGTAATTTGCTATTTCCGACTTTTCATAGCCAGATTTCATAGTCTTTCGTAGGTGTGTGTTGTCTGAAACCTATGATTTGGGATGTGTGGGTTGCTATTTTTTGACTTTTCTGAGCTGGATTTCTTAGCCTTTCATAGGTGTGTGTTGACTGAAACCTATGATTTGGGATGAGTGGTTTGCTTTTTGGACTTTTCAGAGCTAGGATTCTTAGTCCCTCATAGGTGTTTGTTGTCTGAAAATTCTAGTTTGGGATGAGTAGTTGGCTATTTCCGGCTTTTCTGAGCTAAGGTTTCTTAGTATTTCGTAGGTGAATGTTGTCTGAAACTTATGATTTGGGATATGTAAATTACTATTTTGGGCTTTTCTAAGCTAGATTTCTTAGTCTTTCGTTGGTGTGTTTTGTCTCAAACCTATGATTTGGGATGTGTGGGTTGCTGTTTTTGACTTTTCTGAGCTGGATTTCTTAGCCTTTCATAGGTGTGTGTTGACTGAAACCTATGATTTGGGATGACTGGTTTGCTATTTTTGACTTTTCTGAGCTAGATTTCTTAGCCTTTCATAGGTGTGTGCTTTCAGAAAATTATGATTTGGGATTTGTAGTTTGCTTTTTGGACTTTTCAGAGCTAGGATTCTTAGTCCCTCGTAGGTGTTTGTTGTCTGAAACCTACAGTTTGGGATGAGTAGTTGGCTATTTCAGGCTTTTCTGAGCTAAGGTTTCTTAGTATTTCGTAGGTGTGTGCTGTCTGAAACTTATGATTTGAGGTGTGTATTTTGCTATTTCCGAAATGATCAATTCTATTTCTACAAAATGATATAAAAAGTTTCCACTTCAGTTCAGATTTTTCTCAAAGAGATGAAAAAATTTAAAATACTGTTCCAAATTTGTCAAAGAAGATAGAAAAGTTCAAGTTCTCTTCTGAATTTTACCAAAGAATCCAATTAAATTCTAATTTCTCCAGAGAAAATAAAAAGCTTCCACTTCAGTTTTAAGTTCACCAAGACATAAAAAGTTTGAAGTTTAGTTGAAATTTTTCCGTAGAAGATAGGAAAAGTTATATTATGATTGTGATTATTTTCCATGAAGATAAAAAGTTTCACTTTAATTGTAAATTTTCTTAAATTCAACTCCGACCTTTCTCAAAGAGATCAAAAAATTTAAAGTTCTGTTCCAAATATTGAAGATAATGAAGATAAAAAGTTTCACTTTATTTCTAATTTTTCTTAAATTCAGTTCATTCTTCTAACCACCAAAAACAATAGGCTAGGTTAGGTTAGGTTGGATTAAGTTAGGTTAGGCTAAGTTAGGTTAGGTTAACTTATCATGAGCGCTCATGATAAGTTAACCTAACCTAACCTAACTTAACCTAACCTAACTTAATCCAACCTAACCTAACCTAGCCTATTGTTTTTGGTGGTTAGATGAATGAACTGAATTTAAGAATAATTAGAAATAAAGTGAAACTTTTTATCTTCATGGTAAATAATCACAATCATAGTATAGCCATTCCTATCTTCTATGGAAAAATTTAGAATTGAACTTTAAATTTTTTATGTCTTTGAGAAATTAGGAACTGAAATGAAAGCTTATTCATTTTCATTGGTAAATTTCAGAATTGAGCTAACTTTTTTTTCTCTTCTCTAAGAAAATTCAGAAGAGAACTTGTACATTTTGCAGTTCTTTGAGAAAACTCAGAATTAAAGTGGAGCCAGAATTAAAGTGGAGCTCCATATCTTCATGAAGAATATTCACAATCAAAGTATAACTTTTCCTATCTTCTATGAAAAATTTGGAACAGAACTTTAAATTTTTTCATCTCTTTGAGAAAAGTCGGAATTGAATTTAAGAAAATTTAGAATTAAAGTGAAACTTTTTATCTTCATTCAAAATAATCACAATCATAATATAACTTTTCCTATCTTCTACGGAAAAATTTAGAACTGAACTTTAAATTTTTTATTGGGGAAATTAGAATTGAATTGTGTTCTTTGGTAAAATTCAGAATAGAACTTGAATATTCACGATCAAAGTAAAACTTTTCCTATCTTCTATGAAAAATTTTGAACAGAACTTTAAATTTCTTCATCTCCTTGAGAAAAAAATCTGAACTGAAGTGGAAATTTTTATGCTATTTTGGGAAAATAGATTTGATCAATAACTTATTTCATTTTCATTGAGAAAATTCAGAATCGAAGTTGAACTCTTCTTCTTCCGAGAAAATATTTGGAACAGAACTTTAAATTTTTTCATCTCTTTGAGAAAGGTCGGAATTGAATTTAAGAAAATTTATAATTAAAGTGAAACTTTTTATCTTCATGGAAAATAATCACAATCATAATATAACTTTTCCTATCTTCTACGGAAAAATTTAGAACTGAACTTTAAATTTTTTATTAGGTAAATTTGAATTGAATTGTGTTCTTTGGTAAAATTCAGAATAGAACTTGAATATTCACGATCAAAGTATAACTTTCCCTATCTTCTATGAAAAATTTGGAACAGAACTTTAAATTTCTTCATCTCCTTGAGAAAGAAATCTGAACTGAAGTGGAAATTTTTATGTTATTTTTGGGAAAATAGATTTTATCAATAACTTATTTCATTTTCATTGAGAAAATTCAGAATCGAAGTTGAACTTTTCTTCTTCCGAAAAAATATTTGGAACAGAACTTTAAATTTTTTCATCTCTTTGAGAAAGGTCGGAATTGAATTTAAGAAAATTTAGAATTAAAGTGAAATTTTTTATCTTCATGGAAAATAATCACAATTATAGTATAACTTTTCCTATCTTCTACGGAAAAATTTAGAAGTGAAGTTTAAATTTTTTATATCTTGGTGAGCTTGAAACTGAAGTGGAAGATTCTTATTTTCTCTAGAGAAATTAGAATTGAATTGTGTTCTTTGGTAAAATTCAAAAGAGAACTTGAACTTTTCTATCTTCTATGAATAATTTGGAACAGTATTTTAAATTTTTTCATCTCTTTGAGAAAAGTCGGAACTGAATTTAAGAAAATTTAGAATTAAAAGTGAAACTTTTTATCTTCATGGAAAATAATCACAAATCATACTATAACTTTTCCTATCTTCTACGGAAAAATTTCAACTAAACTTTAAACTTTTTATGTCTTGGTGAACTTAAAACTGAAGAAGAAGCTTTTTATTTTCTCTGGAGAAATTAGAATTGAATTGTGTTCTTTGGTAAAATTCAGAAGAGAACTTGAACTTTTCTATCTTCTTTGAAAAATTTGGAACAGTATTTTAAATTTTTTCATCTCTTTGAGAAAAATCTGAACTGAAGTGGAAACTTTTTATATTATTTTGGGGAAATAAAATTGATCATGTCGGAAATAGCAAAATACACACCTCAAATCATAAGTTTCAGACAGCACACACCTACGAAATACTAAGAAACCTTAGCTCAGAAAAGCCTGAAATAGCCAACTACTCATCCCAAACTGTAGGTTTCAGACAACAAATACTTACGAGGGACTAAGAATCCTAGCTCTGAAAAGTCCAAAAAGCAAACTACAAATCCCAAATCATAATTTTCTGACAGCACACTCCTATGAAAGGCTAAGAAATCTAGCTCAGAAAAGTCAAAAATAGCAAACCACTCATCCCAAAACAAAGGTTTCAGTCAACACACACCTATGAAAGGCTAAGAAATCCAGCTCAGAAAAGTAAAAAAATAGCAACCCACACATCCCAAATCATAGGTTTCAGACAACACACACCAACGAAAGACTAAGAAATCTAGCTTAGAAAAGCCCGAAATAGTAATTTACATATCCCAAATCATAAGTTTCAGACAACATTCACCTACGAAATACTAAGAAACCTTAGCTCAGAAAAGCCTCAAATAGCCAACTACTCATCCCAAACCATAGGTTTCAGTCAACACACACCTATGAAAGGCTAAGAAATCCAGCTCAGAAAAGTCAAAAAATAGCAAGCCACACATCCCAAATCATAGGTTTCAGAAAACACACACCTACGAAAGACTATGGAATCTGGCTATGAAAAGTCGGAAATAGCAAATTACACACCTCGAATCATAAGTTTCAGACAACACACACCTACGAAATACTAAGAAACCTTAGCTCAGAAAAGCCTGAAATAGCAAACTACTCATCCCAAACTGTAGGTTTCAGACAACAAATACCTATGATGGACTAAGAATCCTAGCTCTGAAAAGTCCAAATAGCAAACTACACATCCCAAATCATAATTTTCTGACAACACACACCTATGAATGGCTAAGAAACCTAGCTCAGAAAAGTCAAAAATAGAAAATTAACCATCCCAAATCATAGGTTTCAGACAACACACACCTATGAAAGGCTAAGAAATCCAGCTCAGAAAAGTCAAAAATAGCAATCCACCCATCCCAATTCATAGGTTTCAGACAACACACACCAACGAAAGACTAAGAAATCTAGCTTAGAAAAGCCGAAATAGTAATTTACATATCCCAAAATCATAAGTTTCAGACAAAATTCACCTACAAAATTCTAGGAAACTTTAGCTCAGAAAAGCCTGAAATAGCAAACTATTCATCCCAAACTAGAAGTTTCAGACAACAAACGCATATGAGAGACTAAGAATCCTAGCTCTGAAAAGTCCAACTAGCAAATTACACACCTCAAATCATAAGTTTCAGACAACACACACCTATGAAAGGCTAAGAAATCTAGCTCAGAAAAGTCAAAAATAGCAAACCACTTATCCTAAACTATAGGTTTCAGTCAACACACACCTATGAAAGGCTAAGAAATCCAGCTCAGAAAAGTCAAAAATAGCAAACCACTCATCCTAAACTACAGGTTTCAGTAAACACACACCTATGAAAGACTAAGAAATCCAGCTCAGAAAAGTCAAAAAAGCAAGCAACACATCCCAAATCATAGGTTTCAGACAACACACACCAACGAAAGACTAAGAAATCTGGTTATGAAAAGTCGGAAATAGCAAATTACGCACCTCAAATCATAAGTTTCAGTCAACACACACCTACGAAAGGCTAAGAAACCTAGCTCATAAAAGCCTGAAATAGCAAACTACTCATCCCAAACTTTAGGTTTCAGACAACAAATACCTATAATGGACTAAGAATCCTAGCCCTGAAAAGTCCTAATAGCAAACCACACATGCCAAATCATAATTTTCTGACAACACACACCTATGAAAGGCTAAGAAATCTAGCTCAGAAAAGCCGGAAATAGCAAATTAACCATCCCAAATCATAAGTTTCAGACAACACTCGCCTATGAACGGCTAAGAAATCCTGCTCAGAAAAGTCAAAAATAGCAATCCACCCAACCCAAATCATAGGTTTCAGACAACACACATCAACGAAAGACTAAGATATCTAGCTCAGAAAAGCCCGAAATAGTAATTTACATATCCCAAATCGTAAGTTTCAGACAACATTCACCTACGAAATACTAAGAAGCCTAGCTCATAAAAGCTTGAAATAGCCAACTATTCATCCCAAACTATAGGTTTCAGACAATAAACACCTATGAGGGACTAAGAAAATCCTAGCTCTTAAAAGTCCAAAAAGCAAACTACAAATCCCAAATCATAATTTTCTGACAGCAGACACCTATGAAAGGCTAAGAAACCTAGCTCAGAAAAGCCAAAAATAGCAACCCACATATCCCAAATCATAGGTTTCAGACACCACACATCTAGCAATGAATAAGAAATCTGGTTATGAAAAGTCGGAAATAGCAAATTACACACCTCAAATCATAAGTTTCAGGCAGCACACACCTATGAAATACTAAGAAACCTTAGCTCAGAAAAGCCTGAAATAGCAAACTACTCATCCCAAACTATAGGTTTCAGACAACAAACACCTATGAGGGACTAAGAATCCTAGCTCTGAAAAGTCAAAAATAGCAAATTAACCATCCCAAATCATAGGTTTCAGACAACACACACCTATGAAAGGCTAAGAAATCCAGCTCAGAAAAGTCAAAAATAGCAATTCACTCATCCCAAATCATAGGTTTCAGACAACACACACCAACGAAAGACTATGAAATCTAGCTTAGAAAAAGCCGAAATAGTAATTTACATATCCCAAATCATAAGTTTCAGACAACATTCACCTACGAAATACTAGGAAACCTTAGCTCAGAAAAGCCTGAAATAGCAAACTATTCATCCCAAACTAGAAGTTTCAGACAACAAACACCTATGAGAGACTAAGAATCCTAGCTCTGAAAAGTCCAACTAGCAAATTACACACCTCAAATCATAAGTTTCAGACAACACACACCTATGAAAGGCTAAGAAATCTAGCTCAGAAAAGTCAAAAATAGCAAACCACTCATCCTAAACTATAGGTTTCAGTCAACACACACCTATGAGAGACTAAGAATCCTAGCTCTGAAAAGTCCAACTAGCAAATTTCACACCTCAAATCATAAGTTTCAGACAACACACACCTATGAAAGGCTAAGAAGTCTAGCTCAGAAAAGTCAAAAATAGCAAACCACTCATCCTAAACTATAGGTTTCAGTCAACACACACCTATGAAAGGCTAAGAAATCCAGCTCAGAAAAGTCAAAAATAGCAAGCCACACATCCCAAATCATAGGTTTCAGACAACACACACCAACGAAAGACTAAGAAATCTGGTTATGAAAAGTCGGAAATAGCAAATTACGCACCTCAAATCATAAGTTTCAGACAACATTCACCTACGAAATACTAAGAAGCCTAGCTCATAAAAGCCTGAAATAGCAAACTACTCATCCCAAACTGTAGGTTTCAGAAAACAAATACCTATGATGGACTAAGAATCCTAGCTCTGAAAAGTCCCAATAGCAAACTACACATCCCAAATCATAATTTTCTGACAAGACACACCTATGAAAGGCTAAGAAATCTAGCTCAAAAAAGCCGGAAATAGCAAATTAACCATCCCGAATCATAGGTTTCAGACAACAGTCGCCTATGAACGGCTAAGAAATCCAGCTCAGAAAAGTCAAAAATAGCAATCCACCCATCCCAAATCATAGGGATCAGACAACACACATCAACGAAAGACTAAGATATCTAGCTCAGAAAAGCCCGAAATAGTAATTTACATATCCCAAATCGTAAGTTTCAGACAACATTCACCTACGAAATACTAAGAAGCCTAGCTCATAAAAGCTTGAAATAGCCAACTATGCATCCCAAACTATAGGTTTCAGACAATAAACACCTATGAGGGACTAAGAATCCTAGCTCTGAAAAGTCCAAAAAGCAAACTACAAATCCCAAATCATAATTTTCTGACAGCAGACACCTATGAAAGGCTAAGAAACCTAGCTCAGAAAAGCCAAAAATAGCAACCCACATATCCCAAATCATAGGTTTCAGACACCACACATCTAGCAATGAATAAGAAATCTGGTTATGAAAAGTCGGAAATAGCTAATTACACACCTCAAATCATAAGTTTCAGGCAGCACACACCTGTGAAATACTAAGAAACCTTAGCTCAGAAAAGCCTGAAATAGCAAACTACTCATCCCAAACTATAGGTTTCAGACAACAAACACCTATGAGGGACTAAGAATCCTAGCTCTGAAAAGTCAAAAATAGCAACCCATACACCCCAAATCATACGTTTCAGACAACACACATCAACGAAAGACGGGGTCCGGGGAGGGCATTTGAGGGTCTGGGGGGGCCCTTGAGGGCCGGGTGGTCCTTTGAAAGCTTGGGGGACCTTTGAGGACCGTGGGCTTCCTTCGGGGTTGGGGTAGGGGGATCAGAACCCTTTGGGGTTGGGGTAGAGGACCTCACGACACTGTTCAATTGGAACTTGTGTATTATAACGACCACAGAGTTTGACCCTCCAATCCTCTTCTAAAATCTCTTCAAAAATCATATTTTAAAATGTCTCTAATTGTTTCGCCGAAATAATTCCCTAAAATAATAATTTGTTCTGAAAAGATATAATAAAGCCTTAAAAAAGTATTATAATGGGGGCTCAGGAGCCTTTGGGGCGCCGGGGGCCCTTTGGGGGCCCGGAGAACCTTTGAGGACCGGGGCTTCCTTCGGGGTTGGGATGGGGGGATCGGAACCCTTTGGGGTTGGGGTAGGGGACCTCACGACACTGTTCAAATGGAACTTGTGTATTATAACGACCACAGAGTCTCACCCTCAAATCCTCTTCTAAAATCATCTTTTAAATCATCCTTTAAAATGTCTCTAACTGTTTCGCCGAAGTAATTCCATAAAATGTCTAAAACACTTTTGCCCAAATAATCCCTAAACGTAATTTCAGCGTGTTCCTTTTGTTTTGGCATCTCTGCGCTGACACATTTCAAATTATTTGGAAACCCTTTCGTGAATCAATCTCTTCATTGCTAAGATCAAAACATTCACTCGGAAACAATTCTCTTGGTAGAACTCCAAAGACATTAATAGACATTCGCTCGGAAACAATTCTCTTTAGAAACAACAAATTAATTCCCCTTTCGAGAATCAATAATTCCCCTTAGAAACAACAAAATAATTCCCCTTTCGTGTCAAATCAATCAATCATGACATCATCTGTCACGTGTGATCTAAACTTTGCCCCGGAAACAATTCTCTTTGGAAATAAATCAAAGACATTAATTAACTTGACGTCATCTGTCAGATATTAATTAACTTCCCCGGAAATAATTTGATTAATGACTCAATAATCCATGAAAGTGAGAAAAATATTGTTTTTCCATTCTCGGTGACAAAACCATAAAACAGACATAAATGTGAGAAAGTTCCTGTTTTTTCATTCTCACTGACAAAAACCATAAAAACATCCATCAAAGTGAGAAAATTCCTGTTTTTCAAGTGAGAAAAATCCTGTTTTTTTATTCTCACTGACAAAAACCATCTCCCTAGGGACTCTATGCCCAAATATGGTGTGCTGTCACGAGTATAAGATAGCTCTCTACTAACACAAGGGCTGTTTAGTTAGAATAGGAAGCTTTTTTAAAAGTGCTAAAAGCTTATGCGTAAAGAGCAAGGCACTGAGGAGGGGGGCAATTCCTTCATTTAAAGAATAATTTATGTTCGTTTTGAGTTTGAATGTTGCTCCTTAGAATCAGTTAAAAAAACTTGTTTTTTTATTTAATCCAGGTTGCAGCCGTAGCTAGCAACCTAATAAGAGACAATCACGTCCCATACTAAGAAATACAACAACCCATAGCTCCTGAAAATAAAGTCAGAACAAAACAAAAAGTAAACTATAAGTACCACTTTGTCCGATACCCCTATATAGAAAACTTACCGTTCCTTGGATTGAACGACAAGGAAAACCTATTGACTTAAAAAACAAGAAAAGTGGCTGAAATCACAATATTCTGCATATACGGAATCCTTTTTTCTTTTAGTTTCATTTGCAGCACTGGAGCATCATAAACTTATTTTTACTTAATGCTCCTGCTGGTGGTCCAGCGTAGAGAGAGATGTGACTCTTTGCCTCACGGAATGACATAATCGAGCCTTAATAGAGGTGGCTTTGGCGATGCGCGACTGGACTTCCATTTCAATTGAGTCGTTATCCGAGACGGTAGATCCAAGGTAAGTAAAATACTTAACAACTTCAACAGTGTGCCCTAATGCGTTAAATGCTTGTGAGTTGGTGGAGTTACCTGCCAGGTCGATGATCATTGTTTTTGTTTTTTGCCAGCTAATGTGTAATCCCACTTCTGAGGCTTGTTCCGACACTGTATTAAGGACTGCCTCGAGTTCAGCTGCAAAAGTGCATACTAGGGCAATATCATCTGCGAAGTCGCAATCGGCTAGGACGCTATCGCCATAGGAACATTATAGAGAGCTGTTTAATGGCTCATTTTAAAGGAAATTCCCAGATCTAGTGCATTTTGTAATAAAAAAAGTTTTTAATATTAGATCAATTTTCTACGAAAAACTGCATTTTTGTATAACACTGGAGTAACATATGTTATTAACATTTTCTTGCATACGAAGATCAAAATAGGACTTTTAACATTATAAAAAGCATATAGATGTACTTGTTATAAAACTTAGTTATTTTCTTAGGGTTTTAATAAAGAATATAATTTGTTAATTGAAATTAGAATAATTCCTTTAAATTATAAATAATAATTTTATTTCATCTCTCAGTTGAAATTACATAGAGGATCGATACAGTTTATTGTAAATTTGGATTATGTAAGTTTCATCTTTTGTGATGTAGAATCAAACAGTTTGTGGAAACAAACTGTGAGCCCTATAAAAGTGACGAAAAAGATTGTGTCACAGTAAAGTAGTACTTTTTGCCATTTTGCGACACCGAACTACAATCTTGCCCAATTTTGGACCAACTTATTGTCGATTAAAAAGTCTTAGGAGTAGAAAGGCCTCCTGAGCTCCCACGAGGACAATACCCCTTTCGAATCCCGATCCGGACACTTTTTTTAAAAACTCCCACGCCCACACCATATAGTAGAGGATTTGAGGGTGAAACTCTGTGGTCGTTATAATACACAAGTTCTATTTGAACAGTGTCGTGAGGTCCTCTACCTAACCCCAAAGGGCTCCGATCACCCTACCCCAACCCCGAAGGAAGCCCCTGGTCCCCAAAGGTCCCCCGGGCTCCCAAAGGGCCCCCGGCCCCCAAAAGCCCACTAGACCCCCAAAGGCCCTCCCGGACCCCCAAAGAGTCCCCTCCCCATTTTTAATACTTTTTAAGGCTTTATTATATCTTTTCAGAACAAGTTATTTTCTTAATGTCCATCCTAAACCCATTTTACAAGTTGAAGTACCAATCCTTTCACCACAACTTTGCTATAAGGCTTTTCGAATACCCCAAAATCAAGCAATAGTTTTCAAAAGACATTTCAGAGCAACTTCTTTTCTTAATGTTCCCTTCTAAACCCATTTTACAATTTGAAGCATCCTTCCTTTTCACCCACAACTTTACTTTACAGCTTTTTGGATACCTGAACACCAAGAAATACCTTTCAAAGGGCATTTCAGAGCAAGTTCCTTTCTTAATGTCCCTCCTAAACCCATTTTACAAGTTGAAGTACCCATCTTTTTCATCCACAACTATACTTTACAGCTTTTTGGATACCTCAATACCAAGAAATAACTTTCAAAAGGCATTTCAGAGCAAGTTCTTTTCTTAATGTCCCTTCTAAACCCATTTTACAAGTTGAAGCATCCTTCCTTTTCACCCACAACTATACTTTACAGCTTTTTGGATACCTCAACACCAATAAATACCTTTCAAAAGACATTTCAGAACAAGTTATTTTCTTAATGTCCATCCTAAACCCATTTTACAAGTTGAAGTACCAATCCTATCACCACAACTTTACTATAAGGCTTTTCGAATACCCCAAAATCAAGCAATAGTTTTCAAAAGACATTTCAGAGCAACTTCTTTTCTTAATGTTCCCTTCTAAACCCATTTTACAAGTTGAAGCATCCTTCTTTTTCACCCACAACTTTACTTCACAGCTTTTTGGATACCTCAACACCAAGAAATACCTTTCAAAAGGCATAGTTTTCAAAAGACATTTCAGAGCAAATTCTTTTCTTAATGTTCCCTTCTAAACCCATTTTACAAGTTGAAGCATCCTTTCTTTTCACACAACTTTACTTTACAGCTTTTTGGATACCTCAACACCAAGAAATACCTTTCAAAAGGCATTTCAGAGCAAGTTCCTTTCTTAATGTCCCTCCTAAACCCATTTTACAAGTTGAAGTACCCATCTTTTTCACCCACGACTATACTTTACAGCATTTTGGATACCTCAACACCAAGAAATACCTTTAAAAAGACATTTCGAAGCAAGTTCTTTTCTTAATGTCCCTTCTAAACCCATTTTACAAGTTGAAGCATCCTTCCTTTTCACCCCCAACTTTACTTTACAGCTTTTTGGATACCTCAACACCAAGAAATACCTTTCAAAAGACATTTCAGAGCAAGCTCCTTTCTTAATGTCCATTCTAAACCCATTTTCCAACTTGAAGTATCCATCCTTTTCAACCGGAATTATACTTTACAGCTTTTTGGATACCTCAACACCAAGAAATAAGTTTCGAAAGACATTTCGGAGCAAGTTCTTTTCTTAATGTCCCTTCTAAACCTATTTTCCAACTTGAAGTACTCATCCTTTTCACCCACAACTTTAATTTACAGCTTTTTGGATACCTCAACACCAAGAAATAATTTTCGAAAGACATTTCAGAGCAAGTTCCTTTCTTAATGTCACTCCTAACCCCATTTTACAAGTTGAAGCATCCTTCTTTTTCACCCACAACTTTACTTTACAGCTTTTTGGATACCTAAAAACCAAGAAATACCTTTCAAAAGACATTTCAGAGCAATTTCCTTTCTTAATGTCCCTTCTAAACCCATTTTACAAGTTGAAGCATTCTTCCTTTTCACCCACAACTTTACTTGTAAAAGGCCTAAACCCATTTTACAAGTTGAAGCATCCTTCCTTTTCACCCACAACTTTACTTTACAGCTTTTTGGATACCTCAACACCAAGAAATACCTTTCAAAATTCATATCAGAGGAAGTTCCTTTCTTAATGTCCCTTCTAAACCCATTTTCAAACTTGAAGTACCCATCATTTTCACCCACAACTTTACTTTACAGCTGTTTGGATACCTCAACACCAAGAAATACTTTTCAAAGGGCATTTCAGAGCAAGTTCCTTTCTTAATGTCCTTCCTAAACCCATTTTACAAGTTGAAGCATCCTTCCTTTTCACCCACAACTTTACTTTACAGCTTTTTGGATACCTCAACACCAAGAAATTCCATTCAAAAGGCATTTCAGAGCAAATTCCATTCTTAATGTTCCTCCTAAACCCATTTTACAAGTTGAAGCATCCTTCCTTTTCACCCACAACTTTACTTTACAGATTTTTGGTTCTTTTGAATGCGCCAATACCATGCAATACTTTTCAAAGGCATTTCAGAACAAGTTCTTTTCATAATGTCCATCCTAAACCCCATTTTACAAGTTGAAGCATCCTTTCTTTTCACCCACAACTTTACAATACAGCTTTTTGGATACCTCAACACCAATAAATACTTTTTAAAAGACACTTCAGAGCAAGTTCCTTTCTCTAATGTCCCTCTGTAACCCATTTTACAAGTTGAAGCATCCTTCCTTTTCATCCACAACTTTACTTTACAGCTTTTTGGATGCCTCAACAAGAAGAAATACTTTTCAAAAGACATTTCAGAGCAAGTTAATTTCTTAAAGTCCCTCCTAAACCCATTTTAGAAGTTGAAGTATCCATCCTTTTCACCCACAACTTTACTTTACAACTTTTTGGTTCTTCTGAATGCGCCAATACCATGCAATACTTTTCAATGGCATTTCAGAACAAGTTCTTTTCATAATGTCCATCCTAAACTCATTTTACAAGTTGAAGTTCCCATCCTTTTCACCCACAACTTTACTTTACAGCTTTTTGAATGCTCCAACACCAAGCAATACCTTTCAAAAGACATTTCAGAGCAACTTGTTTTCTTAATGTCACTTCTAAACCCATTTTCCAACTTGAAGTACCCATCCTTTTCACTCACAACCTTACTTTACAGCTTTTTGGATACCTCAAAAGCAATAAATACCTTTCAAAAGACATTTCAGAGCAAGTTCCTTTCTTAATGTCCATTCTAAATCCATTTTACAAGTTGAAGCATCCATCCTTTTCACCCACAACTTTAATTTACAGCTTTTTGGATACATCAGCACCATGAAATACCTTTCAAAAGGCATTTCAGAGCAAGTTCCTTTCTTAATGTCACTTCTAAACCCATTTTCCAACTTGAAGTACCCATCCTTTTCACTCACAACCTTACTTTACAGCTTTTTGGATACCTCAACACCAAGAAATTCTTTTCAAAGGGCATTTCAGAGCAAGTTCCTTTCTTAATGTCCTTCCTAAACCCATTTTACAAGTTGAAGCATCCTTCCTTTTCACCCACAACTTTACTTTACAGCTTTTTGGATACCTCAACACCAAGAAATACCATTCAAAAGGCATTTCAGAGCAAATTCCATTCTTAATGTTCCTCCTAAACCCATTTTACAAGTTGCAGCATCCTTCCTTTTCACTCACAACTTTACTTTACAGATTTTTGGTTCTTTTGAATGCGCCAATACCATGCAATACTTTTCAAAGCATTTCAGAACAAGTTCTTTTCATAATGTCCATCCTAAACCCCATTTTACAAGTTGAATCATCCTTTCTTTTCACCCACAACTTTACAATACAGCTTTTTGGATACCTCAACACCAATAAATACTTTTTAAAAGACACTTCAGAGCAAGTTCCTTTCTTAATGTCCCTCTGTAACCAATTTTACAAGTTGAAGCATCCTTCCTTTTCATCCACAACTTTACTTTACAGCTTTTTGGATGCCTCAACAAGAAGAAATACTTTTCAAAAGACATTTCAGAGCAAGTTAATTTCTTAAAGTCCCTCCTAAACCCATTTTACAAGTTGAAGTATCCATCCTTTTCACCCACAACTTTACTTTACAGCTTTTTGGTTCTTTTGAATGCGCCAATACCATGCAATACTTTTCAATGGCATTTCAGAACAAGTTCTTTTCATAATGTCCATCCTAAACCCATTTTACAAGTTGAAGTTCCCATCCTTTTCACCCACAACTTTACTTTACAGCTTTTTGAAATCTCCAACACCAAGCAATACCTTTCAAAAGACATTTCAGAGCAACTTCTTTTCTTAATGTTACTTCTAAACCCATTTTCCAACTTGAAGTACCCATCCTTTTCACTCACAACCTTACTTTACAGCTTTTTGAATACCTCAACACCAATAAATACCTTTCAAAAGACATTTCAGAGCAAGTTCCTTTCTTAATGTCCATTCTAAACCCATTTTACAAGTTGAAGCATCCATCCTTTTCAACCACAACTTTATTTTACAGCTTTTTGGATACCTCAGCACCATGAAATACCTTTCAAAAGGCATTTCAGAGCAAGTTCCTTTCTTAATATCCCTTCTAAACCCATTTTCAAACTTGAGGTACCCATCCTTTTCACCCACAACTTTACTTTACAGCTTTTTGGATACCTCAACACCAAGAAATACTTTTCAAAGGGCATTTCAGAGCAAGTTCCTTTCTTAATGTCCTTCCTAAACCCATTTTACAAGTTGAAGCATCCTTCCTTTTCACCCACAACTTTACTTTACAGCTTTTTGGATACCTCAACACCAAGAAATACCATTCAAAAGGCATTTCAGAGCAAATTCCATTCTTAATGTTCCTCCTAAACCCATTTTACAAGTTGAAGCATCCTTCCTTTTCACCCACAACTTTACTTTACAGATTTTTGGTTCTTTTGAATGCGCCAATACCATGCAATACTTTTCAAAGGCATTTCAGAACAAGTTCTTTTCATAATGTCCATCCTAAACCCCATTTTACAAGTTGAAGCATCCTTTCTTTTCACCCACAACTTTACAATACAGCTTTTTGGATACCTCAACACCAATAAATACTTTTTAAAAGACACTTCAGAGCAAGTTCCTTTCTTAATGTCCCTCTGTAACCCATTTTACAAGTTGAAGCATCCTTCCTTTTCATCCATAACTTTACTTTACAGCTTTTTGGATGCCTCAACAAGAAGAAATACTTTTCAAAAGACATTTCAGAGCAAGTTAATTTCTTAAAGTCCCTCCTAAAACCATTTTACAAGTTGAAGTATCCATCCTTTTCACCCACAACTTTACTTTACAGCTTTTTGGTTCTTTTGAATGCGCCAATACCATGCAATACTTTTCAAAGGCATTTCAGAACAAGTTCTTTTCATAATGTCCATCCTAAACCCATTTTACAAGTTGAAGTTCCCACCCTTTTCACCCACAACTTTACTTTACAGCTTTTTGAATGCTCCAACACCAAGCAATACCTTTCAAAAGACATTTCAGAGCAACTTCTTTTCTTAATGTCACTTCTAAACCCATTTTCCAACTTGAAGTACCCATCCTTTTCACTCACAACCTTACTTTACAGCTTTATGGATACCTCAACACCAATAAATACCTTTCAAAAGACATTTCAGAGCAAGTTCCTTTCTTAATGTCCATTCTAAACCCATTTTACAAGTTGAAGCATCCATCCTTTTCACCCACAACTTTACTTTACAGCTTTTTGGATACCTCAGCACCATGAAATACCTTTCAAAAGGCATTTCAGAGCAAGTTCCTTTCTTAATGTCCCTTCTATACCCATTTTCCAACTTGAGGTACCCATCCTTTTCACCCACAACTTTACTTTACAGCTTTTTGGATACCTCAACACCAAGAAATACTTTTCAAAGGGCATTTCAGAGCAAGTTCCTTTCTTAATGTCCTTCCTAAACCCATTTTACAAGTTGAAGCATCCTTCCTTTTCACCCACAACTTTACTTTACAGCTTTCTGGATACCTCAACACCAATAAATACCTTTCAAAAGACATTTCAGAGCAAGTTCCTTTCTTAATGTCCATTCTAAACCCATTTTACAAGTTGAAGCATCCATCCTTTTCACCCAAAACTTTACTTTACAGCTTTTTGGATACCTCAACACCAAGAAATACCTTTCAAAAGGTATATCAGAGCAAGTTCCTTTCTTAATGTCCCTTCTAAACCCATTTTCCAACTTGAAGTACCTATCCTTTTCACCCACAACTTTACTTTACAGCTTTTTGGATACCTCAACACTAAGAAATACTTTTCAAAGCGCATTTCAGAGCAAGTTGCTTTCTTAATGTCCCTCCTAAACCCATTTTACAAGTTGAAGCATCCTTCTTTTTCAACCACAACTTTACTTTACAACTTTTTGGATACCTCAACCCCAAGAAATACTTTTCAAAAGACATTTCAGAGCAAGTTTACATTATGAAAAGAACTTGTTCTGAAATGCCTTTGAAAAGTATTGCATGGTATTGGCGCATTCAAAAGAACCAAAAATCTGTAAAGTAAAAATGTGGGTGAAAAGGAAGGATGCTTCAACTTGTAAAATGGGTTTAGGAGGAACATTAAGAATGGAACTTGCTCTGAAATGCCTTTTGAATGGTATTTCTTGGTGTTGAGGTATCCAAAAAGCTGTAAAGTAAAGTTGTGGGTGAAAAGGAAGGATGCTTCAACTTGTAAAATGGGTTTAGGAAGGACATTAAGAAAGGAATTTGCTCTGAAATGCCCTTTGAAAAGTATTTCTTGGTGTTGAGGTATCCAAAAAGCTGTAAAGTAAAGTTGTGGGTGAAAAAGATGGGTACTTCAAGTTGGAAAATGGGTTTAGAAGGGACATTAAGAAAGGAACTTGCTCTGATATGCCTTTTGAAAGGTATTTCTTGGTGTTGAGGTATCCAAAAAGCTGTAAAGTAAAGTTGTGGGTGAAAAGGAAGGATGCTTCAACTTGTAAAATGGGTTTAGGAAGGAAATTAAGAAAGGAACTTGCTCTGAAATGCCCTTTGAAAAGTATTTCTTGGTGTTGAGGTATCCAAAAAGCTGTAAAGTAAAGTTGTGGGTGAAAAGCATGGGTACTTCAAGTTGGAAAATGGGTTTAGAAGGGACATTAAGAAAGGAACTTGCTCAGAACTGTCTTTTGAAAAGTATTTCTTGGTGTTGAGGTATCCAAAAAGTTGTAAAGTAAAGTTGTGGGTGAAAAGGAAGGATGCTTCAACTTGTAAAATGAGTTTAGGAGGGACATTAAGAAAGGAACTTGCTCTGAAATGCCCTTTGAAAAGTATTTCTTGGTGTTGAGGTATCCAAAAAGCATTAAAGTAAATTTGTGGGTGAAAAAGATGGGTACTTCAAGTTGGAAAATGGGTTTAGAATGGACATTAAGAAAGGAACTTGCTCTGATATGCCTTTTGAAAGGTATTTCTTGGTGTTGAGGTATCCAAAAAGCTGTAAAGTAAAGTTGTGGGTGAAAAGGAAGGATGCTTCAACTTGTAAAATGGGTTTAGGAAGGACATTAAGAAAGGGACTTGCTCTGAAATTTCCTTTGAAAAGTATTTCTTGGTGTTGAGGTATCCAAAAAGCTGTAAAGTAAAGTTTTGGGTGAAAAGGATGGGTATTTCAAGTTGGAAAATGGGTTTAGAAGGGACATTAAGAAAGGAACTGGCTCTGAAATGTCTTTTGAAAAGTATTTCTTGGTGTTGAGGTATCAAACAAGTTGTAAAGTAAAGTTGTGGGTGAAAAGGAAGGATGCTTCAACTTGTAAAATGGGTTTAGGAGGGACATTAAGAAAGGAACTTGCTCTGAAATGCCTTTTGAAAAGTATTTCTTGGTGTTGAGGTATCCAAAAAGCTGTAAAGTAAAGTTGAAAACATTGAAAAAAGAAGTTGCTCTGAAATGCCCTTTGAAAAGTATTTCTTAATATCCCTTCTAAACCCATTTTCCAACTTGAAGTACCCATCCTTTTCACCCAAAACTTTACTTTACAGCTTTTTGGATACCTCAACACCATGAAATACCTTTCAAAAGGCATTTCAGAGCAAGTTCCTTTCTTAATGTCCCTTATAAACCCATTTTCCAACTTGAAGTACCCATCCTTTTCACCCACAACTTTACTTTACAGCTTTTTGGATACCTAAACACCAAGAAATACTTTTCAAAGGGCATTTCAGAGCAAGTTCCTTTCTTAATGTCCCTCCCAAACCCATTTTACAAGTTGAAGCATCCTTCCTTTTCACCCACAACTTTACTTTACAGCTTTCTGGATACCTCAACACCAATAAATACCTTTCAAAAGACATTTCAGAGCAAGTTCCTTTCTTAATGTCCCTTCTAAACCCATTTTCCAACTTGAAGTACCCATCCTTTTCACCCAAAACTTTACTTTACAACTTTTTGGATACCTCAACACCATGAAATACCTTTCAAAAGGCATTTCAGAGCAAGTTCTTTCTTTATGTCCCTTCTAAACCCATTTTCCAACTTGAAGTACCCATCCTTTTCACCCACAACTTTACTTTACAGCTTTTTGGATACCTCAACACCAAGAAATACTTTTCAAAGGGCATTTCAGAGCAAGTTCCTTTCTTAATGTCCCTCCTAAACCCATTTTACAAGTTGAAGCATCCTTCCTTTTCACCCACAACTTTACTTTACAGCTTTCTGGATGCCTCAACACCAATAAATACCTTTCAAAAGACATTTCAGAGCAAGTTCCTTTCTTAATGTCCATTCCAAACCCATTTTACAAGTTGAATCATCCATCCTTTTCACCAAAAAGTTTACTTTACAGCTTTTTGGATACCTCAACACCAAGAAATACTTTTCAAAGGGCATTTCAGAGCAAGTTCCTTTCTTAATGTCCCTCCTAAACCCATTTTACAAGTTGAAGCATCCTTCCTTTTCACCCACAACTTTACTTTACAACTGTTTGGATAACTCAACACCAAGAAATACTTTTCAAAAGACATTTCAGAGCAAGTTCCTTTCTTAATGTCCCTTCTAAACCCATTTTTCATTTTTCCTTCTAAACCCAACGTTCTTTTGAATGCGCCAGTACCATGCAATACTTTTCAAAGACATTTCAGAACAAGTTCTTTTCATAATGTCCATTCTAAACCCTATTTTACAAGTTGAAGCATCCTTTCTTTTCACCCACAACTTTACAATACAGCTTTTTTAATACCTCAACACCAATAAATACCTTTCAAAAGACATTTCAGAGCAAGTTCCTTTCTTAATGTCCATTCTAAACCCATTTTACAAGTTGAAGCATCCATCCTTTTCAACCACAACTTTATTTTACAGCTTTTTGGATACCTCAGCACCATGAAATACCTTTCAAAAGGCATTTCAGAGCAAGTTCCTTTCTTAATGTCCCTTCTAAACCCATTTTCAAACTTGAGGTACCCATCCTTTTCACCCACAACTTTACTTTACAGCTTTTTGGTTCTTTTGAATGCGCCAATACCATGCAATACTTTTCAATGGCATTTCAGAACAAGTTCTTTTCATAATGTCCATCCTAAACCCATTTTACAAGTTGAAGTTCCCACCCTTTTCACCCACAACTTTACTTTACAGCTTTTTGAATGCTCCAACACCAAGCAATACCTTTCAAAAGACATTTCAGAGCAGCTTCTTTTCTTAATGTCACTTCTAAACCCATTTTCCAACTTGAAGTACCCATCCTTTTCACTCACAACCTTACTTTACAGCTTTATGGATACCTCAGCACCAATAAATACCTTTCAAAAGACATTTCAGAGCAAGTTCCTTTCTTAATGTCCATTCTAAACCCATTTTACAAGTTGAAGCATCCATCCTTTTCACCCACAACTTTACTTTACAGCTTTCTGGATACCTCAACACCAATAAATACCTTTCAAAAGGCATTTCAGAGCAAGTTCCTTTCTTAATGTCCCTTCTATACCCATTTTCCAACTTGAGGTACCCATCCTTTTCACCCACAACTTTACTTTACAGCTTTTTGGATACCTCAACACCAAGAAATACTTTTCAAAGGGCATTTCAGAGCAAGTTCCTTTCTTAATGTCCCTCCTAAACCCATTTTACAAGTTGAAGCATCCTTCCTTTTCACCCACAACTTTACTTTACAGCTTTCTGGATACCTCAACACCAATAAATACCTTTCAAAAGACATTTCAAAGCAAGTTCCTTTCTTAATGTCCATTCTAAACCCATTTTACAAGTTGAAGCATCCATCCTTTTCACCCAAAACTTTACAGCTTTTTGGATACCTCAACACCAAGAAATACCTTTCAAAAGGTATATCAGAGCAAGTTCCTTTCTTAATGTCCCTTCTAAACCCATTTTCCAACTTGAGGTACCCATCCTTTTCACCCACAACTTTACTTTACAGCTTTTTGGATACCTCAACACTAAGAAATACTTTTCAAAGCGCATTTCAGAGCAAGTTCCTTTCTTAATGTCCCTCCTAAACCCATTTTACAAGTTGAAGCATCCTTCTTTTTCAACCACAACTTTACTTTACAACTTTTTGGATACCTCAACCCCAAGAAATACTTTTCAAAAGACATTTCAGAGCAAGTTTACATTATGAAAAGAACTTGTTCTGAAATGCCTTTGAAAAGTACTGCATGGTATTGGCGCATTCAAAAGAACCAAAAATCTGTAAAGTAAAGTTGTGGGTGAAAAGGAAGGATGCTTCAACTTGTAAAATGGGTTTAGGAGGAACATTAAGAATGGAACTTGCTCTGAAATGCCTTTTGAATGGTATTTCTTGGTGTTGAGGTATCCAAAAAGCTGTAAAGTAAAGTTTTGGGTAAAAAGGAAGGATGCTTCAACTTGTAAAATGGGTTTAGGAGGGACATTAAGAAAGGAATTTGCTCTGAAATGCCCTTTGAAAAGTATTTCTTGGTGTTGAGGTATCCAAAAAGCTGTAAAGTAAAGTTGTGGGTGAAAAAGATGGGTACTTCAAGTTGGAAAATGGGTTTAGAAGGGACATTAAGAAAGGAACTTGCTCTGATATGTCTTTTGAAAGGTATTTCTTGGTGTTGAGGTATCCAAAAAGCTGTAAAGTAAAGTTGTGGGTGAAAAGGAAGG
Organism: Artemia sinica; assembly: GCA_027921565.1. NCBI lineage: Eukaryota > Metazoa > Arthropoda > Branchiopoda > Anostraca > Artemiidae > Artemia > Artemia sinica. The sequence continues at coordinate 68,738,616 of CM051258.1, forward strand.
ATGCTTCAACTTGTAAAATGGGTTTAGGAGGGACATTAAGAAAGGAACTTGCTCTGAAATGCCCTTTGAAAAGTATTTCTTGGTGTTGAGGTATCCAAAAAGCTGTAAAGTAAAGTTGTGGGTGAAAAGCATGGGTACTTCAAGTTGGAAAATGGGTTTAGAAGGGACATTAAGAAAGGAACTTGCTCTGAACTGTCTTTTGAAAAGTATTTCTTGGTGTTGAGGTATCCAAAAAGTTATAAAGTAAAGTTGTGGGTGAAAAGGAAGGATGCTTCAACTTGTAAAATGAGTTTAGGAGGGACATTAAGAAAGGAACTTGCTCTGAGATGCCCTTTGAAAAGTATTTCTTGGTGTTGAGGTTTCCAAAAAGCTGTAAAGTAAATTTGTGGGTGAAAAAGATGGGTACTTCAAGTTGGAAAATGGGTTTAGAATGGACATTAAGAAAGGAACTTGCTCTGATATGCCTTTTGAAAGGTATTTCTTGGTGTTGAGGTATCCAAAAAGCTGTAAAGTAAAGTTGTGGGTGAAAAGGAAGGATGCTTCAACTTGTAAAATGGGTTAGGAAGGACATTAAGAAAGGGACTTGCTCTGAAATTTCCTTTGAAAAGTATTTCTTGGTGTTGAGGTATCCAAAAAGCTGTAAAGTAAAGTTTTGGGTGAAAAGGATGGGTATTTCAAGTTGGAAAATGGGTTTAGAAGGGACATTAAGAAAGGAACTGGCTCTGAAATGTCTTTTGAAAAGTATTTCTTGGTGTTGAGGTATCAAACAAGTTGTAAAGTAAAGTTGTGGGTGAAAAGGAAGGATGCTTCAACTTGTAAAATGGGTTTAGGAGGGACATTAAGAAAGGAACTTGCTCTGAAATGCCTTTTGAAAAGTATTTCTTGGTGTTGAGGTATCCAAAAAGCTGTAAAGTAAAGTTGAAAACATTAAAAAAAGAAGTTGCTCTGAAATGCCCTTTGAAAAGTATTTCTTAATATCCCTTCTAAACCCATTTTCCAACTTGAAGTACCCATCCTTTTCACCCAAAACTTTACTTTACAGCTTTTTGGATACCTCAACACCATGAAATACCTTTCAAAAGGCATTTCAGAGCAAGTTCCTTTCTTTATGTCCCTTATAAACCCATTTTCCAACTTGAAGTACCCATCCTTTTCACCCACAACTTTATTTTACAGCTTTTTGGATACCTAAACACCAAGAAATACTTTTCAAAGGGCATTTCAGAGCAAGTTCCTTTCTTAATGTCTCTCCTAAACCCATTTTACAAGTTGAAGCATCCTTCCTTTTCACCCACAACTTTACTTTACAGCTTTCTGGATGCCTCAACACCAATAAATACCTTTCAAAAGACATTTCAGAGCAAGTTCCTTTCTTAATGTCCCTTCTAAACCCATTTTCCAACTTGAAGTACCCATCCTTTTCACCCAAAACTTTACTTTACAGCTTTTTGGATACCTCAACACCATGAAATACCTTTCAAAAGGCATTTCAGAGCAAGTTCCTTTCTTTATGTCCCTTCTAAACCCATTTTCCAACTTGAAGTACCCATCCTTTTCACCCTAAACTTTACTTTACAGCTTTTTGGATACCTCAACACCAAGAAATACTTTTCAAAGGGCATTTCAGAGCAAGTTCCTTTCTTAATGTCTCTCCTAAACCCATTTTACAAGTTGAAGCATCCTTCCTTTTCACCCACAACTTTACTTTACAGCTTTCTGGATGCCTCAACACCAATAAATACCTTTCAAAAGACATTTCAGAGCAAGTTCCTTTCTTAATGTCCATTCCAAACCCATTTTACAAGTTGAATCATCCATCCTTTTCAAACAAAAAGTTTACTTTACAGCTTTTTGGATACCTCAACACCAAGAAATACTTTTCAAAGGGCATTTCAGAGCAAGTTCCTTTCTTAATGTCCCTCCTAAACCCATTTTACAAGTTGAATCATCCATCCTTTTCACCCACAACTTTACTTTACAACTGTTTGGATAACTCAACACCAAGAAATACTTTTCAAAAGACATTTCAGAGCAAGTTCCTTTCTTAATGTCCCTTCTAAACCCATTTTTCATTTTTCCTTCTAAACCCAACGTTCTTTTGAATGCGCCAGTACCATGCAATACTTTTCAAAGGCATTTCAGAACAAGTTCTTTTCATAATGTCCATTCTAAACCCTATTTTACAAGTTGAAGCATCCTTTCTTTTCACCCACAACTTTACAATACAGCTTTTTTAATACCTCAACACCAATAAATACTTTTTAAAAGACACTTCAGAGCAAGTTCCTTTCTTAATGTCCCTCTGTAACCCATTTTACAAGTTGAAGCATCCTTCCTTTTCATCCACAACTTTACTTTACAGCTTTTTGGATACCTCAACAAGAAGAAATACTTTTCAAAAGATATTTCAGAGCAAGTTCCTTTCTTAATGTCCCTCCTAAACCCATTTTACAAATGGGTTTTACCCAAAACTTTACTTTACAGCTTTTTGGATACCTCAACACCAAGAAATACCATTCAAAAGGCATTTCAGAGCAAGTTCATTTCTTAATGTTCCTCCTAAACCCATTTTACAAGTTGAAGCATCCTTCCTTTTCACCCACAACTTTACTTTACAGATTTTTGGTTCTTTTGAATGCGCCAATACCATGCAATACTTTTCAAAGGCATTTCAGAACAAGTTCGTTTCATAATGTCCATCCTAAACCTCATTTTACAAGTTGAAGTGCCCATCCTTTTCACCCACATCTTTACTTTACAGCTTTTTTAATGCTCCAACATCAAGCAATACTTTTCAAAGACATTTCAGAATTGAATTGTGTTCTTTGGTAAAATTCAGAAGAGAACTTGAACTTTTCTATCTTCTAAGAAAAGTTTGGAACAATATTTTAAATTTTTTCATCTCTTTGAGAAAAATCTGAATTGAAGTGGAAAATTTTTATATTATTTTGGGAAAATAGAAATGATCAATAACTTATTTCATTTTTATTGAGAAAATTCAGAATCGAAGTTGAATGATTCTTCTTTCAGGGAAAATATTTGGAACAGAAATTGTATCAACAGGTAATGTGTTACCAGCAGCAGTAGCAAGGGGTTTTCCCCGATCATCGACAATTATTTTTAAGTTTGAATTCTCTTTGAGAACTAATTTCTCTGGTAATGTTACCCTCGCATATACACCGTTTACACGATTGAAATTCTTGGTTACTCCAAAGAAGTCTAACTTCTCGCTGTCATGACAACGCCTGCATACCTTTCCAATAGTGTTACCACTTGCACTCGTTTCATAGTTCAGGTATTTCTCCTTGTCAGCATTCAACACGACGATGATTTTTTCATGTGCACATACTTTCGTCGAATAATTCATCTTCACTTTATAGATATGAATTGTGTGTTTATCCTACCACTGCATAAAAAATACTGATTTAATGCACGCAATAAACTCGGTAGTGTCGATAACCTGCCATAGAGTACCTGTGGGAAAGCCACGTCGTGTCTATGAACAAGCACAGAGTACGATTGGTAGAGCCGTAAGCATATTTCATGTCATTTTAAGATACATAAACAAGTTTTAAAAATATCATGTTAAAAAAATTCAAAATTATTTTAAAAAATGAGGGGAAGAGGTCCCGGTGGTCTTTGGGGGCTCGAGGGGCATTAGGGGGACCGGGCGCCTTTGGGGTTGGGGTAGGGGACCTCACCATACTGTTCAAATGGAACTTGTGTGTGAATATTCTTCATGAAGATATGGAGCTTCACTTTAATTCTCAGTTTTCTCGAAGAAGTGCAAAACGTACAAGTTCTCTTCTGAATTTTCTTAGAGAAGAGAAAAAAAGTTAGCTCAATTCTGAAATTTACCAATGAAAATGAAAAAGCTTTCATTTCAGTTCCTAATTTCTCAAAGACATAAGAAATTTAAAGTTCAATTCTAAATTTTTCCATGGAAGATAAGAATGGCTATACAATGATTGTGATTATTTACCATGAAGATAAAAAGTTTCACTTTATTTCTAATTTTTCTAACATTCAGTTCATTCATCTAACCACCAAAAACAATAGGTTATGTTAGGTTGGGTATAAATAAATTATTAATAAATAATTAGAAACATTTCTCCATGTTCAAGTTAGGTTAGGTTAACTTATCATGAGCGCTCATGATAAGCTAAGCTAACCTAACTTAAAAATGGTAAAAAGATTAAATTAGGTTAGGTTAGGCTAGGTTAGGCTTTAACATGGTATTTTTTAAACTTTTTTACGTATCTTAAAATGACATGAAATATGCTTACGGCTCTACCAATCGTACTCTGTGCTTGTTCATAGACACGACGCGGCTTTCCCACTGGTACTCTATGGCAGGTTATCAACAGTACTTAGTTTACTGCGTGCATTAAATCAGTATTTTTTATGCAGTGGTAGGATAAAAACAATTAATATCTGTAAAAAAGTGAAAATGAATTGTTCGACGAAAGTATGTGCACATGAAAAAATCATCGTCGTGTTGAATGCTGACAAGGAGAAATATCTGAACTATGAAACGAGTGCAAGTGGTAACACTATTGGAAATGTATGCAGGCGTTGTTATGACAGCGAGAAGTTAGATTTCTTTGGAGTACCCAAGAATTTCAATCGTGTAAACGGTGGATATGCGAGGGTAACATTACCAGAGAAATTAGTGCTCAAAGAGAATGCAAACTTGAAAATAATTGTCGATGATCGGGGACAACTCCTTGCTACTGCTGCTGGTAACACATTACCTGTTGATACATCCTATCATTATCTTTCTGGTATTAGTATTTTAAAGAGAAAAAGAAGAAGACAAGCATACTCCTGCAATAAAGTCATTAATCATATCTTATCAATATGCCAAAACTGCTGACTATGTAAAAATATTGACCACCAAGGTACTGGAATTCATTCTTCCTTCAACTTTGTGTCCTTTGACATGAATTGTAAATCTATCCATCAGGAATGAAATTTTCTCACTTCACCTAAGGCAGCTGGAGTGATTCTACAGAATGTTGGACCTTGTATTGATTCAGCTAATTGTCGGCTTATATCTTTAACCTCTATTTTCTGTCTAATTTTTATCGTATCTCACTATTATCAGATTTAACCTGACATTCATAAGTTTCTGGCTAGATGTCAGATCTACTATTATCAGATTTAACCTGACATTCACAAGTGTCTGGACAGATGCCATATATGGCTAGATAATAGCGCGCACGTGGATGTTACGTAATGGCAGCGCTAAGCAGGGGAATTTTATTAAGACATTTTTTGTGTTTCCTGCGACTGCAATAATTAAGACACAGAGGAAGAAAATCGATTACTAGAGATTTGCTACCATCTGCTCATTAAGTTTTGCTTTTAGAGGGTATTACCAGATAATATTGCGGTTTGCTGCTTGCGAATTTTTTAGTAATAAAGGTGACAGGGGCTGCAAGACGCTTAAATTGTGTATAATAATAATAATCTGTATTTAAAAGCCAACTAAAGCCATATACAAAAATACATACTAAAGAAAAATTACACTTCATTTGACATCCTTCCCATCAATACAAAATTTCCTACTGCCACAATATAACGGGGAGTCCTAGACCTCATTAACTCACAAAGCAGCCTATCATTCCCCTCTTGGATAATTAATCCCCTTAAATGAGATAGTTGCTTACACCGGAGGAGGAAATGGCCCAACCCATAATCATTTTCCCCACATCTCAAGCAACTACACCCGGCCTCCGGACCTTCCCTCTTTTTCCTTGCAACCTTCGAATAAATTGGAAGACAATTTGCTCGAATCTGAATCCAAATCCTCAAATACTTAATGGGCAATCCCAGCTTGAAATAAAACTCCTGACCAAAATTCTCTTTTACTTCTCTATACAAAGTAAGACTCGGAGATTTGTCCACAGCTGCTTGCCATAGTTGCACTTCTTGGTCTTCAAGTCTTGCACTAAATTCCTTGAAGAACTTTTCATGATCCTCTGGCCCTTTTCCCTTCTCCCACGAACTTGAAAATCCATTCTCATCTAATATCCTTTTGATTTGTGCTGTCCATGATGTTTTGTTACACTGAAGGAGAAGATCTTCATATGCTGCTCGGGCAAGTCTAGTCTGGGGAAGTTCTAGAAGTCTTAACCAAAATTTGATGATTTGGGTATATCTTTTCAATTTCAGGTTAAATATACCAAGATCACCTTTTAAAACTAACGTATGTGTTGTATTGTGTAGGCCAAAAACTCGTTTATAATATTGAAGTTGAAGGGTTTCTTTGCCGGCTGATACCCCCATATTTCTGATCCGTAATGTAAGATAGGCATAATTTTAGTATTAAATATATGTTTGTGGAGGCTTAGTTCACTTATTTCTGCTGTTAGTGTGCTTCTGTATATACCAAATAATGAATTTCTTCCTTTCTGTGCCATTGTTGTAATATGACTCGTCCATTTTCCATTTTGACAAAGGATGAAACCTAAGTATTTGGCCTTTTCCACCACTTCCAGCCTTTTTCCATTCAATAAAAATTGTGGTGCTGATTCCAAGGGTTTTTTGCTAAAAATCATGACTTGGGATTTCGTGACATTCACCTCTAGTTTCTTCTCTTGCAAATATTTTTCAAGGAGATTCAAGAGAGTTTGTAAATCATTATTTGTCTTTGCCAGTAATATAATGTCGTCTGCAAATAGTAGCATTGACATATTCAGATTTCCCAGTCGGAGAGTAGGTGCCCATCTTTGTCGGAAATAAGGAACAATATCATTAATAAACATAGCAAATAATTTCGGCGAGAGTGTACTTCCTTGGCGCACGCCCTTTTTCGAGAAAAAAGGCAGAGATATTCCCTTCCTAACAACTTTTACAAAACTTTTATTCAATGAATACATAGATGATAGAATTTGTAAAAAAGGGGCTGGTAGGCCTAGATTTAATAATACATTCAACAATAAAACACGATCTACACTATCAAATGCTGATTTCAAATCTATTAGGGCCACATATAATTTTCCTTTACCTTTGCAGTGCTTTTCTACAAGAGCATTAATAACAAAAACTCTATCAGCTGTGGAATAACCTGGTCTGAACCCACCTTGTTCTTCTTGCAAGATTTTTTTCTCTTCTATCCACATTCCCAGCCTTTTATCTATAATTTTTTCTAGAACTTTTCCAGCACTGTTTAGGAGGCTTATTGGTCTATAGTTGTTATGTGTAGTGGGATTACCATTCTTATAAAGTGGGAGGATATGTTTACATAATGAAGGTTTCCCCTGGAACACGGAATCTATTAAGATACAGACCATTAAAAATGAAAGTTTTATTAGTAAAACCAAATTTACAAATATTATTAAAACAAAGAAAAAGTAGCTAAAAACATAATAAACGAAAAACAAAACTTGAAAAGGCTTATAAAGGGTGAAATATGATCACAAACATGCGTGAATTAAATAAAGGTACGGGTCCTAGTAATCATTTCCAAAGGGCAAGATTGATATTAGAGCTAAATTTAGCCCCATATTGAGGTATCTCTGAGAGCTTTTAGCGAAAATGCCATGTTTTATTGAGGCCAAGACTATGCCCCCTCACCGGTTGGCAAGCGCACATTTCAATAATGTTTTCTCTTCAAATTTCTCAAAATCTTGCTAGAGGTAAATTTAACTCCCTATTATACATAAAAACTTTATTATTTATTACTTCTGAGAGCTTGAATGAAATGCTGCATTTCTGTATAATAGGGTAATACTTGGTTAATATAGGGTAATACATATAATATTTATAATTTCTGAGAGCTTGAACAAAATACCAAGCTTCTTTGGGGGAGGAGGCAAGACTATACCCCCCCCCACTACCACCCGGTTGAAGAGCACACATTGAACAAAATTTTCTCTTCAATTTTCACATAATCTCGCTAGAGGTAAATTTAACCCCTATTATGCATAATACTTTATCATTTATTATTTGTTATAGCTTTTACGAAAAGCTGCGTTTCTTTTGAAGGAAAAACAATCTCCCCCCCCATTTGACAAACGCAAGTTTGAATAATATTTTCTCTTCAAATTTCATATAATCTTGATAGAAGTAAGTTTAACTCCTATTGTGCATAATACTTTATTATTTATTATTTCTGAGAGCTTTTAAAAAATGCCCCGTTTCCTTGGGGGGGGACAAGATAATTCCCTCCCCCCCCCCATTAACAAACTCACATTTGAATAGTATTTTCTTTTTAAATTTCACACAATCTCGCTAGAGGTGAATTTAACCCCTATTAAGATACTTTAAGAGCCTTAACGAAAATACCACGTTTCTTTGAGCCTTACGCAGATGCCTTATTTGTTGCTTATGCAGATGGCCCGTGACAATCTTATTATATATATTTTCATTCCTAAGACATTTCAAGACATTTCCTTATAGCAATATGATTTAATTTCATTGATTCATTTTTTCGCAAGCCAAACCTATCATAATGATCTCCAAAACTCGCTTCCTCAAGTAAACTCCTAGGTAACTGCTAAGGTCGACCCATTCGAACCATTCCCATTCAACTCGCTCTTTACGCTAAAGTTTCTTTAGTACTTTCAAAAGAGCTATTTATTCTAATTAAACGGCCTATGTGATTCAGGGGTCACTCTTAAATTGAAAAAAAAAAATCGAAATTTAGTGTAAAGAGAGAGGTATTGACTAGGGGGTGAACCCACTCATATATGCAATTATTACTGTTCATTTTAAGGTTTGATCTAGCTCCTTACTTTCAGTTGAAAAAAATTTGTTGAATTTTTATTTAATTGATAAAAGGTTGGAGTGTAACCTTCTTAAGACCATAGGCGGGCTTGCCTTGTTTGCCTCTCATTACTGGCAGTCTAACGGTGTTGTGTCAATTTTAAATTCTTGGTCAACATGCCTGAGACTCAGGCAGGTATGTCTTTCCAAAAACTAAGAAACAGGTATCTGTCCAATAAGACAGTCGTGCTTACTTCCGCCATTTGCCGTGCCCCAGACATTTAAACATTTGCTTCTCAACTACTTGGACTATCTGTCTTGGCTTTTCTCTTTCTACAATTAGCCATGTCTTGATGCAACCTACTGAAAAATACTTGATAAATTTTGAGCCCTGTTTAGCTACAATCTCCCAAAAGACATCTGATCATAATACGCTATCTAAACTAACAAAGTTCAAAGATTTTTAACACAGACGTTCGGTGCTCAAACTTTCATGAAAGGACTTATTCATCTGAAAGAAGGAGAAATAAATCTGGCTTCAATGGTTTTCGGTATCTGATTTTTTTTCTTTTACAACAAAAAGGGCTTTTCTATGTATGATTTTGACAGGCATTTATATAATAACAATAAAAAACAAAAAATTCCAACAAGGTTGAACATATAAAGATTCTGACTTGTGTTTTACTGTGTTTTCCTGGTTATACTGATAAATTGAGCACGGAGATTCAGTTGCAGGAGGGTTCAGTTACACGAGGGTTTAGTCGTGTGGGGATTCAAGTGCAAGGGTAATTAGTTGCACAGGGGCTCAGTTTCGCGGGGGTTCAGTTGCATTGTGAATCGATTGCACGGGGGAGTTCTGTTACAGGGGTTTAGCTGTTTAGGGTTCAGTTACACAAGAGTTCAGTTAAACGCACACCTTTTCTAACGCCTAAATTTCTGTATATTCTTGGTGTTCTTCTTTAAAATCGGTGCTAAGGCTGGGAGGGGGGAGGGGCAGTACTGTCTTAGTATGACAAAGAGTTGATTCAGGTCACGTTTGATGAAATTATGTACAGGGAGGTATAGTTTTGCATCAGCTATTATAAAAGAGTGTTCTCAGCATGTCCTGAGAGCTATAACTTATTACCCTCAGCCTTTCTCAAGATATTCTCGATGCACCATTTTGAAAAAATTGATGCAACTATTATCTTTTGATTTAGATAAACATTCCCCTCAAAATTCCTCAAATTTTTACCTTAATACACCTTATCTTTTCAAATACGCTCACAATCAAACATTCTTCCTTTCCCTAATGATAAATCATGTTATTAAAAAGGATTAATTCTGTAAATTACAATCTATGTCTTTGGGGCTTGGGAGGACATTAAATCCCCTGTGGCACAGCTACTAGACCTTTTACCTATTTTGAAAAAAATACTTTCCAAATTATTAATCAGTGTTGAGACTTGTGGGCATTTAAGAAAGGCAAAAGGAAGGGTCCTGTAGCCCTAAAATCATTTTACAGCATCACCTGCAAGTTTCAACTTAATATTCTCAGTTATTCTTAAGATATTGTACATCCACCTTTTTGATAGACTCGATGTACATAGTGGGAGCCCACGTTTAGGCCCCCCTTCCTTCTGGAAAACACCCCTCCCATCGGAAATACACATCCGGAAAATGGCCCCCATGTAAAATACACCTTCGCGGAAAATACCCCCTACGGCTGGTAGGTCTCCGATCTTTTTCAACTTATAACAAAAATTCTTGAAATTTTTACTTTCACAATAATAGCTTAGACCAGAAACATTCTCAGAAATCAAGATGGAAACATTCCCAGAAATCAAATATAAATTTCACATCTTTGATGCACTTTTTAAAGATCTATGCCCCCCCCCCCAAAAAAAAGTTCTGGATACAACCCTGGGGATTATCCATTAATTTATACCTCCCCATGACTTTCCCTCAGAACTCATTCTGCATTTATCTGAAGGATCAATGAGAGTTTGGATGTTTGGGCAATAAAATGCAACTTTTTAGTTGTCTCCCACCCTCCCTAACTAGCCAAAATGTTTTAAAGTCTAAACAAATTTCGCTGTATTTAAATCCTTGTTGCTTTACAATTCAAAACATTTATATATAAGGCCTGTAAACCCCTGCAATGGGGTTTTCTGATTGTTTTGTAGTTATGTAGGGAAGGAAGTACCTAAAGGGTGCTTTTTTGGTGTGCCCCTTTTAAAGTTTAAAGCGAATTTTAAAGTTTCTTGTCCCCTGCCCCTTCGAAAATCCCCTCCCACACGAAAGTCCTGGTTGCCACTCTGGGGATTATATACCCATTCCTACATCCAATCTCCCCTTGTCTGTCCCTAGAACTAATTTTGTATTTATCTAAATGCTCAATGAGAGTCGGGATGTCTTGGCATTAAAATATATTCTTTGATCTCCCTCCTTCTAATTACAAAATAGTCAGAAAGCCCCATCTTAATGGTTTAAAAGAGTTCTAGTCCTTTTTTGTAAGTCACAAGTGATCGGAAAAAACCAGTCACACGGGGAGGGGGCTCTTTCTGGGGGATTATGTATCAGAAGGGGGGGTATTTTCCGGGTAAGGGTATTTTTGGTGGGTTGTTTTTGGGGGTAAACGCCTAGACCCGGATAAATTATATGATTTACAATCCTTGCTCTGGGGTTATGGGTTGATGCATTCCTGGAGGCATTGTTTTTAGACCTAATGATTTATTTGAAAAAACTTACAATTAAAAAATGTTGACTAATTTCAAATAGAAGGGGCATTTAAAAAGATAGAGAGCAGTGGGGTTCTGGCTGTCCTCTAGTCTCTCTTCAACTAGATATTCCAGGAGAATTATCCAGGAATATTTACGGTGTGTTTGGATTTCTGGAAAAAGTTTTCTTCGGAAGGGCGAATTTCTGGAGTTATCGAGAAAACGACTAGAAAATAAAGTATCTTTCAAATGAAACTATGACCAGGAGAATTATTCACGCTGAATCGTTCACAAGATTTTTTTTTGTTGGGGGGGGGGGGGGGTTCAGCTAGGATGGAATTGTTTTAATAGAATATTAAAGAGGGGGGGGGGGTATATTTTATTTGGGAGGAATTTTCAACAGAGGAGTTTCTTGTCCGTGATGGGTAGGGGTGAATTTTTCATGGAGGGTGAGTCAGGCTTACCAGCATTATTTGAAAAACAATCAGAAAAAAGTCTTTTCACTGAAAGTAAGGACCAGCACAAAACTCACAACGAAAAGAAATTATTCTGTATAAGAGCTGCGCCCTCCTCAATACCTTGCTCTTTGCGCTAAAGTTTGACTGTTTTTCTTAATTTTCTTAAGAATGGCTACTGAAACACAAGGGCTGTTTAGTTAGAATAGGAAGCTTTTTTAAAAGTGCTAAAAGCTTATGCGTAAAGAGCAAGGCACTGAGAAGGGAGGCAATTCCTTCATTTAAAGAATAATTTATGTTCGTTTTGAGTTTGAATGTTGCTCCTTAGAATCAGTTAAAAAAACTTGTTTTTTTATTTAATCCAGGTTGCAGCGGTAGCTAGCAACCTAATAAGAGACAATCACGTCCCATACTAAGAAATACAACAACCCATAGCTCCTGAAAATAAAGTCAGAACAAAACAAGAAGTAAACTATAAGTACCACTTTGTCCGATACCCCTATATAGAAAACTTACCGTTCCTTGGATTGAACGACAAGGAAAACCTATTGACTTAAAAAACAAGAAAAGTGGCTGAAACCACAATATTCTGCATATACGGAATCCTTTTTTCTTTTAGTTTCATTTGCAGCACTGGAGCATCATAAACTTACTTTAACTTAATGCTCCTGCTGGTGGTCCAGCGTAGAGAGAGATGTGACTCTTTGCCTCACGGAATGACATAATCGAGCCATAATAGAGGTGGCTTTGGCGATGCGCGATTGGACTTCCATTTCAATTGAGTCGTTATTCGAGACGGTAGATCCAAGGTAAGTAAAATACTTAACAACTTCAACAGTGTGCCCTAATGCGTTAGATGCTTGTGAGTTGGTGGAATTACCTGCCGGGTCGATGATCATTGTTTTTGTTTTTTGCCAGCTAATGTGTAGTCCCACTTCTGAGGCTTGTTCCGACACTGTATTAAGGACTGCCTCGAGTTCAGCTGCAAATGTGCATACTAGGGCAATATCATCTGCGAAGTCGCAATCGGCTAGGACTCTATCGCCATAGGAACATTATAGAGAGCTGTTTAATGGCTCATTTTAAAGGAAATTCCCAGATCTAGTGCATTTTGTAATAAAAAAAAGTTTTTAAAATTAGATAAATTTTCTACGAAAAACTGCATTTTTTTTATAACACTGGAGTAACATATGTTATTAACATTTTCTTGCATACGGAGATCAAAATAGGACTTTTAACATTATAAAAAGCATATAGATGTACTTGTTATAAAACGTAGTTATTTTTTTAGGGTTTTAATAAAGAATATAATTTGTTAATTGAAATTAGAATAATTCCTTTAAATTATAAATAATAATTTTATTTCATCTCTCAGTTGAAATTACATAGAGGATCGATTCAGTTTATTGTAAATTTGGATTATGTAAGTTTCATCTTTTGTGATGTAGAATCAAACAGTTTGTGAAAACAAACTGTGAGCCCTATTAAAGTGACGAAAAAGATTGTGCCACAGTAAAGTAGTACTTTTTGCCATTTTGCGACACCGAACTACAATCTTGCCCAATTTTGGACCAACTTATTGTCGATTAAAAAGTCTTAGGAGTAGAAAGGCCTCATGAGCTCCCACGAGGACAATACACCTTCGAATCCCGATCCGGACACTTTTTTTAAAAACTCCCCCAGGCTCCCAAAGGGCCCCCGGCCCCCAAAAGCCCACTAGACCCCCAAAGGCCCTCCCCAGACCCCCAAAGAGTCCCCTCCCCATTTTTAATACTTTTTAAGGCTTTATTATATCTTTTCAGAACAAGTTATTTTCTTAATGTCCATCCTAAACCCATTTTACAAGTTGAAGTACCAATCCTTTTGCCACAACTTTGCTATAAGGCTTTTCGAATACCCCAACATCAAGCAATAGTTTTCAAAAGACATTTCAGAGCAACTTCTTTTCTTAATGTTCCCTTCTAAACCCATTCTACAAGTTGAAGCATCCTTCCTTTTCACCCACAACTTTACTTTACAGCTTTTTGGATACCTCAACAGAAAGAAATACCTTTCAAAGGGCATTTCAGAGCAAATTCCTTTCTTAATGTCCCTCCTAAACCCATTTTACAAGTTGAAGTACCCATCTTTTTCACCCACAACTATACTTTACAGCTTTTTGGATACCTCAATACCAAGAAATACCTTTCAAAAGGCATTTCAGAGCAAGCTCTTTTCTTAATGTCCCTTCTAAACCCATTTTACAAGTTGAAGCATCCTTCCTTTTCACCCACAACTTTACTTTACAGCTTTTTGGATACCTCAACACCAAGAAATACCATTCAAAAGACATTTCAGAACAAGTTATTTTCTTAATGTCCATCCTAAGCCCATTTTACAAGTTGAAGTACCAATCCTTTCACCACAACTTTACTATAAGGCTTTTCGAATACCCCAACATAAAGCAATAGTTTTCGAAAGACATTTCAGAGCAACTTCTTTTCTTAATGTTCCCTTCTAAGCCCGTTTTACAAGTTGAAGCATCCTTCTTTTTCACCCACAACTTTATTTTACAGCTTTTTGGATACCTCATCACCAAGAAATACCTTTCAAAAGGCATAGTTTTCAAAAGACATTTCAGAGCAACTTTTTTTCTTAATGTTCCCTTCTAAACCCATTTTCCAACTTGAAGTACCCATCCTTTTCACCCACAACTTTACTTTACAGCTTTTTGGATACCTCAACACCAAGAAATACTTTTCGAAGGGCATTTCAGAGCAAGTTCCTTTCTTAATTTCCTTCCTAAACCCATTTTACAAATTGAAGCATCCTTCCTTTTCACCCACAACTTTACTTTACAGCTTTTTGGATACCTCAACACCAAGAAATACCTTTCAAAAGGCATTTCAGAGCAAGTTCCATTCTTAATGTCCCTCCTAAACCCATTTTACAAGTTGAAACATCCTTCCTTTTCACCCACAACTTTACTTTACAACTTTTTGGATACCTCAACACCAAGAAATACTTTTCAAAAGACATTTCAGAGCAAGTTCCTTTCTTAATGTCCCTTCTAAACCCATTTTCCAACTTGAAGTACCCATCCTTTTCACCCACAACTTTACTTTACAGCTTTTTGGATACCTCAACACCAAGAAATACTTTTCAAAGGGCATTTCAGAGCAAGTTCCTTTCTTAATTTCCCTCCTAAACCCATTTTACAAATTGAAGCATCCTTCCTTTTCACCCACAACTTTACTATACAGCTTTTTGGATACCTCAACACCAAGAAATACCTTTCAAAAGGCATATGAGAGCAAGTTCCTTTCTTAATGTCCCTTCTAAACCCATTTTCCAACTTCAAGTACCCATCCTTTTCACCCACAACTTTACTTTACAGCTTTTTGGATACCTCAACACCAATAAATACCTTTCAAAAGACATTTCAGAGCAAGTTCCTTTCTTAATGTCCATTCTAAACCCATGTTAAAAGTTGAAGAATCCATCCTTTTCACCCACAACTTTACTTTACAGCTTTTTGGATACCTCAGCACCATGAAATACCTTTCAAAAGGCATATCAGAGCAAGTTTCTTTCTTAATGTCCCTTCTAAACCCATTTTCCAACTTGAAGTACCCATCCTTTTCACCCACAACTTTACTTTACAGCTTTTTGGATACCTCAACACCAAGAAATATTTTTCAAAGGGCATTTCAGAGGAAGTTCCTTTCTTAATGTCCCTCCTATACCCATTTTACAAGTTGAAGCATCCTTCCTTTTCACCCACAACTTTACTTTACAGCTTTCTGGATACCTCAACACCAATAAATACCTTTTAAAAGACATTTCAGAGCAAGTTCCTTTCTTAATGTCCATTCTAAACCCATTTTACAAGTTGAAGTACCCATCCTTTTCACCCACAACTTTACTTTAAAGCTTTTTGGATACCTCAACACCAAGAAATACCTTTCAAAAGGTATATCAGAGCAAGTTCCTTTCTTAATGTCCCTTCTAAACCCATTTTCCAACTTGAAGTACCCATCCTTTTCACCCACAACTTTACTTTACAGCTTTTTAGATACCTCAACACCAAGAAATACTTTTCAAAGGGCATTTCAGAGGAAGTTCCTTTCTTAATGTCCCTCCTATACCCATTTTACAAGTTGAAGCATCCTTCCTTTTCACCCACAACTTTACTTTACAGCTTTTGGATACCTCAACACAAAAAAATACCTTTTAAAAGACATTTCAGAGCAAGTTCCTTTCTTAATGTCCATTCTAAACCCATTTTACAAGTTGAAGCATCCATCCTTTTCACCCAAAACTTTACTTTACAGCTTTTTGGATACCTCAACACCAAGAAATACCTTTCAAAAGGTATATCAGAGCAAGTTCCTTTCTTAATATCCCTTCTAAGCCCATTTTCCAACTTGAAGTGCCCATCCTTTTCACCCACAACTTTACTTTACAGCTTTTTGGATACCTCAACACCAAGAAATACTTTTCAAAGGGCATTTCAGAGCAAGTTCCTTTCTTAATGTCCCTCCTAAACCCATTTTACAAGTTGAAGCATCCTTCCTTTTCACCCACAACTTTACTTTACAGCTTTTTGGATACCTCAACACCAAGAAATACCATTCAAAAGGCATTTCAGAGCAAGTTCCATTCTTAATGTCCCTCCTAAACCAATTTTACAAGTTGAAACATCCTTCCTTTTCACCCACAACTTTACTTTACAGCTTTTTGGATACCTCAACACCAAGAAATACTTTTCAAAGGGCATTTCAGAGCAAGTTCCTTTCTTAATTTCCTTCCTAAACCCATTTTACAAGTTGAAGCATCCTTCCTTTTCACCCACAACTTTACTATACAGCTTTTTGGATACCTCAACACCAAGAAATACCTTTCAAAAGGCATATCAGAGCAAGTTCCTTTCTTAATGTCCCTTTTAAACACATTTTCAAACTTGAAGTACCCATCTTTTCCACCCACAACTTTACTTTACAGCTTTTTGGATACCTCAACACCAATAAATACCTTTCAAAAGACATTTCAGAGCAAGTTCCTTTCTTAATGTCCATTCTAAACCCATTTTAAAAGTTGAAGCATCCATCCTTTTCACCCACAACTTTACTTTACAGCTTTTTGGATACCTTCGCACCATGAAATACCTTTCAAAAGGCATATCAGAGCAAGTTTCTTTCTTAATGTCCCTTCTAAACCCATTTTCCAACTTGAAGTACCCATCTTTTTCACCCACAACTTTACTTTACAGCTTTTTGGATACCTCAACACCAAGAAATACTTTTCAAAGGGCATTTCAGAGGAAGTTCCTTTCTTAATGTCCCTCCTAAACTCTTTTTACAAGTTGAAGCATCCTTCCTCTTCACCCACAACTTTACTTTACAGCTTTCTGGATACCTCAACACCAATAAATACCTTTTAAAAGACATTTCAGAGCAAGTTCCTTTCTTAATGTCCATTCTAAACCCATTTTACAAGTTGAAGTACCCATCCTTTTCACCCACAACTTTACTTTAAAGTTTTTTGGATACCTCAACACCAAGAAATACCTTTCAAAAGGCATATCAGAGCAAGTTCCTTTCTTAATGTCCCTTCTAAACCCATTTTCCAACTTGAAGTACCCATCTTTTTCACCCACAGCTTTACTTTACAGCTTTTTGGATACCTCAACACCAAGAAATACTTTTAAAGGGCATTTCAGAGCAAATTCCTTTCTTAATGTCCCTCCTAAACCCATTTTACAAGTTGAAGCATCCTTCCTTTTCACCCACAACTTTACTTTACAGCTTTTTGGATACCTCAACACCAAGAAATACCATTCAAAAGGCATTTCAGAGCAAGTTCCTTTCTTAATGTTCCTCCTAAACCCATTTTACAAGTTGAAGCATCCTTCCTTTTCACCCACAACTTTACTTTACAGATTTTTGGTTCTTTTGAATGCGCCAATACCATGCAATACTTTTCAAAGGCATTTCAGAACAAGTTCTTTTCATAATGTAAACTTGCTCTGAAATGTCTTTTGAAAAGTAGACATTTCAGAGCAAGTTCCTTTCTTAATGTCCCTTCTAAACCCATTTTACAACTTGAAGTACCCATCCTTTTCACCCAAAACTTTACTTTACAGCTTTTTAGATACCTCAACACCAAGAAATACTTTTCAAAGGGCATTTCAGAGCAAGTTCCTTTCTTAATGTCCTTCCTAAACCCATTTTACAAGTTGAAGCATCCTTCCTTTTCACCCACAACTTTACTTTACAGCTTTTTGGATACCTCAACACCAAGAAATACCATTCAAAAGGCATATCAGAGCAAGTTCCTTTCTTAATGTCCCTTCTAAACCCATTTTCCAACTTCAAGTACCCATATTTTTCACCCACAACCTTACTTTACAGCTTTTTGGATACCTCAACACCAAGAAATACTTTTCAAAGGACATTTCAGAGCAAATTCCTTTCTCAATGTCCCTCCTAAACCCATTTTACAAGTTGAAGCATCCTTCCTTTTTACCCAAGACTTTATTTTACAGCTTTTTGGATACCTCAACACCAAGAAATACCATTCAAAAGGCATTTCAGAGCAAGTTTCATTCTTAATGTTCCTCCTAAACTCATTTTACAAGTTGAAGCATCCTTCCTTTTCACCCACAACTTTACTTTACAGATTTTTGGTTCTTTTGAATGCGCCAATCCCATGCAATACTTTTCAAAGGCATTTCAGAACAAGTTCTTTTCATAATGTCCATCCTAAACCCATTTTACAAGTTGAAGTACCCATCCTTTTCACCCACAACTTTACTTTACAGCTTTCTGAATGCTCCAACATCAAGCAATACTTTTCAAAGACATTTCAGAATTGAATTGTGTTCTTTGGTAAAATTCAGATGAGAACTTGAACTTTTCTATCTTCTAAGAAAAATTTGGAACAATATTTAAAATTTTTTCATCTCTTTGAGAAAAATCTGAATTGAAGTGGAAAATTTTTACATTATTTTGGGAAAATAGAAATGATCAATAACTTATTTCATTTTCATTGAGAAAATTCAGAATCGAAGTTGAACGATTCTTCTTTCAGGGAAAATATTTGGAACAGAAATTTAAATTTGACTCTTTGAGAAAGGTTGGAATTGAATTTAAGAAAATTTAGAATTAAATTGAAACTTTTTATCTTCATAGAAAATAATCACAATCATAGTATAACTTTTCCTATCTTCTCCGGAAAAATTTAGAAGTGAACTTTAAATTTTTATGTCTTGGTGAACTTAAAACTGAAGTGGAAGTTTTTTTTCTCTCTGCTGAAGTTAGAAATCAATTGTGTTCTTTGATAAAATTCAGAAGAGATCTTGAACTTTTCAATCTTCTATGAAAAATTGAGCCTGCTAGTAGTATCTTTATCTCTAAAAATTCTTTTTCTAACATCTCTGACCTTCTTAATAGATATTCTGAACGTTTGACGTTCTAGCATACCCTAAAAATAATGAACACTTAAAAAAATAATGCATAAGATATTTTTAATGAAATAACGACATGTAGAATATTAATATAAAAATACGTTAAATACATTATTATACATTATTAGTACACTCGCGCTTCACTTTCCGTCAATTCATCTTTATATTCATTGATGATATTGTCTGCTAATGTCCTTTTTATTCTGCCTGCGATTTCACTGTCTATTGTCATATTATTTTTACATAGACAGCAGGTTTGGCATATTGATAAGATATGATTAATGACTTTATTGCAGGAGTATGCTTGTCTTCTTCTTTTTCGCTTTAAAATGCTAATACCGGAAAGATGATGATAGGATGTATCAACAGGTAATGTGTTACCAGCAACAGTAGCAAGGGGTTGTCCCCGATCATCGACAATTATATTTAAGTTTGCATTCTCTTTGAGCACTAATTTCTCTGGTAATGTTACCCTCGCATATCCACCGTTTACACGATTGAAATTCTTGGGTACTCTAATGAAATCTAACTTCTCGCTGTCATGACAACGCCTGCATACCTTTCCAATAGTGTTACCACTTGCACTCGTTTCATAGTTCAGGTATTTCTCCTTGTCAGCATTCAACACGACGATGATTTTTTCATGTGCACACACTTTCGTCGAATAATTCATCTTCACTTTTTTACAGATATGAATTGTGTGTTTATCGTACCACTGCATAAAAAATACTGATTTAATGCACGCAATAAACTAGGTAGTGTCGATAATCTGCCATAGAGTACCAGTGGGAAAGCCGCGTCGTGTCTATGAACAAGCACAGAGTACGATTGGTAGAGCCGTAAGCATAGTTCATGTCATTTTAAGATACGTAAACAAGTTAAAAAAATATCATGTTAAAAAAATTCAAAATTATTTTTAAAAATGAGGGGAAGGGGTCCCGGTGGTCCTTGGGGGATCGAGGGGCATTAGGGGGACCAGGCGCCTTTGGGTTGGGGTAGGGGACCTCACCATACTGTTCAAATGGAACTTGAGTGTGAATATTCTTCATGAAGATATGGAGCTTCACTTTAAATCTGAGTTTTCTCGAAGAAGTGCAAAATGTACAAGTTCTCTTCTGAATTTTCTTAGAGAAGAGAAAAAAAAAGTTAGCTCAATTCTGAAATTTACCAATGAAAATGAAAAAGCTTTCATTTCAGTTCCTAATTTCTCAAAGACATAAAAAATTTAAAGTTCAATTCTAAATTTTTCCATAGAAGATAGGTTGAAGATAGAAGATAGAAGATAGGTACAATGATTGTGATTATTTACCATGAAGATAAAAAGTTTCACTTTATTTCAAATTTTTCTTAAATTCAGTTCATTCATCTAACCACCAAAAACAATAGGTTATGTTAGGTTGGGTATAAATAAATTATTAATAAATTATTAGAAACATTTCTCCATGTTCAAGTTAGGTTAGGCTAACTTATCATGAGCGCTCATCATAAGCTAAGCTAACCTAACTTAAAAATGGTAAAACGATTAAATTAGGTTCGTTTAGGCTAGGTTAGGCTTTAACATGGTATTTTTTAAACTTTTTTACGTATCTTAAAATGACATGAAATATGCTTACGGCTCTACCAATCGTACTCTGTGTTTGTTCATAGACATGACGCGGCTTTCCCACTGGTACTCTATGGCAGGTTATCGACACTAATTAGTTTACTGCGTGCATTAAATTAGTATTTTCTATGCAGTGGTAGGATAAACACAATTAATATCTGCAAAAAAGTGAAGATGAATTATTCGACGAAAGTATGTGCACATGAAAAAATCATCGTCGTGTTGAATGCTGACAAGGAGAAATACCTGAACTAAGAAACGAGTGCAAGTGGTAACACTATTGGAAATGTATGCAGGCGCTGTCATGACAGCGAGAAGTTAGATTTCTTTGGAGTAACCAAGAATTTCAATCGTGTAAACGGTGGATATGCGACGGTAACATTACCAGAGAAATTAGTGCTCAAAGAGAAAGCAAACTTAAAAATAATTATCGATGATCGAGGACAACTCCTTGCTACTGTTGCTGGTAACACATTACCTGTTGATACATCCCATCATTATCTTTCCGGTATTAGTATATTAAAGAGAACAAGAAGAAGACAAGCATACTCCTGCAATAAAGTTATTAATCATATCTTATCAATATACCAAAACTGCTGACTATGGAAAAATAATGTGACAATAGACAGTGAAATCGCAGGCAGAATAAAAAGGACATTAGCAGACAATATCATCAATGAATATAAAGATAAATTGACGGAAAGTGAAGCGCAAGTGTACTAATAATGTATAATAATGTATTTAGCGTATTTTTATATTAATATTCTACATGTCGTTATTTCATTAAAAATATCTTATGGATTATTTTGTTAAGTGTTCATTATTTTTAGGGTATGCTAGAACATCAACCGTTCAGAATATCTATTAAAAAGGTCAGAGATGTAAGAAAAAGAATTTTTAGAGATAAAGATACTACTAGCAGGCTCAATTTTTCATAGTAGATAGAAAAGTTCAAGATCTCTTCTGAATTTTACCAAAGAACACAATTCATTTCTAATTTCACCAGAGAAAATAAAAAGTTTCCACTTCAGTTTTAAGTTCACCAAGACATAAAAATTTGAAGTTCACTTCTAAATTTTTCCGTAGAAGATAGGAAAAGTTATACTATGATTGTGATTATTTTCTATGAAGATAAAAAGTTTCACTTTAATTCTAAATTTTCTTAAATTTAATTTTGACCTTTCTCAAAGAGTCAAATTTAAAGTTCTGTTCCAAATATTTTCCCTGGAAGAAGAAAAGTTCAACTTCGATTCTGAATTTTCTCAATGAAAATGAAATGTTATTCATCATTTCTATTTTCCCAAAATAATATAAAAATTTTCCCCTTCAGTTCAGATTTTTCTCAAACAGATAAGTTATACTATGATTGTGATTATTTTCTATGAAGATAAAAAGTTTCACTTTAATTCTAAATTTTCTTAAATTCAGTTCCGACCTTTCTCAAAGAGAAGAAAAAATTTAAAGTTCTGTTCCCAATATTTCCCCGGAAGAAGAAAGGTTCAACTTCAATTCTGAATTTTCTCAATGAAAATGAAATAAGTTATTGATCAATTCTATTTTCCCAAAATAATATAAAATTTTCCACTTCAATTCAGATTTTCCTCAAAGAGATAAAAAATTTAAAATATTGTTCCAAATTTTTCTTAGAAGATAGAAAAGTTCAAGTTCTCTTCTGAATTTTACCAAAGAACACAATTCAATTCTGAAATGTCTTTGAAAGGTATTGCTTGATGTTGGAGCATTCAAAAAGCTGTAAAGTAAAGTTGTGGGTGAAAAGGATGGGTACTTCAACTTGTAAAATGGGGTTTAGGATGGACATTAAGAAAGGAACTTGCTCTGAAATGCCCTTTGAAAAGTATTTCTTGGTGTTGAGGTATCCAAAAAGCTGAGGAGTAAAAAGGTTGAAAAGGATGGGTACTTCAAGTTGGAAAATGGGTTTAGAAGGGACATTAAGAAAAAAACTTGTTCTGAAATGCCTTTGAAAAGTATTGCATGGTATTGGCGCATTCAAAAGAACCAAAAAGCTGTAAAGTAAGTTGTGGGTGAAAATGAAGGATGCTTCAACTTGTAAAATGGGTTTAGGAGGGACATTAAGAAAGGAACTTGCTCTGAAATGCCCTTTGAAAAGTATTTCTTGGTGTTGAGGTATCCAAAAAGTTGTGAAGTAAAGTTGTGGGTGAAAAGGATGGGTACTTCAAGTTGGAAAATGGGTTTAGAAGGGACATTAAGAAAGGAACTTGCTCTGAAATGCCTTTTGAAAGGTATTTCTTGGTGTTGAGGTATCCAAAAACCTGTAAAGTAAATTTTTGGGTGAAAAGGATGGATGCTTCAACTTGTAAAATGGGTTTAGAATGGACATTAAGAAAGGAACTTGCTCTGAAATGTCTTTTGAAAGGTATTTATTGGTGTTGAGGTATCCAAAAAGCTGTAAAGTAAAGTTTTGAGTGAAAAAGATGGGTACTTCAAGTTGGAAAACGGGTTTAGAAGTGACATTAAGAAAAGAAGTTGCTCTAAAATGTCTTTTGAAAGGTATTGCTTGGTGTTGGAGCATTCAAAAAGCTGTAAAGTAAAGTAGTGGGTGAAAAGGATGGGTACTTCAACTTGTAAAATGGCTTTAGGAGGGACTTTAAGAAAGGAACTTGCTCTGAAATGCCTTTTGAAAAGTTTTTCTTGGTGTTGGGGATATCCAAAAAGCTGTAAAGTAAAGTTGTGGATGAAAAGGAAGGATGCTTCAACTTGTAAAATGGGGTTAGGAGGGACATTAAGAAAGGAGCTTGCTCTGAAATGTCTTTTGAAAAGTATTTCTTGGTGTTGAGGAATCCAAAAAGCTGTAAAGTAAAGTTGTGGGTGAAAAGGAAGGATGCTTCAACTTGTAAAATGGGTTTAGGAGGGACATTAAGAAAGGAACTTGCTCTGAAATGTCTTTTGAAAAGTATTTCTTGGTGTTGAGGTATCCAAAAAGCTGTAAAGTAAAGTTGTAGGTGAAAAGGAAGGATGCTTCAACTTGTAAAATGGGTTTAGGAGGGACATTAAGAAAGGAACTTGCTCTGAAATGTCTTTTGAAAAGTATTTCTTGGTGTTGAGGCATCCAAAAAGCTGTAAAGTAAAGTTTGGGGTGAAAAGGAAGGATGCTTCAACTTGTAAAATGGGTTTAGAAGGGACATTAAGAAAGGAACTGGCTCTGAAATGTCTTTTGAAAGGTATTTCTTGGTGTTGAGGTATCCAAAAAGCTGTAAAGTAAAGTTGTGGGTGAAAAGGAAGGATGCTTCAACTTGTAAAATGGGTTTAGGATGGACATTAAGAAAGGAACTTGCTCTGAAATGTCTTTTGAAAAGTATTTCTTGGTGTTGAGGTATCCAAAAAGCTGTAAAGTAAAGTTGTGGGTGAAAAGGATGAGTACTTCAAGTTGGAAAATGGGTATAGAAGGGACATTAAGAAAAGAACTTGCTCTTAAATGTCTTTTGAAAAGTATTTCTTGGTGTTGAGGTATCCAAAAAGCTGTAAAGTATAGTTCTGGGTGAAAGGGATCGGTACTTCAAGTTGGAAAATGGGTTTAGAATGGACATTAAGAAAGGAACTTGCTCTGAAATGTCTTTTGAAAAGTATTTTTTGGTGTTGAGGAATCCAAAAAGCTGTAATGTAAAGTTGTGGGTGACAAGGAAGGATGCTTCAACGTGTAAAATGGGTTTAAAAGGGACATTAAGAAAAGAACTTGTTCTGAAATGTCTTTTGAAAGGTATTTCTTGGTTTGAGGTATCCAAAAAGCTGTAAAGTATAGTTGTGGGTGAAAAAGATGGGTACTTCAACTTGTAAAATGGGTTTACGAGGAACATTAAGAAAGGAACTTGCTCTGAAATGCCTTTTGAAAGGTATTTCTTGGTGTTGAGGTATCCAAAAAGCTGTAAAGTAAAGTTGTTGGTGAAAAGGAAGGATGCTTCAACTTTTAAAATGGGTTTAGAAGGGAACATTAAGAAAAAAAGTTGCTCTGAAATGTCTTTTGAAAACTATGCCTTTTGAAAGGTATTTCTTCGTGTTGAGGTATCCAAAAAGCTGTAAAGTAAAGTTTTGGGTGAAAAGGAAGGATGTTTTAACTTGTAAAATGGGTTTAGAAGGGAACATTAAGAAAAGAAGTTACTCTGAAATGTCTTTTGAAAACTATTGCTTAATGTTGGGTTATTCGAAAAGCCTTATAGTAAAGTTGTGGTGAAAGGATTGGTACTTCAACTTGTAAAATGGGCTTAGGGTGGACATTAAGAAAAAAACTTGTTCTGAAATGTCTTTTGAAAGGTATTTCTTGGTGTTGAGGTATCCAAAAAGCTGTAAAGTAAAGTTGTGGGTGAAAAGGAAGGATGCTTCAACTTGTAAAATGGGTTTAGAAGGGACATTAAGAAAATAACTTGCTCTGAAATGCCTTTTGAAAGGTATTTCTTGGTGTGGAGGTATCCAAAAAGCTGTAAAGTATAGTTGTGGGTGAAAAAGATGGGTACTTCAACTTGTAAAATGGGTTTAGGAGGGACATTAAGAAAGGAACTTGCTCTGAAATGCCTTTTGAAAGGTATTTCTTGGTGTTGAGGTATCCAAAAAGCTGTAAAGTAAAGTTGTGGGTGAAAAGGAAGGATGCTTCAACTTGTAAAATGGGTTTAGAAGGGAACATTAAGAAAAGAAGTTGCTCTGAAATGTCTTTTGAAAACTATTGCTTGATGTTGGGGTATTCGAAAAGCCTTATAGCAAAGTTGTGGTGAAAGGATTGGTACTTCAACTTGTTTTTTATGGGTTTAGGATGGATATTAAGAAATTAACTTGTTCTGAAAAGATATAATAAAGCCTTAAAAAAGTATTAAAAATGGGGAGGGGACTCTTTGGGGGTCCGGAGAGGGCCTTTGGGGGTCTAGGGGACCCTTGGGGGCCGGGGGCCATTTGGGAGCCCGGGGAACCTTTGGGGACCGGGGGCTTCCTTCGGGGTTGGGGTAGGGGATCGGAGCCCTTTGGGGTTGGGTAGAGGACCTCACGACACTGTTCAAATGGAACTTGTGTATTATAACGACCACAGAGTTTCACCCTCAAATCCTCTACTATATGGTGTGGGCGTGGGAGTTTTTAAAAAAAGTGTCCGGATCGGGATTCGAAGGGGTATTGTACTCGTGGGAGCTCATGAGGCCTTTCTACTCTTAGGTAGCCAATCAATTTTAAATTACAAAAAAAAAAAAAAAAATGCATATGAACTTTTCACATTGCAGAAAAAGTATTTCCGCACGGTTTCCACAATCGCTCCTGAAAAATCACGCAGTACAAACGAGTAAAGATACTTCACGTGGAAAAACCTTCTGATGTATGCTTTGCGGATAATTGAAAAGGGTGAACCGGTATCATTTTTATAGTTATAGGCAGGGGTGCTGACGAATGAGGGAAGGTAGCACCGCTTCTTCATCTTTTAAATTAGTCGGATAAAAATTTGCAACGACAAAGTAATGGGACGATGTGCCACAATTTTACTGGCTGTTTTTATTATTATTATTATTGTGGTGAATGGGCGGATGGAAATATATGATGAAACATCAATGAAAGAAGATTAGTCAAAGTCAGTATTAAACAAAAAAATAAATAATTTTAATAATATATACTATTCAAATATCCCATAGGATATTTGGATATATCCTTGGATAAGCTAAATCCAAAAAATGTGCACAAATAGCCTACTTATCCACTGTAAGTTTACCCACGAACCTCCTATATCTTTGTCTCCGTTGATGTTTGATGCAGGAAAAACTGACTAACTATCTCCCTTATGGTCAAAGATAAAATACAAGAAATCTCACTCTTTCTATAACCCGAGGGGTAAGACAAAAGACTCAATTTCGCAAGGGTAAATTTTACCAACCGTTGGTATTTTAGGGTTAATAGAAATATCACCAAAATATCCAAAAGCATATTTGGATATATCCTTGGGCAGGATATATCCTGTAGAAAAATTATAGGATATTTTATACACCTTATATTCTGCCTATATGGGTTTTGGTTGAATATTAAAAAAATTTCTCTTTTCCATTATTTGTATTTGTTATAGTTTCCCTTTAGCTGCTCAATTCCATATCAGGGGGAATTTTTGAGGTGGAGGGGGATTTTTAGGGAAGAAGTTTTTCTAGGGGAATGCAAATATCCTGTAGCATATTTGGATATATCCTTGGATAGTTATATATTATTAGACTATTATTCATCATTAAATATACAAAGTGGCGTTCTGTCATTTGATTGAGCGTTGCGGAAGTTTATTGAGAATATTTAATAAAACTGTTCAGTAGAATTGTTCATTGAATAGATTTATTACAATTGAATAAAAAAACAGGGTTCATTTTATACATTCAATTTAGCTAAGTTATATTTAAACAAAATAGAGGTGACATTATTACAAATAATCTTTTTTTTCAAACATAAACTTTATTTTTTCCCTTAATACTTGTTATAACCATTCATAACTATCGATCTATCGTAATTGTTTTACAAGTTCATTTGCAGAGCATTTTTGCTTCTATAAAAGGCTCAAATATGCATGCACTTACTTTAATTACTAATTTTATCTATATTACCTTATAGTCTAAAACTAGCTTAGCAAATCGCCTCCCATTGATTTTGGGTCTTTACATTTTAGGTTGAATGTATTTACAGCGATTTTGTCATTCTCTTTTTTAGTCAATTTTAGAATTAAGAACTTGTCTCTAGCTTTGTTCGTTGTATCAATCCGTCGTTTTTAGTTCTACTAAGGTTTCCTCGGTTTTATTCTTGTGTTGTGTTTTATTTCACAGTTTTAAAAACGTAGTTTTAACTGAAAACAACAAAAAACACAAGCCTTAGCCAGATATAATTTCAACCACAACGAAAATGGAAAGGATACTTCTGGATGCAGGAAGACAAGCCTTGGAGTTGCTAGAGAAGGAATGTGACTCTGACAATGCACCCCTGCTGGAAGCTATGAGAAAATCAATATACTGGCTGGTAGTGGCTCTTACACGGTTTTGATTCTAAAACTTGGCACTCAAAAGTTAAACTAAATTAGTAAAACGGAGTTTGTTGCTCAGATTGTCATTCTAAAGAACGACAAACTAAGAAGTAAGAACATCATTTCAAAGAATGGCTTATAAGTGCAAATTAAAACCAAGGTTTTTGTAAACGAACGGCTTAGTAGTAAAACCGAGGATTGCATTTCGATAGAGCGGTGAAAACGAACGCAGCATATTACCGATTTCTACAGATTCTTTTGATTTTAGATTTCTTGTTGTTCATAATTGGTGTTTTTTCTATAACGAAGACAATCAGAGATTAGTTAGTGTAGCACCATGGAGACTGGAAGACTTGGACCCCCCCCCCCCCTAAGAAAAACCAACTCTATTTTATGGAAATTTTTATTGAAATTATTAATTAAGGTTTGTTTTATATTACTTGTAAAGACGCAAGTCTATGTCTCAATCCATATGTCAGCATGCCTCTGACTTCGAGGACTAAGGTCAGGTGTCTTTTTTCTGGGCAACAGTACTCTGCACAAGATGTCGCTGGTGTTTTGGCTTTCTGATCAGAGCACCAGTTCCCACATTATGGATATTGCCAGGTACCACTTTCTGATATCGCCAGCTCCCGGCACTACAAACTTTTCCGGCATTACCGATTCATTACCCATGGTAATTTATGTTTAGCTATGTCCCCTTTGTAATGTTGCATTCGTCATAGATACTAAAAATGATAGGATTACTCCAGGAGGGAGGGGGGAATGATGTAATTCAATCTCTTGAATTGATCTTATAAATATTACTTTACCCACGTGAATTTTTTTCCAAAATTAAAACTCTAAGCGAATTTCTTAAACTAGTGACCTATAGATGTATAAAGAAAAAAAAACATCAAAAATTTGTCTATATTAATTTTTTTAATTGTTATATTCATTTTAAAATTCTAATTATAAGAACATGTATTTACCATTTGCCAGCTTTAAGGGGCCTCCCCCAGGCCTCTCAGCGTGTCCCCAGCTGGTGATTGCGGAGCGCTCTACAGATATGCAGGGTACCTTCATAGGAGGCACGGAACAAGGGGGGACCCTGGGGGTCCATAATAGAAACTGGGGCACCCTCGCCCGGGACCATAAAATCAGGTGGAGGAGGAAGAAGGCCCCTCAAATGTTCACTCAATAGGGCCCACCAACGTTTCTACACTTCCCACTAGTTACAAACCTTCTCCCAGCAATAGGTTAAATTGCATGGTGACGCAGGAAACCATCGCGGGAGGATCCTCTATAGGAGGACAACTACGGAAGGGCGTAAGATCCAGATCTATAGACAATAGCCTTTGCAAAGGGCTGTCTCGGCCTTTTTGGGGTACATGCAAAACTGGGGACCTTGTGTTCAACTCTATTCCTACTTGAGGAGTGGCACCCCTCGAGGAAATTATAACCTAGTAAACAATACAACATTCGCACGGGATTCTGATCAATGGACAATTCTTCTGGGTTTGGTCTGTTTTGACGGGCGTTTTCGAGCTGAAAAACCTCTTCCTAGCTAATTTATCTACTATGGGCCACCTCCCTGTAGTAGCATACTATTTGTAAGCATGAATATATAATGAGTCGTAGTTAATAGGCTTGAGACTGTCTGTGCAGGACTTCGACTCTTGTTGATAGAAGAAACTCGCCAAGTGCTGAAAACAATTTTGTGACCAAGATGGACCTAAGATTGTACAAAGCCTCCATTCATACTGGAGGTCGCAGTGACTTCCTGCTGCCCGGTTTTAAGCCGGCTTAAGCACTTCGGTATAGACTAATTCAATATAATAGACAAATTCAATTTATAATAGACATAATTCAATTTATAGACAAAATAATTTCAATGATTTAAAGAACATGAAAAAAGGAACTTGGAATGTTACTACGTTGAAAAATGACTATCGTATCGACATTTTGACTGAGGGATTAAGACAATTCAAACTGGACTTATTAGGAGTTTCAGAAAATCCTTTCCAAGGGGTAGGAAGCATAAAATTAGGTGACATAGAATTTGTTTACTCAGGCTGGAAGTATGGGGACATATACAGGTAGTATAGCTCACGATGAACAAGGAAGCTGCTATGTCTTATTTAGGCTGGGAAGGTATTAATAATAGAATACTGATTGCTCATTTTATAACTAAAAAGTTCAGGGTATCAGTTATAGTTGTATAAGCCCCTGTGGAGCTGACTGGCAGAGAAACTAGTGACTGAGATGAATTTTACTTACAATTATAGGAGCAAATAGACAGGGTCCCAGGTAGAAATCTGATGTTTTTACTTGGAGATTTTAATGCCCTGGTTAGTCAAAATAGGGATAGATGGTATCCTAGCCTAGGTAAATTTGGTTGTAGTAGAAGAAAACAGTAATGGATACAGACTTTTGCAATTTTGTAGGCATAACAATCTTGTTATAACCAATTCGGTGTTGGGTCATAAAATGGCTCATATATCAACATGGTATACACGTGATGGTAAGACAGCAAATCTTATTAATTATGTCATAGTAAAGCGAAGACTGGCAGGATCAATATAAGATACTAGGGTATATAGGAGCACTGTTATTGATGTTAAAAGTAAAGATCACCATCTAGTAGTGTCTAGGCTTAATTTAACGCTGAAATTTCGGAAGGGTAACTACCTTCCGGGAAGTTATGATGCTGGTAGACTTCAAGATGAGAATTTGAGAGAAGCTTACTAGGAAAAGTTGAATACTAAACTTGAGAGTTAAAAATTAGACAATATGAAAGATAGTTGGAATAATTTTAGAAACATAATTTCTGAAGTTGGTGAAGGTGTCTCAGTGAGGAAAGCTAGAACTACAGCTAAGAATATTCGTGAAAAAGCTTTATATTTAATAGAGAAGAGAAGGGGCTTGTACAATGGTTATCTGAGTGATAGATCATATGGAAACAAAAGGAATGTAAAGAAAGTACAGAAAGCATTAAAGTATGAACTAAGGAGGTCTGAAGTGGAGGCCATGGATAAAATTACCGAGGATCTGCAAAATGCAGCTAGACGGCATAATAGAAAATATTGTACTGGCATGTTAATAAATTGAGAGGTTGTAGTCAATTTGGACTTGTCCCAGTTAAAGATAGGAACGAGGCCACAATTAGTGATAAGGAAATAGTTAAAGAGAGATGGGCAGAATATTTTGAGAATTTGCTAAACCGAGAGTTGCAGGAAAAGATATAGAGGAAAATGAAAAAGTTTTGGTACCTTGGATGTGAAATAAGATTCGTTTTGTGAGGAAGAATTAACGACAATACTAAAAGAATTAAAAAATAAATAAGGCTCCAGGTGCTGATTGTGCGGCAAATAAGTTTTTTAAATATGGTTGCTCTAAGGTTAGAAATAAGTTACTAAAGATTATGGATATGATTTTTGAAAAAAGGGAAGTACCTAACGATTTTAGGAGAACCTTAATTAAGCCACTTTATAAGAAAGGTGAGAAGAGTGAGTGTGGTAATTATCTAGGCATTAGTATGGTCTCTGTAGGTAGCATATTACTTAGTAATATGATACATTTTAGACTAAGAGATGCTGAAGACAAGGTTTTAAGAGAAGAACAGTGCGGTTTTAGAAAAGGTAGAGGATGTGTTGACCAAATTTCACTCGTAGGTTAATAATTGAGAAGTGCCTGAGTTGTCAAACACCTTTGGTCATCAGTTTGACAGATTATGAGCAAGCTTTCGATTTTGTTGACAGAAGAGCTTTAACAATAGTTAGGTACATAAGCGCCAATTTCCGCAAGGTTTGTGCATTTTATGGTAAAAACACGAAAATTGGCAGCCAGATATAGAAAAATAAAAAAAATCTGACATGGGTCAGAACCACATTTTCTGAGCGCGGTTTTCTTTGTTTCACCCTGTTTTTCCGTGCGGAGAATCATGTATTTTTGAAACTGAAGGATTTGGAAGCTTGAAGGTTTGTTTCTGGTAGATTAAGGTCTGGTGATTCTGAACATGTGCCCACTTTTGAAATCAGATCAGTAGTTTCCGAGTTATTGTCATTTTCATCATCGTGGGTCGTACTCTTTTGTGTATACTGAGGCAGTAGATGCACTTAGTGTATCTTTCATGGCTAAATCGAGTATTCTGAGTCTGAAAATGTGTGTAGTTTTTAATATCCAACCACCCGTTACTGAGATAATTTTGGGATAAATTTTGAGATAGCCATTTTGTTAAAAATAATTCCAAAATCAGATAACAAAAACTCCGGTGTCGACACAATCCCCCAGGGCCCAGGAGCCGGCGTTGTAAGCTATGCCCTGAGGCATATACGGTTCTTATGAAAAGGATGCTTGTATAAATTTCAGTAAGGGCTCTTTTGAGTTATCATTACTTTCATTATCGCTGGGTTTAGACTATCTTTCATACTTTTACATTACAAACTCTGGTTCACCTTAATGTGCAAGTGATGACTGTGGTCTGAATGAGTGGACCATTTGCGGGTTCAAAAACGCGACTTGAAATACCTCATATCCCTAGCAGGCTTAACAAGGAAAAGAAAAAAATCCATCTGGTAGGTACTTTTTAAAAAGAAAGCTTACGAGAAGAAAACAAGTAACATAGAATTTACTTTTAATATGTGCTATTTTCTTTTATAAATGTGTTCACATCATGACACACAATATTCAGAAGACTATATTTTTGTCACTCCTGTGATTTCTTGATGTTGTTTAAAGTCTCACAACGTGACTAATAGTCTTTTCTGCCTTAAGCATGAAAGCAATATGAGGTAATTGAGTCGTGCACAGACAAATTTCTTGAAACTTTGCGCAAAGACAAAATTTATTATGATATTGTCGCTTTGAAGTCTGCGTTTGCGTGTGGTTAAATGCAAACTATGGAACGACAAGAAGCTTGATCTATGAAGCCATGAATATCGCCTTTTCACCAGCTGCTGAAAACTACTGGAAAAGAATAGAAACTGAAACATTAAGCTTTCGACTGAAATCTCTTTCTTTCTCTCTGTCAGTCTCTTTCTCTCTCTCTCTGACTCTTTCTGCCTGTCAGTCTCCTTCTCTGTCTCTGTCTCTCTGTCTTTCTCTCTCTCTCTCCTATCCCTTCTCTCTTGCTTTCTATGACTCTTTCTGCCTTTCTTTCTATTCTCTCACTCCCCCACCCACATCTTTCTTTTTGCACTTCATGTTTACGTGAGCATTTTTCACTGTTTGCAACTACCATTTTTTCAGGCAGTATGCTCAAGTTCGATCCTGTAACAACACTTGTACTACTGGACAGCCGAAGGCTTTCTACGAACTGGAAATTGTGGGATCTTTTCCAAGAAGCTGGGAAGTCTACTGACATCGTTCGTTCATTCCATAATCGTTCAAAGGCCAAGATAAGCTATAAAAATCTTGAAAGGAACTTG
This sequence comes from Artemia sinica, assembly GCA_027921565.1. Classification (NCBI taxonomy): domain Eukaryota; kingdom Metazoa; phylum Arthropoda; class Branchiopoda; order Anostraca; family Artemiidae; genus Artemia; species Artemia sinica. The sequence continues at coordinate 68,771,934 of CM051258.1, forward strand.
ACACAGTCTAGTTCACTGAGGCAACTGCCAAGGTCACTCAGTTTGAGCCGAGTTAAAGAAGGTCCTCTCTCAACCAGTGAAACATTTGAACTTCGAAGTGCTTTCTGGCATAAATCATGCAGAGCTCAGAATAACTCCACTAAAATTGAACGCTATAAAGCTGTTCCGAAGCGAAAAACGGAGATGAATACGGACGAAACCGACAGCAGGAAGAGACGTTTTACAAGATCGGGAAAAAGTACGGTTGATAATATCGGAACGTCAACGGGATTTTTTTGTGAAGTAATAGAAGAATGTGGGCTTCATGACGTCATGACTATAAGTGTCCACAACAGGGTCAAAGAAGTGACAACGATCCTAAAGGACGAAAGAGGGATCGTAAAGTTGGCAGAAGGCAATATTGCGACTCACGAGAGCAAGTATCATGCTCATTGTCTAGTGAAATTTTATACCGTTTGAGACCTTTTCAAAAGCCTACACCATCCAACAGCCACGACAAGAATAAAGAATATCTAGCTTTTGCAGAGTTAGTGAATATATTAGAAGAAAGCAGGCGCGAGAGCTTTAGCTTCAAACTTACAGATCTGGCTACTGTGTACGAAACCAAACCTCTCAGCCTTTGGGTTAGGAGCGATGGGAAGATACTTTCAACAGGGTTTAAAGAGAGACTTCTGCAGTCGGTTGAAGATTTGATGGAAACGAAAAAGAAAAACAAAGATGTTACTATAGCTTTCAAGCACAATATTGACACTGCCTTTCGCTATATCAACGGTGGGGAAATCAGCAAGGATGAAATTGATGTCTTGGCGAGGGCTTAACGTGTCCTTTGCCAAAATCTATTTAACAAAACCTTTGAGTTTAGTGGAACGTTCAATGAAACTAGCCAGTATGATTCTGTTTTGCTTGAGCTATTGACATAAGTGCGGATGATCTTGCATGGACAAAGTGTTGAGGAAAATACTGCCGTATCTAATGATGCCTTGACGATTGCTCAGTTAATGAAGTACAACAGCGTCAAACGCCGACGCTCTGACGATACTGCTGAGAATGCCGGCGGAACGAGACGTATCTCCAGCCAAGAAACACCACTGTCTATCTACATTGCCTTTTTGCTTTACAAAGAATGTCGAGGAAAGAGATTGATTTAGGTTTAGTATTTCATACGGCCGCTTCATAAGATTGTGTGATCTTTTGACTGACGGTCTCTGCGAGTCCTATGAACGCAACGGTATCGTACTTCCTAGGGGTCTACTGAAAGGCCTTTTTACTCTTAGTGCCGGTGACAACATTGACGAGAATACTACATCTACTTTGTCGAAGGATTCTTTTCATGATAATGTGCTGTCGCTGTTCCAGCCTGACACTGAAGGACACTGAAGATCTCTGTTCGCACTAAGGTTGTGATAATCAGTACAATCAGTAGTGCAATTTTTGTAGCTTTAATTGTCAGAAGCCGATTTCGACCTCTATCCTGTCCGTGAGAACCTCATTTTCTTTTTTTTTAGCAATCTTTATGATGAAACAAGTCAAAATCGGCTATTTCATTCCTATGATCTATGTGATTGTTTAACTATTCTGAAATACCTAAAGTAGTTTCGTATTCTACATTTTATCATCATAAAAGTATGCTTCTTACGCCCGAAGTTCCTTAAGTCAAGCTCTTTGAGTTGAATAAATGATTTTTTTTTTTTTTTACTGAAAGCTTGTTGAGGAGATCTGAAACGGTAATTAATTGCGTACAGTGAAAAGGTGTGGCCTCGTTCGGAATGTTATAGGGAAGGTATGAGTTCTTGTTTGTATGGCATGGAAATCGTAGTTATGAAACTGATAAATCCTGAACCAAGAATCCGATTGCAAAAATAACCATACTTTTGGAATCGAGAGACTCGAATTAATCAGAAGAGAGATTTTAAACTCGGACTCATTCTCAAAATTCCCATTTTTTTCTTCGCGCGGAAAAACGCAAAGTAGCGCGGAACCGCCGAATCAAATTTGAAATTGTGACTTAGTCAATTCTTCACATTTTCCGTAACGTGTTCACCAGTTTCTATGCGATTACGATGAAAAATACAAAGTTAAAAGCGGAAATAACTCAGAAGTACATGGAGCGTAGTTATGAAAATGATCCCAACTCAGTTACCAGGAACCAGATGAAAAAAGTGGGCACATTTTTGGGATCAGGAGAGACAAAGTATTCAGAAACAATCTGACTACTCTGATTGGAAAAATTTCTCACTTTGAAAGTCAGCTATTTTTTCACGCGCAGAAAAAAACGGCACAATAATCGGGTCGAAAAATGTGGTACTGCCCCCAGTCAGATTTCCCATATTTTTCTCCACATGTCAGCCCAATTTCATGCTTTTACCATAAAATGCACAAACCTGACGCTTATGTACCTAACTACAAAGTTCTTATCCTTGTATGGTATTAAATAAAAAACAAGTTTTTTTTAACTGAAAGGTAGGAGCCATATTGAAACTTTAAACGAACAGAAATTATTCCGTATTTGAAAGGGGCTGTCCCCCCCTCAACACCTCGCTCTTTACGCTAAAGTTTGACTCTCTCACAACTTTATTTTTTAAAACAATAAAAAATTTTAGCGTAAAAAGCGAGGCGTTGAGGAGGGGACATCCTCTTTCATATACAGAATTAACTTTTTTATTGTTTTTAAAAATAAAGTAGTGAGACAGAGTCAAACTTTAGCGTAGAGAGTGAGGCGTTGAGGAGGGGACCGCCCCTTTTATATACGGAATAATTTCTGTTCGTTTTATGTTTTAATGTCGCTTCTTACTTTCAGTTAAAAAAAAACTTTTTTTTAAAATCATTTCTGAACCTTTTTGAATTAATGCAGCTTTGATTTTGGTCACCGTACATGACTAATTAAAACAAAATTTGCACATTAATTTTACTTTTTTTGGCTAAATGGCTTTCTCGATTTTTTTTTCTGACCTAACTTACGAATTAACTTACGTAACTAACTTCTATATTCGTATGTTTTTATTTCATATATTTGAGAGTTCTCCCCCATAGTCAATACCTCACTCTTTACGCTAAAGTTCGAATTTTGTTCGAATCACAAACCCCTGAATCACAAAGGCCGGTTTATTAGAATAGATAGCTTTGAAACTACAAAAGAAAAACTTAGCGCAAAGAATGAGATATTGACCAGGGGGAGAAACCCCTTATATACGTAATAATTTTTTTTTAGTTTTAAATATTAATGTTGTCCCTTACTTTCAGTTGAAGGAACTTTTTTTTTATTTAATTTCTGATCGTTTTTTAAATAATGCTGGGAAATTCGGCATCCCTTCATAGAAATATCACTTCCTCCAAGGAAACTCATCCCCTGTAGCCCCCTCCTCCGACCCCCTCCCTACTCCACCAGAAAAAAATTCCTCCTGAAATCGTCTGTATACTTCCCATTAACCAATACTATATGCAAACAATGGGCAAAGTTCATAACTTGCAGCCCTTTCCCCTGGAACTGTGGGGCATTAAGTTATTCTTAAAGACATATTTATTAGATTTTCCACTATGCTTAACAAAATGACAGTCTCAAAGTTTTGATTGGGTGACTTTGGAAGAAAAATGAGCATGGGAGGGGGCCAAGTTGCCCTCCAATTTTTTTGGTCACTTAAGAAGGGCACTAGAACTTTTAATTTACGTTTGAATGAGACCTCTCACGATATATTCGGACTAATGGATCGATACGTTCACCCCTGGGAAAAACAACAACAAATAAACACGCATCCGCGATCTTTCTTCTAGCAAAAATACAAAATTCCACATTTTTGCAGATAGGAGCTTGAATCTTGTATAGTAAGGTTCTCTGATACGCTGAATCTGATGGTGGGATTTTCATTAAAGCTCTGTGACTTTTAGGGGTTGTTTTCCCCTTTTTTTTGAAATTAAGGCAAATTTTCTCGCGTAACTTTTGATAGGTAAAATTAAACTTAATGAAAATTATATATTTGAGATCAACATGAAAATATGATTCTTTTAATGTATCTATTGGTATCAACGCTCCATTTTTTAGAGTTTCGGTTACTATTGAGCCGGGTCGCTCCTTGCTTACAGTCCATTACCATGAACTGTTTGATTAATTAAAAAAAAATTCTGAAATGAAGTTTTCAAAAAATGTAAAGGTCATTTTAAACTTAAGATCAGCAGATGCAAATACCTATTAAAATTCAAACTCAAAAGAACCAGAAATTACTATTAAATAATAAATGAAACAAAACGAACAGAAATGAAATCAACAATCATGGCAAAAAAATATACAACAAGTAATAATGTAAATGAATAAATAAATCGTAAAGTGAGTAATGCTTAAATTCAATATACAAATCAAGCTTATAACGAAAAAATATATTTTGCTATTGAAGTATAAATGAAACCCAAAACAAACAGAAATTAAATAGACAATCAATGCATACAAAAATACAATAGATACTAATGTAAATAAATAAATAAATCTTAAAACGAGTGAAACTTAGTTTGAATATGCAAATCAAGCTTGAAACGAACAAAAATCACTAAAAAACAAGAGTTTGCGTATCACCTCCTTCTCTCACTGTAAAAGTCTAAAATCTACTGCGTCATTGGCGCTTTACTGAAAACAAGTTGTATTACAAATATTTTCTTTTGTGCTTAATATTGAAAAGAAACATTAAAATTACGGTAAAATTTTGAACTGATGAGCTTTCAACAATTAATATCATTATACATCAAATATTCAGCTTAATTTATTAGTTCTTTATAAAATTGTTCAAGAGGAATATAGTTTCACTACATACAAGAGTTGGATACTGCCCCCTTCCTTAATTGTAAAAACTAAAGCCTACTGGGTCGTTGGGCTTCACTGAAAACGGATTATATTACAAATATTTTCTTTTCCAGTTCTTACAGCATTGAAAATGAAAATAAAATTACAGTGAAATAAAATCTTGAACTGATGGATCTTTCAACAATTAATATCTTTATAAGTGAAATATTAAGTTTGATTTTGTTTATACTTTCCAAGACTGTTCATGTCACATATAGTTTTAAGTAAAGCGCCAATGATGCAGTAGGTTTTAGACTTTTACAGTGAGAAGAGGAGGCGATACCCAAACTCTTGTTTATAGTGATTTTTGTTTGTTTTAGTCTTGATTTGCATATTCAAACTAAGTTTTACTCGTTTTAAGATTTATCTATTTATTTACATTAGCATCTATTGTATGTTTGTTTGCATTGATTATTTATTTAATTTCTATTCGTTTTGATTTTCAGATATACTTCAGTAGCAAAATATATTCATTTTAAGCTTGGTTTGCATATTCAATTTTAGCATTTCTCACTTTAAGATTTATTTATTCATTTATGTTATTACTTGTTGTATATTTATTTTGCTATGATTGTTTATTTCATTTCTGTTCGTTTTGGGTTTCATTTATTCGTTAATAGAAATTTCTGGTCCTTTTGAGTTTGAATTTTAACAGGTATTTGTATCTGCTGATCTTAAGTTTAAAATGAACTTTACTTTTCTTTGAAAAACTCCTTTTTCGGAGATTTTTTTTAGTTAATTTTTATTTGTTTTGATTGCAAAAATTTTCAAATTTTTGAAAATTCCTTATTTCAAAATCAAACTTTTTTTTTCAAAATCAAATGTTCATCAAAGTAACAAAACTATTATCATAGTAAAAATATCAAAGTAAAAAAATGGGTTTGTGTCAACCTCGGGGTTTCTATTATCTGATGTTTGAACTATTTTTAACAAAATAGCTATCTCAAAATTTTACCGGATGGGTTTGAAGAAAAAAGGGCGTGGGTTGGGGGGAGGCTAATTACCCTTCGGTCTCTTTTGACTCTTTCAAAGTGAACTAGAACTTTCTATTTTCATTTAAATGAGCCCTCTCTGAAGTTTATACGAGCATCCCTTCCATGAGAATCAAATATTTCCCAAGGGCATAACTTACAACGCCTGTCCCTGGACCCTTGGAGGGGTATCTAGCCCCTGGAGGGGCTAGTTACCCTTCGATCTCTTTTGACTCTGAGAAATTGAACTTGAAATTTTCACTTCCAATCAAATGAGCCCTCTCTAAAGTATATACAAGCATCCCTTTCATAAGATCCATATACGGCCACAGGACATAACTTACAACACCTGTCCCCCGGGCCCTTGGGGGTTGTGTTGACACCAGAGTTTTTGTTATCTGACCTTTGAACCATTTAAAAAAACGGCTATCTCAAAATTTGTATCGGATGAGTTTGCAGAAAAAATGGTGTGGGGGGCAGGGGGGTTCTAGTTGCCCTTCGATCTCTTTTGACTCTTAGAAACTGAACTAGAACTTTCCATTTTCAATAAAAAGAGCCCTCTCTGAAGTTTATATGAGCATCCCTTCAATAAAAATCATTTATGCCCCCAGGGCATAACTTGCAACGCCTGCCTCTGGGCCCTATACATTCGGGGAAAAAGGGGCGTGGGGGGTAGTTGCCCTCTGATCTCTTTTGACTCTTAGAAATTGAACTAGAAATTATTATTTCCAATCAAATGAGCCTTCTCTGAAGTTTATACAAGCATCCCTTTCATAAGATCAATATACGGCCACAGGACATAACTTATAACGCCTGCCCCCCGGGCTCTTGAGGGTTGTGTTGGCACCAGAGTTTTTGTTATCTGACCTTTGAACCATTTAAAAAAATGGCTATCTCAAAATTTGTATCGAATAAGTTTACGGAAAAAATGGCGTGGGTTGGGGCTAGTTGCCCTTCGATCTCTTTTTACTATTAAAAACTGAACTAGAACTTTCTATCTTCAATCAAAAGAGCCCTCTCTGAAGTTTATACGAGCATCCCTTTCATGAAAACCGTATATGCCCCAAGGGCATAACTTGCAACGCCTGCCTCCGGGCCCATGGGGGTGGTGTCGACCCCGAAGTTTCTATTATCTTACATTTGAAGTATTTTTAACAAAATGTCTGTCTCAAAATTTTTATCGGATATATTTGGGAAAAAGGGGCGTGGGGGGGGAAATTGCCCTCTGATCTCTTTTGACTCTCAAAAAGTGAACGAGAACTTCCAATTTCCATCAAATGAGTCCTCTCCGAAGTTTATACGAGCATCCCTTCCATAAAAACCATATATGCACCCAGAGCATTACTTACAACGCCTGCCCCCGGGCCCTGGAGGGGGGGGGGGTTGCTTTGACACAGGATATAATCTTAAATGACCTTTGAACTACTTTTAACAGAATGGCTACCTTAAGGTTTTTATCAGATGGGTTTAAGGAAAAAGGTGTGTGTGGGGAGTGGGGCTAGTCGTCCTCGGATATCTTTTGACTCTTAAAAAGTGAACAAAAAATTTTCACTTTCCAATTAAATTAGCCCTTTATAAAGTTTATACGAGCATCCTTTTCATAAGAAGGCTAACCATATACACCCCTAGGACAACACTACCAACGCCAACCCCGGAAGGGGGGGGGCTAGTTGCCCTCCGATCTTGACTCGTATAAAGTGAACTAAAGCTTTCAATTTGCAATCAAATGAGCTCTCTATGAAGTTTATACCTGCGAGCATCCCTTTCATAAGAACCGTACATGCCCTCAGGGCTTAACTTAGAACGCCTGCCCCCGGGCCCGGGGGTTGTATTGACACCGGATTTTTTTTCTTATTCGATCTTTGAACTATTTTAAACAAAACAGCAATATCAAACTTTTTCATCGAATAGGTTTGGAAAAAAAGGTGAGGGGGGGAGCTAGTTGCCATCGGATATCTTTTGACTGTGAAAAAGTGAACTCGAACATTCGATTTCCAATCCAAAGTTCCCTCTCTGAAATTTATACGAGCATCCCTTTCATAAGAATCATATATGCCCCAGGACATAGCTTACAACGTCGGCTCCTGGGCCCTGGGGGTTTGTGTCGCAACCGAAGTTTTTGTTAACTGACTTTGGAACAATTTTTAACAAAATGGCTATTTCAAAATTTATCTCAAAGTTATCTCAGTCTATGCATACCATCCCTATTTTCCACAAACTAATGGTACAAAGGATAAACCAACTCATTAATCCTGGATTGACTATAAGTACATGATATAAATATTCAAAAAATTTTCATTACAATATCAAGATTAGTAAAATTTGAAACAAGCTCAAGTAGTGGGGCCATAAAAGGTTCTGCAACACGTCCTCCCCGGTTTCTAAAACATGCCCTCCATTTTTCCATAGATTTTCTACAACATACCCTCTGACTTCACGTGGCACACTTATTTCTAGGCGACATTCCCACCATTGGCAAGAGTTCAAAGGTTAGATGACACACCCTCTTCCCTGTTACTAGGCAAAATCTTGTCTAGACAGATCCTCAGGTGGCTGATCTCCCCGGCGTTGTTTCTAGACAAAATTCCCAGCTAGCAAGACTCCCCCACGTTGTCTCTAGACAAAATTCCCAGGTGATAGAAATCCCCTACGATGTTTTTCCAGACACACCCCCTGGTAGCAAAACTCCGCCACGTTGTTACTAGACAAAATTCCCAGGTGGCTGAAGTCCCCTACTATTTTTCCAAACAAAATTCCCAGCTAGTAAAACTCCCCCCAGGTGGCTGAAATCCCCCGCTAAGCTTTTCTATTAGAAGTCAAATAGAACTTTCCCAGATCAAAGTGTGCTATATATAGATATGTTAAAGACATTTCCTCATCAGTTTCTTTTAAGCAATTCAAGACGCAACAAGTACTTTAACAATGGATAATACCTATAAGCAAGTAAAACCCTTTTTCACTCTACCCCCCCCCCAAAAAAAACAAAAATCTTCATACTTTGCATTGTTTCAAAATATACTCTTTTTTCCACTACGTAAACCCTCCTCCCTCTCCTCCCACCATTTACTCGAATTTAATTCGTTCGAAAAATAATTATTTTACTAAAAAAAGTGTCTTTTCTGCTTCCTGTGTTAAAACCATCAAGCCAGAGGCATATCTCTCTTAGAGGTCCATACAAAACCGTGTGTGAATATGTCTCAAAAGGGGTGGTTTTGTAAACAAATCTTTTCACGCGTGTCTTGTCTAAATTATTCAATGTTCATTTAGCCTTGAATATGATATCACCTTTTTTGGATTTTATCAACTTGAAACTCAGTAGAATCCTAAATTAATTCATTGACCGGAGTTAACTTTTTGACCATTCTTTCATAACATTTTATACGGATTAAAAATGTTGTAATCTACTGACCTAGTTTATGGATATTTATTTAAACATTACTAAAATAGATTTGTGCTGATTTCAATTTTGTGTAACCATAGTTGACAAGCAGAAGAAGGGCAGTAAACCCATGGCAAGTGCCGTTGTACCTGCCAGGAGAATCTCCCTTAAACTGCGGGGATAAATAAGGTAACGGGGGCTGACGCTTCCCTTGTCTTTCGGGGTGACAGTTGGATCAATAATGACGGAAAATACCGTGGTCTTAAGTTCGGTGTTGAACTTTATTCAGAGGCACGTGGAAAAGAAAACGAATAAGGAGATTGTTATCAGGCAGTCGAAGTTTTTCTCAAAGAAAGCTCTGAAAGAGGCTATTGATATATGTAAAACAGTACTCGACAAAGACATTAATCAGAGTCGTAGGGGCTCTCACCCAACTTCTGCCTTTTATAGCGATATTTATGAGGTTATATCAGAAAGGTTTGCAAATGAAGTTCCGACCCCTCGTTTTGCCATTCTTGACCCAGCTGACGTTCCCACCATTCCTGAGGATGTGAGTACGATTGTTGCCTCATGATTGAATGATTGTAAAGCGATGCTAAGTTTTCTTGTAGAGAAGCACGAAACTTCTGCAGTACCTAGCTCAAGAACAAGCCACCAATATGGCCATCTCTGCCCCGATCAGAAGGGACTAACCCAGTTGTTTTGTCGAATCGGCCTGCGAGCTTGAGTGCTAATCCTACCAAGCAAAAGGAGTTCTTGAGGAAAAATGAACCCGCTGATAAAATAGACAGAATCGAAGAACGAAGAGAGAGGCTGTTTGTACATATGAAAGACGAAACATCCGCAACTGTTGTCGCCTCGGGGGCCCAAGCCGAGCAAAATATCCGTAGCAAGCTACTGCGCTCAGAATACCTCGGAATCATTTACGTTGACAGAGATTACGACGTTTCAACTATTTTCAACCTAATTAGCGGTGTTTCCCAAGCCAAGCGCTTTGGAAATTCCTCAGTTGTCCAGCTCACATTCGCTACTAAGATTCACTTCGATCAGGCTCTCAAGTTTGGAATCAAAGTGGAATACACCATGTTTTCTGTGTCAAAGCCCCTTACAAAGCCGTTGCAGTGCCATAAATGTCAAGGTTTTCGTCATCGTGCAAACCAGCGTCAGAAGGACACTAAATGTAGAAAGTGTGCAGGTGATCATAGCTACTCCAAGTGCACCTCAGATGTGCTCAAGTGTGCCAACTGCGGATCCAACCATGTAAGTAACAGCTTTCGGTGCCCAAACCTAAAAAATGCAGCTCGTGGTGCAATTACAGACCAAGCTGCGCAGAAGAACTTAAGTCGTAAACTGGCTCGATAAATGGTGAAGTATGTGTGTTTTGTCAAAACATAAACGGTGCTAGAGAAAAATTAGACATACTTCAAACAGTGTATGGTGCTTTCGATATAATTTGTGTTAATGAGCATCTGCTTAATGAAAATAATAGCAAAAGACTGATTGCTTCTTCTGATCATTAGTATTTTATCTACCCAGCTAAAAGTACTGGGGGTCGACCCTCGGGGGGCTTAATGATAGCTGTTAGAAAAAAGTGTAATTGTAATCTGTTTGACTCTAATGATGTTTGTCTTGCGGTAGAATTTAGTGGTTTTATTGCTGTTTGTGTTTGTATGCCTACAAATTATAGAAATAACCAATCGAGTCAGAAGTATGTGTCTGCCTGCTCGTTATTGTCGAAACTACTTGAAAGAATAGCTCTTTCCCGTAAATCTTGTGTTATTATGGGTGATTTTAATACGGACATTAATGATAATACCATTGGTCGCTCATAAAGGTTAAATTCTGCATGCCGCAAATTTTCTATTGTCTAAAAAAAATAGATCGTTTACCTATGTACATAATAGTGGTAACACTTCTGATCTCGATTTCGTGTTTACTGATATGGGGGATCTCCAGCAGAAGATAGTTAATGTTTCTGACGACTTTCTTTTAAGTGACCATTCGCATCTTGAGTTTCATTTACCACCGAGTTCTTTTGAGACATATGCCTTCTCTAGACCCAAGTGGTTCACTAAACAGAACTGGAGTCGTATTGATATATTTACTTACCAGATGCTACTTGATTCGTACTTAGATAAAAGAAGGCTTCCGTTTCATTTGCTCTCGCGGGTAAAATCTGACCGGCTTCTCGATTTGAATTGTTGTTTGCTTGAACTGGTGTATAGTATTAAAATGGCTGCATCCGTTTCAGTTCCGTCGGAAAAAAATAAAGCTGAATACCCGTAAGAGAGACTGGTCAGATTTTACTGGTTTGAAGGTTGAAAAGTCTCGCCATGTGTTTTGGAGACAAATTTGGGTTGATTGTGAAAGACCACGTTCAGGATGGGTTTTTAAAATTATGAAGTCGAGGAAACACCAACATCAGAAGAAGGTGAAATCTTGGAAAAGAAGCCGGGTTAAGGAGCTATCGCGGGAAATAAAAAATAATCCTCATCAGCTATGGTGAGAAGTGTCTAAAATTATCTGTTCTTCTTCGTCACCACCTGATAGCATTGAAATAAATAGATGGTTTGAACATTTTTCTTCAATGTTTGCGGCTGTTCCTGCATTATTAGAAAGTAATTTCCGGGACATTCTGATGCAGCATTTTGATCGACTAAACCAATACAGTAACTGGCTTACTATTACCCCGTCGTGTGTTGAATCTTTTGTTTGTCCTCTTCCTTTAGGCAAATCACCTGGGGCAAATGGTATTCAGCCAGAACATCTGAGGTATTGTGCCCCTAAACTGTTTAGTCACATAGCTTTGTTGTTTCAAGCAATAGCATCACAACAGTCTGTCCCACAAGGTTTGTGTCAGGGGGTCGTTACCTGTATACATAAGAAGGGGAAAGACCCTCAAGATTGTTCTTCGTAGAGGCCCATCACTATTTGTTCAGTTCTAGCAAAGTTACTGGAGAAGATACTGTAAATACATTCTTAGACCACACTGGCTATACATGACAAACGAAACTCAGAGAGGAGAGAAAGTAACAAAATGAAAAATAAAATCAAAAAGGGTGAAAAAACGAGGATTTTGTCAGCCAGCGAACCGTGAAGAAGACAAAATATAAGCAAATATTTCGACAAGGACCTCCGCCAAGTCGTCCTCAGTGCTAAAAAAAAAAGAAAAAAAAAACGAAAATCTAACCTTTCGAAGCTTACTGTACAAAGACAGAACTGACACTGAATAAAAAACCAGGCAGGAATCAATGAAAATGAATTTACCAAGATGATTGTGCAAAGATCTTTCGTCTTGCAATAAATTTAGCTGGTCTACAATTTCGGTTTTCATTAGATATGCAAATAGGTTCTTTTAAGTTTTTTGGGTGAAAATATTGATTGAGTCCTTCAAGATTAAACTGTCGTAAATTGGGCTTAATGAAATATCTCCAGTATCTCTATTTATTGCTAAATTTTGGTTCATATATTTTTTTATCTCAATTACCTCCTTAAAAGTTTGTGGTACGCCATTAACAGTTGATATTAAGGTTGCCTCGTCAAACAGAACTAGATGGGTCGGGTTTACGAAAATATGCGAAGCCAATGCCGAATCAAAGTTGTCATTGTTATTTTTTAATCTCAGGGACTTATCTATTGAAATTTTATGCTCATGCAAACGTTCACCTAGTTGTTGATGGGTCCTACCAATGTAAAACTTTCCACAAGAACACGGGATTCTGTAGACACCACTACCCAGTACAGGGTCTGTTTTATCCTTTCCTGAGTTAAAAAATGTTCAACCTTTTGTTCGGTTTTGAAAGAAACAGAGAGATTATGTTTATTTAAAATTTTTCCAAGTCTATCGCCAAGTTTCGGGATGTATGGTAAAACGATGAAAGTTTTTTTCTCAATTGCCGGTGTAACTGAATCAAGGGGGACAAGCTCCCTATTTTGTTCTTTTATCTTTTTTAATCGTCTATCTATTATATTTTCAATGAGTTTGATTGGGTAACCATTGCAAAAAAGAATATCCTTGACATAATTTAGTTCCGAATTTATATGATTATGGGAACAAATTTTTAAAACTCTGTCGACTAAAGAGATTACTACCCCTCTTTTCACAGAAGGAGGGTGATGGGAAGAGAACCTCTTCTGTGAAAAGAGGGGTAGTAATCTCTTTAGTCGACAGAGTTTTAAAAATTTGTTCCCGTAATCATATAAATTCTGAACTAAATTATGTCAAGGATATTCTTTTTTGCAATGGTTACCCAATCAAACTCATTGAAAATATAATAGATAGACGATTAAAAAAGATAAAAGAACAAAATAGGGAGCTTGTCCCCCTTGATTCAGTTACACCGGCAATTGAGAAAAAAACTTTCATCGTTTTACCATACATCCCGAAACTTGGCGATAGACTTGGAAAAATTTTAAATAAACATAATCTCTCTGTTTCTTTCAAAACGGAACAAAAGGTTGAACATTTTTTTAACTCAGGAAAGGATAAAACAGACCCTGTACTGGGTAGTGGTGTCTACAGAATCCCGTGTTCTTGTGGAAAGTTTTACATTGGTAGGACCCATCAACAACTAGGTGAGCGTTTGCATGAGCACAAAATTTCAATAGATAAGTCCCTGAGATTAAAAAATAACAATGACAACTTTGATTCGGCATTGGCTTCGCATATTTTCGTAAACCCGACCCATCTAGTTCTGTTTGACGAGGCAACCTTAATATCAACTGTTAATGGCGTACCACAAACTTTTAAGGAGGTAATTGAGATAAAAAAATATATGAACCAAAATTTAGCAATAAATAGAGATACTGGAGATATTTCATTAAGCCCAATTTACGACAGTTTAATCTTGAAGGACTCAATCAATATTTTCACCCGAAAAAACTTAAAAGAACCTATTTGCATATCTAATGAAAACCGAAATTGTAGACCAGCTAAATTTATTGCAAGACGAAAGATCTTTGCACAATCATCTTGGTAAATTCATTTTCATTGATTCCTGCCTGGTTTTTTATTCAGTGTCTGTTCTGTCTTTGTACAGTAAGCTTCGAAAGGTTAGATTTTCGTTTTTTTTTTCGTTTTTTTTTTAGCACTGAGGACGACTTGGCGGAGGTCCTTGTCGAAATATTTGCTTATATTTTGTCATCTTCATGGTTCGCTGGCTGACAAAATCCTCGTTTTTTCACCCTTTTTGATTTTATTTTTCATTTTGTTACTTTCTCTCCTCTCTGAGTTTCGTTTAGAAGATACTGTGCCCTATAGTGGCAGCACGAGCAGATGTGGGTGACAATCAGTTCTGTTTCCGGTCCGGTCTTGGTGTTCAGAATGCACCTGCAACTTTTATTGCAACTGTTGTAAATTTTAAGAAACGAAAAACTGCATTATTTGTCTGTGCAATAGACATATCTCTGGTGCTTGATTCTGTCTTATATTCGCAAGCAGTCTTGTCACTACTAAGGGTAGGAGTTGATCCCTTTGTTTGTAATTGTCTGTGGCAATGGTATCAAAAATCTCAAGTAAAAATTCGGTCCTCCGGACAGCTTTCTGCACCTATAGATATATGTAGGGGTGTTAAACAAGGCTCAGTAATCAGCCATGTGATATTTAACAATGCAATACATTCTGCGAAAAAATCGATAGAAGATTTTTTGATAGATGGAATTGATGCTGGTCATCTATCTTACGCAGACGTTCTACTTTTGATAAGTGATAATTTAGAATCTTTACAGAAAGCTATTAATGCCGTGTCGTCTGCATTTGGTGATATTGGGCTAACAATAGAGCCTTCCAAGACTGAATTCGTCGTTTTGAATGACAAAACATTGCCAAATCGTGCCGTTGGTGTTTGCGGGAAGGCAGTTCTCCAAAAGGATAAGTTTGAGTATCTCGGACTCCGGTATGGAAATTCTATCAAAGCTATTAAAAATCTAGTTATTGCAGCACTTAAAGAAAAGGGGTGGGCAACTTACGGTATGCTAGCAAGAACTAAAGGTCAATTTGACAAAATTACGCTCGGTCGTCTCTGTAACGCCATGTTCGCGCCACATGTCTTTTTTTAACCCCTTTATGGAATTGCTTTAGTAAAACCGAACATAACCAAATTCATTCTATTTTTTTTTCGGTATTGCAAAAATTTATTGGGAATTCCCATATGGCTCAGAAACTCTTATGTTTCGCAGAGGTACTATATTTTTGAGTTAAGTAAGAAAATGGATGAGTTGTATACCCGTTTCAAAAGTCGAAATAGAACAATACACGACTTTCCATTGGCTAGTCTTGTGCATTAAAATCGTAATTTTGATTTAGTTTGTTTTCTCTTTTCCGTAGTTATCGCAGTTTAATTTTGGTTTATAGCGTTATGCGATTTTTTTCGTTATTTTTTTCTTTCGTTCTTATAACTCATTCGAGCATTTACGTGTATTTGTATGAAGGGTTGAAATAAAATTATTATTATTATTAAAACAATAGGTGTAACCCTCTCACTGGGATTTTTGGTGGACAAGGAAAGGATTAAGACTACAGGCTTTAAATAATTCTAAGATGTATGGAAGAGGAAAACGAATTATTTGCAAAATTAATGCGTAATAGAGATATTTTAAGACGTGGAAATTATGTAAAAAGCGGCGGGATGCTAACAGTCCTTTAGAGTGCACATTTTTAGGTATATCTTGAAATGACTCGCGGGAAAACGAGAGCCATTATTCTTTTTTCTAGCTTTACTATTGTCTATTATTTAATTCTATACCTTTCTCTCAAAAAACTTTCTTTAATATTCGGAGGGGGAGCGTGAAAACTTAGGTTTTTAACTTTGATACACAAGGCTAGAAAGCAATGTCTTTAATTTAGGGGGTTTGGTAAAATTAGACTTGTGTCTCTTGCATTCTAAACAAAGACGTCTATTTTTAACAAAGCGGAAGGGTCGCTTTTGCAGTCAATTATACCTTATGAGGAAGGTGTTCTATTTTCAAATGGGTTTGATGAAGACAAATACTTCCTTTATTAAAAGAAATAACGGTTTAGTTAAATCTGCGTAAAATTGCTATTAAAAATAGATAAAGAGAGGTGAGAAGATTTCTCTAAATGGTAAAAACAGGAACATTATGTGTCACCCCCTCGCCCTTAATAGGGTCATATGCAAGCATAGGATACAGATAAATTATTTTTAGAATTTTCCCTTCAAACACACAATATATAAAATTTGCATACTTTACGTACTTTTTGTCATGTTGAAATGGTTTAGGTTGAGGGAAAACTCGACCTATTTTCTCGTTTATTCTCGGGTTATTAAAGTTGGATTTATTCTTTTTCTACTGCATTTAAACATTTTTAGCTTTATTATTGTGTATTATAGGGAGAATAAAAGTTTTCCGTGTTTCATCGTGCATAAGCTATTAGTTGATTTTATACCATTTGGCAGCAGGGTTCTATCCGCACCCTAGACGATACCTTAAGAGGGTTTTATAGCAAAACTGTGGCTTCCAAGTTTTACCTTCCCAGAAAGGAAGGGATGGTGTCAAATTAAATTCTCTTATTTTCGAATTCAGGGATTTTATCTGCTCTTTAGATGATTAATAGTTAAAGAGGCTTTCATAAGAATCATGCTTTCACTAATTTCTTTTCTTCTGTAAAAGGGAGTCATTATTTTGTACTAAATTTTCTCTTCTTTTCAAGGAATTCCCCGAATTGGAAGCTCCAATGAAAAGGGCAAGGAATAATGATGCCACACCACTAAAACGGTCGGAGATGGGTAGCCCATTCATATCCCATCTCCCCACTTCCAGGCCGTTAATGCTTGTGCAACCTGTCCCTCATCATGAGATGCCTGACCCTTTGGTTGATCATTGAGTTAGAAATATCTTTTTATTGTGATTGTTCGATAAGTAATGGTCATTATCATCATTTTGACTGTTATTATGAACCTACTACAACATGCTTAGAAAGTGTAGACGCAGGAGCAGACGAGAAGAATCTGAAGGAAATGAGGAGAAAAATCCTACTTGATATGGAGAGAAATTTACACAGATTGCAAGCAAGCTTGCATAAAACAATGTTCAATATGACAGAAAAGGAAGAGAAAGATCGAAAGAAAATATTCGGAAAAGAGGGCTTTTTCTACAGATATATCTCAAAATATAGTATAAAAGACAGTGATGAAAACTCAAAGAAAAATGTCTTTGATGCCAAACATAACACTGAATATTGTGATGAATATGATCTTAAAGAAGAGAAAAAATTTCCCTTCAAGAGACAGCATAAGAGGTTATTCTATGAAATTCATTTTAAACATCAAAAATCATTCAGGAAAAACTCTCATTTACAATTTTACGATAAATCTCATTATTGATATGCTTGACAAGTTCTGTACAATAATCTTGCAATAAATTTGTTTTACATATTAATTTTTTCCTACTCTATAAGTCTACCCCAAACTAATCTCTTCCAGATTAGTTTGGGATCAACTAGATCCCCCTCCCCCAGTTATCCATACCCCACAGCGACCTTCCCTGCTCTAGGGTACCACCACGGGCGCAAGCCGCCACAGAGGGAGTATCCAATTCACCGTGCTGTTTATCTCAGCCCTGACGTAACCCAGGACACATTTTTCAGTCAAAATATCTAAACGTGCAAAGGGGTGAAATTCTCGTTCCCACCCACCCCGCGCGATGTGGGGGAGTTTGATCAGTGTTGTCTTATTCCGGGGACGGAATTTGGTCGTCCCAAGCGATGCAGGGGGGTTTGTTCATTGCTGAATCGTTCCGCGGAGACAAAATCTTGACTTCGGCTAGGCAATAAAGGAGGCTAAAGAGTTGTTTTGCTCGAGATAACTTTAAAAGTATTAATAATAGCGAAATTATCATAGAAGTTTTAGAACATGCACGCCTCTCACGTCACATCCCCCCTGGCAAGATTTCCATCCCTGGCAGATCACCCGGGATTACACGTGTTCTATTGTTTCTTCTATATTGGCAGAATCCCTAACCTTTTTTTTCTGGAAGACCCCAGGATTTCCCATGATCATGTCTAATATGAAAGACACCAAAATATATCACAAACTAGACTAAAAGGATCCCTTAGGGGAATCCTTCAGGCACGGCACACACGCGGGTTGTGTTTATTAAAAATGATGCACATCTTAAGCCAAGATATGGAAAAAACTGCCTTTCTGGGCTTTAATATTTCAGAGCAATAAGCCACATTCGTTTCTTACTTGTTGCTTCTTAGGAACGTTACAGAATATTATTTTTTTTCCTGCAGCACCAAGCATTTTTGGGTTTAATGTTTTTCGACAATAGGCATTAATCACGGTCTGCTAGCACTATGACATAAGTCATCATCAGTTTAAGCGTCTTCTAACAATTGAAACATACAAACACCCACACACACTTTCTCAAAAGTAATATTTTTTTTATTATGATAACAAATTTGCTGTAAGAAGTAGCAAGTTTTCCTTAACACTAACAAATTGGAGCATCGAAGTAACAACATTCTTCCTTAATACTAACAAACTTTTACTTAACAGACTCAAATTTCTCTTAGAAGTAACATTTTACATCATTGATAACACGTTTTCTGCTTGAACTAGCAAGTTTTCTGTCAAAGATACCAAATTTTTCTTATTCATAGAAGTAACAATTTTTCGTTTTGATGGCAAGTTATTTGTTAGAACTAACATGTTTTCAGTCAAAAATACAAAATTTTTCTTAGAAGCAACGATTTTTTCGTTATGATAAAAAGTTTTCTGTCAGAATTTGTAAGTTTTTTCTTAACACTAACAAATTTTCTTTTCGAAGTAACAAACTTTTCCTTAATATTATCAAACTTTTACTTAACACACTCAAATTTCTCTTAGAAGTAAAAAAATTCTTCTTCTAATAGCACCAAGTCTTCTGTAAAAGATACCAAATTTCTCGTAGAAGTAACAATTTTTTGTTATGACAACAAGTTTTCTGCCAGAAGTAGCAACTTTTCCATAACACTAACAACTTTTCTCTTCAAAGTTCAACTTTTATTCCTTTATACTAACAAACTTTTACTTAACAGACTCAAATTTCTCTTAGAAGTAACATTTTACATCATTGATAACACGTTTTCTGCTTGAACTAGCAAGTTTTCTGTCAAAGATACAAAATTTTTCTCAAACACTCAAATTTTTCTTAGAAGTAACAGTTTTTTTTCTTAGGAGTAACAAATTTCTTCTTATAGCCCCAATTTTTCCGTCAAAGATACCAAATTTCTCATAAAAATAAAAAAAATTTGTTTTGATGACAAGTTATCCGTTAGAAGTAACAAGTTTTCTGTCAAATATATCAAATTTTTCTTTGAAGTAACAATTATTTTCGTTATGATAACACGTTTTCTCCCAGAAGTAGCAAGTTTTTTTCTTAACACTAACAAATTTTCTCTTCGAAGTAGCAAATTTTTCCTTAATATTAACAAACTTTTACTTAACACAGTCAAATTTCTCTTAGAAGTAAAAAAATTCTTTTTCTAATAGTACCAAGTTTCCGTCAAAGATATCAAATTTCTCATAGAAGTAACAATTTTTCGTTATGATGACAATTTTTCTGCCAGAAGCAGCAAGTTTTCCTTAACACTAAAAAATCTTCTCTTTGAAGCAACAACTTTTTCCCTTAATACTAACAAAATTTTACTTAACACGTTCAAATTTTCTATGAAATAACAGTTTTTTTTTCTTAGGAGTAAAAAATTTCTTCTAATAGCACCAAGTTTTCCGTCAAAGATACCAAATTTCTCATAGAAGTAACAATTTTTCGTTATGATAACAAGTTTTCCTTAACACTAACAAATTTTCTATTTGAAGTATCAACTTTTATTTCTTAATAATAACAAACTTTTACCTAACACACTCAAATTTCTCCTAGAAGTAAAATTTTTTCTTCAGTGATAACACGTTTTTCTACTTGAACTAGCAAGTCTTCCGTCAAAGATACCATTTTTTTTTTCAAACACTCAAATTTTTCTTAAAAGTAGCAGTTTTTTTTTCTTAGGAGTAACAAATTTCTTCTAATAGCACCAATTTTTTTCGTCAAAGATACCAAATGTCTCATAAAAGTAACATGATGACAGTTATCTGACCTTTGACCATTTAAAAAAAATGGCTATCTCAAAAATTGTATCGGATGAGTTTGCGGGAAAAATGGCGTGGGGTGGGGCTAGTTGTCCTTCGATCTATTTTGAGCCTTAAAAACTGAACTAGAGCTTTCCATTTTCAATCAAAAGAGCCCTCTCTGAAGTTTATAAGAGCATCCCTTCCATAAAAACCATATACGCCCCCAGAGCATAATTGGCAACGCCTGCCTCCAGGCCCTGGGGGTGGTGTCGACCACGTAGTTTTGTTATCTGACATTTGAACTATTTTTAACAAAATGTCTGTCTCAAAATTTTATCGGATACATTTAGGGGAAAAGGGGCGTGTGGGGGGTCGTTGCCCTCTGATCTCTTTTGACTCTTAAAAAGTGAACTAGAACTTCCAATTTCCAATCAAATGAGCCGTCTCCGAAGTTTATACGAGCATCCCTTCCATAAGAACCAAATATGCACCTACTTCATTACCTACAAAGACTGCCCCCGGGCCCTGGAGGGGGGGACTTTGTCGACACAGGATATTTCCTTATATGACCTTTAAACTACTTTTAACGAAATGACTACCTTAAAATTTTTATCGGATGGGTTTAAGGAAAAAGGTATGTGTGGGGGGTGGGGCTAGTCGCCCTTGGATATCTTTTGACTCTTAAAAAGTGAACTTAAAATTTCATTTTCCAATCAAATTAGCCCTTTCTAAAGTTTATAAGATCATCCTTTTCATAAGAAGGCTAACCATATACACCCCCAGGACAACACTACCAACGCCTACTCCGGCGAGGGGGGGGGGCTAGATGCCCTCCGATGTCTCGACTCTTATAAAGTGAACTAAAACTTTCAATTTGCAATCAAATGAGCTCTCTATGAAGTTTATACGTACGAGCATCCCTTTCATAAGAACCGTAAATTCCCTCTGGGCTTAACTTTTAACGCCTGCCCCCGGGCCCTGGGGATAGTATTGACACCTGATTTATTTCTAAGTAGACATTTGAACTATTTTAAAAAAACAGTAATATTAAACTTTTCAACGAATGGGTTTGGAAAAAAGGTGAGTTGAGGGGGGGGGGGCTAGTTGCCCTCAGATCTCTTTTAACTGTAAAAAAATGAGCTCGAATATTCGATTTCCATACAAAGAGACGACACACACACAGAGACGGTACACAGACAGGGACGACAGACACAAAGAGACGACATGCACACACAGACGATACACACACAGAGACAACACACACACAGAGACGACACACATACAGATACGACACACAGAGACGTAAAAAACACAGAGACGACACACACACAGAGACAAAACACACATAGCGACGACCACACGCACAGAGACGACACAAACACAGAGACAGCACTCGCAGAGAGACGAAACAGGTACAGAGACGACACACACATAGAGACGACGCAAACACATAGACGACACACACAGAGAGATGACAAACGCACAGAGACGACAAACACACAGAGACGACAAAAACAAAGAGACGAAACATACACAGGGACTAGACACACATAGAGATGACACATACACAGAGACGACTAACACACAGAGATGAAACACACACAGTGACGGCTCACAAACAGATACAATACACACACAGAGATGACACACACACAGGGATGACACAAATACAGAGACGACATAAACACAAAAACGACAGGCACACAGAGACGAAACACACACACAGAGATGAAACACACACGGAGACGACACACGAACAGAGACGACAAACCCACAGAGACGACACACACACAGAGACGATACACACACAGAGACGACACACACATAGAGACAACAAACGCACAGAGACGACACACAAACAGAAGAAACACACATAGAGACGACACACCAACAAAGACGACACATAAATAGAGACGACACACGCACAGAGACGACAGACACAGAGAGACGACAAATACACAAAAACGAGATACACAATGAAACGACACAAACAAGGAGACGACATACACACAGAGACGACACACACACAGAGACGACACACACACAGAGACAGCACACATACAGAGACGACACACACATAGTGACGACACACGCACAGAGACAAAACACACACAGAGACGACATACACAGAGAGACGACACACACACAGAGACAAAACACATAGAGACGAGAAATGCACAGAGACGAAACACACAAAGATATGACACAAACACAGAGAAAACTCAAACACAGAGACGACACACAAACAGAGAAAACACAAACAGAGAGACGACACACACAGAGAGACGACATACACATAGAGACGACACATACACAGAGACGGCACAAACACAGAAATGACAAACACACAGAGACGACAAACGCACAGAGACAACACGCACTCCGAGACGACAAACATAAAAAGACGACTAAAACACAGAGACAACTCACACACAGAGATGACACACACACAAAGACAACAAAAACACAGAGACGACACACACACAGAGACGAAACACACAAAGAGACGACACATGCACCGAGACGACACACGCACAGAGATAACACACACACACAGAGACGAAACACGCTGAGAGACGACACACACAGAGGCGAGACACACACTGAGACCACACAAACATAAAGACGACAAACACACCGAGATGATACAGATACAGAAATGAAAAACACATAGAGACGAAGCACACATAGATTAGACAAACACACAGAGACGAAAAACACATAGAGACGACAAACACACAGACACGACACAAACAAAGCAGACGACATATACACCGAGACGACAAACACGCGGAGACGACACACACACAAAGACGACTAACACACAGAGACGACATACAGACAGAGACGACTCACAAACAGAGACAACACACACAAAGAGACGAAACACAAACAGGGACGACACAAATACAGAGACAACATTCACACAAAGACGACTGGCACACAGAAACGAAACACACACAGAGACGAAATACAAAAGAGACGACACCCGCACAGAGACGACAAACCCACAAAGACGAAACACACAAAGAGACGACACATGCACCGAGACGACACACGCACAGAGATAACACACAATCACAGAGACGAAACACACATATGAGACGACACAAACACAGAGACGAAACACATAGAGACGAGAAATGCACAGAGACGAAACACACACAGATATGACACACACATAGAGACAACTCAAACGCAGAGATGACACACAAACAGAGAAATATAAACAGAGAGACGACACACACAGAGAGACGACATACACACAGAGACGACGCATACACAGAGACGGCAGAAACACAGAGATGACAAAATCACAGAGACGACAAACACATAGAGACGACACACGCACAGAGACAACACGCACTCCGAGATGACAAACATAAAGAGACGACTAAAACACAGAGACAACTCATACACAGAGATGACACACACACAGAGACAACACACACAGAGACGAAACACACAAAGAGACGACACATGCACCGAGACGACAAACGCACAGAGATAACACACACACACAGAGACGAAACACACAGAGAGACGACACACACAGAGACGAGACACAAACTGAGACCACACAAACATAGAGACGACACACACACCGAGATGATACAGATACAGAGACGACCAACACATAGAGACGACGCACACATTGATTAGACAAACACACAGAGACGAAAACACATAGAGACGACAAACACACACACATGACACAAACAAAGCAGACGACACATACACAGAGACGACTGACACGCACAGACGACACACACACAAAGACGACTAACAAATAGAGACAACACACACAAAGAGACGAAACACAAACAGGAACGACACAAATACAGAGACAACATTCACACAAAGATGACTGGCACACAGAAACGAAACACACAAAGAGACAAAATACAAAAGAGACAACACCCGTATTGAGACGACAAACCCATAGAGACGACACAAACACAGAGACGATACACACACAGAGACGACACACACACATAGACACGAAACACGCACAGAGACGACACACACACAGACAACACACACATAGAGACGACACACCCGCAGAGACAAGACATACATAGAGACGACACACGCACAGAGATGACACACACAAAGAGACGACACATACACAGAGAAGACACACACAGAGAAACGACACACAAAGAGAGACGACACACGCATAAGATTCGACACACACGCAGACACGTCACACATATATAGACGACAAACACACAGAGACGTCACACAAACAGAGACGACACACACATAGAGACAACACACACACTGAGAAGACACATGCACTGAGAAGACACACACACAGAGACGACACACAACGAGAGACGACACAAAAAAGAGACGACACACACACAGAGACGAAATACACACAGAGACGACACATACACAGAGTCGACACAAACACAGAGATGACACACACACAGAGACGACACACATATAGAGACGATACAAGCACAGAGACGAAATATACATAAGAGACGACACACACACAGAGACGAAGGACATAGAGATGACAAACGCACAGAGACGACACACAAACAGAGACGACACACACACAGAGGTAACACACACTGAGTCGACACATGCACAGAGAAGAAACACACAGAGAGACGACACACAAAGAGAGACGACACAAAAAAAGAGACGACACACACACAGAGACGAAATACACACAGAGACGACACATACACAGAGTCGACACAAACACAGAGATGACACACACACAGAGACGACACACATATAGAGACGATAGACGCACAGAGATGAAATACACATAAGAGACGATACACACACAAAGACGAAACAAATAGATATGACAAACGCACAGAGATGAAAAACACACAGATACGACACACACACAGAGACAACGCAAACACAGAGACGACACACAAACAGAGAAGACACACACAGAGAGACGACATACACAGAGAGACTACATACACACAGTGACGAAACATACATAGAGACGGAACAAACACAAAGATGACGAACACAAAGAGACGACAAACACACAGAGACGACACACGCACAAAAACGACACACACAGAGACGACACAAAAACAGAGACAATAAAAAAACAGAAACGACACACACAGAAATAACACATACAGAGAAAGATGAAAGACACAGAGAGACATCCACGACATTCACAGAGACAACAAACACACACACACGATACACACACAGAGACGACATACACATAGAGACAACACACACACTGAGACGACACATGCACAGAGAAGACACACAAAGAGAGACGACACACAAAGAGACGACAAACACACAGAGGCAACACATACACAGAGACAACCCAAATACAGGACGACAAGCACACAGAGACAAGAAACATATAGAGACGACACACATACAGAGACGTTAAAAACAAAGAGACGACAAACACTAAGAGACGACACAGACACAGAGACGACACCGACACAGAGACAACACACACAGAGACTACACAAACCCAGAGATGACACACGCAGAGAGACGAAAAACGCACAGAGACGACACACACACAAAGACGACAGACACAAAGAGACGACACTCACACACCGACAAGACACACACAGAGACGACACACACACACACAGACGACACACATAGAGAGACGACACACACAGAGAGACGACACACCCACAGAGACGACACACACATAGAGACGAAACACGCACAGAGACGACACGCACAAAGAGACGAAACATACACAGAGACGAAACACACAATGAAACGACACAGGCACAGAGACGACACACACACACAGAGACGACACACATACAGAGATGATACATACATAGAGACGATATACGCACAGAGACAAAACAAAAACAGAGCCGACATACACCAAAGACGACACACACACAGACGACACACGCATAAGGTACGACACACACGCAGAGACGACACACATATAGAGACGACAAACGCACAGAGACAACACACAAACAGAGACGACACACACACAGAGACAACACACACACTGAGACGACACACGCACATAGAAGACAAAAACAGACAGACAACACACAAAGAGAGATGACACAAACAAAGATACGACACACAAACAAGGACGAAATACACACAGAGACGAGACATGCACAGAGTCGACACAAACACAGAGATGACACATACACAGAGACGACAATAACATAGAGACAAAACACACACAAAAATGACAGACACAGAAAAGACAAACACACAGAGACGACACACACAGAGGTGACACACACACAGAGACGACAAACACATAGAGACGACACACGCACAGAGACAACACACACTCCGAGATTACAAACATAAAGAAACGACTAAAACACAGAGACAACTCATACACAGAGATGACACACACACAGAGACAACAAAAACACAGAGACGACACACACACAGAGACGAAACACACAAAGAGACGACACATGCACCGAGACGACCCACGCACAGAGATAACACACACACACAGAGACGAGACACACACTGAGACCACACAAACATAGAGACGACACACACACCGAGATGATACAGATACAGAGACGACAAACACATAGAGACGACGCACACATAGATTGGACAAACACACAGAGACGAAAAACACATGGAGACGACAAACACACAGACACGACACAAACAAAGCAGACGACAAATACACAGAGACGACTAACACGCACAGACGACACACACACAAAGACGACTAACACACAGGGACGACATACAGAAAGAGACGACTCACAAACA
Source organism: Artemia sinica (assembly GCA_027921565.1). NCBI lineage: Eukaryota > Metazoa > Arthropoda > Branchiopoda > Anostraca > Artemiidae > Artemia > Artemia sinica. The sequence goes on from CM051258.1 coordinate 68,798,922, forward strand.
GAGATAAAACACACAAAGAGACGAAACACAAACAGGGACGACACAAATACAGAAAAAACATTCACACAAAGACGACTGGCACACAGAAACGGAACACACACAGAGACGAAATACAAAAGAGACGACACCCGCACAGAGACGACAAACCCACAGAGACGACACACACACAGAGACGACACACACACAGAGACAATACACACACAGAGACGACACACACATAGACACGAAACACGCACAGAGACGACACACACACAGACAACACACCCGCAGAGACGAAACATGCACTGAGAAGGTACACACCTAGAGACGACACACAACGAGAGACGACACAAAAAAAGAGACGACACACACACAGAGACGAAATACACAGAGACGACACATACACAGAGTCGACACAAACACAGAGATGACAAACACACAGAGACGACACACATATAGAGACGATACAAGCACAGAGACGAAACACACATAAGAGACGATACACACACAGAGACGAAACACATAGAGACGACAAACGCACAGAGACGAAAAACACACAGATACGACACACACACAGAGGCAACACACACTGAGTCGACACATGCACAGAGAAGAGACACACACAGAGACGACACATATATAGAGACGATACACGCACAGAGACGAAACACACATAAGAGACGATACACACACAGAGACGAAACACATAGAGACGACAAACGCACAGAGACGAAAAACACACAGATACGACACACACGCAGAGACAACGCAAACACAGAGACGACAAACAAACAGAGAAGACACACACAGAGAGACTACATACACACAGTGACAAAACATACATAGAGACGGAACAAACACAGAGATGGCAAACACACAGAGATGACAAACACACAGAGACGACACACGCAGAGAAACGACACACACAGAGACAACACGCACACAGAGACGACAAACATACAGAGACGACTAAAACACAGAGACAACACACACACAGAGACGACACAAAAACAGAGACAACAAAAACACAGAGACGACAAACACAGAGATAACACACACAGTGAGAGACGAAAGACACAGAGAGACATTTACGACATTCACAGAGACAACAAACACACAAAGACGATACACACACAGAGACGACATACACATAGAGACAACACACACACTGAGACGACACATGCACAGAGAAGACACACACAGAGAGACGACATACAAAGAGACGAAAAACACACAGAGGCAACACATACACAGAGATAACCCAAATACAGGGACGACAAGCACACAGAGACAACAAACATATAGAGACGACACACACACAGATACGTTAAAAACACAGAGACGACACACACTAAGAGACGACACAGACACAGAGACGACACAGATACAGAGATAACACACACAGAGACGACACAAACGCAAAGACGACACACACAGAGAGACGACAAATGCGCAGAGACGACACACACACAAAGACGACAGACACAAAGAGACGACACTCACACACCGACGAGACACAGACAGAGACGACACACACACACAAACCACACAAATAGAGAGACGACACACACAGAGACACAACACACCCACAGAGACGACACACACATAGAGACGACACACGCACAGAGACGACACACACAAAGAGACAAAACAAAAACAGAGACGAAACACACACAGAGACGAAACACATACAGAGACGACACATACATAGAGACGATACACGCACAGAGACAAAACAAAACAGAGCCGACATACACCCAAAGACGACACACACACACAGAGACGACACACGCATAAGGTACGACACACACGCAGAGACGACACACATATAGAGACGACAAACGCACAGAGACGACACACAAACAGAGAAGACACACACACAGAGACAACACACACACTGAGACGACACATGCACAGAGAAGACAAAAACAGAGAGACGACACACAAAGAGAGATGACACAAACAAAGATACGACACACAAACAAGGACGAAATACACACAGAGACGACACATGCACAGAGTCGACACAAACACAGAGATGACACATACACAGAGACGACAATAACATAGAGACGAACACGCACAAAAACGACCGACACAGAAACGACAAACACACAGAGATGACACACATACAGAGACGACTAAAACACAGAGACAACACACACAGAGACGACACAAAAAAAGAGACGACACACACACAGAATTGACATACACTTAGAGACGACACACGCACAGAGACGACACACACAGAAACGAAACAGACACAGAGATGGCACAAACACAGAGACGACACAGACACAGAGACGACACACATACTGAGACGAAACACACATAGAGACGACACACGCAAAGAGACGACAAATACACAAAGACGACACACAAACAAAGAAGACACACACACAGAGACAACACCCATACAGAACGACAAACACAGAGAGACGGCATACGCACAGAGACAAAACACAAACAGAGACGACACACACCCAGAGACAACACACACACACAGACGACACACGCATAAGGTACGACACACACGCAGAGACGACACACATATAGAGACGACAAACGCACAGAGACGACACACATACAGAGACGGCACACACACAGAGACAACACACACACTGAGACGAAATATACACAGAGACGACATATACACAGAGTCGACACATACACAGAAATGACACACACACAGAGACGACAAACACATAGAGATGAAACACGCACAGAAATGACACATACACAGAAACGACACACACACACAGAGACGACACACAAACAGAGACGACACACATACAGAGACGACTAAAACACAGAGACAACACACACACAGAGACGACACACAAAAAGAGACGACATACACACAGAGACGACACACACATAGAAACGACACACGCACAGAGACAACACACACAGAGACGACACAGACACAGAGATAACACACACACAGAGACAATACAGACACAGAGACGAGACTCACAATGAAACGACACACACACAGAGAAGACAGAGACACAGAGATGACACACACAAAGAGACGACACAGACACAGAGATGACACACACATAGAGATGACAAGCACATAGAGACAAAACACGCACAGAAACGACACACACTTAGAGACGACACACACACAGAGACTACACACATACAGAGACGACTAAATACAGAGACAACAAACACAGAGACGACACACAAAAGAAATGACACACAAACAGAGACAACACACACAGAGACGACAGAGACACAGAGATGACACACACAAAGAGACGACACAGACACACAGATGACACACACACAGATATGACACACACACAGAGACGACACACACAAAGACGACACAAACACAGAGACTAAACACACACAAAGATGACAGAAACACAGAGACGACACACACACAGACGACACACACAGAGACGACAAACACACAGAGATGACATATACATAGAGACAACCCAAATGCAGATACGACACGCACACAGAGACAACAAACATATAGAGATGAAAAACACACAGATATGACACAAACACAGAGACGACACACGCAAAGATATGACACAGACAAAGAGACAACATAGACACAAAGACAACACACACAGAGACGACACAAACCCAGAGACGACACAAACACAGAGAAGACACACACACAGAGACGACACACACATAGAGACTACACACAGAGAAGATACAAACACAGAGACGACACTCACACAGAGACAATACACACACAGAGACAACACACACAGAGACGACACAAACACAGAGACGACACGAAGACAGAGAAGGCACACACACAGAGACGACACACACACAAAGACGACAAACACACAGACGACACACGCAGAGAGACGAGACACAAACAGAGATGACACAAAGACAGAGCCGACACACACACAGAGACGACACACACAGAGACGACACACACAGAGACGATAAACGCACATAGACGACACACTCACAAAGACGACAGACACAAAGACACGACAATTATACACCGACGAGACACATACAGAGACGACACACCCACAGACGACACACATAGAGATACGACACACACAGAGAGACGACACACATACAGAGACGACACATACATAGAGACGATACACGCACAGAGACAAAACAAAAACAGAGCCGACATACACCCAAAGACGACACATACGCAGAGACGACACACACACAGAGACGACACAGACACAGAGACGACACACAAACAGAGACGACACACACACAGAGACAACACACACACTGAGACGACACATGCAAAGAGAAGACAAAAACAGAGAGACGAAACACAAAGAGAGATGACAAAAAGGAAGATACGACACACAAACAAAGACGAAATACACACAGAGACGACACATGCACAGAGTCGACACAAACACAGAGATGACACATACACAGACACGACAATAACATAGAGACGAAACACGCACAGAAACGACAGACACAGAAACGAAAAACACACAGAGACGACACACACAGAGATGATACACATACAGAGACGACTAAAACACAGAGACAACACACATAGAGACGACCCAAAAAAAGAGACGACACACACACAGAGACGACATACACATTGAGACGACACACGCACAGAGACGACACACACACAGAGACGACACAGACACAGAGATGACACACACACAGAGACGACACAGACACAGAGACAACACACATACTTAGACGAAACGCACATAGAGACGACACACGCAAAGAGACGACAAATACACAAAGACGACACACAAACAAAGAAGACACACGCACACAGAGACAACACCCATACAGAGACAACACACACATAGAGACGACATACGCACAGAGACAAAACACAAACAGAGACGACATACACCCAGAAACAACAGAAACACACAGACGACACACGTATAAGGTACGACACACACGCAGAGACGACACACATATAGAGACGACAAACGCACAGAGACGACACACATACAGAGACGACTAAAATACAGAGACAAAACACACACAGAGACGACACACAAAAAGAGACGACATACACACAGAGACGACACACACATAGAAATACGACAAACGCACAGAGACAACACACACAGAGACGACACAGACACAGAGATGACACACACACAGAGACGACACAGACACAGAGACGAGATACACAATGAAACGACACACGCACAGAGAAGACACACACACAGAGACAACACACATACAGAGACGACACACACATAGAGATGATACCCGCCCAGAGACGAAACACACACTGAGACGACATACACACGGAGACGACACAGACACAGAGACGACACACGCATAGAGACGACAAACGCATAGAGACGAAACACGCACAGAAACGACACACACACAGAAACGACACACACTTAGAGAAACACACACACAGAGACTACACACATACAGAGACGACTAAAACACAGAGACAACAAACACAGAGACGACACACAGAAAGAAACGACACACACACAGAGACGACACACACATTGAGACGACACATGCACAGAGACGACACACACACAGAAACGACAGAGACACAGAGATGACACACACAAAGAGATGACACAGACACAGAGATGACACACACACAGAGATGACAAACACATAGAGACGAAACACGCACAGAAACGACAAACACACAGAACGACACACACTTAGAGACGACACACACACAGAGACTACACACACACAGAGACGACTAAAACAAAGAGACAATAAACACAGAGACGACACACAAAAAGAAACGACACACACACAGAGATGACACACACATAGAGACGACACACGCACAGAGACAACACACACAGAGACAACAGAGACACAGAGAGGACACACACACAGAGATGACACACACACACACAGAGACGACACACACAAAGACGACACAAACACAGAGACTAAACACACACAAAATGACAAATACACAGAGACGACACACACACAGACGACACACAAAGAGACGATAAACACACAGAGACGACACATACATAGAGACAACCCAAATGCAGGGACGACAAGCACACAGAGACAACAAACATATAGAGACGACACACACACAGAGACGACACAAACACAGAGACGAAACACACAAAGAGACGACACAGACAAAGGGACAACATAGACAAGGAAACAGCACACACAGAGACAACACAAACCCCGAGACGACACAAACACAGAGAAGACACGAAGAAAGAGAAGACACACACACAGAGACGACACACACACAGAGACGACACACACACAGAGACGACACACATATAGAGACGATACACACAGAGAGACGAAACACACATAAGAGACGACACACACACACAGAGACGAAAGACATAAAGACGACAATCGCACAGAGACGACACACAAACAGAGAAGACACACACAGAGGCAACACACACTGGTTTGACACATGCACAAAGAAGAGAAACACAGAGAGACGACACACAAAGAGAGACGACACAAAAAAGAGACGACACACACAGAGACGAAATACAAACAGAGACGACTAAAACACAGAGACAACAAACACAGAGACGACACAGAAAAAGAAACGACACACACACACAGAGACGACACACACAAAGACGACACAAACACAGAGACTAAGCACACACAAAGATGACAAACACACAGAGACGACACACACACACACAACACACAAAGAGACGACAAACACACAGAGACGACACATACATAGAGACAACCCAAATGCAGGGACGACACGCACACAGAGACAACAAACATATAGAGATGACACACACACAGAGACGACACAAACACAGAGACGACACACACAAAGAGACGACACAGACAAAGAGACAACATAGACACAGAGACAACACACACAGAGAAGACACAAACCCAGAGACAACACACACACACAGACGACACACGCATAAGGTACAACACACACGCAGAGACGACACACATATAGAGACGACAAACGCACAGAGACGACACACATACAGAGACGGCACACACACAGAGACAACACACACACTGAGACGAAATATACACAGAGACGACATATACACAGAGTCGACACATACACAGAGATGACACACACACAGAGACGACAAACACATAGAGATGAAACACGCACAGAAATGACACATACACAGAAACGACAAACACACAGAGACGACACACACACAGAGACGAAACACATACAGAGACGACTAAAACACAGAGACAACACACACACAGAGACGACACACAAAAAGAGACGACATACACACAGAGACGACACACACATAGAAACGACACACGCACAGAGACAACACACACAGAGACAACACAGACACAGAGATAACACATACACAGAGATGACACTCACACAGAGACAATACAAACACAGAGACAACACACACAGAGACGACACAAACACAGAGACGAAACGAAGACAGAGAAGGCACACACACAGAGACGACACACACACAAAGACGACACACACATAGACGACACACGCAGAGAGACGAGACACAAACAGAGATGACACAAAGACAGAGACGACACACACACAGAGACGACACACACAGAGACGACGACACACAGTGACGACAAACGCACATGGATGACACACTCACAAAGACGACAGACACAAAGACACGACAATCATACACCGACGAGACACATACAGAGACGACACACACACACAGACGACACACATAGAGATACGACACACACAGAGAGACGACACACATACAGAGACGACACATACATAGAGACGATACACCCAAAGACGACACACAAACAGAGACGACACACACACAGAGACAACACACACACTGAGACGACACATGCAAAGAGAAGACAAAAACAGAGAGTCGAAACACAAAGAGAGATGACAAAAACGAAGATATGACACACAACAAGGACGAAATACACACAGAGACGACACATGCACAGAGTCGACACAAACACAGAGATGGCACATACACAGACACGACAATAACATAGAGACGAAACACGCACAGAAACGACAGACACAGAAACGACAAACACACAGAGACGACACACACAGAGATGACACACACACAGAAACGACAGAGACACAGAGATGACACACACAAAGAGATGACACAGACACAGAGATGACACACACACAGAGATGACAAACACATAGAGACGAAACACGCACAGAAACGACAAACACACAGAAACGACACACACTTAGAGACGACACACACACAGAGACTACACACACACAGAGACGACTAAACAAAGAGACAATAAACACAGAGACGACACACAAAAAGAAACGACACACACACAGAGATGACACACACATAGAGACGACACACGCACAGAGGACAACACACACAGAGACAACAGAGACACAGAGAGGACACACACACACAGAGACGACACACACAAAGACGACACAAACACAGAGACTAAACACACACAAAAATGACAAATACACAGAGACGACACACACACAGACGACACATAAAGAGACGATAAACACACAGAGACGACACATACATAGAGACAACCCAAATGCATGGACGACAAGCACACAGAGACAACAAACATATAGAGACGACACACACACAGAGACGACACACACACAGAGACGAAACACACAAAGAGACGACACAGACAAGGGACACATAGACAAGGAAACAGCACACACAGAGACAACACAAACCCCGAGACGACACAAACACAGAGAAGACACGAAGAAAGAGAAGACACACACACAGAGACGACACACACACAGAGACGACACACACACAGAGACGACACACATATAGAGACGATACACACAGAGAGACGAAACACACATAAGAGACGACACACACACACAGAGACGAAAGACATAAAGACGACAATCGCACAGAGACGACACACAAACAGAGAAGACACACACAGAGGCAACACACACTGGTTTGACACATGCACAAAGAAGAGAAACACAGAGAGACGACACACAAAGAGAGACGACACAAAAAAAGAGACGACACACACAGAGACGAAATACAAACAGAGACGACTAAAACACAGAGACAACAAACACAGAGACGACACAGAAAAAGAAACGACACACACACACAGAGACGACACACACAAAGACGACACAAACACAGAGACTAAGCACACACAAAGATGACAAACACACAGAGACGACACACACACACACAACACACAAAGAGACGACAAACACACAGAGACGACACATACATAGAGACAACCCAAATGCAGGGACGACACGCACACAGAGACAACAAACATATAGAGATGACACACACACAGAGACGACACAAACACAGAGACGACACACACAAAGAGACGACACAGACAAAGAGACAACATAGACACAGAGACAACACACACAGAGAAGACACAAACCCAGAGACAACACACACACACAGACGACACACGCATAAGGTACAACACACACGCAGAGACGACACACATATAGAGACGACAAACGCACAGAGACGACACACATACAGAGACGGCACACACACAGAGACAACACACACACTGAGACGAAATATACACAGAGACGACATATACACAGAGTCGACACATACACAGAGATGACACACACACAGAGACGACAAACACATAGAGATGAAACACGCACAGAAATGACACATACACAGAAACGACAAACACACAGAGACGACACACACACAGAGACGAAACACATACAGAGACGACTAAAACACAGAGACAACACACACACAGAGACGACACACAAAAAGAGACGACATACACACAGAGACGACACACACATAGAAACGACACACGCACAGAGACAACACACACAGAGACAACACAGACACAGAGATAACACATACACAGAGATGACACTCACACAGAGACAATACAAACACAGAGACAACACACACAGAGACGACACAAACACAGAGACGACACGAAGACAGAGAAGGCACACACACAGAGACGACACACACACAAAGACGACAAACACACAGACGACACACGCAGAGAGACGAGACACAAACAGAGATGACACAAAGACAGAGACGACACACACACAGAGACGACACACACAGAGACGACGCACACAGTGACGACAAACGCACATGGATGACACACTCACAAAGACGACAGACACAAAGACACGACAATCATACACCGACGAGACACATACAGAGACGACACACACACACAGACGACACACATAGAGATACGACACACACAGAGAGACGACACACATACAGAGACGACACATACATAGAGACGATACACCCAAAGACGACACACAAACAGAGACGACACACACACAGAGACAACACACACACTGAGACGACACATGCAAAGAGAAGACAAAAACAGAGAGACGAAACACAAAGAGAGATGACAAAAAGGAAGATACGACACACAAACAAGGACGAAATACACACAGAGACGACACATGCACAGAGTCGACACAAACACAGAGATGGCACATACACAGACACGACAATAACATAGAGACGAAACACGCACAGAAACGACAGACACAGAAACGACAAACACACAGAGACGACACACACAGAGATGACACACATACAGAGACGACTAAAACACAGAGACAACACACACAGAGACGACACAAAAAAAGAGACAACACACACACAGACACGACATACACATTGAGACGACACACGCACAGAGACGAAGCACACAGAGACGACACAGACACAGAGATGACACACACACAGAGACGACACAGACACAGAGACATCACACATACTTAGACGAAACACACATAGAGACGACACACGCAAAGAGACGACAAATACACAAAGACGACACACAAACAAAGAAGAAACACACACAGAGACAACACCCATACAGAGACGACAAACACATAGAGATGACATACGCACAGAGACAAAACACAAACAGAGACGACATACACCCAGAGACAACACACACACAAAGACGACACTCGTATAAGGTACGACACACACGCAGAGACGACACACATATAGAGACGACAAACGCACAGAGACGACACACAAATAGAGACGGCGCACACACAGAGACAACACACACACACTGAGACGAAATACACACAGAGACGACATATACACAGAGTCGACACATACACAGAAATGACACACACACAGAGACGACAAACACATAGAGAAGAAACACGCACAGAAACGACAAATACACAGAAACGACAAACACACAGAGACGACACACACACACACAGAGACGACACACATACAGAGACGACTAAAACACAGAGACAAAACACACACAGAGACGACACACAAAAAGAGACGACATACACATAGAAACGACACACGCACAGAGACAACACACACAGAGACGACACAGACACAGAGATGACACACACACAGAGACGACACAGACACAGAGACGAGATACACAATGAAACGACACACGCACAGAGAAGACACACACACAGAGACAACACACATACAGAGACGACACACACATAGAGATGATACATGCCCAGAGACGAAACACACACTGAGACGACATACACATGGAGACGACACAGCCACAGAGACGACAAGCGCACAGAGACGACACACACACAGAGACGACAGAGACACAGAGATGACACACACAGAGAAATGACACAGACACAGAGATAACACACACACAGAGATGACAAACACATAGAGACGAAACACGCACAGAAACGACACACACACAGAAACGAAACACACACAGAAACGACACACACTTAGAGACGACACACACACAGAGACTACACACATACAGAGACGACTAAAACACAGAGACAACAAACACAGAGACGAGACACAAAAAGAAACGACACACACACAGAGACGACACTCACATTGAGACGACACACGCACAGAGACGACACACACACAGAGACGACAGAGACACAGAGATGACACACACAAAGAGATGACACAGACACAAAGATGACACACACACAGAGATGACAAACACATAGAGACGAAACACGCACAGAAACTACACACACACAGAAACGACACACACTTAGAGACGACACACACACAGAGACTACACACACACAGAGACGACTAAAACACAGAGACAACAAACACAGAGACGACACACAAAAGAAACGACACACACACAAAGATGACACACATATAGAGACGACACACGCACAGAGACAACACACACAGAGACGACAGAGACACAGAGATGACACAAACAAAGAGACGACACAGACACAGAGATGACACACACACAGAGATGAAACACACACACAGAGACGACACACACAAAGACGACACAAACACAGAGACTAAACACACACAAAGATGGCAAATACACAGAGACGACACACACACAGACGACACACAAAGAGACGACAAACACACAGAGACGACACATACATAGAGACAACCCAAATACAGGTACGACACGCACACAGAGACAACAAACATATAGAGATGACACACACACAGAGACGACACAAACAAAGATACGACACACACAAAGAGACGACACAGACAAAGAGACAACATAGACACAGAGACAACACACACAGAGACGACACAACCCAGAGACGACACAAACACAGAGAAGACACACTCACAGAGACGACACACACATAGAGACTACACACAGAGACGATACAAACACAGAGACGACACACACACAGAGACGACACAAACACAGAGACGACACGAAGACAACAAACATATACAACAAACACGAAGACGAAGACGACACGAAGACAACAAACATATAGAGACGACACACACACAGAGACGACACAAACACAGAGACGACACACACAAAGAGACGACACAGAAAAGAGACAACATAGACACAGACACAACACACACAGAGACGACACAAACCCAGAGACGATAAACGCACAGAGACGACACACAAACAGACACGACACACACACAGAGGCAACACACACTGAGTTGACACCTGCACAGAGAAGAGACACAAAGAGAGACGACACACAAAGAGAGACGACACAAAAAAGAGACGACACACACAGAGACGAAATACACACAGAGACGACACATATATAGAGACGATACACGCACAGAGACGAAACACACATAAGAGACGATACACACACAGAGACGAAACACATAGAGATGACAAACGCACAGAGACGAAAAACACACAGATACAACACACACACAGAGACAACGCAAACACAGAGACGACACACAAACAGAGAAGACACACACAGAGAGACAACACAGACACAGAGACGACACAGACACAGAGACAACACACACAGAGACGACACAAACCCTGAGACAACACACGCAGAGAGACGACAAAATCACAGAGACGACACACACACAAAGACGATAGACACAAAGAGACGACACTCACACACTGACAAGACACACAGAGTGACGACACACACACACACACAGACGACACACATAGAGAGACGACACACACAGAGAGACGACACACCCACAGAGACAACATACACATAGAGACAAAACACGCACAGAGATGACACACACAAAGAGACGAAAAATTCACAGAGACGAAACACACAATGAAACGACACAGGCACAGAGACAACACACACACAGAGAAGACACACATACAGAGACGACACATACATAGAGACGATACACGCACAGAGATAAAAAACTGAGCCGACATACACCCAAAGACGACACACATTCAGAGACGACACACGCATAAGGTATGACACACACGCAGAGACGACACACATATAGAGACGACAAACGCACAGAGACGACACACAAACAGAGACGACACACACACAGAGACAAGACTCACGCTGAGACAAAACATGCACAGATAAGACAAAAACAGAGAGGCGACACACAAAGAGAGATGACAAAAACAAAGATACGACACACAAACAAGGACGAAATACACACATAGATGACACATGCACAGAGTCGACACAAACACAGAGATGACACATACACAGAGACGACAATAACATAGAGACGAAACACGTACAATAACGACAGAGACAGAAACGACAAACACACAGAGAAGACACACACACACAGATGACACACACACAGAGACGACAAACACATAGAGACGACACACGCACAGAGACAACACGCACTCAGAGACGACAAACATAAAGAGACGACTAAAACACAGGGAAAACTCATACACAGAGATGACACACACACAGAGAAAACAAAAACATAGAGACGGCACACACACAGAGACGAAACACACAAAGAAACGACACATGCACCAAGACGACACACGCACAGAGATAACACACACACATAGAGACGAAACACACAGAGAGACGAAACACACAGAGACGAGACACACACTGAGACCACACAAACATAGAGACGACACACACACCGATATGATACAGATACAGAGACGACAAACACATAGAGACGACGCACACATAGATTAGACAAACACACAGAGACGAAAAACACATAGAGACGAAAAACACACAGACACGACACAAACAAAGCAGACGACACATACACAGAGATGACTAACACGCAGAGACGACACACACAAAGACGACTAACACACAGAGACGACATACAGACAGAGACGACTCACAAACAGAGACAACACACACAAAGAGACAAAACACAAACAGGGACGACACAAATACAGAGACAACATTCACACAAAGACGACTAGCACACAGAGACGAAACACACACAGAGACAAAATACAAAAGAGACGACACCCGCACAGAGACGACAAACCCATAGAGACGACACACACACAGAGACGACACACACACAGAGACGACACACACACAGAGACGAAACACACACAGAGACGACACACACATAGACACGAAACACGCACAGAGACGACACACACACAGACAACACACACATAGAGACGACACACCCGCAGAGACGAGACATACATAGAGACGACACACGCACAGAGATGACACAGACAATGAGACGACAAATACACAGAGGTGAGACACACAATGAAACGCAACACGCACAGAGACAATACACACAAAGAGACGACACATACACAGAGAAGACACACAAAGAGAGACGACACACGCATAAGATACGACACACACGCAGAGACGTCACACATATATAGACGAAAAACAGACAGAGACGACACACACATAGAAACAACACACACTGAGAAGACACATGCACTGAGAAGACACACACACAGAGACGACACACAACGAGAGACGACATAAAAAAAGAGACGACACACACAAAGACGAAATACACACAGAGACGACACATACACAGAGTCGAAACAAACACAGAGATGACACACACACAGAGACGACACACACATAGAGACAATACACGCACAGAGACGAAACACAAATAAGAGACGACACACACACACAGACCAAAGACATAGAGACGACAAACGCACAGAGACGACACACAAACATAGACGACACACACACAGAGGCAACACACACTGAGTCGATACATGCACAGAGAAGAGACACACAGAGAGACGACACACAAAGAGAGACGACACAAAAAAAAGAGACGACACACACACAGAGACGAAATACACACAGAGACGACACATATATAGAGACGATACACGCACAGAGACGAAAAAGACATAAGAGAGGATACACACACAGAGATGAAACACATAGAGACGACAAACGCACAGGGACGAGAAACAAACAGATACGACACACACACAGAGACAACGCAAACACAGAGACGACACACAAACAGAGATGACACACACAGAGAGACGACACACACAGAGAGACTACATACACACAGTGACGAAACATACATAGAGACGGAACAAACACAGAGATGACAAACAAACAGAGACGACAAACACGCAGAGACGACACACGCACAGAAACGACACACACAGAGACAACACTCACAAAGAGACGACAAACATACAGAGACGACTAAAACACAGAGACAACGCACACACAGAGACGACACAAAAACGGAGACAACAAAAACACAGGGACGACACACACAGAGATAACACGCACAGAGAGAGACGAAAGACACAGAGAGACATTCACGACATTCACAGAGACAACAAACACACAAAGACGATACACACACAGAGATGACATACACATATAGACAACACACACACTGAGACGACACATGCACAGAGAAGATACACACAGAGAGACGACATACAAAAAGACGACAAACACACAGAGGCAACACATACACAGAGACAACCCAAATACAGGGACGACAAGCACACAGAGACAACAAACATATAGAGACGAGACACACACAGAGACGTTAAAAACACAGAGACGACACACACTAAGAAACGACACAGACACAGAGACGACACAGACACAGAGCAAACTCACACAGAGACGACACAAACCCAGAGACGACACACGCAGAGAGACGACAAACGCATAGAGACGACACACACACAAAGACGACAAACACAAAGAGACGACACTCACACACCGACGAGACACACACAGAGCCAACACACACACACACAGACGACACACATAGAGAGACGACACACACAGAGAGATGACACACCCACAGAGACGACACACACATAGAGACGAGAAACGCACAGAGACGACACACACAAAGAGACGAAACATACACAGAGACAACACACAATGAAACGACACAGGCACAGAGACGACACACACACAGAGACGACACACATACTGAGACGACGCATACATAGAGACGATACACGCACAGAGACAAAACAAAAACAGAGCCAACATACACCCAAAGACGACACACACACAGAGACGACACACGCATTTAGGTACGACACACACGCAGAGACGACACACATATAGAAACTACAAACGCACAGAGACGACACACAAACAGAGACGACACACACACAGAGACAAAGCATACACTGAGACAACAAATGCACAGAGAAGACAAAAACAGAGAGACGACACACAAAGAGAGATGACACATACAAAGATACGACACACAAACAAGGACGAAATACACACAGAGACGACACATGCACAGAGTCGACACAAACCCAGAGATGACACATACACAGAGACGACAATAACATAAAGACGAAACACGCACAAAAACGACAGACACAGAAACGACAAACACACAGAGACGACACACACACAGAGATGACACACATGCAGAGACGACTAAAACACAGAGACAACACACACAGAGACGACACAAAAAAAGAGACGACACACACACACAGAGACGACATACACATAGAGACGACACACGCACAGAGATGACACACACACAGAGACGACACAGACACAGAGATGACACACAAACAGAGACGACACAGACACAGAGACGACACACATACTGAGACGAAACACACATAGAAACGACACACGCAAAGAGACGACAAATATACAAATACGACCCACAAACAAAGAAGACACACGCACAGAGACAACACCCATACAGAGAGGACACACACATAGAGACGACATGCGCACAGAGACAAAGCACAAACAGAGACGACATACACCCAGAGACAACACACACACAGAGACGACACACGCAAAAGGTACGACACACACGCAGAGACGGAACACATATAGAGACGACAAACGCACAGAGACGACACACAAACAGAGATGGCACACACACAGAGACAACACACACACTGAGACAAAATACACACAGAGACGACATATACACAGAGTCGACACATACACAGAAATGACACACACACACAGAGACGACAAACACATAGAGATGAAACACGCACAGAAACGACACATACACAGAAATGACACACACACAGAGACGACACACACACCGAGACGACACACATACAGAGACGACTAAAACACAGAGACAACACACACACAGAGACGACACACAAAAAGAGACGACATACACACACAGACGACACACACAGAGAAACGACACACGCACAGAGACAACACACACAGATATGACACAGACACAGAGATAACACACTCAGAGAGGCGACACAGACACAGAGACAAGACACACAATAAAACGACACACGCACAGAGAAGACACACACACAATGTCAATCTCACATACAGAGACGACACACACATAGAGACGATACACTTCCAGAGACGAAACACACACTGAGACGACATACACACGGAGACGACACAGACACAGAGACGACACACACATAAAAGACGACACGCACACACAGACGACAGACATATAGAGACAACAAACATATATAGACAAAACACACACAGAGACAACACACATACGGAGACGACATACAAAGAGACGACACACACACAGACACGACACAAACATAGAGACGAAACACACACCGAAACGACACAGATAGAGGGACGATACACACATAGAGACGACGCACACACAGAGACGACACACACACAGAGACGAAAAACACATAGAGACGACAAACACACGGAGACGACACAAACAAAGAGACAACAAATACACAGAGACGACACACCCACAGAGACGACACACAAAAAGAAACGACACACACACAGAGACGACACGCACATAGAGACGACACACGCACAGAGATGACACACACACAGAGACGACACAGACACAGAGATGACACACACAAAGAGATGACACAGACACAGAGATGACACAAACACAGAGATGACAAACACATAGAGACAAAACGCGCACAGAAACGAAACACACACAGAAATGACACACACTTAGAGACGACACACACACAGAGACTACAAACATACAGAGACGACTAAAAAACAGAGACAACAAACACAGAGACGACACACAAAAAGAAACGACACACACACAGACGACACACACATAGAGACGACACGAGCACAGAGACAACACACACACAGACGACAGAGACACAGAGATGACACACACAAAGAGACGACACAGACACAGAGATGACACACACAGATATGACACACTAACAGAGACGACACACACAAAGACGACACAAATACAGAGACTAAACACACACGACAGACACACAGAGACGACACACACACAGACGACACACACAGAGACGACAAACACACAGAGACGAAAAACACAGAGACGACACATACATAGAGACAACCCAAATGCAGGGATGACACGCACACAGAGACAAAAAACATATAGAGACGACACACACAGATACGGCACAAACACAGAGACGACACACACAAAGAGATGACACAGACAAAGAGACAACATAGACACAGAGACAACACACACAGAGACGACACAAACCCAGAGACGACACAAACACAGAGAAGACACACATACAGAGACGATACACGCACAGAGACAACACACACAGAGACGACAAAAACACAGAGACGACACGAATACAGAGAAGACACGCACACAGAATCGTCACACACACAAAGACGACACACACCCAGACGACAAACGCAGAGAGACGAGACACAAACAGAGATGACACAAAGACAGAGACGACACACACACAGAGACGACACACACAGAGACGACACACACAAAGACGACAAACGTACAGAGACGACAAACTCAAAAAGACGACAGACACAAAGGAACGACACTCATACACCGACGAGACACATACAGAGACGACACACACACAGACAACACACATAGAGATACACGAGAGAGACATAGAGAGACACGCACACATAGAGAGACACACACAGATGACACACGCAGAGAGACGAGACACAAACAGAGATGACACGAAGACAGAGACGAGACACAAACAGAGATGACACAAAGACAGAGACGACACACACACAAAGACGATAGACACAAAGACACGACACTCAAACACCGAAGAGTCACATACAGACACGACACACACACACAGACGACACACATAGAGATACGACACACACAGAGAGACGACACACCCGCAGAGACGACACACACATAGGGACGACACACACAGAGAGACGACGCACACACAGAGACGACACACACACAGAGACAACAAACACATAGAGACGACAAACACACGGAGACGACACAAACAAAGAGACGTCAAATACACAGAAACAACACACCCACAGAGACGACACACAAACAGAGACGACACACATACAGAGATGACTAAAACACAGAGACAACAAACACAGAGATGACACACAAAAAGAAACGACACAAACACAGAGACGACAAACACATAGAGACGACACACGCACAGAGACGACACACACACAGAGACGACATAGACACAGAGATGACACACACAAAGAGACGACACAGACACAGAGATGAAACACAAACAGAGATGACAAACACATAGAGACAAAACACGCACATAAATGACACACACACACAGAAACGAAACACACTTAGAGACGACACACACACAGAGACTACACACATACAGAGACGACTAAAACACAGAGACAACAAACACAGAGACGACACACAAAAAGAAACGACAAACACACAGAGACGACACACACATAGAGACGACACACGCACAGAGACAACAAACACACAGAGACGACAGAGACACAGAGATGACACACACAAAGAGACGTCACAGACACAGAGATGACACACACACACAGAGATGACACAAACACAGAGACGACACAAACAAAGACGACACAAACACAGAGACTAAACACACACAAAGATGACAAACACACAGAGACGACACACACACAGACAACACACACAGAGACGACAAACACACAGAGACGACACATACATAGAGACAACCCGAATGCAGGGACGACACGCACACAGAGACAACAAACATATAGAGACGACACACACACAGAGACGACACAAACACAGAGACGACAAACACAAAGATACGACACAGACAAAGAGACAACATAGACACAGAGACAACACACACAGAGACGACACAAAACCAGACACGACACAAACACAGAGAAGACACACACACAGAGACAACACACAATAGAGACTACACACAGAGACGATATAACCACAGAGACAACACACGCACAGAGACGATACACACACAGAGACAACACACACAGACACGACACAAACACAGAGACGACACGAAGACAGAGAAGACACACACACAGAGACGACACACATACAAAGACGACACACACACAGACGACACACGCAGAGAGACACAAACAGAGATGACACAAAGACAGAGACGAGACACATACAAAGACGATAGACACAAAGACACGACACTCAAACACCGACGAGTCACATACAGAGACGACACACACACACAGACGACACACATAGAGATACGACACACACAGAGAGACGACACACCCGCAGAGACGACACACACATAGAGACGAAAGACAAATAGAGACAAAAAACACATATAGACGACAAACACACAGAGACAACACACATACAGAGACAACACACACATAGAGACGATACACGCACAGAGACGAAACACACACAGAGACGACATATACACAGAAACAACACAGACACAGAGACATCACACACATAAGAGACGACACACACCCAGAGACGACAGACATATAGAGACACCAAACGCATATAGACGACACACACACAGAGACAAAACACACACAGAGACGACACACAAACAGAGACGACACACACACACAGAGACGATACACGCATAGAGACGAAATACACAAAGAGAAGACACACACACAGAGACGACAAACAGACAAAGAAGACACACACACAGAGACAACACACATACAGAGAAAACACACATACAGAGACGACACACCACATAGAGAGGATACACGCTCAGAGACAAAACACAAACAGAGACGACGTACACCCAGAGACGACACACACACAGAGAAGACAAACGCCTAAGGTACGACACACACACAGAGACGGCACACATATAGAGACGACACACACACAAAGAGACAACACACACACTGAGACGACACATGCACAGAGAAGACACACACAGAGAGACGACACACAAAGAGACGACAAACACACAGAGGCGACACATACACAGAGACAACCCAATTACAGGGACGACAAGCACACAGAGACAACAAACATATAGAGACGACACACACACAGAGATGACACAAACACAGAGACGACAGACACAAAGAGAGAACACAGACACAGAGACGACACAGACACAGAGACAACACACACAGAGACGACACAAAACCAAAAACGATACACACACAGAGAAGATACACACACACAGAGACGACACACACATGGAAACACAGAGACGATACAAACACAGAGACGATACACACAGAGACGACACACAACAGAGACAACACACACAGAGACGACATAAACACAGAGAGGACACACACAAAAAGACAACAAAGACACAGAGACGACACAGACAAAGAGACAACACAAACAGAGACGACACAAACCCAGACACGACACAAACACAGAGAAGACACACACAGAGATGACACACACACACAAAGACGACACAAACACAGAGACGACACGCACTGAGAGACGACACAAACATAGAGACGATACACGTAGAGAGACGATACACACACAGAGACGACAAACACACAGAAACGACACACACATAGACGACACACGCAGAGAGAAGAGACACAAACAGAGACGACACAAAGACAGAGACGACACACACACACAGACGACACACGCAGAGAGACGACAAACGCACAGAGACGACACACACACAAAGACGACAGACACAAAGAGACGACACTCACACACCGACGAGACACACACAGAGACGACACACACACAGACGACACACATATAAAGAAGACACACACAGAGAGACGACACAACCACAGAGACGACACACACATAGAGACGACACACGCAAAGAGACGGCACACACAAAGAGACGACACTTCAACAGAGACCAGACACACAATGAAACGACAAACGCACAGAGACGACACACACAAAGAGACGACACACCTACAGAAACGACACAAACATAGAGACGGTACACGCACAGAGACAAAACACAAACATAGCTGACATACACCCAGAGACGACACACACACACAGATGACACAAACACAGAGACGAGACACACAATGAAACGACACACGCACAGAGAAGGCACACACACAGAGACAACACACAAAAAGTGACGATACACACATAGAGACAATTCACGCACAGAGACGAAACACACACTGAGACGACATACACACGGAGACGACACAGACACAGAGACGACACACACATAAGAGACGACACACACACAGAGACGACAGACATATAGAGAAAACAAACGCATATAGACGAAACACACACAGAGACAACACACATACAGAGACGCCACACAAAGAGACGACACACACACAGAGATGACACAAACATAGAGACAAAACACACACCGAGATGACACAGATATAGAGACGACACAAACATAGAGACGACGCACACACAGAGACGACACTCACATAGAGACAACAAACACAAAGGAGACGACACAAACAAAGAGACGACACATACACAGAGATGACACACCCACAGAGACGACACACAAACAGAGATGACACACATACAGAGACGACTAAAACACAGAGACAACAAACACAGAGACGACACACAAAAAGAAACGACACACACACACAGACGACACAAACATAGAGACGACACAGGCACAGAGACAACACACACAGAGATGACAGAGACACAGAGATGACACACACACAGAGACGACAAACACACAGAAACGACACACACATAGACGACACACGCAGAGAGAAGAGACACAAACAGAGACGACACAAAGACAGAGACGACACACACACAGAGACGACACACGCAGAGAGACGACAAACGCACAGAGACAACACACACACAAAGACGACAGACACAAAGAGACGACACTCACACACCGACGAGACACACACAGAGACGACACACACACACAGACGACACACATATAAAGACGACACACACAGAGAGACGACACAACCACAGAGACGACACACACATAGAGACGACACACGCAAAGAGACGGCACACACAAAGAGACGACACTTAAACAGAGACGAGACACACAATGAAACGACAAATGCACAGAGACGACACACACAAAGAGACGACACACATACAGAAACGACACAAACATAGAGACGATACACGCACAGAGACAAAACACAAACATAGCTGACATACACCCAGAGACGACACACACACAGAGACGACACAAACACAGAGACGAGACACACAATGAAACGACACACGCACAGAGAAGACACACACACAGAGACAACACACAAAAAGTGACGACACACACATAGAGACAATACACGCACAGAGACGAAACACACACTGAGACGACATACACACGGAGACGACACAGACACAGAGACGACACACACATAAGAGACGACACACACACAGAGACGACAGACATATAGAGAAAACAAACGCATATAGACGAAACACACACAGAGACAACACACATACAGAGACGACACACAAAGAGACGACACACACACAGAGACGACACAAACATAGAGACAAAACACACACCGAGATGACACAGATATAGAGACGACACAAACATAGCGACGACGCACACACAGAGACGACAAACACCTAGAGACAACAAACACAAAGGAGACGACACAAACAAAGAGACGACACATACACAGAGATGACACACCCACAGAGACGACTAAAACACAGAGACAACACACACAGAGACGACACACAAAAAGAAACGACACACAAACACAGACGACACAAACATAGAGACGACACAGTCACAGAGACAACACACACAGAGATGACAGAGACACAGAGATGACACACACAAAGAGACGACACAGACACAGAGATGATACACACAGACATGACAAACACATAGAGACGAAACACGCACAGAAACGACACACACACACAGAAACGACACACACTTAGAGACGAGACACACACAGAGACTACACACATACAGAGACGACTAAAACACAGAGACAACAAACACAGATACGACACACGAAAAGAAACAACACACACACAGAGACGACACACCCATAGAGATGACACACGCACAGAGACGACACACACACAGAGACGACATAGACACAGAGATGACACACACAAAGAGACGACACAGACACAGAGATGACACACACACAGAAATGACACACACACAGAGACGACACACACAAAAACGACACAAACACAGAGACTAAACACACACAAAGATTACAGACACACAGAGACGACACACACAGACGACACTTACAGAGACGACAAACACACAGAGACGACACATACATAGAGACACCCAAATACCTGGACGACACGCACAAAGAGACAACAAACATATAGAGACGACACACACACAGAGACGACACACACACAGAGACGACACACGCATAAGGTACAACACACACGCAGAGACGGCACACATATAGAGACGACACACACACAGACACAACACACACACTGAGACGACACATGCACAGAGAAGACACACACAGAGAAACGACACACAAAGAGACGACAAACACACAGAGGCGACACACACACTGAGACGACACAAGCACAGAGAAGACACACACAGAGAGACGACACACAAACAGAGACGACAGAAATACAGAGACAACATACACACGAAGACGAAAGGCACACAGAGACGACACACACACAGAGACGAAACACAACAGAGACGACACATGGACAGATACGACAAACACACAGAGACGACACACACAAAGAGCCAACACACGCACAGAGACGACACACACACAGACGAAACACACTTAGAGATGACACACCCACAGAGACAACACACACATAGAGACGCAACACGCAAAGAGATGACACACACAAAGAGACGACACATACACATAGAGAACGCACACAGAGACAACACACACTGAGACGACACATGCACAGAGAAGACAAAGACAGAGAGACGACACACAAAGAAAGACGACACAAAGAAAGCTATGATACACACACAGAGACGAAATATACACAGAGACGACAAATACACAGAGTCGACACAAACACAGAAATGACACACACACAGAGACGACAAACACATAGAGACGAAACACGCATCGAAACGACTAAAACACATACAGAGACGACTAAAACACAGAGACAACACACACACAGAAACGACACACAAAAAGAGACGACACACACACAGAGACGACAAACACATAGAGACGACACACGCAGAGAGACGACAAACAAACAGAGAAGACGCACACACAGAGACAACACACACACTGAGACGACACATGCACAGAGAAGACACACACAGAGAGACGACACACAAAAAGAGACGACACAAACTAAGCGACGACACACACACAGAGACTAAATACACACAGAGACGACACATACACAGAATCGACACAAACACAGAAATGAAACACACACAGAGACGACAAACACATAGAGACGAAACACGCATAGAAATGATACACACACAGAAACGAAACACACACAGAGACGACACACACATAGAGACGACACACATACAGAGACGACTAAAACACAGAGACAACACACAGAGAGACGACACACAAAAAGAGACGACACACACACAGAGACGACAAACACATAGAGACGACACACACAGAGAGACGACACACAAACAGAGACGACACAAACATAGAGACGAAACACACACCGAGACGAAACAGATAGAGAGACGACACACACATAGAGACGACGCACACACAGAGAAGACACACACACAGTCGAAAAAAACAAAGAGACGACAAACACACGGAGACAATACAAACAAAGAGACGAAACATACATAGAGACGACACTCCCACAAAGACGACACACAAACAGAGACGACTAACACACAAACACGACACACACACAGAGACGACTCACAAACAGAGACGACAGAAATACAGACACAACATACACACAAAGACGACAGGCACACAGAGACGACACACACACAGAGACGAAACACAACAAAGACGACACACGGACAGAGACGACAAAAACACAGAGACGACACACACAAAGAGCCGACACATGCACAGAGACAACACACACACAGACGACACACACTTAGAGACGACACACCCACAGAGACGACACATACATAGAGACGACAAACACATAGAGACGACAAACGCACAGAGACGACACACAAACAGAGACTATAAACACACAGAGACAACACACACACTGAGACGACAAATGTACAGAGAAGACACACACAGAGAGACGACACACAAAAAGAGACGACACAAACAAAGCGACGACAAACACACAGAGACTAAATACACACAGAGACGATACAAACACAGAATAGACACAAACACAGAAATGAAACACACACAAAGACGACAAACACATAGAGACGAAACACGCATAGAAACGACACACACACAGAAACAACACAAACACAGAAACGACACACATACAGAGACGACTAAAACACTGAGACAACATACACACAGAGATGAAACACAAAAAGAGACAACACACACACAGAGACGACACACACACATAGAGACGAAACACGCACAGAGACGACACACGCACAGAGTTGACACACGCACAGAAACGATACAGACACAGAGATGACACCCACACAGAGACGATACACACACAGAGACAACACACACACTGAGACGACACATGCACAGAAAAGACACACACAGAGAGACGACACATAAAAAGAGACGACACAAACAAAGCGACGACACACACACAGAGACTAAATACACACAGAGACGATACAAACACAGAATCGACACAAACACAGAAATGAAACACACACAAAGACGACAAACACATAGAGACGAAACACGCATAGAAACGACACACACACAGAAACAACACAAACACAGAAACGACACACATACAGAGACGACTAAAACACTGAGACAACATACACACAGAGATGAAACACAAAAAGAGACAACACACAAACAGAGACGACACACACACATAGAGATGACACACGCACAGAGACGACACACGCACAGAAACGATACAGACACAGAGATGACACACACACAGAGACGACTTACATATAGAGACAACAAATGCATATAGACGACACACACAGAGACAACACACATACAGAGACGACACACACAGAGACGACACACACAGAGACGACACAAACGTAGAGACGAAACACACACCGAGACGAAACAGATAGAGAGACGACACACACATAGAGACGACGCACACACAGAGACGACACACACACAGACGACAAACACACAGCAACGACATACACACACAGACGACACACGCAGAGAGAAGAGACACAAACAGAGATGACACACACACACAGACGACACAAACACAGAGACGACACACGCAGAGAGACGACAAACGCACAGAGACGACACACACACAAAGACGACAGACACAAAGAGACGACACTCACACACCGACGAGACACACACAGAGACGACACAAACACAGACGACACACATAGAGAGACGAAACACACAGAGAGACGACACACCCACAGAGACAACACACACATAGAGACGACACATGCACAGAGATGGCACATACACAGAGACGACACATGCACAGAGTCAACACAAACACAGAAATTAAACACACACAGAGACGACAAACACATAGAGACAAAACACGCATAGAAACGACACACACACAGAAACGACACACACACAGAGACGACACACACATAGAGACGACACACATACAGAGACGACTAAAACACAGAGACGATCCACACACAGAGACGACAAACAAAAAGAGACGACACACACAGACACGACACACACATAGAAACGACACACGCACAGAGATGACACACACACAGAGACGACACACACAGAGATGCCACACACACAGAGACAACACAAACATAGAGACGAAACACACACCGAGAAGACACAGATAGAGAGACGACACACACATAGAGAAGACGCACGCACAGAGAAGACACACAAACACAGACGACAAACACATAGAGACGACAAACACACGGAGACGACAAAAACAAAGAGACGACAAACACACAGAGACGACAAACCAACAGAGACGACACACTAACAGAGACGACCAACACACAAACACGACACCCACACAGAGATGACTTACAAACAGATACGACAGAAATACAGAGACAACATACACACAAAGACGACAGGCACAAAGAGACGACACACACACAGAGACGAAACGCAACAGAGACGACACACGGATAGAGATGACAAACACACAGAGACGACACACACAAAGAGCCGACACACGCACAGAGATTACACACACACAGACGACACACACTTAGAAACGACACACCCACAGAGACGACACACACATAGAGACGACACACGCAAAGAGATGACACATACACATAGACGACACACACAGAGACAACACACACACTGAGACGACACAAGCACAGAGATGACACAGACAGAGAGACGACACACAAAGAGATACAACACAAAGAAAGCGACGAACACACACAGAGACGAAATACGCACAGAGACGACACATACACAGAGTCGACACAAACACAGAAATGACACACACACAGAGACGACAAACACGTAGAGACGAAACACGCATAGAAACGAAACACACACCGAAACGAAACACACACAGAGACGACACACACTCAGAGACGACACACATACAGAGACGACTAAAACACAAAGACAACACACACACAGAAACGACACACAAAAAGAGAAGACACACACACAGAGACGACAAACACATAGAGACGACACACGCACAGAGACGACACACAAAGAGAGACAACGCACACACAGAGACAACACACACACTGAGACGACACATGCACAGAGAAGACACACACAGAGAGACGACACACAAAGAGAGACGACAAAAACAAAGCAACGACACAAACACAGAGACTATATACACACAGAGACGACAAATACACAGAATCGACACAAACACAGGAATGAAACACACACAGACACGACAAACACATAGAGACGAAACACGCATATAAAACGACACACACACAGAAACGACACAAACACAGAGACGTCACACACACACAGACGACACACATACAGAGACGACTAAAACACAGAGACAACACACACAGAGACGAAACACAAAAAGAGACAACACACACACAGAGACGACACACACACATAGAGACGACACACGCACAGAGACGACAAACACACAGAAACGATACAGACACAGAGATGACACACACATAGAGACGACAGACAAATAGAGACAACAAATACATATAGACGACACACGCACAGAGACGACACATAAACAGAGACGACAGAAATACAGAGACAACATACACACAAAGACGAAAGGCACACAGAGACGAAACACACGCAGAGACAAAACACAACAGAGATGACACACGGACAGAGACGACAAAAACACAGAGACGACACACACAAAGAGCCGACACACTCACAGAGACGACACACACACAGACAAGACACACTTAGAGAAGACACACCCACAGAGACGACACACACATAGAGACGACACACGCAAAGAGATGACACACACAAAGAGACGACACATACACATAGACGACACACACAGAGAAGACATACACACAGAGACAACAAACATACAGAGACGAAACACACATAGAGACGATACACGCACAGAGACGACTCACAAACAGAGACAACACACATAAAGAGATGACACACACACAGAGACGACAGAAACCCAGAGACAACATAAACACAAAGACAACAGGCACACAGAGACGACAAACACACAGAGACGACACACACAAAGAGACGAAACACAACATAGACGACACACGCACAGAGACGACAAACACAGAGAGACAACACAAACAAAGAGCCGACACAAGCACAGAGACGACGTAAACGTAGACGACACAAACATAGAGACAATACACGCACAGAGACGACACACACACAGAGACGACAAAAAAACAGAAACGACACACACACACAGACGACACACGCAGAGAGAAGAGACACAAACAGAGATGACGCACACACAAAGAGACTACACAAGCACAGAGACAACACACGCAGAGAAACGACAAACGCACAGAGACGACACACACACAAAGACGACAGACACAATGAGACGACACTTACACACCGACGAGACACACACAGAGACGACACACACACAGACGACACACATAGAGAGACGACACACACATAGAGACGACACACGCACCGAGAAGGCACACACACAGAGATGACACACATACAGAGACGACACAAAAATAGAGCAATACACGCACAGAGACAAAACACAAACAGAGCCAACATACACCCAGAGACGACACACACACAGAGACGACGCACGCATAAGGTACGACACACAGGCAGAGACGACACACATAAAGAGACGACAAACACACAGAGACGACACACAAACAGAGACGATACACACACACAGACAACACACACACTGAGACGACACATGCACAGAGAAGACAAAAACAGAGAAACGACACAAAAAGAGAGACGACACAAACAAAGAGACGACACACACACAGAGACGAAATACACACAGAGACGACACATACACAGAGTCGACACAAACACAGATATGACACACACACAGAGACAACAAACACATAGAGACGAAACACACACAGAAACGACAGACACACCGAAACGACAGACACACAGAAACGACACAAACACACACAGTGACGACACACACAAAGAGACGACAAACATACAGAGACGACTAAAACACAGAGACAGCGCACACACAGAGACGACACACAAAAAGAGATAACACACACACAGAGACGACACAAACATAGAGAAGACAAAGACGCAGAGACGACGCACACACAGAGACGACAAACACACTGAGACGACAAATGCGCAGAGAAGACACACACAGAGAGACGACACAAACAAAGCGACGACAAACACACAGACACGAAATGCACACAGAGACGACACATACACAGAGTCGACACAAACACAGAAATTACACATACACAGAGACGACAAACACATAGAGACGAAACACGCATAGAAACGACACACACACAGAAACGACACACACACAGAGACGACACACACATAGAGACGATTCACATGCAGAGACGACTAAAACACAGAGACGACACACACACAGAGACGAAAAACAAAAAGAGACGACACACACACAGACGACACACACATAGAGACGACACACGCACAGAGACGATACACACACAGAGACGACACACACACAGATGACACACACACAGAGACGAAAGACATATAGAGACAGCAAACGCATATAGATGACACACACATAAAGACAACACACATACAGAGACAACACACACAGAGACGACACACACACACAGAGACAACACAAACATAGAGACGAAACACACACCGACAAGACACAGATAGAGAGACGACACACACATAGAGAAGACGCAAACACAGAGAAGACACACACACACAGACGACAAACACATAGAGCCGACAAACACACGGAGACGACACAAACAAAGAGACGACAAACACACAGAGACGGCACACCCACAGAGACGACACACTAACAGAGACGACCAACACACAAACACGACACACACACAGAGACGACTTACAAAAAGAGACGACAGAAATACAGAGACAACATACACACAAAGACGACAGGCACACAGAGACGACACACAGACAGAGACGAAACACAACAGAGACGACACACACAAAGAGCCGACACACGCACAGAGAAGACACACACACAGACAACACACACAAAGAAGACACACACACAGAGACAACGCACATAAAGAGACGATACACACATAGAAACAATACACGCACAGAGACAAAACACAAACAGAGATGACATACATCCAGAGACGACAAATGCACAGAGACGACACACGCATAAGGTAAGACACACAAGCAGAGACGGCACACATATAGAGACGACACACACACAAAGACAACACACACACTGAGACGACACAAGCACAGAGAAGACACAAACAGAGAGACGACACACAAACAGAGACAACATACACACGAAGACGAAAGGCACACAGAGACGACACACACACAGAGACAAAACACAACAGAGACGACACATGGACAGAGACGACAAACACACAGAGACGACAAACACAAAGAGCCGACACGCGCAAAGAACCGAAACACACACAGACGACACACACTTAGAGACGACACACCCAAAGAGACGACACACACACAGAGACGACAAACACATAGAGACGACACACGCAGAGAGACGACAA
The DNA here is from genome assembly GCA_027921565.1 of Artemia sinica. Taxonomy (NCBI): domain Eukaryota; kingdom Metazoa; phylum Arthropoda; class Branchiopoda; order Anostraca; family Artemiidae; genus Artemia; species Artemia sinica. Next base: position 68,831,883 of record CM051258.1, read on the forward strand.
ACAAACAGAGAAGACGCACACACAGAGACAACACACACACTGAGACGACACATGCACAGAGAAGACACACACAGAGAGACGACACACAAAAAGAGACGACACAAACTAAGCGACGACACACACACAGAGACTAAATACACACAGAGACGACACATACACAGAATCGACACCAACACAGAAATGAAACACACACACAAAGACGACAAACACATAGAGACGAAATACGCATAGAAACGACACACACAGAGAAACAACACAAACACAGAACCGACACACATACAGAGACGACTAAAACACAGAGACAACACACACACAGAGATGAAACACAAAAAGAGACAACACACACAGAGACGACACACACACATAGAGACGACACACGCACAGAGACAACACACACACAGAAACGATACAGACACAGAGATGACACACACACAGAGACGACAGACATATAGAGACAACAAATGAATATAGACGACACACACAGAGACAACACACATACAGAGACGACACACACAGAGACGACACACACAGAGACGACACAAACGTAGAGACGAAACACACACCGAGACGAAACAGATAGAGAGACGACACACACATAGAGACGACGCACACACAGAGACGACACACACACAGAGAACACAAACACACAGTAACGACACACACACACACAGACGACACACGCAGAGAGAAGAGACACAAACAGAGATGACACACACACACAGACGACACAAACACAGAGACGACACACGCAGATAGACGACAAACGCACAGAGACGACACACACACAAAGACGACAGACACAAAGAGACGACACTCACACACCGAAGAGACACACACAGAGATGACACACACACAGAAGACACACATAGAGAGACGAAACACACAGAGAGACGACACACCCACAGAGACGACACACACATAGAGACGACACATGTACAGAGACGGCACACACACAGAGACGACACATACACAGAGTTGACACAAACACAGAAATTACACACACACAGAGACGACAAACATATAGAGACAAAACACGCATAGAAACGACACACACACAGAAACGACACACACACAGAGACGATACACACATAGAGACGACACACATACAGAGACGACTAAAACACAGAGACGACCCACACACAGAGACGACAAACAAAAAGAGACGACACACACACAGAGACGACACACACATAGAGACGACACACGCACAGAGACGACACACACACAGAGACGACACACACAGAGATGACACACACACAGAGACAACACAAACATAGACGACACCCAGAGACGACAAAGGCACAGAGACGACACACGCATAAGGTAAGACACACAAGCAGAGACGGCACACATATAGAGAGGACACACACACAAAGACAACACACACACTGAGACGACACAAGCACAGAGAATACATACACAGAAAGACGACACACAAACAGAGACGACAGAAATACAGAGACAACATACACACGAAGACGAAAAGCACACAGAGACGACACACACACAGAGACGAAACACAACAGAGACGACACATGGACAGAGACGACAAACACACAGAGACGACACACACAAAGAGCCGACACACACACAGAGACGACACACACACAGACGACACACACTTAGAGATGACACACCCACAGAGACAACACACACATAGAGACGACACACGCAAAGAGATGACACACACAAAGAGACGACACATACACATAGACAACGCACACAGAGACAACACAGACTGAGACGACACATGCACAGAGAAGACAAAGACAGAGAGACGACACACAAAGAAAGACGACACAAAGAAAGCGATGACACACACACAGAGACGAATTACACACAGAGACGACATATACACAGAGTCGACACAAACACAGAAATGACACACACACACACAGACGACAAACACATAGAGACGAAACACGCATAGAAACGACTAAAACACATACAGAGACGACTAAAACACAGAGACAACACACACACAGAAACGACACACAAAAAGAGACGACACACACACAGAGACGACAAACACATAGAGACGACACACGCACAGAGACGACAAACAAACGGAGAAGACGCACACACAGAGACAACACACACACTAAGACGACACATGCACAGAGAAGACACACACACAGAGAGACGAAACATAAAAAGAGACGACACAAACAAAGCGACGACACACACACAGAAACTAAATACACACAGAGACGACACATACACAGAATCGACACAAACACAGAAATGAAACACACACAGAGAAGACAAACACATAGAGACGAAACACGCATAGAAACGATACATACACAGAAACGACACACACACAGAGACGACACACACATAGAGACGACACACATACAGAGACGACTAAAACACAGAGACAACACACACACAGAGACGACACACAAAAAGAGACGACACACACACAGAGACGACACCCACATAGAGACGACACACGCATAGAGAAGACACACACAGAGAGACGACATAGACACAGAGATGACACACACACAGAGACGACAGACATATAGAGACAACAAACGCATATAGATGACACACACATACAGACAACACACATACAGAGACAACACACACAGAGACGACACAATTATAGAGACGAAACACATACCGAGACGACACAGATAGAGAGACGACGCACACACAGAGAAACACACACACACACTGACAAAAAACACAAAGAGACGGCAAACACACGGAGACAATACAAACAAAGAGGCGACACATACACAGAGACGACACTCCCACAAAGACGACACACAAACAGAGACGACTAACACACAAACACGACACACATACAGAGATGACTCACAAACAGAGACGACAGAAATACAGACAAATTATACACACAAAGACGACAGGCACACAGAGACGAAACACACACAGAGACGAAACACAACAAAGACGACACACGGACAGAGACGACAAACACACAGAGACGACACACACAAAGAGCCGACACATGCACAGAGACGACACACACACAGACAACAAACACTTAGAGACGACACACCCACAGAGACGACAAACACATAGAGACGACAAACACATAGAGACGACACACGCACAGAGACGACACACAAACAGAGACGATACACACACAAAGACAACACACACTGAGACGACACATTTACAGAGAAGACACACACAGAGAGACGACACACAAAAAGAGACAACACAAACAAAGCGACGACACACACACAGAGAATAAATACACACAGAGACGACACATACACAGAATCGACACAAACACAGAAATGAAACACACACAAAGACGACAAACACATAGAGACGAAACACGCATAGAAACGACACACACACAGAAACGACACAAACACAGAAACGACACACATACTGAGACGACTAAAACACAGAGACAACACACACACACAGAGATGAAACACAAAAAGAGGCAACACACACAGAGACGACACACACACATAGAGACGACACACGCACAGAGACGACACATGCACAGAAATGATACAGACACAGAGATGACACAGCTACAGAGACGACAGACATATAGAGACAACAAATGCATATAGACGACACACACAGAGAAAACACACATACAGAGACGACACACACAGAGACGACACACACAGAGACGACACAAATGTAGAGACGAAACAATCACCGAGACGACACAGATAGAGAGACGACACACACATAGAGACGACGCACACACAGAGACGACACACACACAGAGACGACAAACACATAGAGACGACAAAATCACAAAGACGACACACACACAGAGACGACTCACAAACAGAGACGACAGAAATACAGAGACAACATACACACAAAGACGAGAGGGAAACAGAGACGACACAAACGCAGAGACAAAACACAACAGAGACGACACACGGACAGAGATGACAAACACACAGAGACGACACACACAGACGACACACACTTAGGGAAGACACATCCAAAGAGACGACACACACATAGAGACGACACACGCAAAGAGATGACACTCACAAAGAGACGACACATACACATAGACGACACACACAGAGAAGAAACACGCACAGTGATAACACACATACAGAGACAAAACACACTTAGAGACCATACACGCACAGAGATGACTCACAAACAGAAACAACACACATAAAGAGATGAAACTCACACAGAGACGACAGAAATACAGACACAACATACACACAAAGATGACAGGCAAACAGAGACGACAAACACACAGAGACGACACACACACAGAGACGAAACTCAACATAGACGACACACGCACAGAGACGACAAACACACAGAGACGACACACACAAATAGCCGACACGAGCACAGAGACGACACAAACGCAGACGACACACAAACAGAGAAGACACACACAGAAACATCACACATATAGAGAAGACACCACACATATAGACGATACACGCATAGAGATAAAACACACACAGAGACGACACATACACAGAAACGACTAACACACAGAGACGACACACACACGACACACGCAAAGAGAAGACACACACAAAGAAACGAAACATACACAGAGACGAAAAAAACAATGAAACGACAGAAGCACAGAGACGACACACACATAGAGACAACACACACACAGAGAAGACACACACACAGAGACAACACACATACAGAGACGACACACAAATAAGAGACGACACAAAAACAGAGACGATACACATATAGAGACAACAAACGCACAGATTCGACACAAAAACAGAGACGAAACACACACAGAGACAACATACACACTAAGACGACACACACAGAGAGAAGACACACACAGAGAGGTTACACACAAAGAGAGACGACACAAACAAAGAGACGACAAACACAGAGACGAAATACACACAGAGACGTAACATACACAGAGACGACACAAACACATAGATGAAACACACACAGAGACGAGAGACACACAAAGACGACACAAACACAGAGAAGACACACACACAGAGACGATACAAACATAGAGACGATACACGCACAGAGATGACACACACTCAGAGACGACACACACACAGAAACGACACAGACACAGACGACACACGCAGAGAGACGACATACAAACAGAGATGACACAAAGACAGAGACGAAACATACACAGAGACAACACACACACAGACAAGACACACGCAGAGAGACGACAAACGCACAGAGACGACACACACACACAAACAAGGTATACACAAAGAAACGACTCTCACACACCGACGACACACACAGAGACGGCAAACACATAGAGACGACAAACAAACAGAGACGATACAAATAAAGAGACGTCACATACACAGAGACGACACAAATACAGAGGCAACATACACCCAAAGACGACAGGCACACATAGATGACACACACACACAGACGAAACACAACAGAGACGACACACGCATAGAGACGACACATACACATAGACGATACACACACAGAGACAACACACACACTGAGACGACACTTGCACAGAGAAGACACAGACAGAGAGACGACACACAAAGAGAGACGACACAAAGAAAGCAACGACACACACAAAGAGACGAAATACACACAGAGACAACACATAAACAGAGTCGACACAAACACAGAAATGACACACACACAGAGACGAATAAACACATAGAGACGAAACACGCATAGAAACGAAACACACACAGAAACGACACACACACACAGACGACACACAAATAGAGATGACACACATACAGAGACGACTAAAACACAGAGACTACACACACACAGAAACGACACACAAAAAGAAACGACAAACAAACAGAGACGATACACACATAGAGACGACACACGCACAGAGACGACACACACACAGAAACGATACAGACACAGAGATGACATACACACAGAGACGACAGACATATAGAGACAACAAATGCATATAGACGACACACACACAGAGACAAGACACATACAGAGACAACACACACAGAGACGACATACACAGAGACGACACAAACATAGAGACAAAGCACACACCGAGACGACACAAATAGAGAGACGACACATACATAGAGACGACGCACACACAGAGACGACACACACACAGAAACGATACAGACACAGAGATGACATACACACAGAGACGACAGACATATAGAGACAACAAATGCATATAGACGACACACACACAGAGACAAGACACATACAGAGACAACACACACAGAGACGACATACACAGAGACGACACAAACATAGAGACAAAGCACACACCGAGACGACACAAATAGAGAGACAACACACACAAAGAGCCGACACAATTACAGAGACGACACAAACGCAGACGACACACACACAGAGAAGACAAACACACAGACACATCACACATATAGAGAAGACACCACACATAGAGACGATACACGCACAGAGACGAAACACACACAGAGACGACACATACACAGAAACAACTAACACACAGAGACGACACACACACAGAGACAACTCACAAACAGAAACAACACTCACAAAGAGACGACACACACACAGAAACGACAGAAACACAGAGACAACATACACACAAAGACGACAGGCACACAGTGGCGACACACACACAGAGACGAAACACAACAGAGACGACACACGCAAAGAGGCGACAAACACACAAATATGACACACACAAAAGCCGACACATGCACATAGACGACACACATACAGACGACACACACATAGAGACGACACACCCACAGAGACGACACACACTTAGAGCCGACACACGCATAGAGACAACATACAAAAAGAGACGAAACATACACAGAGACGAGACACACAATGAAACGACACACGCAAAAAGACGACACACACACAGAGACGACACACACACAGAGAAGACACACACACACAGAGACGAAACAGACACAGAGAGACGATACACGCACAGAGACGAAACACACACAGAGACGACACACACAGAGACGATACAAGCACAGAGAAGAAATACACACAGACACGACTAACACACAGAGACGACACACACAGAGATGACTCACAAACAGAAACAACACAGAAAAAGAGACGACACACACATAGAGACGACAGAAATACAGAGACAACATACACACAAAGGCGACAGGCACTCAGAGACAACAGACACACAGAGACGAAACAAAACGGAGACGACAAACGCACAGAGATGACAAACACGCTGAGACGAAAAACACAAAGGGCCGACACACGCACAGAGAGGACACACACATAGAGACGACACACGCAAAGAGATGACACGCAAAGAAACGACACATACACATAGACGACACACACAGAGAACGACACACACACAGAGACGAAACACACATAGAGACGATACACACACAGAGACGACTCACAAACAAAGACGACAGAAATACAGAGACAACATACACACAAAGACGACAGGCACACAGAGACGACACACACGCAGAGACAAAACACAACAGAGACGAAAAACGGACATAGACGAAAAAAACACAGAGACAACACACACAAAGAGCCGACACACGCACAAAGACGACAAACACACACACAGACGACACACACTTAGAGAAGACACACCCACAGAGACGACCCACACATAGAGACGACACACGCAAAGAGATGACACACAGAAAGAGACGACACATTCACATAGACGACACATACAGAGAAGACACACACACAGAGGCAACACACATACAGAGACGAAACACACATAGAGACGATACACGCACAGAGACGACTCACAACCAGAGAAAACACACATAAAGAGATGACACACACACAGAGACGACAGAAATACAGAGACAACATACACACAAAGACGACAGGCACACAGAGACGACAAACACACAGAGAAAAAACACACAGAGAGACAAATTACAACATAGACGACACACGCACAGAGACGACAAACACACAGAGAAGACACACACAAAGAGCCGACACATGCAAAGAGACGACACAAACGCAGATGACACACACACACAGAGAAGACACACACACAGAAACATCACAAATATAGAGAAGACACCACACATAGAGACGATACACGCATAGAGACGAAATATACACAGAGACGACACATACACAGAAACGACTAACACACAGAAACGATACACACATAGAGACGACACACCCACAGAGACGACACACCAACAGAGACGACACACACACATAGAGACGACACACGCAAAGAGGCGACACACACAAAGAGACGAAACATACACAGAGACAGACACACAATGAAAAGACACACGCACAGAGACGACACACACACAGAGACGACACACACACAGAGAAGACACACACACAGAGACAAAACACATACAGAGATGACACAGACATAATAGACGACACAAAAACAGAGACGACACACATATAGAGACGACAAACGCAAAGATACAACACAAAAACAGACGACACACGCAGAGAGACGACATACAAACAGAGATGACACAAAGACAGAGACGAAACATACACAGAGACGACACACACACAGACAAGACACACGTAGAGAGACGATAAACGCACAGAGACGACACACACACAAACAAGACATACACAAAGAGACGACTCTCACACACCAACAACACACACAGAGACGACAAACACATAGAGACGACAAACACACGGAGACGATAAAAATAAAGAGACGACACATACACAGAGACGACACAAATACAGAGACAACATACACCCAAAGACGACAGGCACACAGAGACGACACACACACAGAGACGAAACACAACAGAGACGACACACGCACAGAGACGACACATACACATAGACGACAGTCCCACAGAGACGACACAAAAACAGAGACGACTAACTCACAAACACGACACACACACAGAGACGACTCACAAACAGAGACGACAGAAATACAGAGACAACATACACACAAAGACGACAGGCACACAGAGACGACACACACACAGAGACGAAACACAACAGAGACGACACACGGACAGAGACGACAAACACACAGAGACGACACACACAAAGAGCCGACACACGAACAGAAACGACACACACACAGACGACACACACTTAGAGACGACAGACCCACAGAGACGACACACACATAGAGACGACAAACACATAGAGACGACACACGCACAGAGACGAAACACAAATAGAGACGACACACACACAGAGACAACAAATACACTGAGACGACACATGCACAGACAAGACACACACAAAGAGACGTCACACAAAGAGAAACGACACAAACAAAGCGACGACACACAGACAGAGACTAAATACACACAGAGACGACACATACACAGAATCGTCACAAACACAGAAATGAAACACACACAAAGACTACAAATACATAGAGACGAAACACGCATAGAAACGACACACACACAGAAACGACACAAACACAGTGACGACACACATACAGAGACGACTAAAACACAGAGACAACACACACACAGAGACGAAACACAAAAAGAGACAACACACACACAGAGACGACACACACACAAAAAGACGACACACGCACAGAGACGACACACACACAGAAACGATACAGACACAGAGATGACACACACACAGAGACGACAGACATAGAGACAACAAATGCATATACAAGACACACACAGAGAGACAACACACATACAGAGACGACACACACAGAGACGACACACACAGAGACGACAAAAACGTAGAGACGAAACACACACCGAGACGACACAGATAGAGAGACGAAACACACATAGAGACGACGCACACACAGAGATGACACACACACAGAGACGACAAACACATAGGGACGACAAATACACAAAGACGACACACACACAGAGACGACTCACAAACAGAGACGTCAGAAATACATAGACAACATACACAAAGACGACAGGCACACAAAGACGACACACACGCAGAGACAAAACACAACAGAGACGACACACACACAGACGACACACACTTAGAGAAGACACACCCACAGAGACAACACACACATAGAGACGACACACGCAAAGAGATAACACACACAAAGACACGACACATACACATAGACGACACACACAGAGAAGACACACACACAGAGACAACACACATACAGAGACAAAACACACATAGAGACGATAAACGCTCAGAGACGACTCACAAACAGAGACAACACATAAAAGAGATGACACACCCACAGAGACGACAGAAATACAGACACAACATACACACAAAGACGACAGGCACACAGAGACGACAAACACAAAGAGACAACACACACACAGAGACGAAACACAACATAGACGACACACGCAAAGAGACGACAAACACACAGAGACGACAAACACAAACAGCCGACACAAGCACAGAGACGACACAAACGCAGACGACAGACACACAGAGAAGACACACACACAGAAACATCACACATATAGAGAAGACACCACACATAGAGACGATACACGCATAGAGACGAAAAACAAACAGACACGACACATACACAGAAACGACTAACACAGAGAGACGACACACACACACAGACAACTCACAAACAGAAACAACACACACAAAGAGACGACACACACACAGAGACGACAGAAACACCGAGACAACATACACATAAAGACGACAGGTACACAGAGACGAGACACACACAGAGACGAAACACAACAGAGACGACACACGCACAGAGGCGACAAACACACAAAGACGACACACACAAAAAGCCGACACATGCACAGAGACGACACACACACAGAGAAAACTTACATACAGAGACGACATACATATAGAGACGATACCCGCACAGAGACAAAACACACGCACAGAGATGACATACACACAGAGATGACACAGACACAGAGACGACAAACACATAAGAGACGACACACACAGAGAGACGACAGACATATAGAGACAATAAACGCATATAGACGAAACACACAGACAGAGACAACACACACACAGAGACGACACACACAAAGAGATGACACACACATAGAGACGATACACGCACAGAGACAAAACACAAACAGAGACGACATACACCCAGAGACGACACACAGACAGAAACAACACACGCACAAGGTGCGACAAACACGCAGAGACGGCGCACATATAGAGACGACACAAACACAGAGACAACACACACACTGAGACGACACATGCACAGAGAAGACACAAACAGAGAGACGACACACAAAGAGATGACAAACAAACAGAGGCGACACATACATAGAGGTGACACACGCAAAGAGACGACATACCCGCAAAGACGACAAACACACAAAGAAGACACACACACACAGACAACACACATACAGAGACGATACACATATAGAAACAATACACGCACAGCGACAAAACACAAACAGAGACGACATACACCCAGAGACGACACACGCACAGAGACGACACACGCATAAGGTACGACACACAAGCAGAGACGGCTCACATATAGAGACGACACAAACACAAAGACAACACACACACTGAGACGACTAATGCACAGAGAAGACACACACAGAGACGACACACACACAGAGATGACACAAACACAGAGACGACACACGCAGAGAGACAACAAACGCACAGAGACGACACACACACAAAGACGACAGACACAAAGAGATGACATTCACACACCGACGAGACACACACAGAGACGACACACACACAGACGACACACATAGAGAGACGACACAGAAAGAGAGACGACACACCCACAGAGACGACATACACATAGAGACGACAAACGCACAGAGACGGCACACACAGAGATGACTAAAACAAAGAGACAGCACACACACAGAGACGACACACAAAAAGAGACAATACACACAGAGACGACACACACATAGAGACGACACACGCAGAGACGACACACACATAGAGACGACACAAACACTGAGACGACAAATCCACAGAGAAGAGACACACAGAGAGACGACACACAAAGAGAGACGACACAAACAAAGTGACGACACAAACACAGAGACGAAATACACACAGAGACGACACATACACAGAGTCAACACAAACACAGAAATTAAACACACACAGAGACGACAAACACATAGAGACGAAACACGCATATAAACGACACACACACAGAAACGACACACACACACAGAGACGACACACAAATGGAGGCGACACACATACAGCGACGACTAAAACACAGAGACGACACACACACAGAGACGATTTACAAACAGACACGACAGAAATATAGAGACAACATACACACAAAGACGACAGGCACACAGAGACGACACACACACAGAGACGAAACACAACAGAGACGACACACGGACAGAGACGACAAACACACAGAGACGACACGCGCAAAGAGTCGACACACGCAAAGAGACGACACACACACACAGACGACACACACTTAGAGACAACACACCCTTAAAGACGACACACACATAGAGACGAAAAACGCAAAGAGATGACACACACAAAGAGACGACACATACACATAGACGACACACACAGAGACAACACACACACTGAGACGACACAAGCACAGAGAAGACACAGACAGAGAGACGACACACAAAGAGAGACAACACAAAGAAAGCAACGAACACACACAGAGACGAAATACACACAGAGACGACACATACACAGAGTCGACACAAACACAGAAATGACACACACACAGAGACGGCAAACACAGGGACGAAACACGCATAGATACGACACACACACAGAGACGAGACACACACAGAGACGACACACATACAGAGACGACTAAAACACAGAGACAACACACACACAGAAACGACACACAAAAAGAGACGACACACACATAGAGACGACAAACACATAGAGACGACACACACACACAGACAACAAACATACAGAGACGACTAAAACACAGAGACAACACACACAGAGACGACACACAAAAAGAGACAACACACACAGAGAAGACACACACACATAGAGACGACACACGCACAGAGACGACACACACACAGAAACGATACAATTACAGAGATGACACACACACAGAGACGACAGACATAGAGACAACAAATGCATATAGATGACACACACACAGAGACAACACACATACAGAGACGACACAAACAGAGACAGCACACACAAAGAGGACAAACACATAGGGATGACAAATACACAAAGACGACACACACACAGTGACGACTCACAAACAGAGACGTCAGAAATACAGAGACAACATACACACAAAGACGACAGGCACACAGAGATGACAAACACGCAGAGACAAAACACAACAGAGACGACACACGGACAGAGACGACACACACACAGACGACACACACTTAGAGAAGACACACCCACAGAGACGACACACACATAGAGACGACGCAAACACAGAGACGACACACACACAGAGACGACAAACACATAGGGATGACAAATACACAAAGACGACACACACACAGAGACGACTCACAAACAGAGACGTCAGAAATACAGAGACAACATACACACAAAGACGACAGGCACACAGAGACGACAAGCACACAGAGACAAAACGCAACAGAGACGACACACGGACAGAGACGACACACACAGACGACACACACCTAGAGAAGACACACCCACAGAGACGACACACACATAGAGACGACACACGCAAAGAGATGACACACACAAAGACACGACACATACACATAGACGACACACACAGAGAAGACACACACACAGAGACAACACACATACAGAGACAAAACACACATAGAGACGATACACGCTCAGAGACGACTCACAAACAGAGACAACACACACACAGACGACACACACTTAGAGAAGACACACCCACAGAGACGACACACACATAGAGACGACACACGCAAAGAGATGACACACACAAAGAGACGACACATACACATAGACGACACTCACTGAGAAGACACACATACAGAGACAAAACACACATAGAGACAATACACGCACAGAGACGACTCACAAACAGAGACAACACATAAAAGAGATGACACACCCACAGAGACGACAGAAATACAGACACAACATACACACAAAGACGACAGGCACACAGAGGCGACAAACACACAGAGACAACACACACACAGAGACGAAACACAACATAGACGACACACGCAAAGACACGACAAACACACAGAGACGACAAACACAAACAGCCGACACAAGCACAGAGACGACACAAACGCAGACGACACACACACAGAGAAGACACACACACACAGAAACATCACATATATAGAGAAGACACCACACATAGAGACGATACACGCATAGAAACGAAAAGCAAACAGACACGACACATACACAGAAACGACTAACACAGAGAGACGACACACACACAGACAACTTACAAACAGAAACAACACACACAAAGAGACGACAAACACACAGAGACGACAGAAACACAGAGACAACATACACATAAAGACGACAGGCACACAGAGACGACACACACACAGAGACGAAACACAACAGAGACGACACACGCACAGAGGCGACAATTACACAAAGACGACACACACAAAAAGCCGACACATGCACAGAGACGACACACACACAGAGAAAACACACATACAGAGACGACATACATATAGAGACGATACACGCACAGAGACAAAACACACACAGAGATGACATACTCACAGAGACATGGAGACGACAAACGCAAAGAGATGACACACACAAAGAGACGACACATACACATAGACGACACACACAGAGACAACACACACACTGAGACGACACAAGCACAGAGAAGACACAGACAGAGAGACGACACACAAAGAGAGACAACAAAAAGAAGGCGACGAACACACACAAAAAAGAAATACACACAGAGACGACACATACACAGAGTCGACACAAACACGGAAATGACACACACAGAGACGACAAACACATAGAGACGAAACACGCATCGACACACACACAGAGACGAGACACACACAGAGACGACACACAAACAGAGACGACTAAAACACAGAGACAACACACACACAGAAACGACACACAAAAAGAGACGACACACACATAGAGACGACAAACACATAGAGACGACAAACGCACAGAGACGACAAACAAACAGAGACGACGCACACACAGAGACAACACACACACTGAGACGACAAATGCACAGAGAAGACAAACACAGAGAGACGACACACAAAGAAAGACGACAAAAACAAAGCGACGACACACACTCAGAGACTCTATACACACAGAGACGACACATACACAGAATCGACACAAACACAGGAATGAAACACACACAGAGACGACAAACACATAGAGACGAAACACGCATCGACACACACACAGAGAAACGACACAAACACAGAGACGACACACACACACAGACAACAAACATACAGAAGCGACTAAAACACGGAGACAACACACACAGAGACGACACACAAAAAGAGACAACACACACACAGAGACGACACACACACATAGAGACGACACACGCACAGAGACGACACACAAACAGAAACGATACAGACACAGAGATGACACGCACAGAGACGACATATATATAGAGACAACAAATGCATATAGACGACACACACAGAGACAACACACATACAGAGACGACACACACAGAGACGACACACGCAGAGACGACACAAACATAGAGACGAAACACACACCGAGACGACACAGATAGAGAGACGACACACACATAGAGATGACGCACACACAGAGACGACAAACACACAGAGACGAAAAACACATAGAGACGACAAACACAAAGACGACACACACACAGAGACACACACAAAGAGACAACTCACAAACAGAAACAACACTCACAAAAAGACGACACACACACTAAGACGACTCATAAACAGAGACAACAGAAATACAGAGACAACATACACACAAAGAAGACAGGCACAAAAAGACGACACACACGCAGAGACAAAACACAACAGAGACGAAACACGGACAGAGACGACAAAAACACAGAGACGACACACACTAAGAGCCGACACACGCACAGAGACGACACACACACAGAGACGACAAACACATAGAGACGAAACACGCATAGAAACGACACACACACAAAAACGACACACACACACAGAGACGACACTCAAATAGAGACGAAACACGGACAGAGACGACAAAAACACAGAGACGACACACACTAAGAGCCGACACACGCACAGAGACGACACACACACAGAGACGACAAACACATAGAGACGAAACACGCATAGAAACGACACACACACAAAAACGACACACCCACAAAGAAACGACACACAAAAAGAGACGACAAACATACAGAGACGACACACAAAAAGAGACGACACACGCACAGAGACGACACACACACACAGAAACGATACAGACACAGAGATGACACACATAAGAGACGACAGACACACAGAGACGACACACACAAAGAGCCGACACAATTACAGAGACGACACAAACGCAGACGACACACACACAGAGAAGACAAACACACAGACTCATCACACATATAGAGAAGACACCACACATAGAGACGATACACGCACAGAGACAAAACACACACAGAGACGACACATACACAGAAACAACTAACACACAGAGACGACACACACACAGAGACAACTCATAAACAGAAACAACACTCACAAAAAGACGACACACACACAGAGACGATTCACAAACAGAGACAACAGAAATACAGGGACAACATACACACAAAGAAGACAGGCACACAAAGACGACACACACGCAGAGACAAAACACAACAGAGACGAAACACGGACAGAGACGACAAAAACACAGAGACAACACACACAAAGAGCCGACACACGCACAAAGACGACAAACACACACACAGATGACACACACTTAGAGAAGACACACCCACAGAGACGACCCACACATAGAGACGACACACGCAAAGAGATGACACACAGAAAGAGACGACACATTCACATAGACGACACACACTTAGAGAAGACACACCCACAGAGAAGACACACACATAGAGACGACAGAAATACAGAGACAACATACACACAAAGACGACAGGCACACAGAGACGACAAACACACAGAGACGAAACTCAACATAGACGACACACGCACAGAGACGACAAACACACAGAGACGACACACACAAAGAGCCGACACAAGCACAGAGACGACACAAACGCAGACGACACACACACAGAGAAGATACACACACAGAAACATCACACATATAGAGAAGACACCACACATAGAGACGATACACGCATAGAGACGAAACACACACAGACCCGACACATACACAGAAACGACTAACACACAGAGACGACACTTACATAGAGACGACACACCCACAGAGACGACACACCAACAGAGACGACACACACATAGAGACGACACACGCAAAGAGACGACACACACAAAGAGACGAAACATACACAGAGACGAGACACACAATGAAACGACACAAGCACAGAGACGACACACACAGACAGAGACAACACACACACAGAGAAGACACACAAACAGAGACAACACACATACAGAGACGACACACACATAAGAGACGACACAAAACAGAGACGACACACATATAGAGACGACAAACGCACAGATTCAACACAAAAAATGAGACGAAACACACACAGAGACAACACACACACTAAGACGACACACACAGAGAGAAAACACACAAAGAGAGGTGACACACAAAGAGAGACGACACAAACAAAGAGACGACAAACACAGAGACGAAATACACACAGAGACGTCACATACACAGAGATGACACAAACAAAGAGATGAAACACACACAGAGATGACAGACACACAAAGACGACACAAACACAGAGACGACACACACACAGAGACGATACAAACATAGAGACGATACACGCTCAGAGACGACACACACTCAGAGACGACACACACACAGAAACGATACACACACAGATGACACACGCAGAGAGACGACATACAAACAGAGATGACACAAAGACAGAGATGAAACATACACAGAGACGACACACACACAGACAAGACACACGCAGAGAGATGACAAACGCACAGAGACGACGCAAACACAAACAAGACATACACGACGACACACACAGAGACGACACAAACATAGAGACAAAGCACACACCAAGACGACACAAATAGAGAGACGACACATACCTAGAGACGACGCACACACAGAGACGACATACACAAAGAGCCGACACAATTACAGAGACAAAACAAACGCAGACGACACACACACAGAGAATACAAACACACAGATACATCAAACATATAGAGAAGACACCACACATAGAGACGATACACGCACAGAGACGAAACACATACAGAGACAACTCACAAACAGAAACAACACTCACAAAAAGACGACACACACACACAGAGACGACTCACAAACAGAGACAACAGAAATACAGAGACAACATACACACAAAGAAGACACACACGCAGAGACAAAACACAACAGAGACGAAACACGGACAGAGACGACAAAAACATAGAGACGACACACACAAAGAGCCGACACACGCACAGAGACGACACACACACAGACGACACACACTTAGAGAAGACACACCCACAGAGACAACACACACATAGAGACGACACACGCAAAGAGATGAAACACACAAAGAGACGACAAATACACATAGACGACACAAACAGAGAAGACACACACACAGAGACAACACACATACAGAGACAAAACACACATAGAGACGATATACGCACAGAGACGACTCACAAACAGAGACAAAACACATAAAGAGATGACACACACACAGAGACGACAGAAAGACAGAGAAAACATACACACAAAGACGACAGGCACACAGAGACGACAAACACACAGAGACGACAAACACATAGAGACGAAACACAACATAGACGACACACGCACAGAGATGACAAACACACAGAGACGACACACACAAAGAGCCGACACAAGCACAGAGACGACACAAACGTAGGCGACACACACACAGAGAAGACACACAAACTGAAACATCACACATATAGACGATACACGCATAGAGACGAAACACACACAGACCCAACACATACACAGAAACAACTAACACACAGAGACGGTACTTACATAGAGACGACGCACCCACAGAGACGACACACCAACAGAGACAACACACACATAGAGACGACACACGCAAAGAGACGACACACACAAAGAGACGAAACATACACAGAGACGAGACACACAATGAAACGACACAAGCACAGAGACGACACACACACACAGAGACAACACACACACAGAGAAGACACACAAACAGAGACAACACACAAACATCAAAACACTCACAAAGAGACAACACACACACAGAGACGACAGAAACACAGAGACAACATACACATAAAGACGACAGGCACACAGTGGTGACACACACAAAGAGACGAAACCCAACAGAGACGACACACGCAAAGAGGCGACAAACACACAAATACGACACACACAAAAAGCCAACACATGCAGACGACACACACAGACGACGACACACACAGACGACACACACATAGAGATGACACACCCACAGAGACGACACACACATAGAGCCGACACAAGCATAGAGACAACACACACAAAGAGACGAAACATAAACAGAGACGAGACACACAATGAAACGACACACGCAAAGAGACGACACACACACAGAGACGACATACACACAGAGAAGTAAAAAAAACACAGACAAAACACATACAGAGACGACACACACAGAGAGACGATACACGCACAGAGACGAAACACACACAGAGACGACACAAACAGAGACGATACAGGCACAGAGAAGAAACATACACAGAGACGACTAACACACAGAGACGACACACACAGAGACGACTCACCAACAGAGACAACATAGACAAAGAGACGACACACACATAAAGACGACAGAAATACAGAGACAACATACACACAAAGACGACAGGCACACAGAGACGACACACACACAGAGACGAAACACAACGTAGACGACAAACGCAGAGAGACGACAAACACACAGAGACGAAAAACACAAAGGGCCGACACACGCACAGAGACGACACACACATAGAGACGACATACGCAAAGAGATGACACACAAAAAAACAACACATACACATAGACGAAACACACAGAGAAGACACACACACAGAGACAACACACATACAGAGACGAAACACACATAGAGACGATACACGCACAGAGACGACTCACAAACAGAGACGACAAAAATACAGAGACAACATACACACAAAGACGACAGGCACACAGAGACGACACACACGCAGAGAAAAAACACAACAGATACGACACACGGACAGAGACGAAAAAAACACAGAGACGACACACACGAAGAGCCGACACACGCACAAAGACGACACACACACACACACAGACGACACACACTTAGAGAAGACACACCCACAGAGACGACACACACATAGGGACGACATACGCAAAGAGATGACACACACAAAGAGACGACACATACACATAGACGACACACACAGAGAAGACACACACACAGAGGCAACAAATATCCAGAGACGAAACACACATAGAGACGATACACGCACAGAGATGACTCACAAACAGAGACAACACACATAAAGAGATGACACACACACAGAAACGACAGAAATACAGAGACAACATACACACAAAGACGACAGGCACACAGAGACGACAAACACACAGAGACGACAAACACACAGAGACGAAACACATCATAGACGACACAAGCACAGAGACGACAATCACTGAGAGAAGACACACACAAAGAGCCGGCACAAGCAAAGAGACGACACAAACGCAGACGACACACACACAGAGAAGACACACACACAGAAACATCACACATATAGAGAAGACACCACACATAGAGACGATACACGCATAGAGACGAAACACAAACAGACCCGACACATACACAGAAACGACTAACACACAGAGACGACACTTACATAGAGACGACACACCCACAGAGACGACACACACATAGAGACGACACACGCAAAGAGACGACACACACAAAGAGACGAAACATACACAGAGACAAGACACACAATGAAACGACACAAGCACAGAGACGACACACACACACAGAGACAACACACACACAGAGACGTCACATACACAGAGATGACACAAACACAGAGATGAAACACACACAGAGACGACAGACACACAAAGACGACACAAACACAGAGACGACACACACACAGAGACGATTCAAACAAAGAGACGATACACGCTCAGAGACGACACACACTCAGAGACGACACACACACAGAAATGATACACACACAGACGACACACGCGGAGAGACGACATACAAACAGAGATGACACAAAGACAGAGATGAAACATACACAGAGACGACACAAACACAGACAAGACACACGCAGAGAGATGACAAACGCACAGAGACGACACACACACAAACAAGACATACACAAAGAGAAGACTCTCACACACCGACGACACACACAGAGACGACAAACACATAAAGACAACAAAAACACAGAGACGATACAAATAAAGAGACGTCACATACACAGAGACGACACAAATACAGAGACAACATACACCCAAAGACGATAGGCACACATAGATGACACACACACAGAGACGAAACACAACAGAGACGACACACACACAGAGACAACTCACAAACAGAAACAACACACACAAAAAGACGACACACACACAGAGACGACTCACAAACAGAGACAACAGAAATACAGAGACAACATACACACAAAGAAGACACACACGCAGAGACAATACACAACAGAGACGAAACACGGACAGAGCCGACAAAAACACAGAGACGACACACACAAAGAGCCGACACACGCACAGAGAAGACACACACACAGACGACACACACTTAGAGAAGACATACCCACAGAGACGACACACACATAGAGACGACACACGCAAAGAGATGACACACACAAAGAGACGACACATACACACAGACGACACACACAGAGAAGACACACACACAGAGACAACACACATACAGACACAAAACACACATAGAGACGATATACGCACAGAGACGACTCACAAACAGAGACAAAACACATAAAGAGATGACACACACACAGAGACGACAGAAATATAGAGAAAACATTCACACAAAGACGACAGGCACACAGAGACGACAAACACACAGAGACGACAAACACACAGAGACGAAACACAACATAGACGACACACGCACAGAGACGACAAACACACAGAGACGACACACACAAAGAGCCGACACAAGCACAGAGACGACACAAACTCAGACGAAACACACAGAGAAGACGCACACACAGAAACATCACACATATAGAGAAGACACCACACATAGAGACGATACACGCATAGAGACGAAACACACACAGACCCGACACATACACAGAAACGACTAACACACAGAGAAGACACACACACACAGACAACTTACAAACAGAAACAACACACACAAAGAGACGACACACACACAGAGACGACAGAAACACAGAGACAACATACACATAAAGACGACAGGCACAAAGTGATGACACACTCAAAGAGACGAAACATACACAGAGACGAGACACACAATGAAACGACACAAGCACAGAGACGACACACACACAGAGACAACACACACACAGAGAAGACACACAAACAGAGACAACACACAAACAGAAACAACACTCACAAAGAGACGACACACACACAGAGACGACAGAAACACAGAGACAACATACACATAAAGACGACAGGCACAAAGTGGTGACACACTCAAAGAGACGAAACACAACAGAGACGACACACGCAAAGAGGCGACAAACACACAAATACGATACACACAAAAAGCCGACACATGCACATAGACGACACACACACAGACGACAGACACATAGAGACGACACACCCAGAGAGACGACAAACACATAGAGCCGACACACGCATAGAGACAACACACACAAAGAGACGAAACATACACAGAGACGAAACACACAATGAAACGACACACGCACAGAGACGACACACACACAGAGACGACATTCACACAGAGAAGACACAAAAACACAGACAAAACACATGCAGAGACGACACACACAGAGAGACGATACACACACAGAGACGAAACACACACAGACACGACACACACAGAGACGATACAGGCACAGAGAAGAAACATACACAGAGACGACTAACACACAGAGACGACACATACAGAGACGAATCACAAACAGAGACAACACAGACAAAGAGACGACACACACATAGAGACGACAGAAATACAGAGACAACATACACACAAAGACGACAGGCACACAGAGACGACACAAACACAGAGACGAAACACAACGTAGACGATAAACGCAGAGAGACGAGAAACACACAGAGACGAAAAACACAAAGGGCCGACACACGCACAGAGACGACACACACATAGAGACGACACACGCAAAGAGATGACACACAAAAAAACGACACAAACACATAGACGACACACACAGAGAAGACACACACACAGAGACAACACACATACAGAGACGAAACACACATAGAGACTCACAAACAGAGACGACAGAAATACAGAGACAACATACACACAAAGACGACAGGCACACAGAGTCGACACCCACGCAGAGAAAAAACACAACAGAGACGACACACGGACAGAGACGAAAAAAACACAGAGACGACACACACAAAGAGCCGACACACGCACAAAGACGACACACACACACACACACAGACGACACACACTTAGAGAAGACACACCCACAGAGACGACACACACATAGGGAGGACATACGCAAAGAGATGACACACACAAAGAGACGACACATACACATAAACGACACACACAGAGAAGACACACACACAGAGGCAACAAATATACAGAGACGAAACACACATAGAGATGATACACGCACAGAGACGACTCACAAACAGAGACAACACACATAAAGAGATGACACACACACAGAAACGACAGAAATACAGAGACAACATACACACAAAGACGACAGGCACACAGAGACGACAAACACACAGAGACGACACACACACAGAGACGAAACACATCATAGACGACACAAGCACAGAGACGACAATCACACAGAGAAGACACACAGAAAGAGCCGACACAGGCAAAGAGACGACACAAACGCAGACGACACACACACAGAGAAGACACACACACAGACACATCACACATATAGAGAAGACACCACACATAGAGACGATACACGCATAGAGACAAAACAAACACAGAGACGACACATACACAGAAACGACTAACACACAGAGACGACACGCACATAGAGACGACACACCCACAGAGACGAAACACCAACAGAGACGACACACACACACACAGACACGACACACGCAAAAAGACGACACACACAAAGAGACGAAACATACACAGAGACGAGACACACAATGAAACGACACACGCAAAAAGACGACACACACACACAGACGACACACACACAGAGAAGACACATACACAGAGACAACACACATACAGAGACGACACACACAGAAGAGACGACACAAAAACAGAGACGACACAAACACAGAAATGACACACACACAGAGACGACAAACACATAGAGACGAAAAACGCATAGACACAACAAACACACAGAAACGACACAAACACAGAGAAGACACACAAATAGAGACCACACACATACAGAGACGACTAAAACACAGAGACAACACACACACAGAAACGACACACAAAAAGAGACGACAAACAAACATAGACGACACACACATAGAGACGACACACGCACAGAGACGACACATACACATAGATGACACACACACAGAGACAACACACACACTGAGACGACACATGCACAGAGAAGACAGAGACAGAGAGACGACACAAAGAGAGACGACACAGAGAAAGCGACGACACACACAAAGAGACGAAATACACACAGAAACGACACATAAACAGAGTCGACACAAACACAGAAATGACACACACACAGAGACGACAAACACATAGAGACGAAAAACATATAGACACGACAAACACACAGAAACGACACACACAGAGACGACACACAAATAGAGACCACACACATACAGAGACGACTAAAACACAGAGACAACACACACACAGAAACGACACACAAAAAGAGACGAAAAACAAACATAGATGACACACACATAGATACGACACACGCACAGAGATGACACACACACAGAAACAATACAGATACAGAGATGACAGAGAGAGACGAAATAGAGAGACGAAACATACATAGAGACGACGCACACACAGAGACGACACACACACAGAGACGACACACACAAAGAGCCGACACAATTACAGAGACGACACAAACACAGAATACACACACACAGAGAAGACACACACACAGACACATCACACATATAGAGAAGACACCAAACATAGAGACGATACACGCACAGAGACGAAACACACACAGAGACAACACATACACAGAAACGACAAACAAACAGAGATGACACACACAAGGACAATTCACAAACAGAAACAACACAAACAAAGAGACAACACACACACAGAGACGACAGAAATACAGAGACAACATACACATAAAGACGACAGGCACACAGAGGCGACACAAATACAGAGACGAAACACAACAAAGACGACACACGCACAGAGGCGACAAACACACAAATACGACACACACAAAAAGCCGACACATGCACATAGATGACACACACGCAGACGACACACACATAGAGACGACAGACCCACAGAGACGACACACACATAGAGCCAACACACGCAAAGAGACAATACAAACAAAGAGACGAAACATACACAGAGACGAGACACACAATGAAACGACACACGCACAGAGACGAAACACACAGAGAGACGACAAAGACACAGAGAAGACACACACACACAGAGACAACACACATACAGAGACGACACACACAGAGAGGCGATACACGCACAGAGACGAAACACACACAGAGACGACATACACAGAGAAGATACACGCACAGAAAAGAAACACACACAGAGACGACTAACACATAGAGACGACACACACAGAGACGACTCACAAACAGAGACAACACAGACAAAGAGACGACAAACACACAGAGACGACAGAAATACAGAGACAACATACACATAAAGACGACAGGCACACAGAGACGACACACACACACAGACGAAACACAACGGAGACGACAAACGCACAGAGACGACAAACACACGGAGACGAAAAACACAAAGAGCCGACACACGCGCAAAGACGACACACACATAGAGACGACACACGCAAAGAGATGACACACACAAAGAGACGACACATACACATAGACGACACACATAGAGAAGACACACACACAGAGAAAACACACATACAGAGATGAAACACACTTAGAGACGATACACGCACAGAGACGACTCACAAACAGAGACAACACACATAAAAAGACGACACACACACAGAGATGACAGAAATACTGAGACAAAATACACACAAGGACGATAGGCACACAGAGACGACAAACACAAAGAGACGAAACACACACACACACAGACGAAACACAACATAGACGACACACGCACAGAGACGACAAACACAGAGAGACGACACACACAAAGAAACGACACAAGCAGAGAGACGACACAAACGCAGACGACACACACACAAAGAAGACACACACACAGAAACATCACACATATAGAGAAGACACCACACATAGAGAAGATACACGCACAGAGACGAAACACACACAGAGACGATACATACACAGAAACGACTAACACACAGAGACGACACACACACAGAGACAACTCACAGACAGAAACAACACACACAAAGAGACGACGCACACTCACAGACGACAGAAACACAGAGACAACATACACATAAAGACGACAGGCACACAGAGACGACACACACAAAGAGACAAAACACAACAGAGACGACAAACGCATAGAGACAACACACACACAGAGACGACACACACAAAGAGACGACACATAAACAGAGACGAGACACACAATGAAACGACACACGCACAGAGACGACAAACACAAAGGGCCGACTCACGCAAAGAGACGACACACACATAGAGACGACACACCCACAGAGACGACACACACATAGAGACAGCCGACGCAAAGAAACGACAAACACAAAAAGACGACACATAAACAGAGACGAGACACACAATGAAACGACACACGCACAGAGACGACAAACACACAGAGACAACACACATACGGAGACGACACACACATAGAGACAATACATGCAAAGAGACGAAACACACACAGAGATGAAACACACACAGAGACGACTAACTCACAGAGACGACAAACACACAGAGACGACTCACAAACAGAGAAAAAACACAAAAAGACACGATACACACACAGAGACGACAGAAATACAGAGACAGCATACACAAAAAGACGACAGGCACACAGAGACGACACACACACAGAGACGAAGCACAATGGAGACGACAAACGCAAAGAGACAACAAACAAAAAGAGACGACACACACAAAGGGCCGACAAACGCAGAGAGACGACACACACATAGAGACGACACACCCACAGAGACGACACACACATAGAGACGACACACGCAAAGAGACGACAAACACAAAGAGACGACACATACACAGAGACGAGACACACAATGAAAGACACACGCACAGAGACGACAAACACACAGGGAAGACAGACACACAGAGAAGACACACACACAGAGGCAACACAAATACAGAGACGACACACACATAGAAACGATACACGCACAGAGACGAGACACACACAGAGACGACACACACAGAGACGACACACGCATAAGAGACGACATAAAAACAGAGACAACACACACATAGAGACGACAAACGCACAGATACGACACAAAACAGAGACGACACACATATAGAGACAACAAACGCACAGATACGACACAAAAACAGAGATGAAACACACACAGAGACAACACACATACTGAAACGACACACACAGAGAGAAGACACACACAGAGAGGTGAAACACAAAGAGAGACGACACAAACAAAGAGACGACACACACAGAGACGAAATACACAGAGAGACGTCACATACACAAAGATGACATAAACACAGAGATGACACACACACAGAGACGATACAAACATATAGACGATACACGCACAGAGAGGACCCACACTCAGAGACGACACACACACAGAAACGACACACACACAGACGACACACGCAGAGAAACGACATACAAACAGAGATGACACAAAGACAGAGACGAAACATACACAGAGACGACACACCTACAAACAAGACACACGCAGAGAGACGACAAACGCACAGAGACGACACACACACAAACAAGATATACACAAAGAGACGACACTCACACAACGACAACACACACAGAGACGACAAACACATAGAGACAACAAACACACAGAGACGATACAAATAAAGAGACTACACATACACAGAGACGACACAAATACAGAGACAACATACACCCAAAGACGACAGGCACACAGAGATGACACACACACAGAGAAGAAACACAACAGAGACGACACAGCACAGAGGCGACACAGCCAAAGAGACGACACACACACAGAGACGTTACACACAAAGAGACAACACACACAAAGAGACGAAACATACACAGAAACGAGACACACAATGAAACGACACACGCACAGAGACGACACACCCACAGAGACGACACACTCACAGAGACGACACACACATAGAGACGACATACGCAAAGAGACGACACACACAAAGAGAACACACATAAACAGAGACGAGACACACAATGAAACGAAACACGCACAGAGACGAAAAACACAAAGGGCCGACACACGCAAAGAGACGACACACACATTGAGCCGACACACCCACAGAGACGACACACACATAGAGACGACACACGCAAAGAGACGTCAAACACAAAGAGAAGACACATAAATAGAGACATGACACACAATGAAACGACACACATACAGAGACGACACCCACATAGAGACGATACACGCACAGAGACGAAACACACACAGAGATGACACACACACAGAGACGACAAACACAACAGAGACGACACACACATAGAGACGACACACGCAAAGAAACGACAAACACAAAAAGACGACACATAAACAGAGACAAGACACACAATGAAACGACACACGCACAGAGACGACAAACACACAGAGACAACACACATACGGAGACGACACACACATAGAGACAATACATGCAAAGAGACGAAACACACACAGAGATGAAACACACACAGAGACGAATAACTCACAGAGACGACAAACACACAGAGACGACTCACAAACAGAGAAAAAACACAAAAAGACACGATACACACACAGAGACGACAGAAATACAGAGACAGCATACACAAAAAGACGACAGGCACACAGAGACGACACACACACAGAGACGAAGCACAATGGAGACGACAAACGCAAAGAGACAACAAACAAAAAGAGACGACACACACAAAGGGCCGACAAACGCAGAGAGACGACACACACATAGAGACGACACACCCACAGAGACGACACACACATAGAGACGACACACGCAAAGAGACGACAAACACAAAGAGACGACACATACACAGAGACGAGACACACAATGAAAAGACACACGCACAGAGACGACAAACACACAGGGAAGACAGACACACAGAGAAGACACACACACAGAGGCAACACAAATACAGAGACGACACACACATAGAAACGATACACGCACAGAGACGAGACACACACAGAGACGACACACACAGAGACGACACACGCATAAGAGACGACATAAAAACAGAGACAACACACACATAGAGACGACAAACGCACAGATACGACACAAAACAGAGACGACACACATAAAGAGACAACAAACGCACAGATACGACACAAAAACAGAGATGAAACACACACAGAGACAACACACATATTGAAACGACACACACAGAGAGAAGACACACACAGAGAGGTGAAACACAAAGAGAGACGACACAAACAAAGAGACGACACACACAGAGACGAAATACACAGAGAGACGTCACATACACAAAGATGACATAAACACAGAGATGACACACACACAGAGACGATACAAACGTATAGACGATACACGCACAGAGAGGACCCACACTCAGAGACGACACACACACAGAAACGACACACACACAGACGACACACGCAGAGAAACGACATACAAACAGAGATGACACAAAGACAGAGACGAAACATACACAGAGACGACACACCTACAAACAAGACACACGCAGAGAGACGACAAACGCACAGAGACGACACACACACAAACAAGATATACACAAAGAGACGACACTCACACAACGACAACACACACAGAGACGACAAACACATAGAGACAACAAACACACAGAAACGATACAAATAAAGAGACTACACATACACAGAGACGACACAAATACAGAGACAACATACACCCAAAGACGACAGGCACACAGAGATGACACACACACAGAGAAGAAACACAACAGAGACGACACAGCACAGAGGCGACACAGCCACAGAGACGACACACACATAGAGACGTTACACACAAAGAGACAACACACACAAAGAGACGAAACATACACAGAAACGAGACACACAATGAAACGACACACGCACAGAGACGACACACCCACAGAGACGACACACTCACAGAGACGACACACACATAGAGACGACACATGCAAAGAGACGACACACACAAAGAGAACACACATAAACAGAGACGAGACACACAATGAAACGAAACACGCACAGAGACGAAAAACACAAAGGGCCGACACACGCAAAGAGACGACACACACATTGAGCCGACAAACCCACAGAGACGACACACACATAGAGACGACACACGCAAAGAGACGTCAAACACAAAGAGAAGACACATAAATAGAGACATGACACACAATGAAACGACACACATACAGAGACGACACCCACATAGAGACGATACACGCACAGAGACGAAACACACACAGAGATGACACACACACAGAGACGACTAACACAACAGAGACGACACACACATAGAGACGACACACGCAAAGAAACGACAAACACAAAAAGACGACACATAAACAGAGACGAGACACACAATGAAAAGACACACGCACAGAGACGACAAACACACAGAGACAACACACATATGGAGACGACACACACATAGAGACAATACATGCAAAGAGACGAAACACACACAGAGATGAAACACACACAGAGACGAATAACTCACAGAGACGACAAACACACAGAGACGACTCACAAACAGAGAAAAAACACAAAAAGACACGATACACACACAGAGACGACAGAAATAGAGAGACAGCATACACAAAAAGACGACAGGCACACAGAGACGACACACACACAGAGACGAAGCACAATGGAGACGACAAACGCAAAGAGACAACAAACAAAAAGAGACGACACACACAAAGGGCCGACAAACGCAGAGAGACGACATACACATAGAGACGACACACCCACAGAGACGACACACACATAGAGACGACACACGCAAAGAGACGACAAACACAAAGAGACGACACATACACAGAGACGAGACACACAATGAAAAGACATACGCACAGAGACGACAAACACACAGGGAAGACAGACACACAGAGAAGAAACACACACAGAGGCAACACAAATACAGAGACGACACACACATAGAAACGATACACGCACAGAGACGAGACACACACAGAGACGACACACACAGAGACGACACACGCATAAGAGACGACATAAAAACAGAGACAACACACACATAGAGACGACAAACGCACAGATACGACACAAAACAGAGACGACACACATATAGAGACAACAAACGCACAGATACGACACAAAAACAGAGATGAAACACACACAGAGACAACACACATACTGAAACGACACACACAGAGAGAAGACACACACAGAGAGGTGAAACACAAAGAGAGACGACACAAACAAAGAGACGACACACACAGAGACGAAATACACAGAGAGACGTCACATACACAAAGATGACATAAACACAGAGATGACACACACACAGAGACGATACAAATATATAGACGATACACGCACAGAGAGGACCCACACTCAGAGACGACACACACACAGAAACGACACACACACAGACGACACACGCAGAGAAACGACATACAAACAGAGATGACACAAAGACAGAGACGAAACATACACAGAGACGACACACCTACAAACAAGACACACGCAGAGAGACGACAAACGCACAGAGACGACACACACAAACAAGATATACACAAAGAGACGACACTCACACAACGACAACACACACAGAGACGACAAACACATAGAGACAACAAACACACAGAGACGATACAAATAAGAGACTACACATACACAGAGACGACACAAATACAGAGACAACATACACCCAAAGACGACAGGCACACAGAGACGACACACACACAGAGAAGAAACACAACAGAGACGACACAGCACAGAGGCGACACAGCCACAGAGACAACACACACATAGAGACGTTACACACAAAGAGACAACACACACAAAGAGACGAAACATACACAGAAACGAGACACACAATGAAACGACACACGCACAGAGACGACACACCCACAGAGACGACACACTCACAGAGACGACACACACATAGAGAAACCCACGCAAAGAGACGACAAACACAAAGAGAACACACATAAACAGAGACGAGACACACAATGAAACGACACACGCACAGAGACGAAAAACACAAAGGGCCGACACACGCAAAGAGACGACACGCAAATAGAGACGACACACCCACAGAGACGACACACACATAGAGACGACACACGCAAAGAGACGACACACACAAAGAGAACACACATAAATAGAGACATGACACACAATGAAACGACACACATACAGAGACGACACCCACATAGAGGCGATACACGCACAGAGACGAAACACACACAGAGATGACACACACACAGAGACGACTAACACACAGAGACGACACACACACAGAGACGACTCAAAAACAGAAAAAAACCTAAAAAGAGACGATACACACACAGAGACGACAGAAATACAGAGACAGCATACACAAAAAGACGACAGGCACACAGAAACGACACACACACAGAGAAAAACACAACGGAGACGACAAACGCAAAGAGACAACAAAAACACAGTGACGACACACACAAAGGACTGTCACCCGCACAGAGACGACACACACATAGAGACGACACAGCCACAGAGACGACAAACACACAGAGATGATACAAATAAAGAGACGAAACATACACAGAGACGAAACAAATAAAGAGACAAAATACACCCAAAGACGACAGGCACACAGAGATGACACACACACAGAGACGAAACACAACAGAGACGACACATGGACAGAGACGATACACCCACAGAGACGACACGAACATAGAGCCGACACACGCAAAGAGACAACACACACAAAGAGACGGAACATACACAGAGACGAGACACACAATGAAACGAGACACGCACAGAGACGACACACACACAGACACAAAACACAACAGAGACGACACACGCACAGAGACGACATATACACACAGACAACACACACAAAGAGACAACACACACAAAGAGACAACACACACACTGGGACGACATATGCACAGAGAAGACACAGATAGAGAGACGACACACAAAGAGAGACGACACAAAGAAAGCGACGACACCCACAACGAGACGAAATACACACAGAGACGACACATACACAGAGTCGACAAAAACACAGAAATGACACACACACAGAGACGACAAACACATAGAGACGAAACACGCATAGAAACGACACACACACAGAAATGACACAAACACATAGACGACACACACATAGAGACGACACACATACAGAGACGACTAAAACACAGAGACAACACACACACAGAAACGACACACAAAAAGAGAAGACAAACAAACAGAGACGATAGAAATCTGTCGATTTCTATCGACAGAAATACGATATCTGTGTGAGACGATATCTCACACAGATATCGTCTCTGTGCGAGACGATATCGTCTCACACAGAGACGATACACACACAAATAAAGAGACTACACATACACAGGGACGACACAAATACAGAGACAACATACACCCAAAGACAGGCACACAGAGACAACACACACACAGACACGAAACACAACGGAGACGACAAACGCACAAAGAGGAAAAAACACAGAGACGACACACACAAAGGGCCGACACACGCATAGAGACGAGACACACATAGAGACGACACACGCAAAGAGACGACAAACACAAGGAGACAACACATACACAGAGACAAGACACACAATGAAAAGACACACGCACGAGACGACACACACACAGAGAAGACGCACACAAAGAGACAACACACATACAGAGACGACACACACAGAGACGATGCACGCACAGAGACGAAACACACACAGAGACGACAGAATCACAGAGACAACATACACATAAAGACGACAGGCACACATAGACGAAACACACAGAGACGAAACACAACAGAGACGACACACGCACAGAGAAGACACAGACAGAGAGACGACACACAAAGAGAGACGACACACAACGAGAGACGACACAAAGAAAGCGACGACACACACACAGAGACAAAATACACACAGAGACGACACATACATAGAGTTGACACAAACACAGAAATGACACACACACACAAACGACATACACAAAGAGACGGCACACATACAGAGACGACTAAAACACAGAAACAACACACACACAGAAACGACACACACAAAAAGACGACACACACACAGAGACGACACACACATAGAAATGACACACGCACAGAGACGACACACACACAGAAACGATACAGACACAGAGATGACACACTCACAGAGACGACAGACATATAGAGACAACAAATGCATATAGACGACACACGCACACAGAGACAACACAAATAAAGAGACTACACATACACAGGGACGACACAAATACAGAGACAACATACACCCAAAGACGACAGGCACACAGAGATGACACACACACAGAGAAGAAACACAACAGAGACGACACAGCACAGAAGCGAAACACCCACAGAGACGACACACACATAGAGACGTTACACACAAAGAGACAACACACACAAAGAGACGAAACATACACAGAAACGAGATACACAATGAAACGACACACGCACAGAGACGACACACCCACAGAGACGACACACTCACAGAGACGACACACACATAGAGACGACACACGCAAAGAGACGACATACACAAAGAGAACACACATAAACAGAGACGAGACACACAATGAAACGACACACGCACAGAGACGAAAAACACAAAGGGCCGACACACGCAAAGAGACGACACACACATTGAGCCGACACACCCACAGAGACGACACACACATAGAGACGACACACGCAAAGAGACGTCAAACACAAAGAGAAGACACATAAACAGAGACATGACACACAATGAAACGACACACATACAGAGACGACACACACATAGAGACGATACAAGCACAGAGACGAAACACACACAGAGATGACACACACACAGAGACGACTAACACACAGAGACGACACACACACAGAGACGACTCAAAAACAGAAAAAAACCTAAAAAGAGACGATACACACACAGAGACGACAGAAATACAGAGACAGCATACACAAAAAGACGACAGGCACACAGAGACGACACACACACAGAGACAAAACACAACGGAGATGACAAACGCAAAGAGACAACAAACACACAGTGACGACACACACAAAGGGCCGTCACACGCACAGAGACGACACACACATAGAGACGACACAGCCACAGAGACGACACACATATAGAGACGACAAACACACAGAGACGATACAAATAAAGAGACGAAACATACACAGAGACGACACAAATAAAGAGACAAAATACACCCAAAGACGACAGGCACACAGAGATGACACACACACAGAGACGAAACACAACAGAGACGACACACGGACAGAGACTACACACCCACAGAGACGACACACACATAGAGCCGACACACGCAAAGAGACAACACACACAAAGAGACGGAACATACACAGAGACGAGACACACAATGAAACGACACACGCACAGAGACGACACACACACAGAGACAAAACACAACAGAGACGATACACGCACAGAGACGACATATACACACAGACAACACACACACAGAGACAACACACACACTGAGACGACACATGCACAGAGAAGACACAGATAGAGAGACGACACACAAAGAGAGACGACACAAAGAAAGCGACGACACCCACAACGAGACGAAATACACACAGAGACGACACACATACGGAGACGACACACACATAGAGACAATACATGCAAAGAGACGAAACACACACAGAGATGAAACACACACAGAGACGACTAACTCACAGAGACGACAAACACACAGAGACGACTCACAAACAGAGAAAAAACACAAAAAGACACGATACACACACAGAGACGACAGAAATACAGAGACAGCATACACAAAAAGACGACAGGCACACAGAGACGACACACACACAGAGACGAAGCACAATGGAGACGACAAACGCAAAGAGACAACAAACAAAAAGAGACGACACACACAAAGGGCCGACAAACGCAGAGAGACGACACACACATAGAGGCAACACACCCACAGAGACGACACACACATAGAGACGATACACGCACAGAGACGAGAAACACAAAGAGACGACACATACACAGAGACGAGACACACAATGAAAAGACACACGCACAGAGACGACAAACACACAGGGAAGACAGACACACAGAGAAGACACACACACAGAGGCAACACAAATACAGAGACGACACACACATAGAAACGATACACGCACAGAGACGAGACACACACAGAGACGACACACACAGAGACGACACACGCATAAGAGACGACATAAAAACAGAGACAACACACACATAGAGACGACAAACGCACAGATACGACACAAAACAGAGACGACACACATATAGAGACAACAAACGCACAGATACGACACAAAAACAGAGATGAAACACACACAGAGACAACACACATACTGAAACGACACACACAGAGAGAAGACACACACAGAGAGGTGAAACACAAAGAGAGACGACACAAACAAAGAGACGACACACACAGAGACGAAATACACAGAGAGACGTCACATACACAAAGATGACATAAACACAGAGATGACACACACACAGAGACGATACAAACATATAGACGATACACGCACAGAGAGGACCCACACTCAGAGACGACACACACACAGAAACGACACACACACAGACGACACACGCAGAGAAACGACATACAAACAGAGATGACACAAAGACAGAGACGAAACATACACAGAGACGACACACCTACAAACAAGACACACGCAGAGAGACGACAAACGCACAGAGACGACACACACACAAACAAGATATACACAAAGAGACGACACTCACACAACGACAACACACACAGAGACGACAAACACATAGAGACAACAAACACACAGAGACGATACAAATAAAGAGACTACACATACACAGAGACGACACAAATACAGAGACAACATACACCCAAAGACGACAGGCACACAGAGATGACACACACACAGAGAAGAAACACAACAGAGACGACACAGCACAGAGGCGACACAGCCACAGAGACGACACACACATAGAGACGTTACACACAAAGAGACAACACACACAAAGAGACGAAACATACACAGAAACGAGACACACAATGAAACGACACACGCACAGAGACGACACACCCACAGAGACGACACACTCACAGAGACGACACACACATAGAGACGACATACGCAAAGAGACGACATACACAAAGAGAACACACATAAACAGAGACGAGACACACAATGAAACGACACACGCACAGAGACGAAAAACACAAAGGGCCGACACACGCAAAGAGACGACACACACATTGAGCCGACACACCCACAGAGACGACAAACACATAGAGACGACACACGCAAAGAGACGTCAAACACAAAGAGAAGACACATAAATAGAGACATGACACACAATGAAACGACACACATACAGAGACGACACCCACATAGAGACGATACACGCACAGAGACGAAACACACACAGAGATGACACACACACAGAGACGACTAACACACAGAGACGACACACACACAGAGACGACTCAAAAACAGAAAAAAACCTAAAAAGAGACGATACACACACAGAGACGACAGAAATACAGAGACAGCATACACAAAAAGACGACAGGCACACAGAAACGACAAACACACAGAGAAAAAACACAACGGAGACGACAAACGCAAAGAGACAACAAAAACACAGTGACGACACACACAAAGGACTGTCACCCGCACAGAGACGACACACACATAGAGACGACACAGCCACAGAGACGACAAACACACAGAGACGATACAAATAAAGAGACGAAACATACACAGAGACGACACAAATAAAGAGACAAAATACACCCAAAGACGACAGGCACACAGAGATGACACACACACAGAGACGAAACACAACAGAGACGACACATGGACAGAGACGATACACTCACAGAGACGACACACACATAGAGCCGACACACGCAAAGAGACAACACACACAAAGAGACGGAACATACACAGAGACGAGACACACAATGAAACGAGACACGCACAGAGACGACACACACACAGACACAAAACACAACAGAGACGACACACGCACAGAGACGACATATACACACAGACAACACACACAAAGAGACAACACACACAAAGAGACAACACACACACTGGGACGACATATGCACAGAGAAGACACAGATAGAGAGACGACACACAAAGAGAGACGACACAAAGAAAGCGACGACACCCACAACGAGACGAAATACACACAGAGACGACACATACACAGAGTCGACAAAAACACAGAAATGACACACACACAGAGACGACAAACACATAGAGACGAAACACGCATAGAAACGACACACACACAGAAATGACACAAACACATAGACGACACACACATAGAGACGACACACATACAGAGACGACTAAAACACAGAGACAACACACACACAGAAACGACACACAAAAAGAGAAGACAAACAAACAGAGACGATAGAAATCTGTCGATTTCTATCGACAGAAATACGATATCTGTGTGAGACGATATCTCACACAGATATCGTCTCTGTGTGAGACGATATCGTCTCACACAGAGACGATACACACACAAATAAAGAGACTACACATACACAGGGACGACACAAATACAGAGACAACATACACCCAAAGACAGGCACACAGAGACAACACACACACAGACACGAAACACAACGGAGACGACAAACGCACAAAGAGGAAAAAACACAGAGACGACACACACAAAGGGCCGACACACGCATAGAGACGAGACACAAATAGAGACGACACACGCAAAGAGACGACAAACACAAGGAGACAACACATACACAGAGACAAGACACACAATGAAAAGACACACGCACGGAGACGACACACACACACAGAAGACGCACACACAGAGAAGACACACACAAAGAGACAACACACATACAGAGACGACACACACAGAGACGATGCACGCACAGAGACGAAACACACACAGAGACGACAGAATCACAGAGACAACATACACATAAAGACGACAGGCACACATAGACGACACACACAGAGACGAAACACAACAGAGACGACACACGCACAGAGAAGACACAGACAGAGAGACGACACACAAAGAGAGAAGACACACAACGAGAGACGACACAAAGAAAGCGACGACACACACACAGAGACAAAATACACACAGAGACGACACATACATAGAGTCGACACAAACACAGAAATGACACACACACACAAACGACATACACAAAGAGACGGCACACATACAGAGACGACTAAAACACAGAAACAACACACACACAGAAACGACACACAAAAAAAGACGACACACACACAGAGACGACACACACATAGAAATGACACACGCACAGAGACGACACACACACAGAAACGATACAGACACAGAGATGACACACTCACAGAGACGACAGACATATAGAGACAACAAATGCATATAGACGACACACGCACACAGAGACAACACAAATAAAGAGACTACACATACACAGGGACGACACAAATACAGAGACAACATACACCCAAAGACGACAGGCACACAGAGATGACACACACACAGAGAAGAAACACAACAGAGACGACACAGCACAGAAGCGACACACCCACAGAGACGACACACACATAGAGACGTTACACACAAAGAGACAACACACACAAAGAGACGAAACATACACAGAAACGAGATACACAATGAAACGACACACGCACAGAGACGACACACCCACAGAGACGACACACCCACAGAGACGACACACACATAGAGACGACACACGCAAAGAGACGACAAACACAAAGAGAACACACATAAACAGAG
The DNA here is from genome assembly GCA_027921565.1 of Artemia sinica. NCBI lineage: Eukaryota > Metazoa > Arthropoda > Branchiopoda > Anostraca > Artemiidae > Artemia > Artemia sinica. The sequence continues at coordinate 68,872,405 of CM051258.1, forward strand.
ACGAGACACACAATGAAACGACACACGCACAGAGACGAAAAACACAAAAGGGCCGACACACGCAAAGAGACGACACACACATTGAGCCGACACACCCACAGAGACGACACACACATAGAGACGACACACGCAAAGAGACGTCAAACACAAAGAGAAGACACATAAACAGAGACATGACACACAATGAAACGACACACATACAGAGACGACACACACATAGAGACGATACAAGCACAGAGACGAAACACACACAGAGATGACACACACACAGAGACGAATAACACACAGAGACGACACACTTAGAGACGACTCAAAAACAGAAAAAAACCTAAAAAGAGACGATACACACACAGAGACGACAGAAATACAGAGACAGCATACACAAAAAGACGACAGGCACACAGAGACGACACACACACAGAGACAAAACACAACGGAGATGACAAACGCAAAGAGACAACAAACACACAGTGACGACACACACAAAGGGCCGTCACACGCACAGAGACGACACACACATAGAGACGACACAGCCACAGAGACGACACACATATAGAGACGACAAACACACAGAGACGATACAAATAAAGAGACGAAACATACACAGAGACGACACAAATAAAGAGACAAAATACACCCAAAGACGACAGGCACACAGAGATGACACACACACAGAGACGAAACACAACAGAGACAGCACACGGACAGAGACTACACACCCACAGAGACGACACACACATAGAGCCGACACACGCAAAGAGACAACACACACAAAGAGACGGAACATACACAGAGACGAGACACACAATGAAACGACACACGCACAGAGACGACACACACACAGAGACAAAACACAACAGAGACGACACACGCACAGATACGACATATACACACAGACAACACACACACAGAGACAACACACACACTGAGACGACACATGCACAGAGAAGACACAGATAGAGAGACGACACACAAAGAGAGACGACACAAAGAAAGCGACGACACCCACAACGAGACGAAAAACACACAGAGACGACACATACACAGAGTCGACATAAACACAGAAATGACACACACACAGAGACGACAAACACATAGAGACGAAACACGCATAGAAACGACACACACACAGAAACGACACAAACACATAGACGACACACACATAGAGACGACACACATACAGAGACGACTAAAACACAGAGACAACACACACACAGAAACGACACACAAAAAGAGAAGACAAACAAACAGAGACGACACACACATAGAGACGACACACGCCCAGAGACGACAACAACACAGAAACGATACAGACACAGAGATGACACACACACAGAGACGACAGAAAACATAGAGACGATACACACAAAGAGCCGACACAAGCACAGAGACGACACAAACGCAGACGACACACACACAGAGAAGACATACACACAGACACATTACACATATAGAAAAGACACCACACATAGAGACGATACATGCAGAGCGACGAAACACACACAGAGACGACACATACACAAAAACGACTAACACACAGAGACAACACACACAGAGACAACTCACAAACAAAAACGACACGCACAAAGAGATGACACACACACAGAGACGACAGAAACAGAGAGACAACATACACATAAAGACGACAGGCAAACAGAGACGACACATACACACAGAAGACACACACAGAGACAAAACACATACAGAGCAGACACACACAGAGTGACGATACACGCACAGAGACGAAACACACACAGAGACGACACACACAGAGACGATACACGCACAGAGAAGAAACACACACAGAGACGACTAACACACAGAGACGACACACACATAGATGACTCACAAACAGAGACAACACAGACAAAGAGACGACATACACATAGAGACGACAGAAATACAGAGACAACATACACACAAAGACGACAGGCACACAGAGATGACACACACACAGAGATTAAACACAACGGAGACGACAAACGCACATAGACGACAAACACACAGAGACGAAAAGCACAAAGGGCCAACACACACACTGAGACGACACACACATAGACACGACACACCCACAGAGACGCTACACACATAGAGACGACAAACGCATAGAGACAAAAAACACACAGAGAAAACACACATACAGAGACGACACACACATGGAAACGATACACGCACAGAGACGAAACACACACAGAGATGACACACACACAGAGACGACTAACACACAGAGACGACACACACACAGAGATGACTCACAAACAGAGAAAACAGACAAAAAGAGACGATACACACACAGAGACGACAGAAATAAAGAGACAGCATACACAAAAAGACGACAGGCACACAGAGACGACACACACACAGACACGAAACACATCGGAGACGACAAACGCACAAAGACGACAAAAACAAAGAGACGACACACACAAAGCGCCGACACACGCATAGAGACGAGAGACACATAGAGACGACACACCTACAGAGACGACACACGCAAAGAGACGACAAACACAAGGAGACAACACATACACAGAGACGAGACACACAATGAAACGACACACGCACTGAGACGACACACACACAGAGAAGACGCACACACAGAGAAGACACACAAAGAGACAACACACATACAGAGACGACACACACAGAGACGATACACGCACAGAGACGAAACACACACAGAGACGACAGAATCACAGAGACAACATACACATAAAGACGACAGGCACACATAGACGACACAAACAGAGACGAAACACAACAGAGACGACACACGCACAGAGAAGACACAGACAGAGAGACGACACACAAAGAGAGACGACACAAAGAAAGCGACGACACACACACAGAGACAAAATACACACAGAGACGACACATACATAGAGTCGACACAAACACAGAAATGACACACACACACAAACGACATACACAAAGAGACGGCACACATACAGAGACGACTAAAACACAGAGACAACACACACACAGAAACGACACACAAAAAAAGACGAAACACACACAGAGACGACACACACATAGAAATGACACACGCACAGAGACGACACACACACAGAAACGATACAGACACAGAGATGACACACTCACAGAGACGACAGACATATAGAGACAACAAATGCATATAGACGACACACGCACACAGAGACAACACACATACAGAGACGACACACACAGAGACGACACACACACAGAGACGAAAAAAACATAGAGACGAAACACACACCGAGACGAAACAGATAGAGACACGACACACACATAGAGACAACGCACACACAGAGACGACACACGGACAGAGACGACAAACACACAGACACGACAAACACAAAAAGACGACACACACAAAGACACGACTCACAAACAGAGACGACAGAAATACAGAGACAACATACACACAAAGACGACAGGCACACAGAGACGACACGCACGCAGAGACAAAACACAACAGAGACGACACACGGACAGAGACGACAAACACACAGAGACGACAAACACAAAGAGCCGACACACGCACAGAGATGACACACACACACAGACGACACACACTTAGAGACGACACACACTTAGAGACGACACACTCACAGAGACGACACACACATAGAGACGACAAACGCAAAGAGATGACACACACAAAGAGACGAAACATACACATAGACGACACAAACAAAGAAGACACACACACAGAGACAACCCACATACAGAGACAAAACACACATAGAGACGATACACGCACAGAGACGACTCACAAACAGAGACAACACACATAAAGAGACGACACACACACAGAGACGACAGAAATACAGAGACAACATACACACAAAGACGAAAGGCAGACAGAGACGATAAACACACAGAGATGACACACACACAGAGACGAAACACAACAAAGACGACACACGCACAGAGAATACACACAGACACATCACACATATAGAGAAGACACCACACATAGAGATGATTCACGCACAGAGACGACACATACACAGAAACGATTAACACACAGAGACGAAACCCACACAGAGACAACTCACAAACAGAAACAACAAACACAAAGAGACGACACACACCCAGAGACAACACAAACACTGAGACGACACATGCACAGAGAAGACACAGACAGAGAGATGACACACAAAGAGAGACGACACAAAGAAAGCGACGACACGCACAAAGAGACGAAATACACACAGAGACGACACATAAACAGAGTCGACACAAACACAGAAATGACACACACACAGAGACGACACACACACAGAGACGACAGAAATACAGAGACAACATACACACAAAGACGAAAGGCAGACAGAGACGATAAACAAACAGAGAACACACACACACACAGAGACGAAACACAACAAAGACGACACACGCACAGAGAAGACACACACAGACACATCACACATATAGAGAAGACACCACACATAGAGACGATTCACGCACAGAGACGAAACACACACAGAGACGACACATACACAAAAACGACTAACACACAGAGACGACACACACACAGAGACAACTCACAAACAGAAACAACACACACAAAGAGACGACACACACACACACACAGACAACACACACACTGAGACGACACAAGCACAGAGAAGACACAGACAGAGAGACGACACACAAAGAGAGACGACACAAAGAAAGCGACGACACGCACAAAGAGACGAATTACACACAGAGATGACACATAAACAGAGTTGACACAAACACAGAAACGACACACACACAGAGACGACACACAAATAGAGACCACACACATACAGAGACGACTAAAATACAGAGAAAACACACACACAGAAACGACATACAAAAAGAGACGACAAACAAACATAGACGACACACAGATAGGGACGATACACGCACAGAGACGACAAACACACAGAAACGATACAGAAACAGAGATGACAAACACACAGAGATGACAGACATATAGAGACAACAAATGCATGTAGACGACACACACAGAGAGACAATACACATACAGAGACGACAAACACAGAGACGACATAAACATAGAGACGAAACACACACCGAGACGACATAAAAAGAGAGAATACACATACATAGAGACAACGCACACACAGAGACGACACACACACAGAGACGACACATACACAGAAACGACTAACCCACAGAGACGACAAACACACAGAGCCAACTCACAAACAGAAACAACACGCACAAAGAGACGACACACACACAGAGACGACAAAAACACAGAGACAACGTACATATAAAGACGACAGGCACACATAGGCAACACACACACAGAGACGAAACACAACAGAGACGAAACACGCACAGAGGCGACAAACACACAAATACGACACACATAAAAAGCCGACACATGCACATAGACGACACACACACAGACGACACACACATAGAGACAACAGACCCACAGAGACGACACACACATAGAGCCGACACACGCAAAGAGACAACACACACAAAGAGACAAAACATACAAAGAGACGAGACGCACAATGAAACGACACACGCACAGAGACGACACGCACACAGAGACGACACACACACAGAGAAGATACAAACACAAAGACAAAACACATACAGAAACGACAGGCACAGAGAGACGATACACGCAGAGAGACGAAACACACACAGAGACGACATACACAGAGACGATACACGCACAGAGAAGAAACACACACAGAGACGACTAACACATAGAGACGACACACACAGAGACGACTCACAAACAGAGACAACACACATAAACAGACGACACACACACAGAGACGACAGAAATACAGAGACAACATACACACAAAGACGACAGGCACACAGAGACGACACACACACAGAGACGAAACACAACGGAGACGACAAACGCACAGAGACGACAAACACACAGAGACGAAAAACACAAAAGGCCAACACACGCACAGAGACGACACAAATATAGAGATGACACACGCAAAGAGATGACACACACAAAGAGACGACCCATACACATAGACGACACACACAGAGAAGACACACACAGAGAGACAACACACATACGAGACGAAACACACATAGAGACTATACACCCACAGAGACGACTCACAAACAGAGACAACACACATAAACAGACGACACACACACAGAGATGACAGAAATACAGAGACAACATACACACAAAGACGACAGGCACACAGAGACGAAACACACACATAGACGACACACCACAGAGACGACAAACACACAGAGACAACACACACAAAGAGCCGGCTTAAGCACAGAGACGACACAAACGCAGACGACGCACACACAGAGAAGACACACACACAGAAACATCACACATATAGAGAAGACACCACACATAGAGACGTTACAAGCACAGAGACGAAACACACACAGAGACAACACATACACAGAAACGACTAACACACAGAGACGACACACACACACAGAGACAACTCACAAACAGAAACAACACACGCAAAACGACGACACACACACACACAGACGACAAAAATACAGAGACAATATACACATAAAGACGACAGGCACACAGAGACGACACACACACAGTGACGAAACACAACAGAGACGAAACACGCACAGAGGCGACAAACACACAAAGACAACACACACAAAAAGCCAACATGCACAGAGAAGACACACACACAGACAACACACACATAGAGCCGACACACCCACAGAGACGACAAACCCACAGAGACGACACACACATACAGACGACACACGCAAAGAGACGACACACAAAGAGACGACATATAAACAGAGACGAGACACACAATGAAACGACACACGCACAGAGACGACAAACACAAAGGGCCGACACACGCAAAGAGACGACACGCACATAGACATGACAAACCCACAGAGACGACACACACATAGAGAAACCCACGCAAAGAGACGACAAACACAAAAAGACGACATATAAACAGAGACGAGACACACAATGAAACGACACACGCACAGAGACGACTAACACACAGAGACAACACACATACAGAGACGACACACACATAGAGACAATACACGCACAGAGACGAAACACACACAGAGATGACATACACACAGAGACGACTAACACACAGAGACAACTAACACACAGAGACGACTCACAAACAGAGAAAAAACACAAAGCGAGACGATTCACACGCAGAGACGACAGAAATACAGAGACAGCATGCACAAAAAGACGACAGGCACACAGAGACGACACACACACAGAGACAAAACACAACGGAGACGACAAACGCAAAGAGACAACAAACACACAGAGACGACACACACAAAGGGCCGACCCACGCAAAGAGACGACACGCAAATAGAGACGACACACCCACAGAGACAACACACACATAGAGACGACACACGCAAAGAGACGAAAAACACAAAGAGACGACACATACACAGAGACGAGACACACAATGAAAAGACACACGCACAGAGACGACAAACACACAGAGAAGACACACACACACACAGAAGACACACACACAGAGGCAACAAACATACGGAGACGACACACACATAGAGATGATACACGCACAGAGACGAAACACACACAGAGACGACACACACAGAGACGATGCACACACAGAGACGACACATGCATAAGAGACGACACAAAAACAGAGACGACACACATATAGAGACGACAAACGCACAGATACGACACAAAAACAGAGACGACACACATATAGAAACGACGAACGCACAGATACGACATAAAAACAGAGACGAAACACACACAGAGACAACACACACACTGAGACGACGCACACAGAGAGAAGACACACACAAAGAGGCGACACACAAAGAGAGACGACACAAACAAAGAGTCGACACACACAGAGACGAAATACACACAGAGACGTCACATACACAGAGACGACACAAACACAGAGATGAAACACACACAGAGACGACAGACACACAAAGACGCCATAAACACAGAGACGACACACACGCAGATACGATACAAACATAGAGACCATACACTCACAGAGACGAGACACACTCAGAGACGACACACACACAGAAACGACACACAAACAGATGACACACGCAGAGAAATGACATACAAACAGAGATGACACAAAGACTGAGACGAAACATGCACAGAGACGACACACCTACAGACAAGACACACTTAGAGAGATGACAAACGCACAGAGACGACTCACACACAAACAAGACATACACAAAGAGACGACACTCAAACACCGACGACACACACAGAGACGACAAACACATAGAGACGACAAACACACAGAGATGATACAAATAAAGAGACGACACATACACAGAGACGACAAAAATACAGAGACAACATACACCCAAAGAGACACAAAGAGACGACACATGAACAGAGACGAGACACACTATGAAACGACACACGCACAGAGACGACAAACACACAGAGACAACACACATACAGAGACGACACACACATAGAGACAATACACGCACAGAGACAAAACACACACAGAGATGACACACACACAGACGACTAACACACAGAGACGACACACACACAGAGACGACTCACAAACACAAAAAAAAACACAAAACACGACACACACAGAGACGACAAACACATAGAGACGACAAAAACACAGAGATTATACAAATAAAGAGACGACACATACACAGAGACGACACAAATACAGAGACAACATACACCCAAAGACGACAGGCACAAAGAGATGACACTCACACAGACACGAAACACAACAGAGAAGACACAGCACAGAGACGACACACCCACAGAGACGACATACACATAGAGCCGACATACGCAACGAGACAAAACACACAAAGAGACCAAACATATAGAGAGACGAGACACACAATGAAACGACACACACACAGAGACGACACACCCACAGAGACGACAAACCCACAGAGACGACACACACTTAGAGACGACACACGCAAAGAGACGACACACACAAAGAGACGACACATGAACAGAGACGAGAAACACTATGAAACGAAACACGCACAGAGACGACTAACACACAGAGAAGACACAAACAGAGACGACTCACAAACAGAGACAACACAGACAAAGAGACGACACACACATAGAGACGACAGAAATACAGAGACAACATACACACAAAGACGACAGGCATACAGAGACGATACACACAGAGACAGGCACACAGAGACGACACACACGCAGAGACAAAACATAACAGAGACGACACACGGACAGAGACGACAAACACACAGAGACGACAAACACAAAGAACCGACACACGCACAGACACGACTCACACAGACAACACACACTTAGAGACGACACACGCACAGAGACGACACACACATAGAGACGACAAACGCAAAGAGATGACACACACAAAGAGACGACACACACACATAGACGACACAAACAGAGAAGACAAACACACAGAGATAACCCTCATACAGAGACAAAACACACATAGAGACGATACACGCACAGAAACGACTCACAAACAGAGAAAACACACATAAAGAGACGACAAACACAAAGAGACGACAGAAATACAGAGAAAGCATACACAAAAAGACGACAGGCACACAAAGACGACACACACACAGAGACGACAGACACACACAGAGAAGACACACACACAGAGACAAAACACATACAGAGACGACATACACAGAGTGACGATACACGCACAGAGACGACACACACAGAGACGATACACGCAGAGAGAAGAAACACACATAGAGACGACTAACACACAGAGAAGACACACACAGAGACGACTCACAAACAGAGACAACACAGACAAAGAGACGACACACACATAGAGACGACAGAAATACAGAGACAACATACACACAAAGACGACAGGTACACAGAGACGACACAGACACAGAAACGAAACACAACGGAGACGACAAACGCACAGAGACGACAAACACACAGAGATGACAAACACAAAGGGCCAACACACGCACAGAGACGACACACACATAGAGACAACAAACGCACAGAGACGACAAACACACAGAGACAACACACATACAGAGAAGACACACACATAGAGACGATACACGCACAGAGACGAAACACACACAGAGATGATACACACAAAGAGACGACTAACACACAGAGACGACACACACACAGAGACGACTCAAAAACAGAGAAAACACAGACAAAGAGACGACACACACATAGAGACGACAGAAATACAGAGACAACATATACAAAAAGACGACAGGCACACAGAGACGACACACACACAGAGACGAAACACAACGGAGACGACAAACGCACAGAGACGACAAACACACAAAGACGACACGCACAAAGGGCGGACACACGCACAGAGAAGAAACCCACATAGAGACGAAACACCCATGGAGACGACACACGCAAAGAGACGACAAACACAAAGAGACGACACATACACAGAGACGAGAAACACAATGAAACGACACACGCACGGAGACAAAACACACACAGAGAAGAAGCACACACAGAGAAGACACACACACACAGACAACACACATACAGAGACGACACACACATAAAGACAATACACGCACAGAGACGAAACAAACACAGAGACGACACACACAGAGACGATACACACACAGAGACGACACACGCATAAGATACGACACAAAAACAGAGACGACACACATATAGAGACGACAAACGCACAGATACGACACAAAAGCAGAGACGAAACACACACAGAGACAACACACACACTGAGACGACACACACAGAGAGAAGACACACACAGAGAGGCGACACACATAGAGAGACAAAACGAGATACACAATGAAACGACACAAACACAGAGATGAAACACACACAGAGACGACAGACACACAAAGACGACACAAACACAGAGACGACACACACGCGGAGACAATACAAACATAGAGACGATACATGCACAGAGACGACACACACAGAGACGACACACACACAGAAACAAAACACAGACGCCGTACGCAGAGAGACGTCATACAAACAGAGATGACACAAAGACAGAGATGAAACACACACAGAGACGACACACACACAGACAAGACACATGCAGAGAGACGACAAACGCACAGAGACGACACACGCACAAACACGACATACACAAAGAGACGACACTCACACACCGACGACACACACAGAGGCGACACACACACAGAGACGATACAAACAAAGAGACGACACATACACAGAGATGACACAAATACAGAGACAAAATACACCCAAATACGAAAGGCACACAGAGACGACACATGCAAAGAGACTAAACATACAAATAGACGACACAGACACAGAGACAACACACACACTGAGACGACACATGCACAGAGAACCCACAGACAGAGAGACGACACACAAAGAGAGACGACAGAAAGAAAGTGACGACACACACACACAGAGACGAAATACACATAGAGACGACACATACACAGAGTCGACACAAACACAGAAATGACACACACTCAGAGACGACACACACACAGAGACGGCACACATACAGAGACGACTAAAACACAGAGACAACACACACACAGAAACGACACACAAAAAGAGACGACACACACATATAAACGACACACGCACAGAGACGACACACACACACAGAAACGATACAGACACAGAGATGACACACACACAGAGACGACAGACATATAGAGACAACAAATGCATATAGACGACACACGCACACAGAGACAACACACATACAGAGACGACACACACAGAGACGAAACAAAAATATAGACGAAACACACACCAAGACGACACAGATAGAGAGACGACACACACATAGAGACGACGCACACACAGAGACGACACACACACAGAGACGACAAACACATAGAGACGACAAACACAAAAAGACGACACACACACAGAGACGACTCACAAACAGAGACGACAGAAATACAGAGATAACATACACACAAAGACGAGAGGCACAGAGAGACGACACACACGCAGACGACACACACTTAGAGACGACACACGCACAGAGACGAAACACACATAGAGACGACAAACGCAAAGAGATGACACACACAAAGAGACGAAACATACACATAGACGACACAAACAAAGAAGACACACACACAGAGACAACCCACATACAGAGACAAAACACACATAGAGACGATACACGCACAGAAACGACTCACAAACAGAGACAACACACATAAAGAGACGACAAACACAGAGACGACAGAAATACGGAGACAACATACACACAAAGATGAAAGGCAGACAGAGACGATAAACACACAGAGACGAAACACAAAAAAGACGACACACGCACAGAGAAGACAAACACAGACACATCACACATATAGAGAAGACACCACACATAGAGATGATTTACGCACAGAGACGAAAAACACACAGAGACGACACATACACAGAAACGATTAACACACAGAGACGACACACACAGAGACAACTCAAAAACAGAAACAACACACACAAAGAGACGACACACACACAGAGACAACACACATACTGAGACGACACCTGCACAGAGAAGACACAGACAGAGAGACGACACACAAAGAGAGACGACACAAAGAAAGTGACGACACACACAAAGAGACGAAATACACACAGAGACGACACATAAACAGAGTCGACACAAACACAGAAATGACACAGACAGAGACGACAAACACATAGAGACGAAACACGCATAGACATGACACACACACAGAAACGACAAAGACACAGAGACGACACACAAATAGAGACAACACACATACAGAGACGACTAAAACACAGAGACAACACACACACAGAAACGACACACAAAAGGAGACGACAAACAAACATAGACGACACACACATAGGGACGACACACGCACAGAGACGACACACACACAGAAACGATACAGACACAGAGATGACAAAGACACAGAGACGACAGACAAATAGAGACAACAAATGCATATAGACGACACACACACAGAGACAATACACATACAGAGACGACACACACAGAGACGAAACAAAAATAGACACGAAACACACACCGAAACGACTAAAATAGAGAGACGACACATACATAGAGACGACGCACACACAGAGACGACACACACACAGAGACGACACACACAAAGAGCCGACACAATTACAGAGACGAAACAAACGCAGAAGACACACACACAGAGAAGACACACACACAGACACATCATACATATAGAGAAGACACCACACATAGAGACGATACACGCACAGAGACAAAACACACAGAGAGACGACACATACACAGAAACGACTAACACACAGAGATGACAAACACACAGAGACAACTCACAAACAGAAACAACACTCATAAAGAGACGACACAAACACAGAGACGACAAAAACACAGAGACAACATACACATAAAGACGCCAGACACACAAAGGCGACGCGCACACAGAGACGAAACACAACAGAGACGAAACACGCACAGAGGCGACAAACACAAATATGACACACACAAAAAGCCGACACCTGCGCATAGACGACACACACACAGACGACACACACATAGAGACGACAGACCCGCAGAGACGACACACACATAGAGCCGACACACGCAAAGAGTTAACACACACAAAGAGACGAAACATACACAGAGACGAGGCACACAATGAAACGACAAACGCACAGAGACGACACACACACAGAGACGACACACATACAGAAATGACAGACACAGAGAGACGATACAAGCACAGAGACGAAACACACACAGAGACGACATACACAGAGACGATACACGCACAGAGAAGAATTACACACAGAGACGACTAACACACAGAGACGACACACACAGAAACGACTCACAAACAGAGATAACACAGACAAAGAGACGACACACACATAGGGACGACAGAAATACAGAGACAACATACACACAAAGACGACAGGCGCACAGAGGCGACACACACGCAGAGACGAAACACAACGGAGACGACAAACGCACAGAGACGACAAACACACAGAGACGAAAAACACAAAGGGCCGACACACGCACAGAGACGACACACACATAGAGACGACACACGCAGAGAGATGACACACACAAAGAGACGACACATACACATAGACGCAACACACAGAGAGGACACACACAAAGAGACAACACACATACAGAGACGAACCACACATAGAGACGATACACACACAGAGACGACTCACAAACAGAGACAACACACATAAAGAGACGACACATACACAGAGATGACAGAAATACAGAGACAACATACACACAAAGACGACAGGCACACAGAGACGACAAACACACAGAGACGACACGCACAAAGAGCTGGCATAAGCAAAGAGACGACACAAACGCAGACGACACACACACAGAGAAGACACACACAGAGAAATATCACACATATAGAGAAGACACCACACATAGAGACGTTAGACGCACAGAGACGAAACACACACAGAGACAACACATACACAGAAACGACTAACACACAGAGACGACACACACACAGAGACAACTCACAAACAGAAACAACGCACACAAAGAGAGGACACACACACAGACGACAGAAACACAGAGACAACATACACATAAAGACGACAGGCACACAGAGACGACACACACACAGAGACGAAACACAACAGAGACGACACACGCACAGAGGCGACAAACACACAAAGGCGACACACACAAAAAGCCGACACATGCACAGAGACGACACGCACACAGATGACACACACATAGAGACGACATACCCACAGAGATGACACACCCACAGAGACGACACACACATAGAGACGACACACGCAAAGAGACGACACACACAAAGAGACGACACATAAACAGAGACGAGACACACAATGAAACGACACACGCACAGAGACGACAAACACAAAGGGCCGACACAAGCAAAGATTTTAAATTCTTGGTCAACCTTCTTAAGACCATAGGGGGGTCTGCCTTGTTTGCCTCTTTTTTAAATTCTTGATCAGCATGCCTAAGAATCTAGGCAGGCATGCCATACCTGACTAGTATGTGTCCAATAAGAGAGTCATTCATACTCCTGCCATTTACCCGTGCCCCAGCCATTTAAACATTTGCCTCTCAATTACTTGGACTATCTGTCTTAGCTTTTCTCTGTCTACAATTACCCAGACCAGTCTTGATGCAACCTATTGCCCAAAATACTTGATAAATTCAATTCAAAATCAACGGACAAAAACGGACAACGCACAAAACTCACATAAGAGACGACACACAAAAAAATACGAAACACACACAGGGACGAAACACACACAGAGACGAAACACACACACAAAGACGACACAGACAGAGAGACGACACACACAGAGAGACAACACACCCACAGACACGAAACACACATAGAGACGACACACGCACAGACACGACACACACAGAGACGACATACACACAGAGACGATAAACACACACAGACGAAACACACACAGAGACGACACATACACAGAAACGACAAAAAGAAAAAGACGACAAACACACAAAGACGACACACACACAGAGACGACACAATAAACATAGGCGACACAAACACATAGACGACACAAACAAGGGGACGAAACACACACAGAGACGACTAGCAAACACAGAGATGACACACACATAGTGAAGACACACGCACAGAGACGAAACACACACAAAGACGACAGACACAAAGAGACGACACACACACACAGAGACGAAACAAATACAGAGGACACATACAGAGACGATATACACAAAGAGACGACATGAACACAGAGAAGACACACAAACAGAGACGACACACACACAGACCCGACACACACACAGAGACGACAAACATACAGAGATGACAAACACATAGAGACGACACACAAATAGAGACGAAACAAACACAGAGACGACAAACACGTAGAGACGACACACGCAGAGAGACTACACACACAAAAAGATGACACAAAGACAGAGACGACCCACACACAGAGACGACACACACACAGAGACAACACACGCACTGAGACGGCACACACACAAAGACGACAGACACAAAGAGACGACACTCAAACACCGACGATACACACACAAAGACGACAAACACACAGAGACCACACACATACAGAGACGACACAAACAGACTACACACCGAGACGACTAACACACAGAGACGACAAACACAGAGAGACAACACACACAGAGACAACACACGCACAGAGACGACACACACAGAGACGACACACACAAAGAGACGACACACAAAGAGACGACACACGCAGAGAAACAACAAACAAAAAAGGACAAAAGACACAAAGAAATGATATACACGCACATATACGAAACACACACAGAGGCGACACAAACACAGAGTCGAGACACATACAGACACGAAACACACATAGAGACGACACACAAAAAGAGACGACACACATACACAGACAACACACAAACAGAAACAACACACACAGAGAGACGACAGACACACAGAGACGACACACACACAGAATCGACACACACAAAGAGTGGACACAAACATAGAGACGACAAACACACCAAAACAACACAGATACAGAGACGACAAACGCATAGAGACGGCACACACACAAAGAGACCACACACAAACAGAGACGACAAACACATAGAGACGACACGTGCACAGAGACGACACATACACAGACGACACAAACATAGAGACAATGCACCCACAAAGACGACACAAACATAGAGACGACACACGCACAGAGACGACACACACAGAGAAGACACACATATAGAGACGATACACGCATAGAGACGAAACACACAGAGAGACGATATACACAAAGAGACGACACACACACACAGACTACACTCACATAAGAGACGACACATACAGAAAAACGAAGCACACACAGAGACGAAACACACACAGACGCGACACACACACACACAAAGACGAAACAGACAGGGAGACGACACACACAGAGAGACAACACACAGAGACGACTAACACACAGATACGACATACACACAGAGACAACACACACAAAGAGACGACACACGCACAGAAACAAAACACACAAAGAACCGACACACACACAGAGACGACACACGCACAGATACGAAACACACACAGAGACGACACAAACACAGAGCTGACACTTACACAGAGACGAAACACACATAGAGACGACAAACAAAAATACACGACACACACACAGGTACAACACACAAACAGAGACGACACATACAGAGAGACGACAGACACACGGAGACGAAACACACACACACAGACGAAACACTCAAAGAGACGACACACAAAGATACGACACACGCACAGAAACGACACCCAAACAAGGACGACAGACACAAAGAAATGACATACATACACACACAGACGAAACACACATAGAGACGACACACACAGGGAGACGAAAGACACACAGAGACGACACTATCACAGACGAAACACGCTTAGATACGAAACAAACACAGAGAAGACACAAACACAGAGATGACACACACACAGAGTCGACACACACAAAGAGACGAAACAAACATAGAGATGACAAACACAACAAGTCAACACAGATACATAGACGACAAACACATAGAGACGATACACACACAGAGACGACACACAAACAGAGACGACAAACACATAGAGACGACACACGCACTGAGACGAAACACACACAGACGACACACACATAGAGACAATACACCCACAGAGACATAACACACGTAGAGACATCACACGCAGAGGGACGACACACAAACAGAGACAACAAACACACAGAGACGACACACACATAGAGACGACACATGCACAGAGACGACACACACTCAGACGACAAACACATAGATACGATACACGCACAGATACGAAACCCACACAGAGACGATATACACACAGAGACGACACACACTCAGAGACGACAAACACACAGAGACGACATACACACACACAAACGAAACACACACAGAGATGACAAACACGCAGAGACGACACAAACACAAAGGCGACAAACACTAAAAGACGACACACTCACAGAGACGACACAAACACATAGACGACACAGACAAGGAGACGACACACACACAGAGACGACTAGCACACACAGAGACGACACACACACAGAGACTACACAAACACAAAGACGACAAACACACAAAGACGACACACTCACAGAACCGACACAAACATATAGACGACACAAACAAGGAGACGACACAAACACAGAGACGACACGCACAGAGACAACACAAACACAGAGAAGACAAACACACACACACAGACGAAACATACATAGAGACGACAAACGCACAGAGACGACACACACAGAGAGACGAAAGACACACAGAGACGACACCACAGAGACGAAACAAACACAGAGACGACACACACAGAGAACACACACACAAACACGACACATACACAGAGACGAAACACACACAGAGACGTCATACAAAGAGAGACGACATAAATACAGACGACACACAAAGAGACGACACACACAAAGAGACGATATACACAGAGAGCCGATACACAAACACAGACGACTAACATACAGAGACGACACACACAGAGACAACATAAACACAGAGAAGACACACACACAGAAGAAACATACATAGAGACGACAAACGCACAGAGACGAAACACACACAGTGACAACACAAACACATAGACGCCACAAACAAGGAGACGAAACACACACAGAGATGACTAGCACACATAGAGACGACACACACATAGTGACATATAGTGACACACACACACACAAGACATACGCACACAGACGAAACACAAACAAAGATTACAGACACAAAGAGACGACACACACACAGAGACGAAACACATACAGAAGACACACACAGAGACGATATACACAAAGAGACGACACAATCTCAGAAACGACAAACAAACAGAGACGACACGCACACACAGAGACGACACACACATAGAGACGACACAAACACAGACGACAAACACACAGAGACGACACACACAGAGATGAGACAAACACAGAGACGAAACACACACAGATACGACACACACAGAGACGACACACATACAGAGACAACACACGCACAGAGACGACACACACAAAGACGACAGACACAAAAAGACGAAACTCACACACCGACGATACACACACAGAGACGACAAACACATAGAGACGACACACATACAGAGAAGACACAGACAGAGAGACTACACACAGAAACGACTAACACACAGAGATGACAAACACAGAGAAAACAACACACACACAGAGACGACACACGCACAGAGACGACACACACACAGAGACGACACACACAAAAAGACGACACACGCAGAGAAACGACACATAAACAAGGACGAAAGACACAAAGAAATGACATACACTCACAGAAGCGAAACACACACAGAGACGACACAATCACAGAGACGACACACACACAGAGACGAAACACACATAGAGACGACACACAAACAGAGACGACACACACCCAGACAACACACAAACAGAGACGACACACACAGAGAGACGACAGACACACAGAGACGACACACACACACAGAATCGACAAACACAAAGAGACGACACAAACAAAGAGACGACAAACACACCAAGACAACACACAAACAGAGACGACAAACACATAGAGACGACACACGCACAGAGACGACACATACACAGACGACCAACACACATAGAGACAATACACCCACAGAGACGACACACACATAGAGACAACACACGCACAGAGACAGAACACACACAGACGATATACACAAAGAGACGACACACACAAACATACGACACTCACATAAAAGACGACACACACAGAAAGACAAAGCACACACAGAGACGAAAAACACACAGAAAGGACACACACACACAAAGACGACACAGACAGAGAGACGATACAAACAGAGAGACAATACACCCACAGACACGAAACACACACAAAGATGACACACACACAGAGACGACACACACACACAGAGACGACACACATACACAGATGAAACACACACAGAGACGACAAAAATACAGAGACGAAACACACAGAGAGACAACACACAGAGACGACTAACACACAGAGACGACACACACACAGAGACAACACACACAAAGAGACGACACAAGCACAGAGAAAAAACACGCACAGAGACGAGAAACACACAGAGACGACTCACGCACATATACGAAACACACACAGAGACGACACAAATACAGAGACGACACTTACACAGAGACGAAACACACATAGAGACGACACACAAACAGAGACGACAAACACACAGGGACAACACACAAACAGAGACGACAAACACAGAGAGGCGACAGACACACAGAGATGACACACACACAAAGTCGACGCACAAAAAGAGTCGACACAAACATAGAGACGAAAAACACACCAAGACAACACAGATACAGAGACGACAAACACATAGAGACGACACACACACAGAGACGACACACAAACAGAGATGACAAACACATAGAGACGACACACGCACAGAGACGATTCACACACAGACGACAAACACATAGAGACAATACACCCACAGAGACGAAACACACGTAGAGACGACACACGCACAGAGACGACACAAACAAGGAGACCACAGACGACTAGCACACACAGAGACGACACCAGAGAGCCGACACAAACACAGAGACGACACACACAGAGACAACAAAAACTCAAAGAAGACACACACACAGACGAAAAATACATAGAGACGACAAACGCACAGAGACGACACACACAGAGACAAAACACACACAGAGAGACGAAAGACACACAGAGACGATACACGCACAGAGACGACACGCACACACACAAAGAGACGACACAAAAAGGGACGACACACGCAAAGAAACGACACACAAACAAGGACGACAGACACAAACAAAAGACATACACACGCACAGACGAAACACACACAGAGACGACACATATACAGAGACGACACACACAGAGAGACAACACACAGAGACGACTAACACACAGATATGACACACACACAAAGATAACACACACACAGAGAGACGATACACGCACAGAGACGACACAAACACAGAGACGACACACAAAAAGAGAAGACACACATAGAGACGACACACGCACAGAAACGACACACAAACAAGGACGACAGACACAAAGAAATGATATACACACACAGACGAAACACACACGGAGACGACACACACACACAGACGAAACACGCAGAGATACGAAACAAACACAGAGACGACGCAAACACAGAGATGACACACACACAGAGACGAAAAACAAATAGAGACGACACACACAGAGAGACGACAGACACACAGAGACGACACACACACAGAGTCGACACACACAAAGGGACGAAACAAACATAGAGACGACAAACACGACAAGTCAACACAATTACAAAGACAACAAACACATAGAGACGATACACACACAGAGACGACACACAAACAGAGACGACAAACACATAGAGACGACACACGCACTGAGACGACACACACACAGACGACACACACATAGAGACAATACACCCACAGAGACGAAATACACGTAGAAACGACACACGCAGAGAGACGAAACACAAACAGAGACAACAAACACACAGAGACGACACACACATAGAGACGACACATGCACAGAGACGACACACACTCAGACGACATACACACAAGTACGACACACACACAGAGATGACACTCACATAAGAGACGACACACACAGAAATACGAAACATACACAGAGACGAAACACACACAGAGACGAAACACACACACAAAGACGACACAGACAGAGAGACGACACACACAGAGAGACATCACACCCACAGACACGAAACACACATAGAGACGACATACGCACAGACACGACACACACAGAGACGACACACACACACAGAGACGACAAACACAAACAGACGAAACACACACAGAGACGACACACAAACAGAGACGACACAGAGAAAAAGACGACAAACACACAAAGACGACACACACACAGAGACGACAAAAACACATAGACGACAAAAACAAGGAGACGAAACACACACAGAGAGGAGTAGCACACACAGAGATGGCACACGCATAGTAAAGACACACGCACAGAGACGACACACACACAGACGACACATACATAAAGACGATACACACACAGAGACGAAACACACACAGAGACTATATACACACAGAGATGACAAACACGCAGAGACGACACTCACATAAGAGACGCCACACACAGAAAGACGAAAAACACACAAAGACGAAACACACACAGAGACGACAGACACACAGAGACAACACAAACAAAGAGACGATACACACAAAGAGACGACACACACAGAGACGACACAGACAAATAGAGATGACACATATACAGAGACGACACAAACACAGCGACGACACACGCATAGAGACGACACACACAGAGAGACGACACACACACACAGACGACACACACACACTGAGACAACGCACACACAGACACGACAAGCTCACAGAGATAACACACACAGAGAGACGACACACATACAGAGACGACACACAAACAGAGACGAAAAACACGAACAAAAACGACAAAACACACAGAAACGACATACACACAGAGACGACACACACAGAAAGACATACACACAGAGACGACACAAACACAGAGACTACACACATAGAAAGACGACACACACACATAGACGACACACACACAGAGATGACACACACACAGAGATGAAACACACACCGAGACGACACAAACACAGAGACGACACACACATAGAGAAGACACACATAAAAAGACGAAACACACAGACAACAAACATACAGAGACGACACACACTCATAGACTACGGTTGTACCCGATGCTGTCTTGATCCAATCTCCCAGTAGGAAAATTCTTGACACAAAATCTTTCTCTGGCGTCGCTTCACCTACTTGTATTAACAGCACCCTAAAGTTTGAACCTTCCAAATAAAGGGCCAGAAATCTGCCTTTTTCTGAAAGTGAAAGAAAGATATAAGCGAAATAAAAAGAACAATTGGTATATTGCTCTAGCTACTCTCTCTAAGAAGTGTATTGATCCATAAGCATGGAAAGAATTTTGAGTTCCAACAAGTCATTTTGGGTCAGTGAAGCAAACAGTTTCTTAAATTATCTACTTTAACATACTTTTTAATTTGTTCGAAAAACAAACTTAGGTCCCAAAATTTGCTTCTTATGGGAAACTAAAAATCTCTAGCCTTAAGGTCTTTCGGCTCCCCTCCCCTTCCACTTTCAAGAAGGTCAAACCTGTGTGTATTTACTTTAGTAATAGTATATGCACGCTTTGTAGAAGCGTAACGGCTCAAAGTTTAAATGGCTCCTTAAACAGTTAAATATCAAATATTTTCATGCGGTAAAAGTAAAGCTTCCATGGGTGAAAAACTTATTTTAGGCTGTTGATAACACCACCAAAAATGTAGTACTACCCTAAAAACTTCATAATGTTAAAATAACTAATGATTTAAAGAAAATGATTTAAAGAACATGAAAATTGGAACTTGGAATTATACGACGTTAAAAAATGACCATCGTATCGACATTTTGACTGATGAATTCAGACAATTCGAACTGGACTTATTAGGAGTTTCAGAAGCTCATAGCCCAGGGGTAAGGTTCATGAAATTAGGTGATAAAAAATTTGTTTACTCAGGCAGGAAGAATGGGGTACATAGACAGGGAGTAGGGCTCATGATGAATAAGGAAGCTGCTAAGTCTTTCTTAGGCTGGGAAAGTATTAATAATAGAATACTAGTTGCTCATTTTATGACTAAAAAGTTCAGGGTATCAGTCATAGCAGTAAATACGCCTGTAGAACCGACTGACGGAGATACTAGTGACTCGGATGAATTTTACTTCCAGTTGCAGGAGCAAATAGACAGGGTCCAAAGCAAAAATATAATATTTTTACTAGGAGATTTTAATGCCCAGGTCCTTAGAAATAGGGATAGATGGTACCCTAGCCTAGGTAAATTTGGTGTAGGCAAAGGAAAAAGTAATGGATACATACTTTTGCAATTCTGCAGGTATAACAATCTAGTTATAACCAATACGGTGTTTGGTCGTAAAATGCTCCTAAGTTAATATAGTATTCACGTGATGGTAAGACAGCAAACCTTATTGATTACGTTATAGTAAACCGAAGACTAGCAGGATCAATACAAGATACTAGGGTATATAGGAGTGCTGTTATTGATATTAAAAGTAAAGACTACTATCTAGTAGTGTCAAGGGTTAATTTAGAGCTGAAATTTCGGAAGGGTAACTACCTCCCGGGAAGTTATGATTTTGGTAGACTCCAGGATGAGAATTTGAGAGAAACTTTCCAGGAACAGTAGAATACTAAACTTGAGAGTTTAAAATTTGATCATGTGGATGATAATTGGAATAATCTTATAAAAAAAAATTGTGAAGTTGCTGAATGTGTCTTAGGGAAGTAAGCTAGGGCTGCAGCTAAGAATATTAATGAACAAGCTATATGCTTAAAAGAAAGGAGAAAGGACCTATACAAGAATTATCTGAGGGATAGATTGTTTGAAAACAAAAGGAATGTCAGGAAAGTGGAGAAAGTATTAAAATATGACTAAGGAGATGTGAAGTGGAGACCATGGATAAAATTGCCTAGGATCTGGAAGATGCAGCTAACTGGCATAATACTGAAATGTTGTACTGGCATGTTAACAAATTGATAGGGAGTAGTCAATCCGGACTTAGCCAAGTTAAAGATAGGAACGGCTCCACAATTAGCGATAAGGAAAGAATTAAAGAGAGATGGGCAGAACATTTTTAGAATTTCCTAAACCAAGATCGAGTTGCAGGAAAAAATATAGAGGAAAATGAAAAAGTTTGGGATACCTTGGATGTGAAGGAAGATTTGTTTTATGAGAAAGAATTAGCAACAGTACTAAAAGGCTTAAAAGATAATAAGGCTCCAGGTGCTGATAGGGTGGTAAATGAGTTTCTTAAATATGGTGGTTCTGAGGTAAGAATAAAGTAACTGAAGATTATGAATGTGACATTTGAAAAAGGGGTTTTAAGATAAGTTTTAAGATAAGAACAGTGCAGTTTTAGAAAAGGTAAAGGATGTGTCGACCAAATTTTAACTCTTAAGGCTAATAATTGAGAAGTGCCTGAGTTTTCAAACACCTTTGGTCCTCAGTTTTATAGATTATGAGCAAGCGTTCGATTCTGTTGATAGAAGAGCTTTAGTAAAGGTTTTATCCTTGTATGGTATACCAGAAAAATACATTAAAGTGATTAGTGTTATGTACGAGAATAACACTGCTGCAGTTAAGGTTTTAAATGAGGTTAGCAGCTGGTTTTTTATTAAATCAGGATTTAAGCAGGGTTGTGTTCTATCTCCCTTTATATGGATTATTTTGATGGACTTTGTCTTAAGGAGCACAGGAATGGTAATGGGAGACCGCAGAATCAAATGGGGAGGGAAAAGTCTCCAGGACTTAAATTGTGCTGAGGATTTAAACATCCTAAATGAAAGTGTGAGCAAAGTGAATGAGCTTTTAGAGCTTTTGCGAGTTCTGGGTACTAGAATAGGTTCGAAAATTAATGTTAAAAAGACTAAGTCACCAATGCTGGGAATAAGTAAAGATAAAAATGTGACGTTGGATAATGAAGAGATTGATCAGGTGTGCAGCTTCACTTACCTTGGTAGTACTATAAGTAAAGATGTTGGGAGCCGTGAAGATGTTAAAAGTAGAATAGCCAATGCTCAGGGTATTTCTTCACAGTTAAAAAAAAGTTTGGAAGAATACAAAGATAAGTCTGTAAGCCAAGATTAGAATATGAAAAGCTAGAGTGATGACAGTGGTCAAATATGGCTCTGAAACACGCGCAAGAAACATGAAACATGGGGAAAAAATTAGCAACAGTACTAAAAGGCTTAAAAAATAATAAGGCTCCAGGTGCTGATAGGATGGTAAATGAGTTTTATAAATATGGTGGCTCTGAGGTAAGAAAGAAGTTACTGAAGCTTATGAATATGATTTTTGAAAAAGAGGAAGTACCTAACGATTTTAGGAAAATCTTAATTAGAACCCCTTTATCAGAAAGGTGATAAAAGTGAGCGTGGTAATTATCGAGGTATTAGTCTGGTTTCTGTAGGTACCAAATTACTTAGTAATATAATAATTTTTGGACTGAGAGATGCCGTAGACAAAGTTTTAAGATAAGAACAGTGCAGATTTAGAAAACGTAGTGGATGTGTCGACCAAAATTTCATTCTTAAGGATAATAATTGAGAAGTGCCTAAGTTGTGAAACACCTTTGGTCCTCAGTTTTATAGATTATGAGCAAGCGTTCTATTCTGTTGATAGAATAGCCTTTGTAAATGTTTTAACCTTGTATGGTATACCAGACAAGTACATGAAAGTGATTAGTGTTATGTACGAGAATAACACTGCTGCGGTTAAGGTAGGAAATGAGGTTAGCATCTGGTTTTGTATTACGATAAATAAAAGTTCAAATAGGGATAAAATCCTTTTAATAGACAGTGAAATAGAAATTCACAAAAATACCAGATATTTCGGTCACATATACAGTGACCGTCATCAGTAGTAAAACTTTTACTACTGATGACGGTCACTGTATATGTGACCGAAATATCTGGTATTTTTGTGAATTTCTATTTCACTGTCTATTAAAAGGATTTTATCCCTATTTGAACTTTTATTTATCGTCATGGAAAGGCAGTGTGGTCTCCGAAATTATCTATGGTTTTGTATTAAATCAGGAGTTAAGCAGGGTTGTGTTCTATCCTCCTTTATACGGATTATTTTGATGGATTTTGTCTTAAGGAGCACAGGAAAGGTAATGGGAGACCGCAGAATCAAATGGGGAGGAAAAAGTATCCTGGACTTAGATTGTGCTGATTATTTAAGCATCCTAGATGAAAGTTTGAGCAAAATAAATGAACTTTTAGAGGTTTTGCAAGTTCATGGTGCTACAATAGGTTGTAAAATTAATCTTAAGAAGACTAAGTCACTAATGCTAGGAATAAGTGAAGATGAAAAGTTGACGTTGGTTAATGAAAAGATTAATCAGGTGTGCAGCTTCACATACCTTGGTAGTACTATAAGTAAAGATGTTGGGAGCCATGAAGATGTTAAAAGTAGAATTGCCAATGCTCAGGGTGTTTCTTCACAGTTAAAAAAGGTTCGAAGAATAGAAAGAAAAGTCTGCAAACCAATATTAGAATATTAAAAGCTACAGTGATGACAGTGGTCAAATGTGGCTCTGAAACATGGGCATGAAACATGAAACATAGGAAAAAAATTAGCAACAGTACTAAAAGTGTGGTAAATAAGTACCAGGGTGGTAAATGAGTTTCTTAAATATGATGGCTCTGAGGTAAGAATAAAGGTAAGAAATAGCCAAAAAGTAGAATAGCCAATGCTCAGGGTGTTTCTTCACAGTTAGAAAAAAGTTTGTAAGAATAGAGAAATAAGTCTGCAGACCAAGATTAGAATATTAAAAGCTACATTGATAACAGTGGTCAAATATGGCTCTGAAAAACGGGCGCTCCGAAAAGTCGATTAAGATTTGCTAAATGTTTTCCAGAGAAATTGCTTAAGGAAGGTTCTGGGTACCCGCTAGGTTTTGAATAGATCCTCAGGCGGCTTGGTGCTGCAGTGAGTTTTTAGTAGTGTATATATATATATATATATATATATATATATATATATATATATATATATATATATATATATATATATATATATATATATATATATATATATATATATATATATATATATATATATATAAATATATATATATATATATATATATATATATATATATATATATATATATATATATATATATATATATATATATATATATATATATATATATATATATATATATATATATATATTATATATATATATATATATATATATATATATATATATTATATATATATATATATATATATATATATATATATATATAATATATATATTATACAAAGATAAGTCTGTAAGCCAAGATTAGAATATTAAAAGCTACAGTGATGACAGTGGTCAAATATGGCTCTGAAACACGCGCAGGAAACATGAAACTTGGGAAAAAAATTAGCAACAGTACTAAAAGGCTTAAAAAATAATGAGGCTTCAGGTGCTGATAGGATGGTAAATGAGTTTCTTAAATATGGTGGCTCTGAGGTAAGAATAAAGTTACTGAAGCTTATGAATATGATTTTTGAAAAAGGGGAAGTACCTAACGATTTTAGGAAAATCTTAATTAGAGCCACTTTATCAGAAAGGTGATAAAAGTGACTGTGGTAAGTATAGAGGCATTAGTCTGGTTTCTGTAGGTACCAAATTACTTAGTAATATAATAATTTTTGGACTGAGAGATGCCGTAGACAAAGTTTTAAGATAAGAACAGTGCAGATTTAGAAAACGTAGCGGATGTGTCGACCAAATTTTCATTCTTAAGGTTAATAATTGAGAAGTGCCTAAGTTGTGAAACACCTTTGGTCCTCAGTTTTATAGATTATGAGCAAGCGTTCAATTCTGTTGATAGAAGATCCTTTGTAAATGTTTTATTCTTGTATTGTATACCAGACAAATACATGAAAGTGATTAGTGTTATGTACGAGAATAACACTGCTGCGGATAAGGTAGGAAATGAGGTTAGCATCTGGTTTTGCATTAAATCAGGAGTTAAGCAGGGTTGTGTTCTATCCCCCTTTATATGGATTATTTTGATGGATTTTGTCTTAAGGAGCACAGGAAAGGTAATGGGAGACCGCAGAATCAAATGGGGAGGAAAAATGATCCTGGACTTAGATTGTGCTGATTATTTAAGCATCCTAGATGAAAGTTTGAGCAAAATAAATGAACTTTTAGAGGTTTTGCAAGTTCATGGTGCTACAATAGGTTTGAAAATTAATCTTAAGAAGACTAAGTCACTAATGCTAGGAATAAGTGAAGATGAAAAGTTGACGTTGGTTAATGAAAAGATTAATCAGGTGTGCAGCTTCACTTACCTTGGTAGTACTATAAGTAAAGATGTTGGAGCCGTGAGGATGTTAAAAGTAGAATAGCCAATGCTCAGGGTGTTTCTTCACAGTTAAAAAAGTTTCAAAGAATAGAAATATAAGACTGCAAACCAAGATTAGAATATTAAAAGCTACAGTGATGACAGTGGTCAAATGTGGCTCTGAAACATGGGCATGAAACATGAAACATAGGAAAAAAATTAGCAACAGTACTAAAAGTGTGGTAAATGAGTACCAGGGTGGTAAATGAGTTTCTTAAATATGGTGGCTCTGAGGTAAGAATAAAGGTAAGAAAAGGTGATAATAGTGATTGTGGTAATTATCGAGGCATTGTTTTGGTTTCTGTAGGTACCAAATTACTTAGTAATATAATAATTTTTAGACTGAGAGATGCCGTAGACAAAATTTTAAGATAAGAACAGTGCAGTTTTAGAAAACGTAGAGGATGTGTCGACCAAATTTTCATTCTTAAGGTTAATAATTGAGAAGTGCCTAAGTTGTGAAACACCTTTGGTCCTCTGTTTTATAGATAATGAGCAAGCGTTCTATTCTGTTGATAGAAGAGCCTTAGTAAATGTTTTAACCTTGTATGGTATACCAGAAAAATACATTAAAGTGATTAGTGTTATGTACGAGAATAACACTGCTGCAGTTAAGGTTTTAAATGAGGTTAGCAGCTGGTTTTGCATTAAATCAGAAGTTAATCAGGGTTGTGTCCTATCCCCCTTTATATGGATTATTTTGATGGACTTTGTCTAAAGGAGCACATGAAAGGTAATGGGGGACCGCGGAATCAAATGGGGAGAAAAAAGTCTCCTGGACTTAGATTGTGCTGATGATTTAAGCATCCTAGATGAAAGTAAGAGCAAAATGAATGAACTTTTAGAGGTTTTGCGGGTTCAGGGTGCTAGAATAAGTTTAAAAATTAATGTTAAGAAGACTAAGTCACTAATGCTAGGAATAAGTGAAAATGAAAAGGTGACGTTGGATAATGAAAAGATTGATCAGGTGGGCAGCTTTACTTACTTTGGTAGAACTATAAGTAAAGATGTTGGAGCCGTGAGGATGTTAAAAGTAGAATAGCCAATGCTCAGGGTGTTTCTTCACAGTTAAAAAAGTTTGGAAGAATAGAAAGATAAGTCTGCAAACCAAGATTAGAATATTAAAAGCAACATTGATGACAGTAGTCATATATGGCTCTGAAACATGGGCAAGAAACATAAAATATGGGAAAAGAATTAGCAACAGCACTAAAAGGCTTAAAAAATATTAAGGCTCCAGGTGCTGATAGGGTGGTAAATGAGTTTCTTAAATATGGTGGGTATGACGTAAGAATAAAGCTACTGAAGATTATAAATATATTTTTTTAGAAAGGGGAAGTACCTTCGATTTTAGGAAAATCTTAATTAAGCTAATTTATCAGAAAGGTGATAAAAATGAGTGTGGTAATTATCGAGGCATTAGTCTTGTTTCTGTAGGTACCAAATTACTTAGTAATATAATAATTTTTAGACTGAGAGATGCCGTAGACAAAATTTTAAGATAAGAACAGTGCAGTTTTAGAAAACGTAGAGGATGTGTCGACCAAATTTTCATTCTTAAGTTTAATAATTGAGAAGTGCCTAAGTTGTCAAACACCTTTGGTCCTCAGATTTTTTATTATGAGCAAGCGTTCTATTCTGTTGATAGAAGAGCCTTAGTAAATTTTTTAACCTTGTATGCTATACCAGACAAATACTTTAAAGTGAATAGTGTTATGTACGAGAATAAAACTGCTGCGGTTAAGGTAGGAAATGAGTTTAGCAGCTGGTTTTGTATTAAATCAGGAGTTAATCAGGGTTGTGTTCTATCCCTCTTTATATGGATTATTTGGATGGACTTTGTCTTAAGGAGCACAGGAAAGGTAATAGGAGACCGCAGAATTAATTGGGGAGGAAAAAGTCTCCTGGACTCGGATTGTGCTGATAATTTAAGCATCCTGAATGAAAGTGTGAGCAAAATGAATGAACTTATAGAGGTTTTGCGAGTTCAGGGTGCTAGAATAGGTTTGAAAATTAATGTTAAGAAGACTAAGTCACTTATGCTAGGAATAAGCGAAGATGAAAAGGTGACGTTGCATAATGAAAAGATTGATCAGGTGTGGTAGTACTCGGTAGTACTATAAACAAAGATGGTGGGAGCCGTGAAGATTTTAAAAGCAGAATAGCCAATGCTCAGGGTGTTTCTTCACAGTTAAAAAAAAGTTTGTAAGAATAGAGAAATAAGTCTGCAAACCAAGGTTAGGATATTAAAAGCTACATTGATAACAGTGGTCAAATATGGCTCTGAAACATGGGCGCTCCGAAAAGTGGAGGAAGATTTGCTAAATGTTTTCCAGAGAAATTGCTTAAGGAAGGTTCTTGGTACCCGCTAGGTTTTGAATAGATCCTCAGGCGGCTTGCTGCTGCAGTGAGTTTTTAGTAGTGTATATATATATATATATATATATATATATATATATATATATATATATATATATATATATATATATATATATATATATATATATATATATATATATATATATATATATATATAGTACGGGAGCCAAGTTTCCCTGTAGTATTTACAAAACGATCGGAAATTAATTCAGTAAAAAATAATTTTTCTACTGAAAGTATGGAGCTACATTAAATTATTACGTATGTTAGGGGAGTCGCCTCTCCTCACTTCCTCGCTCTTTACACTAAAGATTTTCTTAGAATTTAAAAAGACCTTAATATTCTTTTTAAATGTTCTTTGTCATTCAGGAGTCATTCTTAAATGATTGGAAGAAAAAGTCAAACGTTAGCGCAAAAAGCGAGGTATCTAGGAGGGGACATCCCCCGTCATATACGTAAAAACTTACTTTCACTTAAAATTTTTTTTTATTACATCTATAATAATATGAGCTTATTCCAACTGTCGAAAAGAAAAGAGGGAATATTACCACTTTAAACAAATTCTACTAATAGCCACATTGTGATACCAGCGATGTGAATCCAATTCATTCTATGGAAAATATGTCAATATGATTTCATTTTCAAAAACTGAAGGTTCATTTTCAAAAACTATGCACTATGCATAACTATGAAACATTGCAGAATATCTCTGCACTGAATATTCCTTCAGAAAATATGGATTTCATTTGTAGCCAAATGTTCATTTTTTCTTTTGAAAAAAAATTATTTGCTACCGTTCTTTTTAGGTAGACAAGTGCAATGTAGTTGGATAAAATAAATTGTAGCCTACATCTCTTTTATTCATAGCTCCCACATTTCCTTGTGGAGAAATACACAGAGAAAGAAAAACGAACAAAAATGGGGTTTTTATAGGCCAAATGAAGATACTGAAAAAACAAAGCGAATATTTCGAGAGGACAAACGCCTCTCTTCTTCAGCGAGAGAAATTATCTTTACACAGAGAACTATGCCAAGAAACGCAGACCCTGGATTTATGGCTTTTCTTCATTTGATCAGTATAAATTTTAGTTTCCACCTTTTTAGTTTATATCCTTTGAATTTTAGTATGTAATAACATTAAGACCTCTTTTATTTTCTAATTGTTAACCCAAGGTTTCTCTTAATATTAACCAATTATGCGGGTCAATTTAACATATCAAATCTTGAATCGTAATCCGACTTTTCACTGGGAGCAAATAACAATTAATAGCTAATTAATAGAATAAATATGAATAAAAGCATAACAAAATACGGCAATTATCAGCCGAAGATTAAGATGTCCTAGATAAATTAATTGAACGCTGGACGTTCAAAATATGATGCTGAATGGAAGAATTTACTGGTGGTAGGTGTTTGCCCCCTTTCCCAGGAAATATCCCCGCGGAAAATACCTCCCCCCTTCCACGACTGGCTGTTCTCCAATCACTTTTTTCATTTAAAAAAAAAGACTAGAGCTCTAAATTTCTCTTTTAATGAGCAGCTTCCGAAGTTTCTGCAAGCATGAGGTAGAAGTGCGGATAAGAAAGGGGTGGTTCCCTTCCTATAAAGAATGAATTCTACTCATTTTGGGCTTTAATGCTACTCTTTTCTTTCATGATAACCAGAAATATTCCAAGAAATCATAAGGGAGTGGATATCAATTTCACATTTTTGATGTTTTTTAACTTTTGTACCTCCCCCCGAATAAATACCCTCCCCAAAAAATCCTGGTTACGGCCCTGGAGATTATATATCAATTTCTAGCTCCTACTCGTCTCTCCCTTAGAAATAATTGTGTATTTATCTGATGGCTTAGTAAGACCTGGGATATTTTGACATCAAATGCATTCTTTGAGGTATCTGACTCCTTCCCTAACTTCAAAATAATCAGAGAAAAACATCGTAGAAATTTAAGTGCCTGTTAAAGTTTTGTAATTTGTCCATAAGTTACAGATAGTATTTGTTATTGGGAAACATACGGAGATTTTTTGCGGGGAAGCTTTCAGAAGGGGGAGGATTTTCTGAGGTAATTTTCAGTAGAGATAATTTTTAATTTTTTTTTAACCCCCTTTCCCTACACAGGAGTGTAGCTCCGGCCCCTTTATTTGGGGGGGGGGCTAGAGTGGTCCATATCCGTACAGTCAAGGGGCATATGCTATATAATATTTCCCTCAATATTATTCGGTGGGGAGGGGGCGTTAGCTCTCCTCCTTAAAAAAACGATGCTCCTGTCCCTACACAAAGATCTACCACCCCTCCTAAATAATAGATCACTGTATTGCGAAGCAAACCACTTCAGTTAAATAAATCATTAAAATAAACGCCAAAAACATGTTTTTGCAATAAGAGAGGAGTTGTCACCTGGCAGCATCTTTGTGGACATTTTTCCATAGAAAAATCTTGCCAAAAAATTTCATTCCTGATAAAAATTTTCCACTTGCAATTCCACCTTAGCATTCCCTCCAGATGTAAAATTGTGCATCCAAAGAGGAAGAAAGACAAATAAAAAGAATTTTCTAGAAGAATTCAGGGCAATTCTTCCCAAAAATTTCTCTCTGCTGAAAATTCCCCAGACAATACCCCCTGCCGAAAACTCCCCTACTAAAACTGTCTTTATGTATCACAGTAACAAATACTATCTTTAAGTAATGGACAAATTACAAACATGAAAGGACGCTTAAACTTCTGTAATAGGATTCTTGGATTATTTTTTAGTTAGGAGGGGAGGGAGGTACTTCAAAGGGTGCATTTTAACTCCATAACATCCAAGCTCCCATTGAGTCTTCAGATCAATACAGAATTACTTCTAAGGGAGAGACGAGGGGAGGGTGGAGGTAGAAATTGATTTATAATCCCCAGGGAGTTCTAGTCTTTTTTAGATTTTAAAAGTGATTGGAGACCAACCAGCCAAGAGGAGTGTTTCCTGGGGGATGGGGATGGGAATTTACCTAGAACCGAATTTCTTGTGTATAGCCCATGCTTACAAGACAGTGGTAACACGTAAGCCTTAGAAGCACAATATTTCTATAAAACCTCAGCGGCGTCAATCAGTCGTTGATTTGTTACAACTTGTTACTTCTAACAGATATCTTGTCATCATAACGAAAAATTGTTACTTCTATGAGAAAGTTGGTATCTTTGACGGAAAACTTGCTGCTATTGGAAGAAGAATTTTGTTACTTCTAAGAGAAGTAAACGTTTGTTAGTATTAAGTAAAAGGTTGTTACTTCGAAGAGAAAATTTGTTAGTGTTAAGAAAAAACTTACTACTTCTGGCAAAAACTTGTTATCATGACAAAAATTGTTAATTATAAGAATAAATCGGTATCTTTGACAGAAAAAATTGCTACTTCTAACGGAAAAATTTTTATCATCGACAAAAATTTTTACTTCTATGTGAAATGTGTTATCTTTGACGGAAAACTTGGTGCTATTAGAAAAAAAAATTCGTTACTGTTAGGAAAAACCTGTTATTTCTAAGAGAAATTTGATAATGTTAAGTAAAAGTTTGTTAGTATTAAGGAAAAAATTGTTACTTCACTGAGAAGATTTTATACTGTTAAGGATAACTTGCTACTTCTGACAAAAAAATTGTTATCAAAAACGAAAAAATTGTCAATTCCAAAAAAAATTGTTTTATTTGCTGGACAACTTGCTAGTTGTCAAGAAGAAAACGTGTTGTCAGTGACGAAAAATTTTACTTCAATGTGAAATTTGATAGTATTAGGTAAATGTTTAGACAGAAGACTTGCTAGTTCAAGCAGAAAATGTGTTATCATTGAAGAAAAATGTTACTTCTAGGAGAGATTTGAGTTTGTTAGGTAAAAGTTTGTTAGTATTAAGAAATAAAAGTTGATACTTCGAGCAGAAGATTTTTTAGTGTTAAGGAAAACTTGATATCATAACGAAAAATTGTTACTTCTATGAGAAATTTCTAATCTTTGACGGAAAACTTGGTGCTATTAGAAGAAATTTATTACTCCTAAGAAAAAACAACTGTTGTTTCTAAGAAAATTTGAGCGTGTTAAGTAAAAATTTGTTAGTATTAAGGAAAAAAGTTGTTGCTTCGAAGAGAAGATTTGTTAGTGTTAAGGAAAACTTGCTACTTCTGTCAGAAAACTTGTCATCATAACAAAAATTGTTACTTCTATGAGAAAGTTGGTATCTTTGGCGGAAAAGATGGTGCTATTAGAAGAAGAATTTACTTCTAAGAGAAATTTGAGTGTGTTAAGTAAAAGTTTGTTAGTATTAAGGAAAAATTTGTTACTTCGAAGAGAAAATTTGTTAGTGTTAAAAAAAAACCTTGGAACTTCTGGCAGAAAAAGTGTTATCATAACGAAAATAATTGCTACTTCAAAGCAAAATTTGATATTTTTGACAGAAAACGTGTTATTTCTAACAGATAACTTATCATCAAAACTAAAAATTGTTACTTCTATGAGAAATTTGGTATGTTTGACGGAAAAATTGGTGCTATTAGAAGAAATTTGTTACTCCTAAGAAAAAAAACTGTTACTTCTAAGAAAAATTTGAGTGTCTGAGAAAAATTTGGTATCTTTGACAGAAGACTTGCTAGTTCAAGCAGAAAACGTGTTATTACTGACGAAAAATGTTACTTCTAGGAGAAATTTGAGTGTGCTAGGAAAATAATTGTTAGTATTAAGGAATAAAAGTTGATATTTCGAAGAGAAAATTTGTTAGTAATAAGGAAAACTTGCTACTTCTGGCAGAAAACTTGTTGTCATAACAAAAATTAATACTTCTATGAGAAATTTACCATATTTGACGGAAAACTTGGTGCTATTAGAAGAAGAATTTATTTACTTTTAAGAGAAATTTGAGTGTGTTAAGTAAAATTTTGTTAATATTAAGGAAAAGTTTGTTACCTCGAAGAGAAAATTTGTTATTGTTACTTCTGTTAGAAATTTGGCATCTTTGACGGAAAAATTGGTGCTATTAGAAGAAATTTGTTACTCCTAGGAAAAAAATGTTACTTCTAAGAAACATTGAATGTGTTAAGTAAGAGTTTATTAGTATTAAGGGAGAAAGTTGTATTTTCGAAGAGAGAAGATTTGTTGGTCTTAAGGAAAACGTGCTAATTCGGGCAGAAAATTGTTATTTCTAAAAAAAATTTGATATCTTGCATAGAAAACTTGCTAGTTCAAGCAGAAAACGTGTTATCACTAATAAAAAAATTTTTGCTTTCTAGCCTGGAGTGACAAAGGGTCTTACTTGCTCATAGGTATTTTCCATTGTTAAAGTACTTGTTGCGTCTTCAATTGCTTAAAAGAAACTAATGAGTAAATGTCTTTAACATATCAATATATAGCATACTTTGATAGGGGAAAGTTCTCTGTGGCTTTTAATAGGAAAGCTTTGCGGGGGATTTCAGCCACTTAGGGGGAGTTTGGCTAGCTGGGAATTTTGTTTGGAAAAACATCGTAGGGGATTTCAGCCACCTGGGAATTTTGTCTAGTAACAACGTGGGGGAGTTTTGCTAGCAGGGGGTGTGTCTGAAAAAACATTGTAGGGTATTCTTAGCACCTGAGAATTTTGTCTAGAAACAACGTGGGGGAGTCTTGCTAGCTGGGAATTTTGTCTAGAAACAACACCGGGGAGATCAGCCACCAGAGAGTGTGTCTAGACAAGATTTTGCCTAGTAACAGGGAAGAGAGTGTGTCACCTAACCTTTGAACTCTTTCCAAGGGTGGGAATGTTGCCTAGAAGTAGGTGGGCCACTTGAAGTCAGAGGGCATGTTGTAGAAATTCTATGGGAAAAGGGAGGGCATGTTGCAGAAACCGGGGAGGGCATGTTCCAGAACCTTTTATTGCCCCACTACTTGAGCTTCTTTCAAAATTTTACTAATCTTGATATTGTAACGAAAATTTTTAAATATTTATATCATGTGCTTACAGTCAATCCAGGATTAATGAGTTAGTTTATCCTTTGTACCATTAGTTTGTGGAAAATAGGGATGATATGCATAGACTGAGATAATTTTGAGATAAATTTTGAGATAGCCATTTTGTTTAGAAAAATAGTTGCATAGTCAGCTAACAAAAACTCCGGTGTCTACACAACCCCCAGGGCCCAGGAGCCGGCGTTGTAGGCTATGCCCTGGGGCGCATACGGTTCTTATGAAAGGGATGCTTTGTATAAATTTCAGAGAGGGCTCTTTTGATTGGAAACCAAATTTTTGAGTTAACTTTTTCACAGTCAAAAGAGATCCGAAGGCAACTAGCCCCCCCCCCCCGCCTTTTTTACAAACCCATCCGATGAAAAGATTGATATTGCTGTTTTGTTTAAAATAGTTCAAAGGTCGGCTAAGAAAAATGTCCGGTGTCAATACAACCCCCCAGGACCCGGGGGCAGGCGTTCTAAGTTAAGCTCTGAGGGCATGTACGGTTCTTATGAAAGGGATGCTCGTACGTATAAACTTCATAGAGAGCTCAATTGACTGCAAATTTAAAGTTTTAGTTCACTTAATAAGAGTCAAGAGATCGGAGGGCAACTAGCCCCCCCCCCCTGCCGGTGTAGGCGTTGGTAGTGTTGTTCTGGGGGTGTATATGGTTAGCCTTCTTATGAAAAGGATGCTCGTATAAACTTTAGAAAGGGCTAATTTGATTGGAAAATGAAGTTTTTAGTTCACTTTTTAAGAGTCAAAAGATATCCGAGGGTGACTAGCACCACTCCCCACACACACCTTTTTCCTTAAGCCCATCCCATAAAAATTTTAAGGTAGCGATTTCTTTAAAATTAGTTCAAAGGTCATACAAGAAAATATCCTGTGTCGACGCACCCCCCCCCCTCCCCCTCCTCCAGGGCCCGGGGGCAGCCGTGGTAAGTAGTGCTCTGGGTGCATTTATGGTTCTTATGGAAAGGATGCTTCGTAAAAACTTAGAAGAGGGCTCATTTGATTGGAAATTGGAAGTTCTCGTTTACTTTTTAAGAGTCAAAAGAGATCAGAGGGCAACTAACCCCCCCACGCCACCTTTTCTCCAAATGTATCCGATAAAAATTTTGAGACAGACATTTTGTTTAAAATAGTTCAAAGTTCAGATAAGAAAACATCGGGGTCGAGACCACCCCCCAGGGCCCGGAGGCAGGCGTTGCAAGTTATACCAGGGAGCATATATGGTTTTTACGGGAAGGATGCTCGTATAAACTTCAGAGAGGGCTCTTTTGATTGAAAATGGAAAGTTCTAAGTCGGTTTTTAAGAGTCAAAAGAGATCGAAGCCATTGACATAGCCATTTTTTTAATTGGTTCAAAGCTCAGATAACAAAAACTCTGGTGTCGACACAACCCCCAAGGGCCCAAGGGGGCTGGCGTTGTAAGTTATGTCCTGTGGCCGTATATGGATATTATGAAATGGATGCTTGAATAAACTTCAGAGAGGGCTCATTTGATTGGAATTGAAAATTTATAGTTTAATTTCTCAGAGTCAAAAGATAATGGAGGGTAACTAGCCCCTCCCCCTTCCACGCCTTTTTTTTCACCAAACCCATCCGATAATAATTTTCAGGTGACTGTTTTGTTAAAAATAGTTTGAACATCAGATATTAAAACTTCGGGGTTGACACAGCCCCCAGGGCCAGGGGACAGGCGTTGTAAGTTATGCCCTGGGGGTATATATAATTCTTATAGAAGGGACGCTTATATAAACTTCAGAGAGGGTTCATTTGATTGAAAATAGAAAGTTCTTGTTCACTTTGAAAGAGTCAAAAGAGACCAAAGGGTAATTAGCCTCCCCCCACCCCACACACTTTTTTCTTCAAACCCATCCAATAAAATTTTTAGATAGCCATTTTGTTAAAAATAGTTCAAACATCAGATAATAGAAACTCCGAGGTTGACACAAACCCATTTTTTTACTTTGATATTTTTACTTTGATACTAGTTTTGTTACTTTGATGAACATTTGGTTTTGAAAAAAAGAGTTTGATTTTGAAATAAGGAATTTTGAAAAACTTGAAACTTTTCGCAATGAAAACGAACAAAAATCAACTAAAAAAAACTTTCAAAAAAAGAGGTTTTTCAAAGAAAAGCAAAGGTCATTTTAAACTTAAGATCAGCAGATACAAATACCTGTTAAAATTCAAACTCAAAAGGACCAGAAATTACTATTAACGAATAAATGAAACCCAAAACGAACGTAAATGAATAAAAAATCATAGCAAAAGAAATATACAATAAGTAATAATATAAATGAATAAATGAATCTTAAAGCGAGTAATGATAAAATTGAATATTCAAATCAAGCTTAAAACGATATATATATTTTGCTACTGAAGTATAAATGAAACTCAAAACGAATAGAAATTAAATAGACAAGCAATGGAAACAAACATACAATAGATGCTAATGTAAATAAATAAATAAATCTTAAAACGAGTGAAACTTAGTTTGAATATGAAAATTAAGCCTAAAACGAATAAAAATCACTATAAACAAGAGTTTGGGTATCGCCTTTTTTTCTCACTGTAAAAGTCTAAAACCTACTGCGTCATTGGCGCTTTACTGAAAACTATATGTTGCATGAACAGTCTTGGAAAGTATAAAAAAAATCAAATTTAATATATCAGATATAATGATATTTAACTGTTGAAAGATCCATCAGTTCAAGATTTTATTTCGGTGTAATTTTATTTTCATTTTCAATGCTGTAAGAACTGGAAAAGAAAATATTTGTAATATAATCCGTTTTCAGTGAAGCCTAATGACGCAGTAAGCTTTAGTTTTTTACAGTTATGGAAGGAGGCAGTATCCAACTCTTGTCTGATTAAATCTTAAAACGAACAGAAATTATTCCGAATATGAAATGGGTGGTCCCTTTTTCAACGCCTCACTCTTTACGCTTAAGTTTGACTCTGTCTCACGACTTTTTTTAAAACAATAAAAAAATTTATTCCGTATATGAAAGGGGATGTCCCCTCCTCAACGCCTCGCTCTTTACGCTAAAGTTTTTTATTGTTTTAAAAAATAAAGTTGTGAGATAGAGTCAAACTTTAGCGTAAAAATAGAGGTGTTGAGGAGGGGACAGCCCCTTTCAAATACGGAATAATTTCTGTTCGTTTATCTTGCTTATCTTGGCCTTTGAACGATTATGGAATGACCGAACGATGTCTGTAGACTTTCCAGCTTTTTGGTAAAGATCACACAATGTCCAGTTCGTAGAGAATCTTCGGCTTTCCAGTAGCACAGTTGTTGCTACAGGATTGAACTTGAGCATACTGCCCGAAACAATGGTAGATGCAAACAGTGAAAAATGCTAACGTAAACATGAAGTGCAAAAAAAGAGGTTGGGGGAGTGAGATAATAGAAAGAAAGGCAGAAAGAGTCATAGAAAGAGAGAGAGAAAGGGAGAGGAGAGGGAGAGAGAGAAAAAAACAGAAAGACAGAGACAGAGAAGGAGACTGACAGGCAGAAAGAGTCAGAGAGACAGAGAGAGAGAAAGAGACCGACAGACAGAAAGGAAGAGATTTCAGTCGAAAGCTTGATGTTTCAGTTTCTATTCTTCTCCAGTAGTTTTAAGCAGCTGGTGAAAAGACGATATTCATGGCTTCATAGATCCAGCTTCTTGTCGTTCCGTAATTTGCATTTAACCAGACGCAAACGCAGACTTCAAAGCGAAGATATCATAATTAATTTTGTCTGTGCGCAAAGTTTCAAGAAATTTTATCTGTGCATGACTCAAATAGCTCATATTGCTTTCATGCTTAAGGCAGAAAAGACTATTAATCACGTGATGAGACTTTAAACAACATCAAGAAATCACAGGAGCGACAAAAATATAGTCTTCTGAATATTGCATGTCATGATATGAAGACATTTATAAAAGAAAATAGCCCATATTAAAGGTAAATTCTATGTTACTTGTTCTTTTCTCGTAAGCTTTCTCTTTAAAAAGTACCTGCCAGATGGATTTTCTTCTTTTCCTTGTTAAACATGCTAGCGATAAGAGGTATTTAAAGTCGCGTTTTTGAACCCGCAAATGGTCCACTCATTCAGACCACAGTCATCACTTGCACATTAAGGTGAACCAGAGTTTGTAATGTAAAAGTATTAAAGACAGTCTAAACCCAGCGATTATGAAAGCAATGATAATTCAGTAACGGGTTGTTGGATATTAAAAGCTACAACGTAAACGTACGTTGATACTCAACGTACTCGATTTAGCCATGAAAGATACACTAAGTGCATCTACTACCTCAGTATACAGAAAAGAGTACGACCCGCAATGATGAAAGTGACAATAATTCGGAAACTACTGATCTGATTTCCAAAGTGGGCACATGTTCAGAATCACCAGACCCTAATCAACCAGAAACGAACCTTCAAACGTCCAAGTCTTTCAGTTTCAATAAAACATGATTTTACGCACGGAAAAACAGGGTGAAACAAAGAAAACCGCGCTCAGAAAATGCGGTTCTGCCCCGTGTCAGATTTTCCATATATTTCTAAATATGGCAGCCAATTTTCGTGTTTTTACCATAAAATGCACAAACCTTGTGGAAATTGGTGCTTATGTACCTAACCATTGTTAAAGAAATTCTGTCAACAGAATTGAACGCTTGCTCATAATCTATCAAACTGAGGACCAAAGAGGTTTGACAAGTCAGGCACTTCTCAATTATTAACCTAAGAGTGAAAATTTGGTCGACACTTCCTCTACCTTTTCTGAAACCGCACTTTTCTTCTCTTAAAACTTTGTTTGCAGCATCTATTAGTCTATAATGTATCATATTGCTAAGTAATATGCTACCTACAGAGACCATACTAATGCCTTGATAATTACCTCACTCATTGTTATCACCTTTCTTATAAAGTGGCTTAATTAAGGTTTTCCTAAAATCGTTAGGAACTTCCCTTCTTTCAAAAATCATATCCATAATCTTTAGTTACTTATTTCTAACCTTAGAGCAACCATATTTAAGAAACTCATTTGCAACACTATCAGCACCTGGAGCCTTATTATTTTTAATGCTTTTAGAATTGTCGCAAATTTTTCCCCACAAAACGAATCTTACTTCACATCCAAGGTATCAAAACTTTTTCATTTTCCTCTATATCTTTTCCTGCAACTCTATCTCAGTTTAGCAAATTCTCAAAATATTCTTCCCATCTCTCTTTAACTCTTTCCTTATCACTAATTGTGGCCTCGTTTCTATCTTAAACTGGGACAAGTTCAGATTGACTACAACCTCTCA
Source organism: Artemia sinica (assembly GCA_027921565.1). Classification (NCBI taxonomy): domain Eukaryota; kingdom Metazoa; phylum Arthropoda; class Branchiopoda; order Anostraca; family Artemiidae; genus Artemia; species Artemia sinica. The sequence goes on from CM051258.1 coordinate 68,915,094, forward strand.
ATTTATTTATATGCCAGTACAATATTTTACTATTATGCCGTCTAGCTGCATTTTCTAGATCCTCGGCAATTTTATCAATGGCCTCCACTTCAGACCTCCGCAATTCATACTTTAATGCTTTCAGAACTTTCTTTACATTCCTTTTGTTTTCCTATGATCTATCACTCAGATAAGCATTGTACAAGCCCCTTTTCCTCTCTATTAATCATAAAGCTTTTTCACTAATATTCTTAGCTGCAGTCCTAGCTTTCCTTACGAGAGACACCTTCAGCAACTTCAGAAATTGTGTTTCTAAAATTATTCCAACCATCTTCGATATTTTCAAATTTTAAACTCTCAAGTTTAGCATTCAACTTTTCCTGGAAAGCTTCTCTCAAATTCCCATCCTGGAGTCTACCAGCATCATAAGTTCCTGGGAGGTAGTCACCCTTCCGAAATTTCAGCGTTAAATTAACCCTAGACATTACTAGATGGTGATCTTAACTTTTAACATCAATAACTGTACTCCTATATACCATAGTATCTTGTAATGATCCTGTCAGTCTTCGGTTTACTATAACATAATCAATAAGGTTTGCTGTCTTACCATCACGCGTATACCATGTTAATATATGAGCCATTTTATGACCCAACACCGAATTAGTTATAACTAGATTGTTATACCTACAAAATTGCAAAAGTCTGTATCCATTACCGTTTCCTTCTACTACGCCAAATTTACCTACGCTAGTATACCATCTATCCCTATTTTTACCAACCAGGGCATTAGAATCTCCAAGTAAAAACATCATATTTCTACCTGGGACCCTGTCTATTTGCTCCTACAATTGTAATTAAAATTCATCTCAGTCACTAGTTTCTCTGTCAGTCAGTTCTACAGGGGCATATACAACTATAACTGATGCCCTAAACTTTTTAGTTATAAAATGAGCAATCAGTCTTCTATTATTAATACCTTTCCAGTGTAAGAAGGCCTTAAATTTGTGTAATTTGGTAACTAAATTTTAGTAAAGTTTGGAATTCCCTTTCGCTTCAATAGATCAGAAATAAAGCGAAAATTTCAAATTAGCTTAAATTTGAAAATAGCTTCAATTTGTGAAACTAGTCATAAATCTTGTAGTGACACTTCTTTGTCCAAGAATCAAACGATCTTTGAACCCTTGATAAACATTTTAAGACCTAATTTAGACCAGTTTGGTTAAAATACAAAAACAAATGCAAGGCCTTGAAAGACTAGAAAAGAAACTACTTTTTAACAAAAAGTGGTTAATTGGCTAAGAGACAGGGAAGGTCACTAAACGGATCAAGTAGCAAAAGGAATATAACTTACGGATGAGAGAAAAATCGGGGTTGTTTTGCCTCGGAAACAAGGTAGTCTTTTTTTAGAACTAACAACGAGTCAGTGCTCTACTCCGTAATTAACGTAGGCTACCATTGTCTGTCTGAATTTCCCTTGGAGATAAAAGTTTGAAGATAAAATTAAAATAAGAAGAAAACCTCTAAGAGATTTCTGTCACTTGGAGATAACTTTAATACGTATATGGGAGACAGGAATAACAACTAGTGGTGAAATGTAACGTTTTACTATAATTTGGTGATTTGGGTGTATAATTCGGTAGTATTTCCACTTAGACAAGGTTTGAGCCATTTGGACAAAACAGCATTTTAAGGTTAGAATAAGCTAAATTAAATTTCTATCCAGAAATTTAAGCTTCGAATAACTGAGGGTTCAAGGAGGAAAAGAACCTTAACCAAGAAGCAAATGTTAGGAGAGCCTTTGGGCTCCCTTTTTTCAGCCTAGAGTTCCTTGGAACTTAGCTTGACTTTATAAAGACCTTATATCCGAAAATTGGAATTATCGGACAACAACATTACTTTCTCCTCCCTTGTGCAATTTTCTGACGTTTATACGAAGGAGAACACTGTTCTCTTTTTAATCATTCTTTCATTTCGTTAAAACCGTACTGCATGTTTATACTAAGGTGCCCTCTATGTTTATACAGATAGGTTAGGGGAAAAGGGAATAATATTTTCAATTTAAGAATTTCCATACCTTTATGTCCAGATATATCAAATTGAGAGTTTTCCCTGCTAAAGTTAAAGCTTACTAAAGGTCCAAGGAACACAAAGCCCTTTTAAAGAAATAATAAGTGGATCTCTTGGTTTGGGTTAATGTAAATTAGAATAAAATCAAGTACAGTTCTTTCTTAGCTTGGCTCAGCAATAGTTGAACTAAAAGATTTTAACACCCCAGAACTCAAGCCTTGCCTAACTATTCTAGTGTAACTCTTTTAAGTAGAAACATTCGATAGCCTAGAATTAATTTAATCTTTTTCTTTTCGGTAATCATTGGTGGATTGAAATAATTACACCATAGACATCAGACCTAGAAGAGGTTTAGAAATATTCAACATAATCAGAATTAGAATATTTTTCTTATATCTTCTTTTGTATTAAAAATCAGTTGTCACTGAATTCTGAGTACCGATTTCTTACCCAAAGCCTCAGTTTGTAACATACTACCAAATTTATTAGCCCTTATAGTAGGGGTAACCTTACAACTGGTTGCAGCGGTACTTACAACTGGTTGCAGCGGTACTCAAGTTCGGTGCAACTTTCGTTTAAGTGGGGGAGGATTAATAAAATTTATAAAATTTGGTAAAATTTAGTCCTCAGTTCCTCACAAGAAAGTGTGTGTTCAGTTTTCCAAACCTATCAGAGACAGAAAAGTCTGAAAATGTGTTCATTAAAGAAATTTTTTTACCTAAAAGGGAAGTTCGGACAGCCTTTTATCTTCCTAAGATTCTTCCTTTCTTATCTTTTTCTTTCTCTTTGTTACAATTTCTAGTGTCCGTATCGTCTGTAGCTTGCTTAAATCTTTTTTAAGACTAATGTCATAGTTTAATTATCTTCAAAAGTGTAATCACACTATTAGCCTTGAGGGTTATTCTAAATCAAGATATTGAGCTAATTCTTACGCAATTTATAAACTAACTCATTTTAGTAGTTTGAAACAATTTAAAGGTTCAAAACGGTTCCCACATTAAGAGTCTATAAGGATAGAACAATCATGAGTTCAAATGAAAGCAAAATCAAAGAGTTAGAAATTGCACTACAACAAGTGCAGTTTAGAATAAATGCTCTAGAAGGGCAATATAGAGATGCCAGAGTCACAAGTAGGCTTCAAAGCCTATTTGTGAAGCAAGCGCCTCCCATCTCGTTACTGACATATCCAAATGAAATCCATTCATGGATTACCACCCTAAAACAAATACAAAGGAGTTTAGGGAAAGATGATATTGCTATGATAAATCAAGCTATTTGTTATACACGAGGAGAGATAGAAAGATTCGCAAAGAGCTTAGACATTCCTAAAATAAGAGATTTAGACCTTTTAGAAAGACTTCTAAAAGAAGCATTTTTACATGAAAAACCAGCCGCACAAAAACTACAAGAACTGCTCTCTGAGAAACATAGGCCATCTGAGTTAGTACACCAACTTTACTCCCGGATCAGGGGAAAGGCAATAGATTATGCAAAAATTCTCCTGGTATAAGAGCAAATGACATTACGATGAGTATTTTTTAAGAGTGGCATGCTCCCTTCCATTCGAAGAAGAGCACTAGAACAATATAAGGCCTCGAACGACCAAGATGAATTATTAACACTTGCAAAAAGATTCGAAGCAATAGATTTAATATGTAAGGACTTTTTGGATATGTCCTTGGGAGCAGCGGTAGTAGACTCAAGAAAAAGGAATCCCACTAAAGAACCTGGAGTTAACCATAGAGTAGAATATAAAAATAACCCAAAGAAATGTTTCAACTGTGGAGAGTCTAGCTATTTTAGAATAGATAAGTCAAGACCAACTAGGGGTAGTTACTCCATAAATAAATTTAGTGAAAGAAAAAATGCTCGCATAAAATGCTGGACTTGCGGGGGTCCACATAGACATTCGGAATGTGAAAAACCTCCAACCTGTATCCACTGTGGTAAAACAAGAAACAAAGCAAGATATTGTTTAGCCCCAGCACCTATAAACCAACCCCAAGAAAATTTTTAGGGCAATTTTTGCCGAAAACACTGCGGCCTCCAAGCGATGGTTAGTGAACCAGCGGAAGGCACAGGCCCAGATTCCGTAGTTTTTTAGACATAGGTTAACCATTAGGAGTAGACCTAGTGCGACAAGAAGTCACGGACATGTCATGACAGGGAGTTATGTGTTTCAGAGGGAGGTTGAGAGGACACCTCTCAAATATACAAAAATGGGTTACGTCCACCTCTTAAGGATGCAAAAAAGGGTTGCGTCTACCTCTTAAGGAAGCAAAAAAAGGTTTGCATCCATAGGGATACGAAAAAGGGTTGTATCCCAATGCACGAAGGCTGCATATGCATATACTCACGGAGTATTTATTATCATGAATCTGGATTGGAGTCTCCCAGGCTAAAAATTGAGACAAAGAAAGCTAGCACATTACTGAAATGGCTTCTAAAGTAAGCAGGATACCGAAATATTTCCAAGATTTGATATTTCGGGTAGAGCTCAGAACAAAAAATTTCGAAGTTAGGAAAGAAAGGTATCCCATTTTTTTAGAAAAAGGTTCGGAGATCTCCATTTGGTTCCCGTGAATGGCTTATTGTATACACTGGATGATTCAGACAAGAAAAAAAAGACGTCAATTTAAGATCATTTTATCAAAAAACTAGTTAATGGAGTCATCTGTTTCCTGCATTCAAGTCCTTTTTTTTGGGGGGGGGGGGTCAAAGATGGGAGCTGTCAAAATCTTAAATAAATTAAGACAATATGGTGTCTTTGTATATATGTACTGCCATGTTGAAGAGGCAGTAAAGAATTATGAACTCTGTTTGAGAAGATTTAAAGTTAGCGTTAGTTACCCCACTCTTAGGGATAATATTTTCCCTTATGACCTCTTTCACATTCGGTCAAGTGATACCACAGAAAAATTGTGACTTAGCGTAAATGGTGACCAATGCACATTTGTAAAAATATAGTAGTAGCACCATCTAATGAACAATGATAAAACTAAATAGCATTGCCCGTAAAATTTAGAATATTGTCAAAAATAAAAAGCACTGCCGATAGGGTTTAAAATATCCGTCAAATAAAGGATAAGAATTATAGGAATTATATAAGAGACTCATTATAATGCGGCCGTACAATAACTTAAAATAGTAATAATTTGTGATTTTCTGTCTCGAACAAAGGAGATGTGTTCAGAATGTTCGAAAGGCTCAAAATTTCATAACTCGTATTTTTTTAAATAGAGAATGGGTACAGATTTTTTTTTATTTCATCGTAGAATGTATTTGCCTTTGATTTTTCAAGTTTTCCATTGTTGCTAGACCTTTTGGCACCTTTAAATACTCTTTCGAGTATTCACTTATAATTTGGAAAAAAAAATTGTGAATAAAGTTTGAAAAGGTCCAAATAAGAAAATAGCATTCAGCTGTTCATAGAGGTCAATTAATATATCTTCCTTTTATAAAAGCTCTGCTCAATTTTAAACTTAAAGTAATCAAAGAGTTGATTTATCTGTGCTTAGCAACACAAGAGCGGGGGTTTGATTTCGGATGTCGCGAAACGACCAAAAAAACAAAAGATTAAAAATATCTGAATGAACTAATAAGAATTTTGGCTGAGAACTTTGCATAAGTTCTACTACATTAGGAAGACGAAATTGAATATTTACCTTTTATTTACTTTTAGAATAGGTTTAGTTCAACCACTGGCCTGGATGAAGTGAGGCAAATACGAGTTTCCTTGCAAGAAGAAAAAGCGAAAGATGTAACAACATATTGGACATCGACGTTTAACATTTTTACACTCTTTATATATATATAATAGGATTTCTTTCAGCGGGACTGATTTTCAGAAATTTAAGAAATTTATATAAAGGTTATCGAGACCAAAAGTCTCAGGGGTTCAATTTAGAAGTAGCATAAGAAGAAATTGGGTTACTATGGGTCTTAGTAAATTTCTGTTCCCTTTAGTTTATTCCTTTTAAAACAAAAATTATACTAAGATTTTAAGTGGGGAAGATTGTAAGGAGGCCTTAAATTTGTGTAATTCGGTAACTAAATTTTAGTAAAGCTTGGAATTCCCTTTCGCTTCAATAGATCCGAAATAAAGCAAAAATTTCAAATTAGCTTGAATTTGAAAATAGCTTCACTTTGCGTAACAAGTCATAAATCTTGTACTGACACTTCTTGGTCCAAGAATCGAACGATCTTTGAACCCCTGATAAATGTTTTAAGACCTAATTTAGACCAGCTTGGCTATAAAACAAAAAGGAACGCAAGGCCTTGAAAGACTGGAAAAGAAACTACTTTTTAACAAAAAGTGGTTGATTGGCTAAGAGAGAGGGAAGGTCGCTAAGCGGATCAAGTAGCAAAAGGAATATAACTTACAGATGAGAGACAGATTGGGGTAGTTTTGTCTCGGAAACAAGATAGTCTTTTTTTGCAAATAACAGCGAGCAAGTATTTTACTTTGTAATTAAGGTAGGCTACCACTGTCTGTCTGAATTCCCCTTGGAGACAAAAGTTTGAAAATAAAATTAAAATAAGAAGAAAACCTCTAAAAGATTTCTGTCACTTGGAGATAACTTTAATATGTATATAGGAGACAAGAATAACAACTAGTGGTGAAGTCTAACATTTTACTATAAGTTGGTGATTTGGGTGTATAATTCGGTAGTTTTTCCACTTAGACAAGGTTTGAGCCATTTGGACAAAACAGCATTTTAAGGTTAGAATAAGCTAAATTAAACTTCTTCCCAGAAATGTAAGCTTCGAATAACTGAGGGCTCAAAGACGAAAGGAACCTTAACCAAGAAGCAAACGTTAGGAGAGCCTTTGTGCTCCCCTTTTTCAGCCTAGAGTTCCTTGGAACTTAGCTTGACTTTATAAAGACCTTATATCCGAAAACTAGAATTATCGGAAAATAACATTACTCCCCCCCCCTTGTGGAATCTTCAGACGTTTATACAAAGGAGAACACTGTTCCCTTTTTAATCATTCTTTTATTTCGTTAAACCCGTACTGCATGTTTATACAAAGGTGGCCTCGATGTTTATACAGATAGGTTAGAAGAAAAGGGAATAATATTTTCAATTTACGAATTTCCAGACCTTTATGTCCAGATATATCCAATTGCGAGTTTTCCCTGCTAAAGTTAAAGCTTAATAAATGTCCAAGGAACCCAAAGCCCTTTCAAATAAATAATAAGTGGATCTCTTGGTTTGGGTTAATGTAAATTAGAATAAAATCAAGTACGGTTATTTCCTAGCTTCGCTCAGCAATAGTTGAACTAAAGGATTTTAATACCCCAGAACTCAATTCTTGACTAATTATTCAAGTGTAACTCTTTTAAGTAGAAACATTCAATAGCCTAGAATTAGCTTAATCTTTTTCTTTTCAGTATACATTGGTGAATTGAATAAGTAGACCATAGACATTAGTCCTAGAAGAGGTTTAGAAATATTCAACATAATCGGAATTAGAATATTTTTCTTTTATCTTCTTTTGTAATAAAAATCAGTTGTCACTGAATTCTGAGTACCGATTTCTTACCCAAAGCCTCAGTTTGTAACACGCTACCAAATTTATTAGCCCTGACAGTAGGGGCAACCTTACACCAGCCTAAACAACACTTAGCAGCTTCCTTGCTCATTATTAGTCTTACTACCTGTATATGTATCCCATACTTCCTGTCTGGGTAAACAAATTCTATTTCATCTAATTTCATGCTTACTACCCCTTGGATATGAGTTTCTGAAACTCTTAATAAGTCCAGTTTGAATTGTCTTAATCTGTCAGTCAAAATGTCGATACGATAATCATTTTTCAACGTAGTATTATTCCAAGTTCCAATTTTTATGTTCTTTATATCATAGAAATTATTTTGTCCTCAGAAAAAGCAATGATCCCGGCTACCAGTGTAGGACAGGGATCACATATCTTCTCAAGTCTACACAGAAGTGCTTAAGCCGGCTTAGAACCGGGCAGCAAGAAGTCACTGGGACCTCCAGCATGAACGGAGGCTTTGTGCAATGTAGGGTCCTTCTTGGTCACAAAATTGTTTTCAGCCCTTGGTGAGGCTCCTCTATCAACAAAAGTCGAAGTCCTGCACATACAATCTCAAGCCTATTACCTACGACTCATTATTTATTCATGCTTAGAAATATTATGCTACTACGGGGAGGTAGCCCATAGTAGATAAATTAGCTAGGAAGAGGTTTTTAAGCTGGAAAACGCCCGTCAAAACAGACCAAGCCCAGAATCCCGAATCCCGAATCAGAATCCCGTGCGAATGTTGTATTGTTTACTAGGTTATAATTTCCTCGAGGGGTGCCACTCCTCAAGTAGGAATAGAGTTAAACGCAAGGTCCCCAGTTTTGCAGGTACCCCGAAAAGGTCGAGGCAGCCCTTCGCAGAAACTATTGTCTATAGATCTGGATCTTACGCCCTTCCGTAATTGTCCTCCTAAAGAGGATCCTCCCGCGATGGTTTTCTGCGTCACCATGCAATTTAACCTATTACTGGGAGAAGGTTTGTAACTTATGGGAAGTGTGAACACGTCGGTGGGCCCTATTGAGTGAACATTTGAGGGGCCATCTTCCTCCTCCACCTGAACCTATGACCCCGGGCGAGGGTGCCCCAGTTTCTATTATGGAAACCCAGGGTACCCCTTGGTCTGTGCCTCCTATGATGGTACCCTGCAAATCTGTAGAGTGCTCCGCTATCGCAACCTGGGGACACGCTGAGAGGCCTGGGGAGGCCTCTCCCCAGAATTTTAAATTAGAATTATAATTAGAATTTTAAAATGAATATAACAATTAAAAAAATGAATATAGACAAATTTTTGATGCGTTTTTTTTCTGTATACATCTATAGGTCACGAGTTTGAGAAATTCGCTTAGAGTTTTAATTTTGGAAAAAAAGATTCACGTGAGTAAAGTAATATTTATAAAACCAATTCAAGAGATTGAATTACCTAATTTCCCCTCCCTCCCGGAGGTTTCCTATCATTTTTAGTATCTATGACGAATGCAACATAACAAAAGGGACATAGCCAAACGTAAATTACCATGGGTAATGAGTCTGTAAGGCCGGAAAAGTGTGTAGTGCCGGGAGCTGGCGATATCAGAAAGTGGTATCTGGCAATATCCATAATGTGGGAACTGGTGCTCTTATCAGAACGCCAAAATACAAGCGACATCTTGTGCAGAGCACTGTTGGTAAAAAAAACCAGACCTTAGTCCTCTAAGTCAGAGACATGCTGAGATATGGGCTGAGACAAAAATTGCGTCTTTACAAGTAATATAAAACAAACCTTAATTGATAATTTCAATAAGAATTTCCATAAAATAGGGTAGGTTTTCCTTAAGGGGGGGGGGGGGTCCAAGTCTTCCAGTCTCCATGGTGCTACACTAAATAATCTCTGATTGTCTACGCTATAGAAAAAACGCCAATTATGAACAACAAGAAATCTATAACAAAAAAGAAGCTGTAGAAAGCAGTAATATGCTGCGTTCGTTTTCTACGTTCTATCGAAATGCAATTCTCGGTTTTACTAATAAGCTGTTTGTTTGCAAAACCTTGGTTTTAATTTGCGCTTATAATCCATTCTTTGAAATGATGTTCCTACTTCTTGGTTTGTCGTTCTTTAGAATGACGAGCTCAGCAACAAACTCCGTTTTCCTAATTTTGTTTTACTTTTGAGTGCCAAGTTTTAGAATCAAAACCATGTAAGAGCCACTACCAGCCAGTATATTGATTTTCTCATAGCTTCCAGCAGGAGTTCATTGTCAGAGTCACATTCCTCCTCTAGCAACTCTAATGCTTGTCTTACTGCATCCAGAAGTATCCTTTCCATTTTCGTTGTGGTCGAAATTATATCTGGCTAAGGCTTACGTTTTTTTGTTGTTTTTTTTCAGTTAAAACTACGTTTTTAAACCAGTGAAATAAAACACAATGCAAGAGTAAAACCGAGGATATCTTAGTAGAATTAAAAATGACGGATTGCAACAACTAACAAAGCTAGAGACAAGTTCTTAATTCTAAAATTGAGTAAAAAAGAGAATGACAAAATCGCTGTAAATACATTCAACCTAAAATGTAAAGACCCAAAATCAATGGGAGGCGATTTGCTAAGCTAGTTTTAGACTATAAGGTAATATAGATAAAATTAGTAATTAAAGTAAGTGCATGCATATTTGAGCCTTTTATAGAAGCAAAAATGCTCTGCAAATGAACTTGTAAAACAACTAAGTTAGATCTATAGTTATGAACAGTTATAACAAGTACTAAGGGAAAAAATAAAGTTCATGTTGAAAAAAAAAGATTATTTGTATTAATGTCACCTCTATTTTGTCTAAATATAACTTAGCTAAATTGAATGTATAAAATAAACTATGTTTTTTTATTCAATTGTAATAAATCTGCTCAATGAACAATTCTACTAAACAGTTTTATTAAATATCCTCAATAAACTTCCGCAACGCTCAATCAAATGACATAACGCCACTTTGTATATTTAATGATGAATAATAGTCTAATAATATATAACTACCCAAGGATATATCCAAATATGCTACAGGATATTTGGATTCCTCTAGAAAAACTTCCTCTCTAAAAATCGCCCTCCTCCTAAAAAGTTCCCCCTGATATGGAATTGAACAGCTAAAGGGAAATTATAACAAATAAAAATAATGGAAAAGAGAAAATTTGTTTTAATATTCAACCAAAAATCCAAAAAGGCAGAATATAAGGTGTATAAAATATTCTATAATGTTTTCTATAGGATATATCCTACCCAAGGATATATCCAAATATACTTTTGGATATTTTTGTGATATTGCTATTAACCCTAAAATACTAACGGTGGGTAAAATTTACCCTTGCGAAATTGAGTCTTCTGCTTACCCCTCGGGTTACAGAAAGAGTGAGATTTCTTGTGCTTTATCTTTGACCATAAGGGAGCTAGTCAGTCAATTTTTCCTGCCTCAAACATCAACAGAGACAAAGATATAGGAGGTCCGTGGGTAAATTTACAGTGGATAAGTAGGCTATTTGCGCAACTTTTTTTGGATTTACCTTATCCACGGATATATCCAAATATCCTATAGGATATTTGGGTGATATAATATTAAAAATATTTTTTTGTTTGTTTAATACTGACTTAGACTAATCTTCTTTCATTGATTTTTCATCATATATTTCCATCCGTCCATTTACCACAATAATTATAAAAAAAAAAACAGCCAGTAAAATTGTGGCAAATCGTCCCATTACTTTATCGCTGCAAATTTGTATCCGACTAATGTAAAAGATGAAGAAGTGGTGCTACCTTTCCTCATTCGTCAGCACCCCTGCCTATAACTATAAAAATGATACCGGTTCACCCTTTTCAATGTGTCAACAAGACATACATCAGATGGTTTTTCCACCTGAAGTATCCCTACTCGTTTGGACTACGTGATTTTCAGGAGCGATTGTGAAAACCGTGCGGAAATACTTCTTCTGCAATGTGGAAAGTTCATATGCATTTTTTTTTTTTTTTTTTGTACTTTAAAATTGATTGGCTACCTAAAACTTTTTAGTCGACAATAACTTGGTCCAAAATTGGGCCAAGATTGTAGTTTGGTGTCGCAAAATGGACAAAAGTACAACTTTACTGTGGCACAACCTTTTTCGTCACTTTAGTAGGACTCACAGTTTGTTTCCACAAACTGTTTGATTCTACATCACTAAAGATGAAACTTACATAATCCAAATTTACAATAAACTGTATCGATCCTTTGTGTAATTTGAACTGAGAGATGAAATAAAATTATTTATTGATAATTTAAAGGAATTATTCTAATTTCAATTAACAAATCATATTCTTTATTAAAACCCTATAAAAATAACTACGTTTTATAACAAGTACATCTATATGTTTTTTATATTGTTAAAAGTCCTATTTTGATCTTCGTATGCAAGATAATGTTAATAACATTTGTTACTCCAGTGTTATATAAAAATGCAGTTTTTCGTAGAAATTGATCTAATTTTAACAACTTCTTTTATTACAAAATGCACTAGATTTGGGAATTTCCTTTAAAATGAGCCATTAAACAGCTTTCTATAATGTTCCTATGGTAATAGAGTCCTAGCCCATTGCGGCTTCGCAGATTATATTGTCCTAGTATGCACTTTTGCAGCTGAACTCGAGGCAGTCCTTAATACAGTGTCGGATGAAGCTCCAGAAGTGGGACTACATACTAGCTGGCAAAAAAAAAATAATGATCATCGACCCTGCAGGTAATTCTACCAACTCACAAGCATTTAACGCATTAGGGCACAGTGTTGAAGTTGTCAAGTCTTTTACTTACCTAGGATCTACCGTCTCGGATAACGACTCAATTAAAATGGAAGTCAAGGCACGCATCGCCCAAGCCGTGTCTATTATGGCTCGATTATGTCGTTCCGTGTGGTCAAGCCCCAACATCAGCCGAAAAACAAAATGTGGATCTACATCACGACTGTAACGCAAGTCCTTCTCTACGGTGCTGAAACTTGACTGGTTGCTGCTTCTGTTCGTGATGCCATAGATGTGGCCCAAAAAAACTGCCTAAGACAAATTGGAAGACCCCGGTTCAGATTGAGGGGCAATCTTACCAAGTACCTCTTAATGATCAATAATGATTTCCAAGAAGCAGTCAAACTTGCGCAGGACCGTTCAGAATGGAGGCAAAGATCTCTCTCTACGCTGGACCACCAGCAGGAGCTTTAAGTGAAAGTAAGTTTATGATGCTCCAGTGCTGCAAATGAAACAAAAGGAAAAAAGGATTCCGTATATGCAGAATATTGTTGTTTCAGTCACTTTTCTTGCTTTTTAAGTCAATAGGTTTTCCTTGTCATTCAATCCAAGGAACGGTAAGTCTCCTATATAGGGGTATAGGACAAAGTGGTTCTTATAGTTTACTTCTTGTTTTGTTCTGAGTTTATTTTCAGGAGTTCTGGGTTACTGTATATCTTAGTATGGGACTTGATTGTCTCTTATTAGGTTGCTAGCTACCGCTGCATTAAGAAAAACAGTCAAAATTTAGCGCAAAGAGCAAGGTATTGAGGAGGGCGCAGCTCTTATACAGAATAGTTTCTTTTCGTTGTGAGTTTTGTGCTGGTCCTTACTTTCAGTTAAAAGACTTTTTCTGATCGTTTTTCAAATAATGCTGGTAAGCCTGACTCACCTTCCATGAAAAATTCACCCCTACCCATCACGGAAAACTCCTCTGTTGAAAATTCCTCCCAAATAAAATGTATCCCCCTCTTTAATATTCTCTTCAAACAATTCCATCCTCACTGAACCCCCTCCCCCCCCCAAAAAAAAGGAAGATAATCTTGTGAACGATTCAGCCTGAATAATTCTCCTGATCATAGTTTCATTTGAAAGATATTTTATTTTCTAGTTGTTTTCTCGATCACTTCAGAAATTCCCCCTTCAGAAGAAAACTTTTTCCAGAAATCCAAACACACCGTAATATTCCTGGATAGTTCTCCAGGAATATCTAGTTGAAGAGAGACTAGAGGACAGCCAGAATCCCACTGCTCTCTATCTTTTAGGTGCCCCTTCTAATTTGACAATAGTCAACATTTTTTAATTGTCATTTTTTTTTCAAATAAATCATTAGGTCTAATAGCAATGCCTCCAGGAATACATCACCTCCATAACCTCAGAGCAAGGATTGTAAATCATATAATTTATCCGGGTCTAGGCTTTTACCCCCAAAAACAACCCACCAAAAATACCCTTACCCGGAAAATTCTCCGTGGAGAACCCCCCCCCCCCCCTCTTCTGGAACATAATCCCCCAGAAAGTAGTCCCCTCCCAGTGTGACTGGTTTTTTTTTAACCATATATATAAATGTTTCAAATTGTAAAGCAACAAGAATTTAACTACAGCGAAATTTGTTTAGACTTTAAAACATTTTGGCTAGTAAGGGAGGGTGGGAGACAACTAAAAAGGTGCATTTTAATGCCCAAACATCCCAACTCTCATTGATCCTCCAGATTAATACAGAATGAGTTCTAAGGGAAAGCCATGGGGAGGTAGAAATTAAAGGATAATCCCCAGGGTTGTATTCAGAACTTTTTTGGGCGGGGGGGGGGGGGGTGGACATATAACTTTAAAAAGCGCATCAAAGATGTGAAATTTATATTTGATTTCTGGGAATGTTTCCATCTTGATTTCTGGGAATGTTTCTGGTCTAAGCTATTATTATGAAAGTAAAAATTTCAAGAATTTTTGTCATAAGTCAAAAAAGATCGAAGACCTACCAGCCGTAGGGGGTATTTTCCGCGAAGGTATATTTTATGCGGGGGCCATTTTTCGGATGTGTATTTTCAAGTGGGAGGGGTGTTTTTCCAGAAGGGAATGGGGGCTAAACGTGGGCTCCCACTATGGACATCGAGTTTATCAAAAAGGTGGATATACAATATCTTAAGAATAACTGAGGATATTAAGTTGAAACTTACAGGTGATGTTGTAAAATGATTTTAGGGCTACAGGACCCTTCCTTTGCCTTTTTTAAATGCCCACAAGTCTCAACATTGATTAATAATTTGGAAAGCATTTTTTTTTTCAAAACAGGTAAAAGGTCTAGTAGCTGTGCCACAGGGGATATAATGTCCTCCCAAGCCGCAAAGACATGGATTGTAAATTACAGAATTAATCCTTTTTAATAACATGATTTATCATTAGGGAAAGGCAGAATGTTTGATTGTGAGCGTACTTGAAAAGATAAGGTGTATTAAGGTAAAAATTTGAGGAACTTTGAGGGGAATGTTTATCTAAATCAAAAGATAATAGCTGCATCGAGTTTTATTCAAAATGGCTCATCGAGAATATCTTGAGAAAGGCTGAGGGTATTAAGTTATAGCTCTCAGGACATGCTGAGAGCACTCTTTTATAATAGCTGATGCAAAACTATACTTCCCTGTATATAATTTCATGAAACGTGACCGGAATCAACTCTTTGTCATGCTAAGAAAGCACTGCCCCTCCCCCCTCCCAGCCTTAGCACCGATTTTAAAGAAGAACACCAAAAATACACATTGGAACCAAGAGTGATTAGACAACAAGTCCCCAAGACTCATTTAATATTCATCTGAAGGCCCAACGAGGCTAAGATATTTAGGCGTTAGAAACGGTGTGCGTTTAACTGAACTCTTGTGTAACTGGACCCTAAACAACTAAACCCCTGTAACAGAACTTCCTCGTACAACTGATCCATCATGCAACTGAACCCCCTACCCGTGAAACTTAACCCCCATGTAACTAAACCCCGCAAAAACTGAGCCCCTGTGCAACTAAATTACCCTTGCACTTGAATCCCCGCACAACTGAACCCTCGTGTAACTGAACCCTCCTGCAACTGAATCTCCGAACTCAATTTTTCAGTATAACCAGGAAAACACAGTAAAACACAAGTCAGAATCTTTATATGTTCAACCTCATTGGAATTTTTGGTTTTTTAGTGTTATGATATAAATGCCTGTCAAAATTATACATAGAAAAGCTCTTTTTGTTGTAAAAGAAAAAAAAATCAGATACCAAAAATCATTGAAGCCAGATTTATTTCTACTTCTTTCAGATGAATAAGTCCTTTCATGAAAGTTTCAGCACTGAACGTCTGTATTGAAAATCTTTTAACTTTGCTAATTTAGATAGCGCATTATGATCAGATGTCTTTTGGGAGATTGTAGCTAAACAGGGTTCAAAAGTTATCAAGTATTTTTTAGTAGGTTGCATCAAGACATGGCTAATTGTAGAAAGAGAAAAGCCAAGACAGATAGTCCAAGTAGTTGAGATGCAAATGTTTAAATGGCTGGGGCACTGGCAAATGGCAGGAGTAACCGAGTAAGCATGACCTTCTTATTGGAAACATACTTGTTTGTTAGTTTTTGGAAAGATATGCCTGCCTAGAGTCTCAGGCATGTTGACCAAGAATTTAAAATTGACACAAGACCGTTAGATTGCCTGTAATGAGAGGCAAACTAGGCATGCCCGCCTATGGTCTTATTAAGGTTACACTCCAACCTTTTATCAATTAAATTTAAAAAATAACAAGTTTTTTCAACTGAAAGTAAGGAGCTACCTCAAACCTTAAAACGAACAGAAATAATTGCGTATATGAGTGGGTTCACCCCTTAGTCAATACCTCTCTCTTTACACTAAAGTTTGATTTTTTTTTCAATTTATGAGTGACCACTGAATCACATAGGTCGTTTAATTAGAATAAACAGCTCTTTTGAAAGTACTAAAGAAACTTTAGCGTAAAGAGCGAGTTTGAATGGGAATGGGTCGACCTGAGTAGCTACCAAAGAATTTACTTGAAGAATCGAGTTTGGAGATCATTAAGATAGGTTTGGCTTGCGAAAAAATTAATCAATGGAATTACATCATACTGTTTTCAGTAAATGTCTTGAAATGTCTTAGGAATGAAAATATGTATAATAAGATATTCACGGGCCGTCTGCATAAGAAACAAATTAGGCATCTGCATAAGGCTCAAAGAAACGTGGTATTTTCGTTAAGGCTCTTAAAGTATCTTAATAGGGGTTAATTTCACCTCGCGAGATTGTGTGAAAATTAAAGAGAAAATACTATTCAAATGTGAACTTGTTAACGGGGGGGGGGGGGAATTGTCTTGCCCCCCAAAGAAACGGGGCATTTTGTAAAAGCTATCGGAAATATTAAATAATAAAGTATTATGCATAATAGGAGTTAAACTTACTTTTATCATGATTATGTGAAATTTGAAGAGAAAATATTATTCAAACTTGCGTTTGTCTACTGGGGGGGATTGTCTTTCCTCCAAAAGAAACGCAGCTTTTCGTAAAAGCTATAAAAAATAATAAATGATAAAGTATTATGTATAATAGGGGTTAAATTTACCTCTAGCGAGAGAAGGTGAAAATTGAAGAGAAAATTTTGTTCAATGTGTGCTTTTCAACCGGGGGTAGTGGGGGGGTATAGTCTTCCCCCCTCCCCCAAAGAAGCGTGGTATTTTGTTCAAGCTCTCAGAAATTATAAATATTATATATATATATTACCCTATATTACCCAAGTATTACCCTATTATACAGAAATGCAGCGTTTCATTAAAGCTCTCAGAAATAATAAATAATATAGTATTATGCATAATAGGGAGTTGAATTTACCTCTAGCAAGATTTTGAGAAATTTGAAGAGAAAATATTATTCAAAAGTGCGCTTGCCAATCGGTGAGGGGGCATAGTCTTGGCACCAATGAAACGCGGCATTTTCGCTAAAAGCTCTCAGATATACCTCAATATGGGGCTAAATTTAGCTCTAATATCAACCTTGTCCTTTGGAAATGATTACTAGGACCCGCACCTTTCTTTAATTCACTCATGTTTGTGTTTATATTTAACCCTTTATAGGTCTTTTCGCGTTTTGTTTTTCGTTTGTTATATCTTTAGCTACTTTTTCTTTGTTTTAATATTATTTGTAAATTTGGTTTTATTAATAAAACTTTTATTTTTAATGGTCTGTATCTTTTTAGATTCCATGTTCCAGGGGAAATCTTCATTATGTAAACATTTACACAATTTAAGTGTCTTGCAGCCCTGTCACCTTTATTACTAAGAAATACGCTAGCAGGAAACCTCAATATTATCCAGTAATACCCTCTAACAGCCAAACTTAATGAGCAGATGGTAGCAAATCTCTAGTAATCGATTTCCCCCCTCTGTGTCTTAATTATTGCAGCCTCAGGAAACACACAATCATCATTCTACTATACGCGAAAAAAGGGGGCTCTCCTTGCATGTAATAGGTTATTTCGAAGAATGTATTAGCCGAACCATAATATTAGAAAGCGTTCAAAATCTAGATGATTAACGCTCCATTCCATTGGATGGAGATGGTCCTTTCGAATCCTAATGAGGGGCAAAAAATTATTAGAATATAATGACCCCTGTGAAAATTGCATTGAAAGAAAAATTAAATCTCAAGAAGTATATTGTACCACCCCGCGTGCGTGTCCTCCTCAGTTAAAAACGAGCTCATAAGAAACCGGTCACGTTAGAATGTGTCATCCATAAGCAATCCGTATTACGTAGGAAATAAAGAAATGTTGAAAAACGTCTTGGAAAAAAAAGTCTTGAAAGGTCTTGAAATGTCTTGAAGAAAAATGTCTTGGGATGTCCTGAAACATTTTGAAACGTTTGAAGAGAAATGTCTTGAAAAAAACGTCTTGGAAAATAAATGTCTTAAAACAATTCCTCTGATTGGCGCTGTCATTACTTATCGCCCACTTCTGTGCCATTCTCAGTTAAACACAAGATTCCCACGGGCTCTGAAGAAGCAGATCACGTTCGAATGCGTTATCCGCAAGGCCGTATCCAGGGGGGGGGGGGGGGGGGGTTACCCGGTTTGACCCCCCCCGAAATTTTTTCACCGATTCGAAAATAAGTCGAAAATTAGTAAAATCTAGGTAAAAATCAGTAAAATTAGTCGAAAACTGAGTCAAAATTAGTGACCCCCCCCCAAAAAAAGTCAAAAATTAGTAAAAACCCCCCCCCCCTGAACAAAAATCCTGGATATGGCCCTGTTATCCGTAAACGTTCCCTATTACCTAAGAACTAAAGAAATGTTGAAAAATATCTTGGAAAAAACACCTCGAAACATCTTGAAATATATTGAAGAAAAATATTTTAGAAAACATCTTGAGTTGTCTTGAACCATCTTGAAGAAATGTCTTGAAATGTTTTGAAACGTCTTGGGAAAAATGTCTTAATAAAATTCCCTAGCTTAGCGCTGCCATTACGTAACATCCAAGTGTGCGCTATCATCTAGTCATGTCTGGCATCTATCCAGACACTTGTGAATGTCAGGTTAAATCTGATAATAATAGATCTGACATCTAGCCAGAAACTGATGATTGTCAGGTTAAATCTGATAATAGTGAGATACGATAAAAACTAGACAGAAAATAGACGTTAAAGATATAAGCCGACAATTAGCTGAATCAATCCAAGGTCCAACATTTTGTAGAATCACTCCAGCTTGCTTAGGTGAAGTGGGAAAAATTTCATTCTTGATGGATGGATTTACAATTCATGTCAAAGGACACGAAGTTGAAGGAAGAACGAATTCCAGGACCTTGGTGGTATCTAATCAGGACCAGAATACACTAAATCTTTTTGCTGGACCAGAAAACAAGTCTAATTATCTCAGCCACAGAAACTGGCTCTAGGGCCATCGACTTCAAGTAATTAGGACCAAAATACGAAGATACAATTGGAAATCAGGCTTAGAAAAAGGGGAGTTTGCCAAAGAAGCCGTTACTTTTCCAACATTACAAAATAAGACGTAAATCCAAATAGAACATTAAGCTCATCCCGAACATCCGTCCCATTACTTTATCGCTGCAAATTTTTATCTGACTGTTTTAAAACATGAAGGAGGGGTGCTCCCTTCCCTCATTTGTTGCACCACTGTCGATAAATATAACAATGATAGCGGTTCTCCCTTTGCAATCGAAAATGCATCTACAAGGCACACATCAGAAACTTTTTCCACCTGAAGTACCTTTACTCGTTTGAACTACGTGATTTTTCAGGAGCGATTGCGGAAACCGTGCGGAAATACTTCTTTTGCAATGTGGAAAGTTCATATACATATTTTTTTTGTACTTTAAGATCGTTTGGCTACCTAAGATTTTCTAATCGATACTAACTTGGTCCAAAACTGGGCAAGATCGTAGTTTAGTGTCGTAAAATGACAAAAAATGCCACTTTACTGTGGCACAATCTTTTTCGTCACTTTAATAGGGCTGTAAAACTTATAGTTCCTGTTTGAATGAGTCATGTCCTGATTTTATTTGACCATCAGCTCAATAATGACATCCCTGGAACAAAAAAAATAACACAAAAAAAATTTATCTGAGATCTTTCTTCTGGGGAAAAAAATTCAAAAATTTCAAAAGTCCACATTAATGTTCTTTAATCTTTTGAAAATGAGGAAATTTTTATCAGGCTCGTAAGTAGAACTTTTGATATCCATTCGAATTATTCATTTCCTGATTTTCTAGTAAACATTTTCAAGTAAACTGGCATCCGTGATCTTTCTTCTGGGGGAAGAGAAAATACAAAATTCCACATTTTGTAGATAGGAGCTTGAAACATTTATAGTAGGGTTCGTTAATATGCTGAAGTTAAGTATCTGGTTTCCATGGATGCTTCCTACCCTTTTAGGGGTCTTTTCTCATTTTTTGAAATTTAGACATATATACTAAGGCTCGTAGCATTAGATATGTAAATTGAGCTTAATGACCATTGCATATTTTGAACAAGCTTAGTTTTTCAAAATTTACTTCATACTTGCAGTTTCTTTCCACAAACTGTTTTATTCTACATTACAAAAGATGAAACTTATATAACCCAAATTTATTAAAAAAAAACAACTGTTTCGATATTTTTCGAGCAAATAGGTTTTCCTAGTTGTTCAAGCCAAGGAACGGTAAGTTTCTTATATAAGGTTATCGGACAAGCCGGCTCTAATTTCTTGTTTTGAGATGACTCTATTTTAGGAGTTATGGGTTATTGTATTTCTTAGTATGGGACGTGATCGTCTCTTACAAGGTTGCTAGCTACCGCTGCAACCTGGATTAAAAAAAAAAAAATCAAGTTTTTTAACTTAAAGCAAGGAGTAGCATTAAAACTTAAAACGAACAGAAATTATTCTGCAAATGATGCAATTGTCCCCCTGCTCAATATCTTGCTCTTTACGCACAAGCTTTAAGGACTTTTAAATAGGCTTCCTATTCTAACTGGACGGCCCTTGTTTTTCAGTAATCAGAATGCGCCTTCTGGATTCCGGACCTTGTATACGCCGTTTCAAAGAGATTCCTTTCTGTGCTATTCTGGACCTTGTATACACCTTTTCAAAGAGAGTGAGTATCCTCTCACATGGCATTATACTTCTACTACTTTATGTTCCTTTCTGTGCTATTCTGGACCTTGTATACACCTTTTCAAAGAGAGTGAGTATCCTCTCACATGGCATTATACTTCTACTACTTTATGTTCCTTTCTGTGCTATTCTGGACCTTGTATACACCTTTTCAAAGAGATTCAGAGCTCCCTCACATGACCTTCTGGATTTGCTCGGAGGTATAGCAATTTCAATGTTATTCTACAGGGCATTACACCTTTTCAAAGAGAGTGAGTATAACTTGATTGGTGATTGGGATTTGAATAAAAGGAATAGTTTTCTTTACAATTCATATTAGTAAGAGAATTGAATTCAAAGAGAATAGTTTATTTGCGAGGATATTAGTAGAGAAAAATGAGCGGTGCATTTACATTATTGGAGATTAATGATGGAGCTGACAACAGCAGCAGTGATGCACGAGTACCTAATGTGGCTGTGGAAATAACTGCTGGTTGTAGACTATGTCTTGAATGGGACACTATGCATGCTAGATATGTGATATCATTAAGCAAATTTAAGCAGGAGGAGCAGCTATGTTTTGCTGGAAAAGTGAATATTCTCCATATAAATAAACTTCGGTCAGCATTAGATGTTCTATGAAATATATTGATGAGAACAAAATGCATCAGTGATGATTATTTTTGTAATTATGTTCAATAAAATTGTTTCTAAATCAATGGTATTTTTCTTTCTATAGCAGACTAGGGTATATTTTTTAGAGTAGAAAAAAATTCTGGTTAGTCTGAAGTTGGCTGTGAGAGAGTTAGGACTCTAAAAAATGGATAGATTCGAGAAAGATCGAATCATGAGGAATCTAGTTCTTATGGAAAAACGTTTAGTTCTAGATGATGATTTTCTAGAGTTGTCTATTCAAAGGAAGATATTTTCTCGGGGAATGCTTGTAGATATAATGAAAACTGATTCTCCATCATTAGACTATTGTATGAAGCTTCTACATTGTGGTCCAAATGCATTTACACAATTTATTGATATATTGATCACGACACGGCAAAATGATATTGTGGATATGCTTTTAAACATTAGTTTAGAAATTTAGGACTTTTTTTTCATGAGAAAGATGGTGCTCAAGGATGATTTACTCCTTTCTCTCTCTCTCTCTATCTCAGACAATTTTTGATGTTGCTAGCTCAGTTTCATTGTGGCAGTGAGAGTGTCAACACATGACAAAATGTTCCATACATGTCCACTATGTATGTACTCACTGGGCAGCTGGTCATCATGTGAGAATTGCACAATGATTGATGAGTATGATGAAAAGTGTAGATTATGCAACCCGTGTAAATTGCATAGAGGATATGCTGTACAAATTAAAGGTTGTAATTCCTGTCTTGAAGAGGTGTGTGACTCTCATCCTAGAGGTTACCTATGCTCCAATTGTCATTATGATAAATGTAAGCAGTGGGAGAGTACATATCCCGGTATGATTGGAAAGAATCCTAACCGTGATTTTAGTTTATTGCTACGAGATTGGTATCGTCGTGGTTTTAGATTGTTCTGGGAGGAGGAACCAGGTCAGCGATTCAACTGTTGGAACAACAAGAGAATATGGTTTCTACGTCATTGTTGTGAAGACAATGGGTGTTTTGATTATAAGCCCACTGATTTTTATTTGGCTGTGACGGAATGTGATTCGACACTTGAGGACACTGTTTATGAATTGCTTCAAATACGCAAATTGAAACATGTGAATTCTATAGAATGAATGAGAATAGTATCATTGACTATACAAAGAGATATGACAAGAGTGAAGTCACACTCTACTGTAGAAAATGTGACCCTGACATTGCAGTACATCAGGATCAGTACACTGTGAATTCAGATAATCTACCTGCACTAGTTGTTGTCGACAAATACCTAGTAGTGGATGAAATCTAAAGAGTAGAAAAGTCGTTTTATCATGTATATAATTTTTTTTTATTAATAAACAATTTCACATACATCTTTAGAACATTTTATTCTTAGGGCACTAAAATCAATATTAAATACACTTGTAAGTATATTCTCCACTAGAAAGTCGTTCAATCGAGGTAAGTCAACGTAGATGTTGAGAAACTGCTTGTAGGTATAGCCACGACATCTGAACATGAAAAAGAGTAGTGCATGAAAGCCACATGTCTTAGTCGTTAAATCCTGTACTCTTCGTTGATTTTGAATAATGGTTTTCCCACTGCTTTCAATAAAGTTGCTGATGTATGGCGTGTAGAATTTATACAATAGGCCAAGAGGATCAAAAAATTCAATATTCTTCGCTGTTTGAAAGATGCATAGCCAATGACCGGTCTTCAAAGTCGATGGACTGCTATTAACAATGATTAGGGTATTGTTAACACTTGGAATTTTTTCAATGAAGTCCGAAGGTATGCAATAGGACTTGTACTGGGACATGTATGGATCCATACTAAATACATTGATTATTTGATTTGTGTTCATGGTGCAAGATCTAGTAGAACACTGCCGTCGGGTGTGATTTCCCAATAGGTTTCAAATTGACTCAGTGATATTAGCGTGATACTCTCAGCCAGAGCATTGGCAAATGTACACTCTAAACGTACATTCCCTGTTCGTACTATACTCATATCCTGTGTGCCTGACAAGTCCAAAACAATAACCCCATGATTTTTTGAAAACATTGAATCGGTTATTCCATTTTCAAATAGTTGAGAGTCATGATCTAGGGACTGCATGGTCAACTCGTACAGAGTTCTATAGGATTTTTTGTCAAATGATAGAGTGTACAGTGGAATACCATTCACTTTGCACACAAGGCTAGATAGACCGAAAAAATTAAAATCATGGGGGGATTCAGTCCAGGATCCAACGGCACTGCCACTCTTCACAAAGGCCAAAGCCAATTTTGATGGGATTTCTCCATTGATAAATGATGAATCGCTATAGCTACGAGAACCGGCGGCAATGTGACGTTGATTGGTGATTGTATGGGGGACAAGAAGTTTAATGTTGTTGCCATTGGCTCTTAGCTTTTCCACTGCCAATGCAACAGAGCTCATAACTTGTTGTTTTCGGACATGGAGAATTGCCGATGTGATAATGACATTTGCATCGGGTGCTGCAGGAAGTGTTTTTCTCAAAATGAAATTCGATGGGGCCATCTGTAACTTTATGTCAATCTTGACATTGGGGGTAGCCATTGGGATATATTGAATATCTCATGATTTAATTTTCCAACTAGATGATACTCCTGGGTCACTGCAGTAGTCAACTCACCGTCAGTATCAACACCTGTTCGATATTCATAGCCCAATGATTGTCCTCTCATCTCCTTGTACGCCTTTGGCGTCATCATCATAAATTGTATGTAGCTTGCATAGTTTGATAAATTATTGCTAGTGCTCACCAATGTTCCATTAATAAATACATTAATTTGTTTGAATAGGTTGTGTAGAATACAGTTTTCATAGGAGAGACCATCGCCGGCATTTGGAGTTGTATTATCTGACTTTTTCTTCACCACAACATTTAAATCAATAAATGTTGACGACAAATCAATGAAATAGTCTTCATTGGAAAATATTTGAAAGTGTATATTTTCCGAGAGGGATTGTTGGGGATGAAATTGTTCATAGTAGCCATACTTGACACTGACATCAATATTTTCAGCATTGAATAGATTCAATGAGGAACTGATTGATGGATATGATTCCTTGTGGGGGAGATAAGTCATCTTAAGAGAAGAAATCCTTCTTTGATCTAACAATCTTTTTCTTTTTCTTCTTATTGGCCTTCGTTGTTTTATTTCTCAAAGTCCTTGTTGATGTCCTTTGCTTCCTGCCTGGGTAGAGACTGATGAGTGAATGACGCGAACGCATCCTTTTCAATCCCTCCCCATTTTGTCGAGATTTTAATTGTTCACCAACGGCTCTTGCTGAAGATCTAATATTTTCCTTAACACTCTCCTTGAAATTCTTGCCCGACCCCCAGTCCTGTAGTGTGGAGGCAGCAAAATTTGATGCAGCAGGTACAAGATATTTTCTGGCAAGGGGTAGTGCAGAACGAAATAGCCTAGCAAACCAGCTACCAAGACCATAGCCAGACATTGTAGTACGCCCCTTGTAGTAGTCCAATCCATTGCCTATTTGACGTGGACTCAAAGCACCAACATAACAGTCAATATCGGGACAGACAAATGGAATTCTTCTATTGTTCATTTTAGGTGATTGTACCGTCGTCGTTGACAATGGGTCGAAAATGACATGTAATCACTGCTAAGCCTTTTGTTATTGCTAGAGGATCACCCAATTCACTTCTTAGTGTTAACTGACAGAGTTCCAAATATGAAGTGTTTACAGGAACATACTGAAGATGCTTTATATTATAGTGATGAACAAGTTCATGAGTTGTTTTTCGTTCAAGAACACGTAGGAGGGGGACATTTGAATTACCGACTCTCGACGTTTCCACAAAGGATGCATAGAGAAATATGCAAGAGTCCGAGGCAAAACCAGGTGGATAATCAGCAAAAATAACTTGATCCATCCCGTAAACGGTGCCAGCATTTTCCCATGGATCATATTCTGTTTAAAGCCAAGAACATCTCTCAGATTATCATTGAGAATAATTGTTTCAGTGTCAACAGGTGAGCTAATGTAAATCCTATCATGTTCCAATGAATAATTAAAATGGAATGTACCATTCCGACGATATGAGATTTTTCTATTGATTGTACGACACAAATCTCCCATATTATCATATTCAATATATTTCAATCTGACATGTCGATAGTCACTAGATTTAAGTGCTTCAACCCATTCATAGTCGCATAGCCCAACCCATTCATAGTCCAATCGAATGGTATAACTTTTATATCATATTTACGATCCTTTCTCAGGATGTCATAGGTATTTTTGAGAATACAGTCGACAAGAGCCACTTCATATGCACCGTCAAATTTGATGGCGGGGAGAGTTTTGTCCAAAAATCACTTGTCGTATTCAAGTCATTGTAGAGAGGATCGGAAACGTTGGACATGAAAGTTACATAGAAATCATTGGGCATTGTCAATATCTTCAACACCGATCCAAGAATCAAAATCAGAGTTGTATCCTAGCCACCGAACAAGTAACTGTTTCTTACCCCTGCGAGTACGTGTCTTTAATATCTTTTCAATTTGGTAGATTTCACTAGCATTTTTAACTTTTTGCAATTCATAGTCACATAAGCCGCCAAGAATCTCTTCATCTTTGGCATCACGCAGGCGATAAGTTATGGGTTTAGTGTCTAGGATTTTTGCCACTTTAAAAAGTTCGGTGGACCACAAGTAATTCCCCTTTTCAAAAACATTAGTTGTTCTATTAATTCGAACAGTATCACCAACATTGAATTTATTTTTCTTCTTCTTGACTTTTGATTCATTGGAATATTGTTTAAGAAAGGTGTCAATTGTATCACGATCAGAATGATGAACTTCCGTTGGTGTAGAGTTGGACAATGATCGATGAGGTCGTTGATTATAAATCAACATGATTTTATCTAGATCATGAATAAAAGTCGATGTATTTTTCAATGTACAATATCTTGAAATTAAAAGTCGAATAGTTCTTATCAATCGTTCGGCCAATGCAGCCTTTATAGGACTGTGACTATGATAGAGCAGCGTACTATATTTCTCTAGTACTTTTGCAACATGAGGATTAACAAATTCACTACCGCGATCCGTTTGAATTTTTTTATATGAATCCTTTTCGAGAATACTTTCAATGGCCTGAGCAACTTCAACACCTCTCTTTGATCGCAATGGAATTGCATATGCATAGCGACTAAAAACACTGATTGCAAGTAGAATGTACTTGTACGGTGTATTGTGACGTCTTTGAAGCTCATCTAGAGTCAGGAGATCTGCTTGCATTATATGCAATGGGTAAAAGGCTTTAGTTTTTCGATATTGATTGGCACGAAGTCTATGATTTCTATGCAGAGTGTAACTTGGTTCATTTTGTAGATAGTCTCGTACACTTTTAGTGCGAACACCCGTGACTTTGGAAAGAGTGGTGGGGGAACTTAAACTCCCCGCCTCGCCAATATTTTCATAAACACCTTTCAGAACTTCAGCCATTTTGAACGTAAACACGTTGTGTAATGTCCGCTACCCTTTTGTATACTGGCTGTTGGTGGTGGTGGTGACGTTGACTTGATACGTCTTCGCTTTTGTCTAGCTATCAGTGGTGTGCTAGTATTTTCCAAAATTGATTTAAAATCTTCTTCTTCTTCAAGTTCATATTTTAATGGTGTCAATGTTGATGATGATGATGCACGTTCATTTAATTTTTTTAGAATTTGTCTATTGCCAATAAGACTTTTGGGGAAGTTTAATGTATTTAGAAAGTTGTATAGATGAGTGTCAAATGATAATAGTCCTTTACGATTTGTAACCATGTCATACATTAAATCAAGTAGATTATAGCTCTTGCCTTGAACTATAATCCTTTCTTCATTGCTCTCAACTTGAATTTGACCACTTTCCAAGAGATAGGTTAGGAGTCGTTTACTTTGTTCACGATATGAGAGGGGCATTAGATTTCCAATTTTCAATACAATCGAATCCAATTCCTCCTTCTTTAATTGGGTTCCAGTAGCAGCAGCAGACTCTTGAGGAGATGATTCTTTTTTGGGATCAGCAGCAGTGGGCTTCGATCGATAGACCTGTGTTTGTCCACTCGGCGAAGTGCATCTTGAAGTAAAATCAGTTTTTTATCATCCTCAATAGTTTCATTGTCAAGGAATTTACTCAGATTGTCCTCAAAGTGTTCCACGGGTGAGAGAGCGAGTTCTATTGGAGTCAATTTATAGGGTTTTGCCATCTAGAGAAAACTGTTTACAAGTCCTGCAATTATTGGCAGTAAAAGTGTGAAAAGGCTACCGCCTGCCTGAAGAAGTCGTTTCCTTTTAAAATTCTTTCCTTTCTTTTTAGAGGCCAATGTACGTACAATGGAACGATGTTGCTTTGCCTGTTGCTTAACTACTTCTGGCAATTGAACATTACCCTCGGTCAAATTTAAACAAAGTTCAGATATTAGATTAATGAAATCATTGTCAATACCATGTTTGAGTATTGCTTTTCTAAGCTGAGGTTTTGAAGTGCTTAGAACTGAAAACAAGTGTCTATTTTCATGTAGTTTCTTCAGTGTCATGATAGCGACTAATAGGTCTTTTTAGTGTTCACGGGGAGATATACTGTAATTTCATTGTCGAAAATATCTGTGACTACACGCAGATCCTCGGGTGTATTTTGATTAAGATCCAATAGGATATAACCGTGGGGTTTATTAGTTGCCTGATTGTATGCTGAGAGCAGAAATTTAGGGGAACCTGGATAGATTTGTTTATTGAGGGTTATTAGCGAGCTAGAATCACGAACAACTCTGTAGATGATATAGTAGGTGCAGTTCAAAGCAAGTGTTTGCATACATTTGCTCTGATGAAAGAGATTGTGTAGAACCAGAGTAACGGAAATCTGTTCATGATGAGAGCGAACAGTGAACAATTGCAGCATTTGCTGGGACCATTGTTCAATAGATTCAGCCAGATCGTCAATGATCAGCCAAGAGTTTGGTTCAATAATGTTGAAAACATCAAGTCCCTGTATGAACTGTATCTGCACCAATCCCATGGTGGCAGCAATTGCTTTTATTTTATCGTATGACTCCTGCCAAATACTATAGCAATAGTATATTTTTTTCGGCTTTTCCACAAACATTTTATCACAATTTTTAATTATTTTAGTTAAGAGTGTTGTTTTGCCCGACATTGAGGGCCCACACAGAAACGATCTGAATGGTGTTTTAAATTGATACATGTTCCCTTCAACAGTTCACCTGGACAACTAACTGTAGACCCTAATTGTCTAATGACTAAATAATTTCCCTACTACTCTGTTCTTCAAGAATAATAGACGAATAAAGAATCATATTTTTCTTTTATTATATACATAAAAAGTAACAATACTTAAAAAAATATACTTTTTTAAATTTATTTTAAAAAAATACAACATTTACATGGGTGCACAGAGAGAAAAAACACTTTTTTTGTTTATTTATAGAGAATAAAAATACAATATTAAATTAGAGAGCACTTGAACTTTTTTGAATGAAACATTTACAAAAAAAATCTGCTCTAAGTCAAAAAGATAACTTTGATATTGTGGCGGTGCGCCCCCCGCGGTGGCTGTGGTCAGCCCCCCCCCCGGCCCGAGCCCCCCCCCCCCCCCCAAGGCCGCGAGGCCTCCCCCCCCAAAGGTTTTAGGAAATAATTTACAGGACTTTATTTAAACCGAGACTTTCCTTATGGGCAACACATTCGGCCCGGTCTGAAGTTAAATAGTGTCCAAGGGGGAAGGTAGTCATACGATCTTGACAAACATAGACCTTGTCGGAAGTGGTACTCATGGCAATTTTTTCTACATTTACAGTAAAGTTCTTGTAGTTGAGAGAACGAATTGCCAACAATTTGGCTCGTGGAATTGTATTTTCAGCAATACAATTCCTATAAATGTCCATATTGAAATTCTTGTCCACATAGCGCGTGGGTACTCCTTTGCAACGTTTCTTGATTTCCTCGTCGTGTGTCTGTATAAAGTACACCTTCGGACCTACAAACATACCACGGGAAATCAAGTCGCTTCCCGTTTCTGATTTAAAAATAAAAGCTGATTGGGTGCCCGACGTTTTACTAGCTCAGGGTAAAGACCACTCCAATTTGTGTAGTCCATTCGTGAGCTGATAATTTCACCGTGCGCCAAATCATCAATTAGATTTGGGGTTTTTACTTTTAACAGTAGAGAATCCGTGTCCCCGTAGCAGACCTATACTTGCCCCTTTTCAGGCCACTGTACCCTAGCCACATTGTAGTAGAATTCCAATATGAGCTTTTTTGAGATCTCCAAGATAGCACTGCCTGCAGCAATATTTTTATTCAAGACAATGCGTCTTTTTTCCTATTCAAAAGTACCATGTCCGGGCCAATGACTGTAAAGGAAGTGTAATTTGGATCGGCAATAATTCGAGCACATTGTTCAGGATCGGTCACGACGTCACAACGATTCCTATTACGAACACTCTCACACATTTTGCCGAAAGCTGAATTCAAAATGAGTTTATAAATTTCTTTCTCAGCCTTCGTCTGTGCTTCAGAACGTTTGCTGACAAAAGTGTCAACAAACATTTTCAAATAGGGTTTTTGACTAAACCGAAGTGCTCGGTGAACCTTTGTGACGTTGAAACCGTTGTTGCACATCCATTTAAAGCTACATGACTGTACAACTATGTTTTTTTTCGGCAGAAGGTCAGCAATAAGTTTTTGTTTTGAAGGTGTCCAACGCATTCCGTCCACCTCGACTAAACGCCTATTGCGAGGACTCAAAGAGTCCTTAGTCACAGGTCTATTGATGCATGGGAAAACAAAATCCTTTACTGAATCGTGAAGCTCGACTGGTATCTCTCCATCAATTTCAAAAAACCATCCAACCCGGCCATTCTCCTCAACACTGTTAATGTTGGGGAAATGGGGAGCTTGAGGGTCATTGAGCCATTTATAGTCGCCGCAAGGTAGTGCATAATGGGACATGGCCGAGGGGTAGAGAGAATTCATATCGAGGAAAACTGCATCCGATTTTGTCCCCGTCTTCTCTCCTGTTGGATCAGTTTCCAAGATACGGTCCCCGTGAAAAACAAACCCCCCCCCCTCATTGATTTTTCTATGAACATATGCTGACCAATGTCGGTGATTAGCCCGATTTTTTCCCCACTAATTTTTAGGATGAGGTCCACCTCTAGATGAGGCGAAGAAAAATAATAGCCCAAATCAAGATTAAATTCCTCATAGATTTTATCCGTATTTTTACACATAATGTCTAACAGAGTTAACACGTCACTCGACAAATACAGCTTGCAGTAGTCAAACCCATTTTTACACCCTCCCTCTGCCCAAACTTTTTTAGCAAAACTGTATTCCTCGGGGGTGCAACTACGATCGTGAAGACTGTCGTAAAACCATTCAATTGGATGAATAGTTTCTTCAGCGAATCTCGACATGGAACAATAATAGTCATAAGGATATATGCCCTTGATCGTTAACAAATCATATAGATCATTTGGAAATTGTTGCTTGAGAAGAGGGAAAGCATTGCAACCGTCATCGCTTTTCTGCACTTGAATTAATTCGCTCAATGATTTGGGGAAAAACTGTATGAATCTAAAAAGCGAATTTTATTCGTGTACTGAACGCCGGCTTCAACAAATTTCCTCATAAATTCCAAAACAAGCAACTTTTCCGATGACTTAGGTATGATTTTGTACGTAAAGCTGTCTATCACCCATGCATCATCTATTGTTCCATTCTTTGAAGATGCGCCAATGCTGGTAGTACATACTTTAGATCGTAGTTAGCATTATGTATAAAAACAGGTAGAAAAAGTTGCTGTTTAATTTTTAAATTACATGAATTGTGAGCCCACCCACGAAAGTTACTTTTTGAATTGGGGTCAATAAGGTGATTGTGGTCCTAGACTGCGTTTTTTGGGGCAAGGGCGCCCCTACATACCCAGCAAATTGTCCCCTTTTCCAACGCCAGTTGCTCTTTATCTGACAATGTCATTGGATAGTTGGTATGACGTAATCGTGAAATTGCCCCGTTTGCTGTTTTTATTAAAGATACCAATAACTTTTCCATACTGCCCTCCTCATCCATAGTAAAAAAAAAACTCTTCCAAATGCATTTTATTGTTGGAATCACGACGAACATGCGCATAGGAACACGCAACTAGTTTGTGTTCCTTGACTATATTTGGCCTTGATGGATCCGATACCTCAACCAGTCTTGTTTCACAATCCAAACACACTTTATCAACTTGTAGCAGAGAATTTTGGAAATTTTTAAATTGTAAAGTGTCTTTGCCTTCTGTCGGCATTTCTATTCTTTGTTTCTCATGAATTTTGCAATGGTTCATGTGATCTGAGAATGTTCGCTCAGATCTAAATGGAGAAAGGCACATGGGGCAATAGAAACGTTCCCCATATTTTTTACCTTGAGATAGGAGTCGACTTATTGCAGTAACGGGGAAAAAATTACCATAAGAATTTACATCTTTGGGAGGTTCGTAAATAATCCATACCCAATTTTTAACATTATCTACCGACGGTGTCCTCACTGAATACAAAACTCCTTTTTTATTTGTTTTTTTTCCCACATCTACAAATTCAGTGTCATACTGGAGAACAACCACCCCCACCCCAAGATTTTCATTTGCTTTCTCGAATATGCTTATTTCTTTCAAGGACACAGGATACTTTCCCTCTAAACAATCAAAATTTACTTTAGGGAAATTTTTACCACCATTACGTGCAAGTCTGTCGAGATTTTTCATTGATGAATCTATTCTTAATGTTTTATGGGCTGCCACTGAAAATGCATACTTAAAACATTGCAGCCCCGTTTCAAAACAGAAACTCTGAACCCCTCCTGTAGCCGACAAATCTGGGTGGCATTTTATTTTTAGATTACCCGCTCCCCTTAAAATAAAGTTCTTTTTAAATCTACTGAGATTCAGATCCATGCGTTCAATGTATAAAATTGTGGACCCACTACCCCTCTCATGAAACGTGTCCAAAATTGAAATTGGTTTATTTACCCAGTTGAAAAAGTTGTCTTCAAATTCGATTAGACCTGGGTAAAAAGTCTGGTTGCCAGTTGAAAAATGAAAATAAAAAATATCCCCGGATGTTCCCTTTTGTAAATAAACTTTTTGATTCACCGATGCTTTAACCCCTCCTTGACCCTCCCATTTCTGAGTCTGAATCTCAATTTTTGCTCGAATTCTGTCGATATAGCTATGGAGAACTTTCACGGGGTCATTTAAAATAATGCCCACGTTTTCCTCGGAGGGGGGGCTAAAATCTACCCTGTATGTTTGCAAATGGCTTAGAGCAGATTCTAACAAATAAAATTCACGTAGTTCCGGGGACTTAGCACTATTTTCATGCCCTGCACCTGTTTGTACAAGATCTAATTCACTAATAGTTAAGTTCTCATTAAAAGTGTCCCCGGAAAAATTAGGCCCAACAATTTGCATAAGACTGTCCATTTCTTCAGCTGTAAATTGAAAATCCAGGGGGATATCAAATAATGTACCTTCACTAACATCCGGCGAGAGGGGACAATTACCCATGATACTTTGAAGTCCTGGACCAGGGAAGGCAGAAGTTTTCACGGCTTCCCCCTGAAACTAGAAAATGAATGGATTAAGTTTTTGACGAAATGCATAATAAATTACAAATTTTTGCTTATAGTATTATTTACAAAACAATGTATAATAAATTAAAATTTTGTTAATAACACACACACACAAACACACAAACACACAAACACACACACACACACACACACACACACAAACACACACACACTCACACACACAAACACGTCGAAATATTCTTACAGGTTGAAATTGCGTTTCTAACCCGTTAGCCTATATTCAATTAGCCTATAACGCGCTGCGGAAACAGCGTCAGATAGAAATGCGCTGTGGAAACAATTTGTGCGATGTTTGAATTTCTACTTCAAAAATTCTTAATTTTCTCATAATTTTTTGACGGGTTAAAATACAATTCAGTTGATATGTAGTAAAGCATTGGAATTATCGGATATACAGAAGAAAAAAGCGGCACATGTACCGCTCACACAGGGAGGGGGGGGGGACCTTAGAGGGCTGAGAGCTTCCTTTGGAGTAGAAGGATTGGTGCTCTTTCGAGTTGGGATAGAGGACTTCACAGTACCATTCAAATAGAACTTGTGTATTATAACGACCCTAGAATTTCAGTCTCAAATTCTTTTCGAAAACAACCTTTAAGAATCCTTTTTTCTCGTGTTAATATCTTGTCGAAGATAAAAAACATCCGGTCGTTTGAAATGCACTTTTCTAGCGATTAAGGTTCCAATTTATACCTGTAGGATTAAAAATTCGCCCTTCTCGATGGGACATTTGATAAACGGATTAAATATATATACAAAAGCTAGGTGCAAAACACATCTCAGTTTAAGAATGATTGTTCGATTTTCAACTGTGAAATAATAGTTATTTGTTTAAAGAAATAATGGATTATTGCATTAGAAAAACATCTTGCTTAAAAGAGAAGTTACAAGGTAAGGTTTTATAGAAATGCATGATAAGCTATTTGCTACTTCAGCGTTACAACAATTCTTTTATATACTGCTAATTTGGTTAATGAAAGAATATAGAATAGTTTAGAAACAAATTTAAGTTATGCGGTTGAGAAAATTTGTCTTATTTTTGAAAAAAAATACGGAAAAGAAAAAAAAATATATACATTTACAAGTTCTGGCTGCACTTGTACATCAGAAGTCCCTGGCAATTCATGAAGAGGAGTGTTCCCTCCATCTTGATCAGATGAGGCTGACTCGAATTTCTTGCTATGTTGCATAGAGACTCCCGGCTGGTCCAACGAACTAAAAAATCTGATTACTGTTGGCCTTGCAACTTGCATTGATGAGATATCATCCCATCTTGGTCTCTTTTCGGAGGGAGGGCAAGAATCCAGCTCAACATCCTTAAAAAAGAAGAAAAAATTTAGTAATAAAACCTCTTTCACAGATAAATTGCTCTCTAAAGTTTATTCCGGTGTTTTTAGCACTTTAGAAATATTTAAAAAGCTTTTAAAATAAAATTTTTTAAAATTTTGAGTTTGGAGGGAAGGGTGATTTCAAAAACATCTCCCCATAATATAATTTGACCTATAAAGTCAATTCTGATGTTTGTAGCGCTCTATGTCTTAAAGCTTTACAAATATTTAAAAAAAATTCTGAAGTAGAATTTTGGAAAATTTTGAGTTTGGAGGGAAGGGGGATTTTAAAACCCTCTTCCCGTGATATAATTTGACCTATAAAGTCGATTCTGAAACTTGTAGCGCTCAATCTATTAGTACTTTAGAATGCCTGCTACTTTTTACAAATCAATATTTTTCTGCTCAAATGTTCCTTCGCGTCCATACGAATATCATGGTACTAAACCCCCAAAATTTGAAATAAAAAAAATGACAAAATTTAATTAGCTAGCTCAATTTTTACTTATTCAAAATATTAACAGGGGGCATTGAACCCTCAATCCCATAGTATCGAAACACAAAAAAGTTGGCAATTATATGCAAAGCTTTTAAAAGTTATATACCTAAATTACGAAACACTTAAAATCACTGAAAAAAGGAAGAAAAAGATTCCTGGACACAGCCTAAACTAAAAAAACTATTATGTATATAAGGAACTCACCCTCTAGCCTATATCTCACCCTATACGCTATTTTTTTAACATTTTTCGAAAGAGATATCTTAACCAACCTTTGGGATTCGAACGAAATTCGAACTTTAGTGTAAAGAGCAAGATATTGAGGAGGGAGGCGACCTTTCATATCTGCCGAAACTAATATGCAAATTCTATTTTAATTTTTCATATACAACGAGCCAAAATCAAAGTGAGCATGCCACTTTTTTTTGAATATTTACTAAAATTGAAATACATGGATCGTTTAATATTTAAAAGAAGGAAGCTTTTTAAATGAGGTAACAACATGGTGAACAAAAAAAGTGTGAGGAAGGAATTTCTTCCTTAACTTAATGACGAGACAATTTCTTTTTATTATAATAATGAGAAAATTTTACTCACCAGAAGTTGCTTAGAATTTTCCATATCTATGTAAATGATCGCAAAAATATCAATACTAATAGGTTGAATGAACTATTCAAACTGATGAAAATCCTAGTTTGAAACCTGAATATATACAAAAAATAATTGAATATATTAACAGCGAAACAAGACGCGCTGGTTTTATAATACAGGTTTATCCTTAAAAAGACATATATATCATGAACTAGAAATCTGCTAAATTGCGTCAGAACAACTTGTCCTTCATAACATGTTATGTAACAAGTACAAGACGGAACATAGTATAACGAAGGCCCAGAATATCATAGGAAGGAACGTAAAGGCCCAGAATATCATAGGAAGGAACGTAAAGTAGTAGAAGTATAATGCCATGTGAGAGGATACTCACTCTCTTTGAAAAGGTGTATACAAGGTCCAGAATAGCACGGAAAGGAACATAAAGTAGTAGAAGCATAATGCCATGTGAGAGGATGCTCACTCTCTTTGAAAAGGTGTATACAAGGTCCAGAATAGCACAGAAAGGAATCTCTTTGAAACGGCGTATACAAGGTCCGGAATCCAGAAGCCGCATTCTACTTCAGTAGCCGTTCTTAAGAAAATTAAGATAAATCAGTAAAACCTTAGCGCAAAAAGCAAGATATTGAAAAGGGGCAGCTCTTATATAGAATAATTTCTTATCGTTTTGAGTTTTGTGCTGCTCCTTCATTTCAGTTAAAAAACTTTTTTCTGACCGTTTTACAAATAATACTGGTAAGCATGACTCACCCTCCATGGAAAATTCTCCCCTCCCCATCACAGAAAACTCCTCTTTGGAAACTTCCTCTCAATTAAAATGCACCCCCCCCTCTTTAATATTCTCTTTGAACAATTTCATCCTCGCTCAAAATCCCCCTTGAAAATTTCTTGCGGACGATTAAGCCTGAATAATTCTCCTGATCATACTTTTGTTTGAAAAAAACTTTAATTTATAGTCGTTTTCTCGATCACTCGGAAATCCAAACACACTGAAAATATTCCTGGATAATTCTCCTGGAATATCTACACATACAAAGTTGTGTTGACAAAGACAGAATAAAACAAATAAAGTCCCCCCAGTGCAAAATTTTCTCTGGAAAGCTATTCCCCGGAAATTTCCCTCGCCACGGCCATCCCTTCGAATGGAAACCCACCCCAAACTCAAAAAGTTCCCATCCCCAAAAACTACCTGTATACTTTCCAATAACACTTACTATACGTAAACATTAGGTAAATTTCATAACTTACAGGCCTCTCCCCATGGACCGTGGGGGGGGCATGTTACTTCTAAATACATAGTTATAGCATCTTGCAACTATGTTGATCAGAAATGACTGTCTAAAAATTTTGATCGGCTAACTTTGGCGAAGAAAGCGGCGTGAGAAGGAGGCTA
This sequence comes from Artemia sinica, assembly GCA_027921565.1. Taxonomy (NCBI): domain Eukaryota; kingdom Metazoa; phylum Arthropoda; class Branchiopoda; order Anostraca; family Artemiidae; genus Artemia; species Artemia sinica. The sequence goes on from CM051258.1 coordinate 68,952,232, forward strand.
GTTGCCCTCTATTTTTTTTTTGCCACTTGAAAAGGGCACTAGAAGTTTCAGTTTCTGTTATGATGAAATCTTCGTTGCAATGAATAAATAAAGGCATCTGTGATCTTTCTTCTGACAAAAATACAGAATTCCATATTTTTTTTATAGGAGTTTGAATGATTATATGATTTTCATTAAAATTCTTTGGTTTTTAGGGAATATTTCCACCCTTTTTCGAAAATCAGGCAAATTTTCTCAGTCTCTTAACTTTTTATGGATAAGCTGAACTTTATTAATCTTATACATTCGCAATCAGCATAATAATCGGATTCTTTTGATGTATCTTTTGATGTAAAAATTCTTTTTTCTAGCTTCAGATACTAATGAGCTGAGTTGCTCCTTACTTACAGTTCATTACCACGAGTCGTTTGATAATCTACAACTATTTTGAAATGTAGGCAGAATACTAGAGGATTTCTTCTTTTCTTCATTCTTCCTTTTTGTCTTAATTTCCCTTTGGAAGCTGAATTTTACATATGAATCCCAGTTTCAAAGAGAGAATTGACGGGAGGGGATTTTCCTCCAGGAAATTTTTTGGGGGGATTAATCCAGGCCATGGCAGGATACAATACTTATTCCCAATAAGTTAATAGTGTACAAATTAGCCAAGTCTCCAAGACCGTATCCACGATTTTCCTCGGAGGGAGATTTTTTTTTTTGGGGGGGGGGGGGTCCACAAAGAAAACTATAGAATATACAACAAAACTTGTTTACATGTGCTTTTATTAGCATTTTATGAGTCTGGCAAAAAATTTAGATGGGAGGGTGTTCATACCAGGGACTCTACCCTCCTTGATCTAGCCTCGCAAGTCTTATAAGCTGTAACTACAAGCAAAATTGTTTAATTTGTTTAATTGTCTTGCATATACGTCCACTAGTTGAAATTAGCTTGTTGTCACATGTGTCTAGATTTGCGAAAGCATTATTTAAGCTTGAACATTAAAATTTTAGACTAACCTACATCTGTAAAGAATAAGAGAAAATGATTAAATATTACAAAAATGGGACACTACTTCAAGGAAAAAAAAATCTAAAGCCCATAAACATTTGTGCCTCAATGTTTGCAAAAGATATCTTCCATTTTCAATTTTTTGGATCGCTCTAGGCCCTTGCCACAACCATTCTCCCTCTCCGCCACCAAAGAAGCACTTAAAGGCAAAAAAATGCAGGCGTTATTTAGCGCAAGTATAGAATGGTGTAAATTCAGATATAAATAGTTGGCACAGTCAAAGTGTTTTAAAAGTTAAAGACCATTTCTTCTACAAAAAAGATCAGTGTACAGAATAAATAATGAGGTAAAGGGATGCACTTGAGAGAAAAAAAAATGAAACCTGCAATATGAGTTTGAATGGAAGAGAATTTATTTGTTTTCTTTATCTGATGCATAAAATGGAATCAGTCCGATTCGAGTGCTTGTGAAGCGATCATTAAGTCAATAAATCAGATTCATTTAGTAAGTCCAATTTTTTATGATTTTTTTTTTGTTAAGGGTAACGGGGGAAAAACAAGTAGAAAAAAAACCCATTAGCTTCTCTATTCGATATTCTTTCCCAGTTAGACAATTGCTGCAGTCACTATTGCACACAGGCGACCTCCCTCCTAAGGGCCAGATATAGCCCTAGTTAATATGGAAGAATTTGTCGATTAAGTGGGTTTAATCTCAGGGGCATAGTACTCTCCAGTACTCTTCAGGGGCATAATCTCATATGTAAACAATGAACAAAATTGTAAAGACTACAGCCCTTTCTCAAGGGTTCTAGGGAGTGTTTTTATCCCAATAGACGTAGTTACTGGACTTATCAGGCGCATCGTTGCCTTATAATCACTTTGTCTTCAGTTTCCCCAAATCACTGCCTTAAAACTCTCCATTTGTGGAAAAATAAGATATGTTGAAGCTACGGTAATTAGAATTTAACAGCAATGCAAAACGAAACTTATTCATGGTTCCCTGTTTAAGTTTTAGATACTCAAAAAAAACGACAAAAAAGAAAGTACGAGGAATAGAATTGTATCAGATGCAATGCTGTTGAGTTGCCTAAACAAAAGTGCTATGAGGCTTCTGTAGTTTATTATTTACTACAATTTTTTCAGACGCACTTCTCATCGAAGGGGTGGTAACGTAAACTTCTGAGGGGCACTATCTGATTGAAAGTTCTAGTCTCGTTTTTAAGAGTCAAAATTGATCGGAGGGCAACCAGTTTCCCCATGGTTGGGGAAACCAGTTTCCAGTTTTCCCAAAATGCATCGGATCAAAATTTTACATTACCATTAAGCACAATATAATCCTAAAGGCGAAAAACAGTGCCTTCGTGATTGGCAAAACCTCCCTAGCCCCTGGAGCAAGGGCTGTAAGTTATGCAGTTATTGTTAAAATATAAGGATTTTATGGAAGGAATGGTCGTGTAAACTTTGGAGGAGGCCCATTCTATTTGAAATCGATAGTACTAGTTCCCTTTCAAGAATCAAAATCAATCAAAAAGTAACCAGCCTCCCCCTCTGACCTTTATTTTTTTTCCCAAAAGTATCTGGTCAGAATTTTGAGATAAAATTAAAAACATTCCTAAGGTTAAATAACTATGCCTCTAAGGCTCCCAATCCCCAACCTCTCTAGCAAGGGCTGTAACCTATTCACGTTTCCTATTGTTAACATATATAGGGTTTTTTGTCAAGAAATGAGGGTATGTTAGATCCTAGATATATAAAAAAAAAACTAGGAATATTAAGGTGAAACTTTATATAAATGTCCAGAAAAGCACTAAATGTAATCAAATAAATACTTTTCCTTTATTGGTTGTGAAAAGGAAATGCAGCATTATCTAAAGAACCGTTAATTGTATCTGCCGTCACATCGTTCGGGAGATGTATATATCCTTAATTAAATCAAAAGACATTATGTGCATCCAGTCTTACAAGAAGATGTTTCTGTAATGTGCTGAGAACAGCAGAGGATATTGAGTGAACTTTAAAGGTATGTGGACGAAATTAACAAACAGTTCGTGGTAACGAATTGTAAGTAAGGAGCGACCCGGCTAAATAGTAACCAAAACTCTAAATATAGAATTTTGATACCAAAAGATACATCAAAAGAATTGGATTTTTACGCTAATCTAAAATATATAAGTTTCATCAAGTTTAGTTTTACCCATCAAAACTTACTAGCCTGAGAATATTTGCCTTATTTTCTAAAAAAGGGGAAAACACCCCCTAAAAGTAATAAAACCTTAATGAAAATTTCACCGTCAAATTCAGCGTATAAGAGAATCCTGCTGTAAAGGTTTCGAGGTCCTATCTACAAAAATATGGATTTTTGTATTTTTTACCCTAAGAAAGATCCCGAATGCGGTTTACTTGTTGTTTTTTTTGTTTTTTTTTTCACAGGGATGATTGTATCGCCCAGTGGTCCTAGATTACCGCGAGAGGGCTCATTCGATTGGGAACTAAAAGTTCTAGTGCCCTTTCTGAGTGATGAAAAAAATTGGAGGGTAACTAGGCCCCCTCTCACGCTTTTTTTTGTAAAGTCACCTGATGGCCAGATAGCCATGTTGTTCAGCATAGTCGAAAATTCAATTAACTATGTCTTTGAGGATAACTTAGCCCCCCAAAGTCCTCGAGGGAAGGGCTGCAAGATATGGAGGAATTTTTATGGAGGAAGAAAATTTTCTAGAAGGTGGGACCGGATTTCCCAGCGTTATTTAAAAAACGATCAGAAATTAAATTTAAAAAAAAATAGGTTTTTTCAACTGAAAGTAAGGAGCAACATTAAAACTTAAAAAGACAAGAAATTATTACGTATATGAGGGGGTTCACCCCCTAGTCAATAACTCGCTCTTTACGCTAATGTTTCTTTAGTACTTTTAAAGAGTTTTGTATTCTAATTAAACGGCCTGTATGATTCAGGGATCACTCTTAAATTGGTAAAAAAATTCGAACTTTATTGTAAAGAGCGAGGTATTGACTATGGGGTGAACCCCCTCAAATACGCAATAGTTTCTGTTCGTTTTAAGTTTTAATGTTGATCTTTACTTTCAGTTGAAAAAATTGTTTTATTTTTATATAATTGATAAATGGCCGGAATGCAACTGGTCTAGTCCCATGCCCTGTTCAGCTACAATCTCCCAAAAGACATCTGTTCATAATTCGCTATCTAAATCAACAAAGTTCAAAGATTTTCAACACAAATGTTTAGTGTTCAATGTTCAAGAAAAGTCTTATTCGTCTGAAAGAAGAAGTAGAAATAAATCTGGCTTCAATGATTTTTTATATCTGTTTTTTTTTTTTTTTTTTTTTTTTTTTTTTTTTTTTTTTTTTTTTTTTTTTTTTTTTTTTTTTTTTTTTTTTTTTTTTTTACAGCAGAATTAGCTTATTTATGTATGATTTTGACAGGCATTTACCACATGACATTATAAAAACTAAAAAAAAATCCAACAAGGTTGAAAATATAAAGATTCTGACTTGTGTTTTACTGTATTTTCATGTGTTATACTGAAAAATTGAGTTCGGAGATTCAGTTGCAGGAGGGTTCAGTTACACAAAGGTTCAGTTGTGTGAGGATTCAATTGCAAGGGTAATTAGTTGCACGGGGCTCAGTTTCACGGGGGTTCATTTGCATGGGGGTTCAGTTGCACGGGGCTCAGTTACAAGAGGGTTCAGTTAAACAAGACTGAGCAGCGCCGGGGTCCAGTTGCACGGTGGATCAGTTGCACGGGGAAGTCCTGTTACCGGGTTCAGTTGTTTAGGTTGCAGTTACACAAGAGTTCAGTTGAACACACACCGTTTCTAACGCCTAAATTTTGAACCTCGTTAGGCCTTCAGATGAATATTAAATGAGTTTTTGGGACTTGTTGTCTAATCATTCTTGGTGCCAGTGTATATTTTTTGTGTTCTTCTTTAGTATCGGTGCGAAGGGGGGGGGGGGTAGTAGTGTCTTATTATGACAAAGAATTGATTCAGGTCACACTTGATGAAATTATGTACAGGGAGGTATAGTTTTGCATCATCTATTATAAAAGAGTGTTCTCAACATGTCCTGAGAGCTATAGCTTAATACCATCAGCCGTTCTCAAGATATTCTCAATTTGCCATTTTGAAAAACTCGATTGTCCTATTATATTTTGATTTAGATAAACATACCCTTCAAAATACCTCAAATTTTTACCTTAATACACCTTGTCTTTTCATATAAGCTCACAATAAAACACTCTCCCTTTCCCTAATGATAAATCATGTTATTAAAAAAGGATATATTCTGTAATTTACAATCAGTTTCTTTGGGGCTTGGGAGGACATTACATCCCCTGTGGCATAGCTACTAGACCTTTCACCTATTTTGAAAAAAAAAATGCTTTTCAAATTATTAATCAGTGTTGAGGCGTGTGGGCATTTAAAAAAGGCAAAGAAAGAGTCCTGTAGCCCTAAAATCATTTTTCAACATCACCTGTAAGTTCCAACATAGCCTAATATTCTCAGTTATTCATAAGATATTGTATATCCACCGTTTTGATCAACTCGATTTATATAGTGGGAGCCCAAGTTTAGTCCCCCCCCCCTTCTGAAAAATACTCCTTCTCCCGTGGAAAACACCCCTCCCCCGTGAAAATACACATCCCTAAAATAGCCCCCGTCGAAAATACACCTTCGCAGAAAATATCCCATATGACTGGTAGGTCTCCAATCTTTTTCGACTTATAACAAAATACTTGAAATTTTTACTTTCATAATAATAGCTTAGACCAGAAACATTCCCAGAAATCAAGATGGAAACATTCCCTGAAACCAAATATAAATTGCACATCTTTGATGCATTTCTTAAATTTTCATGTCCCCCCCCCCTCCGCCCAAAAAAAGTTCTGGATACAGCCCTGGGGATCATCTAATTTCTACCTCCCCATGGCTTTCCCTCCACATGGCTTTCAACTAATTCTGTATTTATCAGAAGGACAAATGAGAGTTGAGATGTTTGGGCATTAAAATGCACCTGTTTCCCGCCCTCCCTAACTAGCCAAAATGTGTTAAAGTCTAAACAAATTTCGCTGTATTTAAATCCTTGTTGCTTTACAATTCAAAACATTCATATATAAGGCCTTTAAACCCCTATAATGGGGTTTTCTGATTGTTTTGTAGTTATGTAAGGAAGGAAGTACCTGAAGGGTGCTTTTTGGTGCACCCCTTTTAAAGTTTAAAACGTATTTTAAAGTTTCTTGTACCCTGCCCCTTCAAAAATTCCCTCCCCCCGCATAAAAGTCCGGGTTGCCGCTTTGGGGATTATATACCAATTTCTACATCCAATCTCCCCTCATCTCTCCCTAGAACTAGTTTTTTATTTATCTGAAGGCTCAAAGAGAGTCGGGATGTCTTTGCATTAAAACACACTCTTTGATGCTTCTCCCTCCCTCTAACTACAAAATAATCAGAAAGCCTTCTCTTAATAGTTTAAATGAGTTCTAGTCCTTTTTTGTAAGCCAAAAGTGATTGAAAATCAACCAGTCGCACGGGGGGGGCTACTTTCCGCGGGATTATTTTTTGAAAGGGGGGGGGGGGGGGGTCCAAGGAGTAAATACGGGTGAGGGTATTTTTGGGGGGTTGTTTTTGGGGGTAAATATCTAGACCCTGAAAAATTATATGATTTACAATCCTTACTCCGCGGCTATTGCATTCCTGGAGGCATTGCTATTAGACCTAGTGACTTATTTGAAAAAAAAATTACAAAAAAAAATTGACCATATTCAAATAGAGGGGGCACTTAAAAAGATAGGGAGGAGAGGGGTTCTGGATGTTCTCTAGTCTCTCTGGCTGTTCTCTAGTCTAGCTAGTGATCTTTGCCTCAGTGGCGTCATTTGGGAGGGGGGGGGGGGAGCCAGGGGGACAGTTGCCCCCCAACAGTTTGGAGAATTTTTTTATACAGCTTATGCACCTTGACTCTGGATGTGGACCCCTCTTGACCCCCCCCCCCCCTAATAAAAATGCTGGAGCTACGCTCCTACTTGGCCTAGGGGAATAGAACGGGGGAAAGCATTTGCGTTAAGTCGAACATTGGTCTGCACGAAGAAATTTTTTGGCTAGTCTATTTTTGAGTTACATTAAAGATGAGCCCCAACAGTCAAAAAAATGTTTTAGCCCATGAAGGCTTTAATTACATCGATTGAAAAAAAAAATGTCACTTGGTTACTTGACCAACCACGTTGAACCTTCAGTTATCGCCAAGATCGTATCTAGAATTTTTTTGGTGGGGGGGGGGGGTTGATTACAAAAGAATTTGACTGTTTAGTCCACATTTAGACGGTTCGTACAGTCGGGTGGGTCCCACAGTCTAAAAAATTATGCCTAAATGAGCAATTTCATTTCAGGTATTATTTGGTTTGATAGATTGAAAAAATAAGATCTGTACAAGGCAGCCAAATCTCTGCAGAGTTTTCTTCTTCTTTTTTTTCTTCTACAAGTTTTCTTCTTTTTAATTTACCAGTTAGGGACGAAGGAAGTTTCTTCCGGTACTCGCAAACGTAAAGGCTCTTTGATGTGCAGTTGATTAATATGATCAAACTCTTTGGAAAACATATTATTCATAAGAACAGCTGCAATAACTAATAGGCTGCATTTGTTTTGCTCAAAGGTTGCTTTGCGAGAAACTGAAAAAAAATTCGTAGAGGTCTAGCAGAATTTGTATTTCCAAGTTGACATATTTGACATGCATATCTGTGTCCTTCAGGGTAGGTGTCTGAGCCTTAGTGCTACTGGACTGTAGGATCCGGAGGGATTGGGGGCTGGCCCATCCCCCAAGATTTTTTGGTGCCCCCTTTTTTCAATCTTTTTTTTTAGAATAAATTTGTCAATTTGGTCAAATATTGGCACCTTTGTCATATTTGGCCCTCCAAGATTTTGCTCATTGGCACCCTTGTCACATTGCCCTCTCCCCAAGATTTTACTCTAGATCTGCCCCTGTATTACTGATTATTAGGTTATGTACAGAGGGCAGAGGTAGGGAGTTTAGCTCAGTCAGAGTGAACTTACCTCCAAATAGATACTTGGAGATATGTGGAGGGATAGTAATAAGTGCCGTGGGACTCAACCTAGTTGACTGGAAGGTGGCAAACTGGATTAAAAAAAGAGGATTTTTCTTATGAATCATTATGAATTGAAGTTGATTCGTGAATGGTAACTTTTATTTTGATTAGTTTAAAAATAAAAGCTTATTGTGGAAACAAGTTATTTTTGTGAAAACAAATTTCAAACAAATAGCCTTTGAAAAAGAGCCAGAAAATTATCAAAACAATGCGGACATAATTAGAAGCAAACCAATAGAATCTCTAAGGTCAAACCCCCTCCACCAGATAATTACAATTCTCTACCTCAAACTTTTAGATATGAGAAATCTTTTTAGATATTATATCTTTTTAGATATGAGAAAATGATATCTGGCAAATATTTGGGTGACATTGTACGACGCGTTTTGGTATCACTGGCAAGAGATCACTTAATTTTCAATGGAACTTCTATGACTGTTTATTGCAACCATACAAATTCGAAACTGAGTACATTAATAATATTGAAGAGAGTCCAGAAGGAAACTTCACTATCTGCGAAAATATATTTAAGAAGCTTGGGGTCACGGTTATAACTCGGGCATATGAGGTTATTTTTATAGAAAGCGCTGTTGTATAAACTTTAAAAAGGGCTCATTAGATTTGAAATTGAAAGGGCTAGTGCCCTTTTTAATAGTCGAAAGTGATTGAAGGGCAACTAACGCCCTCTCACGTCCCACCATCCAAACACATCCAATCAAAGTTTTGAGATAGCCATTCCGTTCAACGTAGTTGACAGTTCTGGAAATTAGGTCTTTGAGGATGACAACCCCCCACAGCCCTCAGGGTTAAGGTTGTGAGTTATGCCCTGGGGGCACATAATTTTTTTTTATAGAAAGTGTTCAACGTCTTAAAAATTTTAAAAAGCCTCATTCGATTGGGAATTGAAAGGGCTATTGCTTTTTTTAATGGTCGAAATTATTTGGTGGGAGAATCCCCCCTCCCCCACGCCCATCATTTACCCAAAGATTTCCGATCAACATTTTGTTCAACGTAGTTGTAAGGTTCTAAATTATGTCTTTGAGAATGGCAATCCTCCCCCCCCCAGAGCCCTCAGGACAAGGGTCGTAAGTTATGACCTTGGGGCATTTAAGGTTTTTATAGAAATTTTGGCCATAGAAGCTTCAAAAAGGGCTCATTTGATTTGAAATTGAGAATACTAGTACCTTTCTTATTAGTAGAAAGTGATCAAAGGGCAAATGCCCCCCCCCAAACACCCGTGATTTCCCCAAAATCTTCCAATCAAAATAATAAGATAGCCTTTTTTTCAGCGTATCAGAACAGTCTGGAATTTTTGTCTTTGAGGATAACGAAACCCCAAGCACTCAGGGTAAGGGTTGTAGGTTATGCCCTGAGGACATGTAAGGCTTTTATGAAAAGCTTGGTCTAAACCCAATAACCAATACTATATGCAAACATTAGGCTAAGTTCATAACTTCCTGCCCTTCCCCTGGGGACTGTGGGAGAGCATTCCCCCTCAAAGACATAGTTATTATATTTTACGATTTTTCTGAATAAAATGGCTCTCTAAAATTTTTATTGGTGACTTTGTGAAAAAATGAGTGTGTTAGGAGGCCTAGTTGTCCTCCATTTTATTTAGTCAATTAAGAAAGGGCACTAGAACTTTTAATTTCCGTTCGAATGAGCCCTCCTGCGATATTCTAGGACAACTGTGTTGATACAATCACCCCTAGAACAAAAAACAAATAAACACACATCCGTGATCTTTCTTCTGGCAAAAAATACAAAATTCCACATTTTTGCAGATAGGAGCTTGAATTGGAGCCTTTTTGCAGATAAGAGCTCTACTGTAGGGTTCTCTGATACGCTGAATCTGATGCCGTAATTTTCATTAAGTTTCTATGCCTTTTAGGTGGTGTTCCCCCCTTGCTTCAAAAATAAGTGCAAATTTTCTCAGGCGCGTAACTTTTGATGGATAAGATTAAACTTGATGAAACTTGTATATTTGAAATCAGCATAAAAATTTAATTCTTTTGATGTATCCATTGGTATCAAAATTCCGTTTTTTAGAGTTTCGGTTACTATTGAGCTGGGTCGCTCCTTACTTACAGTTCGTTACCAGAAACTGTTTGAAAGAAGCTCTCCAAGCCCTTGGCAAATGGATAAATATTTTGTGCATTGCATGCTATATTTTTTATTTACTACCTATTTTTAAAGCATTTTAGGACTGTATTGTAAAATAGGAAAAATTAAATGGAAGTAGTATTGATTAGAAGTGCTGATAAACAAGGTCGTCTCCAGTGAGTGTTACTAAGTTTGAACTCCCCTCCCCATTGAAATTTCGCCTGACCCATAAAAAAGTAACAAAATGTATATAAACAAATTTTGTTGTGTTTTGTAAAGTTTTATTTGTAAAAAAAAAATAAAAAAATATAAGGAATCACTTTCCCCCTCCCAACAAAATCTTGGATACACCCTAGCTTCTAAGGGCTTCACATCAGCTATTAAACATTTTTGGACCTGTCGGCCTTTAACTTAGAAGAAACTGGGAGGGAAAAAAATGTATATAAAACGTGAAAGTTTTTAATAAAAACACGATTCTGCTTGTCATAAACCTGGTGCAATTGTTTTATTATACAGAGTAGCCTTTTAGCTTGTCCTTTCCTTCACCTTGTACTGTTAGTTTTATTGTGACTTATAATTGTGAATCAAAATCATAAAAAAATCCCAAATGGAAATGTTAAAACCATGGAAATGGAAAACCCCCGAAATAAATATGTTGATTTCGTTTAAACAATAGTCACATAAAATATGACCACTGCGTTTTATGCCACAAAGTTACTCTCTCCTTTGACCTCTTTCTTTCACTTTAGGACATTAATATTGAAGTTTTGGCAGTTTTAAATGATACTACAGGAACCTTGATGGCTTCAGCTTATAAACAGCCGGCTTGCAAGATAGGGCTTATAGTTGGTAAGTTTGATTTATTTATTTTGAGAGGTGAATAGCTTTTAAGCACAAATGAAAAAAAATGTTGCTCCTGGGATCGATCTTAGGTCTATTCTTGTCTGAAATATTCTTTTCTTTTTAAAACGCCTTCTGGAGTCCACTTTAGCATTCTTTTGGCTTCTCGATGATTTTCCATCTACAGATGATGGAGGGTTACTAACTCTTGCTCATACCTTTCCAATCTACTCACAAATGTTAATATTCCTCAAGAAATTGTAAATACATCTATACTGCAGTCTTTCATAGTTAGTTGGTAGACTTGAGAGCAGCAATACATTAATGCAAGGCTAGAGGTCTATGTTCTTGTAGATCGTTCTAATATTGAGAACTTCTTGATGGATGGATTGACATCCAAAATTTCATCAAAGTCTTTTAATTTTTCAAAATTTAAAAGTTCGTAGGGCAGTAAGACATTTTGGTCACATGGTGCCGGGATGGACCGTAAAAATAGATAAGAAAAATTAATTAGTTTTGACAATCCTTTTTTTACGCAAAGATTAAAGTATTAACAATATTGAAAAGAAAATAAACCATCAAAGTTAACATACTTAAATTGATGTCCAACTCGCCTTTCTTGTATAAATATAAACAAGAACATTTTGAAAAATCTCTGGTGAGTAGTTTCGTAGTTTAATCTTTAGCAATGCTGTCTGAATTGCAACTGATGGGAAAGAAACAATTGCACTGGATTTTCGACCAACATCTCCACGTTTCAAATTTTGAAAACTCTTGCACCTGAAACGAAAAAATAAGTTAAAAAAAAAGATAGATACTATTAAATATTAACGCACCTTCCAAAAGTGAGACAAACTCAAAACATCAAGCATAATGTCCCAAAATGTCAGAAACATAATGTCACTAAGCAAATTATCAGTTATAAAAACAATTAAATAAATATAAATTTGGGTATTTGTATGATAAACCCCATACCGGGTTTATCATACATGACAACCCTTTAAACCCCATGACAACCCTTTTTGTACGCAAAGATTAAAGCATTAACAACATTGAAAAGAAAGTAAAGCATTAAAATTAACATGGGGCCTTCTTAAAATGATTGATGCCAAGTGTTTTTAGTCTCTTTTTAAAAATTTTTTTTCTACGTTTATTTTTTTTTAATTTGGTAGCTGCATAGGTAGCTATATAGCTTTACCGGTCAGACTATTTTTGTCTGATTGAGATGCTTAGCCTACTGCCTCAGACCAAGAATGTTCCAATTAATGGTCAAAATTTGTTTTATCGACTGTACTTGGTTTTCGTGACATATAGTATTTTTTGGTAATTGTAGCTTACTGTTTGAAATTTTGTAAAACTGACTGAAATATTTATAAAACAAATATTGAAATAAATACTTGAGATGGAGTGTCAACATGGAAAAGACCAGGAAACACATGAAAACTACGAAAACTATGAAAATAATAATTGAAAAAATAAAGCCTCTTGCGAACAGAAATTACAATGAATAAATGATAAATAAATTATGACAATGAACAAATTAAAAATAAATTATAACAAACAAGAAAAATTGTAAATGAACAATAAAATTAAATTGCCAAGAAAAAATTATGGCAAAGTCAGCCAATAAATAGAAAAGAGGCGATAATAACAAAAACAGATATTTCGGCAAGGAAATATCGGCAAGCCAAGCCGTTTTCAGTGCTCAAAAAAATAAGAAAAACTTTTGAAGCTAATTCGAAGAGAACAGAGATATATTTGTTTATTATATTTATCGTTATAATTTTTTAACTAACCCCATAATTCAACTTTTGTGTATTTCTAGGTAGCCTACCGGCACAAACGCTTGCTACGTTGAGAAGCTAGTGAATATAGAACTCTGGGATGGGGACTCAGATGATCCTAAGCAGTGTTTAGTTATCACTGAATGGGGCGCCTTTGGAGATAACGGATGTTTGGATTTTATTAGGACAGACTTTGACAAAGCCCTAGATGCAAACACTTTAGATCGAGGAAGACAATCGTGAGTGTTGTCAATTTTTGGCCAATTTTGTTTTATTTTCACAAGTTTGGTATTTTTTTAAGCTAATCAAATGCATTGGGTTATTGCTGTAGATGTGGCGGTTGTAAGCTTGATACAATACAATTTCAGAAGTATCTACGTCTTTAATAAACAAAACATAAATGAGACTAAAATAAAACACAGGCAAATAACAACTTTCAGTATTTCAACATGCCACATCCGTATGGCGTGCTGACACATTTATTGCCACAAAGGAAATATATCCGCTCTGTGAGTCAGTTTTTAGACATTAAAGCAAATTATAAAGCAAAAAACAAAAAAACAAAGAAACAACAACGCTGGACATCAATTTGTCGCAGTTTTTTCCTGGTTTACAGTTTTTTGTAATACAAATTTCTCGTTCTGTATAACGAGATCCTAATCGGATAAAAAGATATGTAGGCCCTAAGATTCTTTAATAAATTTCGGTTTGCCTAAGTCATCACGATTTTTCCTTTTAAGGAATTTTTTAATTTTTTAAAATTTGGTTCAAGAGATCCGCTCAAGGGCATAGAAATATTTTTCTTTTTATTTACCAAGTATTCTAGCAAATATTTTAAAACTAAATCCTGGAATTTTTAGACAGGCATGTATGTGAGATTTATTTTTTAGGGGGGATTCGAATGAACATAAATATGCCAATTATGCAAAAAAATCAATAAATGTTTCAAATCGTCGAACTTTATATCAACAAGTTTAATAAGTCGAAAATCCGAGCACCCCTCTCTATTACCTAAGGTAATGTGTGGACTAAAAAAATACTGCTGTATACTTATGTATATTTGTAAAAGAGGGTCTATTTTCTTTCTGCCCCACCCTAAATGAAACTCATTTAAAAAAGTATAGATAAGAGACTTCCATTTCATATCCACTTTTTCTTACTATTTCACCTACACAATTAATAATTCTATTGTTTTTTTTTTGTAATTTATAATCACTTGTCATATTTTTAGATATGAGAAAATGATATCTGGCAAATATTTGGGTGACATTGTACGACGCGTTTTAGTATCACTGGCAAGAGATCACTTAATTTTCAATGGTACTTCGTATGACTGTTTATTGCAGCAATACACATTCGAAACTGAGTACATTGTTCATTACAACCATACATATTTGAAACTGAGTACATTAGTAATATTGAAGAAAGTCCAGAAGGCGACTTCACTATTTGCGGAAAAATATTCAAGGAGCTTGGGGTCAAAGTTATAACTCAGGATGACTGTGCAAAAATAAGGTAAGACATTTACAATGTGTTGTAATGGCTGTAAAAATTTATTTTGATAGAGAGGGGGTGCCAAATTAACATAATTTGATTGCTAATATTTCTTTAAATCAGTCTGGCAAATTTATTTTGACTATTCCTTTTCTTTGCTGCTAATCTGACATGATTGATTATTTATGAAGGGATGAAACATGACCCCCCTCCCAAGTAACAATTACTTCTGAGAGGTGTACCTGCGTAGTTAAAAATTTCAAGCGGGCATTTCTCTTCCATTTTTGTCCTGTCTAAAAATGTTTTCAAAGGCAGTGGCTATAAGGACTTCTAAGATTTTGAGGTAGACGGGACAAATTTAAGGATTTTGATTGCCAATACTTAACTTTGTCCGGGAAATGTATTTTGAGGATATTTAATCTTATCTAATTTACCCCTCTTCCTCCCTGAAAATTAAAAATTATTTCTAAATAGAGTCCCTATCTTTGCAAATCTAAAAATTTATAAGAAGATATTTCCCTCCCTTCTTTGAACTGCTTAAAATATGTTTTTCAAAGGCAGTGTCTCTAAGGACTGCCAAAATTAGTTTAGCCAATAATAATACAAGCAGCACTTGTATTTCAATGAAAGTTACACGCTTAGGAAACTTAACTTTTTCAGAAAATTCGAGCGATAGTTTTGAAGACCATATTTTGTTGCTAATTTTATAGATTTAAATAATAGATTTATACATAGATTGTCTAAAAATGTTTACAAAGGCAGAGTCTATAAGGACTTATAAGATTTTAAGAGGAACGGGACAAATTTAAGGTAATTGACTGCCAATGCTTAACTTTGTCCAGAAAATGTATTTTGAGGATATTTAATCTTATCTAATTTACCCCTCTTCCTCCCTGAAAATTAACAATTATTTCTAAGTAGTGTCCCAACCTTTGCAAATTTTGCAAAAGATATTTACCTCCCTTCTTTGAACTACTTAAATTATGTTTATCAAAGGTAGTGTCTCTAATAACTGCCAAAAAAAATTAGCCAACAATAATACAAGCACCACATGTATTTCAATGGAAGTTGCACGCTTAGGGAACTTAACTTTTTCAGAAACTCCGAACGACAGTTTTGAAAAGACAATATTTTGTTGCTAATTTTTTAGATTTAAAACTAAATCATACAATCCAATTTAGATTTAAAATCTGACTTATTAGATTTTGAAAACAGTACTTGTATGATACATCCACTACCGCTCAAGCTGATCATATATTGACGCACTGTAAACCGGTTTATTTAGCTAGTTTCTTTCACCTCAGCGTGAGAAAAAAACAAAGAGAAGTCAAAGGATAAACGGGAAATATATACTTTAGGCTATATATTTACACATTAGGGGGATGGGGGTAAAGTCAGTGAAGTCAGAAATCAGTTCTTACTTCACAATATATGGAATAATTGTAGCTAACACATTTTGTATACAGACCCACTGTGCTTTACCCCCCCCCCCCCCCCCCTAATGTGCAAATATATAGCCCAAATTTGTTTCTAGAATATTATATTTTTATCATACTTAGGTATATTTTATTAGGATTAACCTAACTTCAATTGTTGTTGCAGATTTTATTTGAGTCTGCATCTGTCTTTGGGAATCAGCTGATTTTTAGTTTCTAGATTTATAATTATTAAAAGCACTATTCTATTTAATTAATTAATTTTGGATATTTTGTTTTCGTGGTTTAATGTGACAACACTTGCGAAAACCCACCCAAATCAGCATTTTGAAATAACTAAAAGAAAAAACTTAGAAAATTAAGCCAATTTGGCTGGGCAGTTATTAATGAATCGAAGTGGGAATCAAGAGGGAAGAGGACTGATTTAAGTTCCAATCTTTTAATTAATTTTTGAGTTATGCTATATGTTTTCAAGATATTCCCTTTTTAACTCTTTATTATCTTCAACCTCAATATCCTCTAAAACTGTTCGTCTCAAGTATATTTTGTTAATGTATCCTTTTCTTTCTATTCCAAACAATTATCATGGTTTTTTTTCTGGATTACAAAGAGTAACATTTTGATTTTAAATGCTCTTGTTATTGTTTGTGCTCTTTGATGCTCAAAAGTCTATATTCTTTAAAAAGGACTGTTAAAAAGGGCAATAGAACTCTAGATTTCTAATTGAATGAGCCCCTTTTGAAGTCTCTACGACGACCCCTTCTATATGAAGTGCCCAGCTTTAAAGAAAAAAAATATAATAAACTGTACATTGTCAACATTGATCTTATATGCCCTCAGGGCATAACTTAAAACCCTTGCCCTGAGGGTTGTGGGGGAGTGTCCTCCTCAAAAAGATATTTTCTGTCTGGAAATCAACTACGCTGAACAAAATGGCTATCTCAAAATTTGGATTGGATGTGTTTGGGGCAATGACGGGCGTGGGGGGCTAGTTGCCCTCCTATCACTTTCTACTATTAAAAAGGACACTAGCCACTTCAATTTCCAATCGAATGAGCCCTTTTCGAAGTTTCTATGATAACTACTTCGATACGAACTGCCTTGGTATGGAGAAAGCACAAAAAAAACACATTGTGCCCACATCGTTCTTTACTTAGGCAGCGCTAGCGCGCTGCCTATGATTATGACTTGCTTTCAGGGCATATTAATGACACCTAAATTTCACAACTGTAACCCAAGGCTATTTTTCTTGAACAAATCTCTTGACTAAGGGATTTATTCCCATTTGTGGTGCAATCTCCAATCTAGTTTTGTATGGGAAAGTCCATCTCCTTAACATAGTCCGTCCCTTCAACCAACTGACTGAAAATAACAGATACTGATCCATGATTATACTCTAACAGAGCAAGTAAATCTACCAGTAAATAGATTATGACATTAAAGAAACTGACACAAACAGAGTTGTTTGGCTATGGACTGATTTATTGTCTAGTCAATATCCACTGAGTAAAGGATAGTTTTTAGTTTGACAAGAAGCTTTTCATGAAGATGAAATGCCAGAGCCTGTTGAGCAATGCTGGTTGCTTTTAATCTAATCAGACTAGAATGGCTCAGCAAAGTCGGCCATGGCATACTTTTCATGAACTTCAGCAAGTTGTCACTGATCGAATAGGGTATGTCATGTTCAACAAGAAATGGGACAAGCCTTGCTTCAATAGTGGTCTCCTTTTCGTTTTTGGAAAAGGTGATGAAGAAGTGACAGAGTCTGAGAGGATGAAGTAATCCATGTATTTTCATTAACCCCTGACAATAAAGGTTACAGATGGGCTGCCCAATGGAACCACGAAACAGCCTAGGCTACAATAAGGAATAAGTGGTTTATAACCCGCTTCCTATTGACAGCAACTCTGCAATTTTGCAGTCACATCAGATTTGAATGAATGATATGCAATAAGAAATCAGTTAAAAATTTAAAAATAGATAATTTTTTTAGTTTTGGAATGCGTTTTTTATAGGAAATGAATGCTAGCCTATATTTGAATACAGTATTAAGTTCTAAATGAAATAGCATTTTTATTTCTTATCCATTGTTCTGCATTCTGAATTTCACACATACTTACAAGAATTTCTTTTGCTGTATACTGTTCAGTCTATCGGGCTGTAAAATTGGAAAAGTAATGCACAAAAGAAGCAAGATAGGATAGCCCGGGACAACTTATTTACTCAATTCTAGTAGAGTATTCGCTCTGCTTTGCAGTGTCTGTACGCCTTTACAATATTAATGGTTGAAAATTACTTTCATTCAGGGATCTGACTGATATGTAAAATATTTGCTCTTGGAAGCACGTTAATTACTAGTTTGAATTCTTGCGAGTTCCGCAGTAACCTATTCAGCCATATGTCATTAAAAGCAAAGAGTAAACATGTGTCCCTTTTCCTGTACGGTAACATTACTTAGTATAAATTCAGTGTTAAAAGTCATTTCGCGGTATAAATACGCTGATCAAAGTCGTTTCACGGTATAGTTGGGGTGTGCGGTATAATCTGAAAATGTGTGGTATTTCTCTCCAAATTGCGGTATTATACCGCAAAATGCGGTATAAGTGACAACACAGAAAAGGATTAGGGCATTGATGCACAGTAGCATCTGTAGAAAATAGTTTTGAAGTAATTTACATGGGTACCAACAGATCTGGATTCAGGTGTCGTGGCGATAGTCCCCCATGTAGCTGACTTTTTTTTAATTCACTAAGAATTTTAATTTTTAATTCACTAAGAGCTCCGGTTGCAGGATTATAAAACGTTTCAAAGAGTTCGTGGTAGCGAACTGTAAGTAAGGAGCGACCCGGCTCAATGGTAACCGAAACTCTAAAAAACGGAATTTTGGTACCAATAGATACATCAAAAGAATCAGATTTTAATTCTGATTTCAAAAATATAAGTTTCATCAAGTTTAATCTTACCCATCAAAAGTTACGCCCCTGAGAAAATTTGGCTGATTTTTGAAAAAGGGGGAAACACCCCCTAAAAGTTATAGAACCTTAATGAAATTCACACTATCATATTCAGCGTATCAGATAACCCTACTGCAGAGGTTTCAAGCTCCTATCTACAAAAATGTGGAGTTTTGCATTTTTTGCCAGAAGAAAGATCACGAGTGCGTGTTTATTTGTTGGTTTTTTTTTCCCAGGGGTAATCGTATTGACCCAGTGGTCCTAGAATATCGTAAGAGGGCTCATTGGAACGGAAATTAAAAGTTCTAGGGCCCTTTTTAAGTTATCAAAAAAAATGGAGGGCAACTAGGCTCCCTCCCACGCTCATTTTTTCTCAAAGTCACCCAATTAAAATTTTGAGATAGCCATTGTGTTTAGCATATTCGAAAATCTTATAAATATGTCTTTTACGATGACTTAATCCCCCACAGTTCCCAGGGGAAGGGCTGCAAGTTATGAACTTTGCCCATTGCTTACATATTGTATTGGTTATTGGGAAGTATACAGACATTTTCAGGAAGAATTTTTTTCTGGTGGTGGGGGGGAGGGGGGTTGGAGGAGGGGGTTACTCGGGAGAATCTTTCCGTGGAGGATGTTTCTTTGGGATAAGGGACATTTCTATGAAGGGGGCGCTGGATTTCCAAGTATTATTTAAAAAACGGTCAGAAATTAAATTAAAAAAAAACAAGTACTTTCAACTGAAAGTAAGAAGCAACATTAGAACTTAAAATGAACAGAAACTATTACGTATATGAGAGGGTTCTCCCCCAAGTCAATACTTCGCTCTTTACGCTACAGTTTTTTTAGTCCTTTCAAAAGAGCTATCTATTCTAATCAAACGGCCTTTTTGATTCAGGGGTTTGTGAATTAAATTTTTTTTAACTTTTAACTTAAAGAGCGTGGTACTGACTAATGGGAGAACCCCATCATATACGTAATAACATATACGTAATAAAAAAAAACAATAAAAAAAAACAAGTGATACGGCTCAATAGTAAGCGAAACTTTTAAAAACAGAACTTTGATGTCAATAAATGTATCAAAAGAATGGGCTTATAATGCTGATTCTAAATATATGAATTTTATTAAGTTTAGTATTACTCATAGAAGGCTACGAGCCTCAGAAAACTCACCTGATTTTTCAAAGAGGGAGGAAACATCCCCTAAAAGTGAAAAATTTTTAATGAAAATCACACCGTCAGATTCAGCGTATCAGAAAACCCTATAATATAGGTTTCAAGCTCATATCTGCAAAAATCTGCAACTTTGTATTTTTTGCCAGAAGAAAAATATACGAATATAGAAGTTCGTTACGTAAGTTAATTTGTAAATTACGTCAGAACCAAATTTAGAGACAGCCATTTAGCAAAAGAAAAGTAAAATTTTTATGCAAATTTTGTTTACTTATTCAATGACAGCGAGCCAAAATAAAAGCAGCATTAACTAAAAAACGATCAGAAATTAAATAAAAAACAAGTTTTTTAAACTGAAAGTAAGGAGCGACATTAAAACTTAAAATGAACAGAAATTATTCCGTATATGAAAGTGGCTGTCCCCTCCTCAACGCTTCGCTCTTTACGCTAAAGTTTGACTCTGTCTCACAACTTTATTTTTTTAAACAATAAAAAACTTTAGCGTAAAGAACGAGGCGTTGAGGAGGGGACAGCCCCTTTCACATATGGAATAATTTGTGTTCGTTTTAAGTTTTAATGTCGCTCCTTACTTTCAGTTTAAAAAACATGTTTTTTTTTTATTTAATTACTTACAAGTTGGAATGTTACTGAGCAAATTGTCCATTTTAAATTCCCTGTTGCCAGATTCCAGAAAAACGTTGAGACAAATTTCTCTCGAAGATCAACATTTGAACATTTATTGGGGTAAAATTGACGGGATCTAGGCACGAAAAACCTCAGTATATAAAACACAACTGTTTTTCTATGAGCTCGTTTCAAAATTTGACTAATCTTGATATTGCACTGAAAAGTTTTTAAATATTTTTATCATGTAATTACAGTCAATCAAGGATTAATGAGTTGTTTTATCCTTTCCACCAATAGTTTGTGGAAAAAAGGATGGTATGCATAAACAGATCCGTCAACTGTCACGACTACATATTTTTCATCAATTTTATTTAGTAATGCTGCAACTCCAGCTGCAGTCAAAAAGGCAGTCCTTCTTGATATAAGTTGACAAACATATCTAAACGAGAAAAAGACTTTTGAATATCAAATGGCACAAACAATAATAAGAGCATTTAAAATCAAAATGTTGCTTCTTTGTAATCCAGAAAAAAAGCCATGATAATTGTTTGGAGTAAAAAGAAAAGGATTTATTAACAAAATATACTTGAGACGAACAGTTTTAGAGGATATTGAAGTTGAAGATAATGAAGAGTTAGAAAGGGAATATCTTGACAACATATAGCATAATTCAAAAATTACTGCCAAACCAAATTGGCTTGATTTTCCAAGTTATTTCTTTTAGTTATTTCAAAATTCAGATTTGGGCGGGATTTCGGCTCGAAATAACAAATGAAAAATAGATATACAAGTATATAGATATCAATAGATGTTATCTAGACATTAATTGATAATATCCCTTAAATTCTTAGCAATTGTGAAATTTTTAATATCTCAAAAGATACAAATATTTGAAATATTTATATTTTTTTCCAGTCAGCCACAAATGACTTTCTGGTCCTTTGAAGAAACAAGGGCGTTATACCAGCTTATGTTCATTGACATTTACTTTTGCTATAATTAGACTCTTTCAATCAGATTATAACGAGAAGGAAATTATAATTCGACTTAATTAAATTATAATAACCCCTTTTTATGCTTTCAAGCTCTTTCAAACTTCGGAAATGGCACCAAAAGTGTCATTTTTAGTCTAAGGCATTTTTATTCTTGGTCAATTTTACAATAATAATATTGAGACGATTCTAAGAAAAAAACATGTTAATAAGAGCTTTGAATTCAGTTATTAAACATCCCTCTGTAGTGATAATGTGTTCTGATAGTCAGCTGACAATTTATGAAACTTATTCAGGGGACTTATCCAGGGCAAGGGTTTTAATTTATGTCCTGAGGGCATATAAGATCAATGTTGACAATGCACAGTTTATTATTTTAATCGAAAGTTTGAGATAGCCATTTTGTTCAGCGTAGTTGATTTCAAGATAAAAAATGTGTTTTTGAGGAGGACACTCCCCCACAACTCTTGGGACAAGGGTTTTAAGTTATACCCCGGGGGCATATAAGGTTTTTATAGAAAGTGTTGTCGTAGAAACTTCAAAACAGGCTCATTCGATTGGAAATTCAAAGGGCTAGTGCCCTTTTTAATAGTCAAAAGTGATTAGAGGGCAACTAGCTCCGCCCCCCACGCCCATCATTCACCCAAACACATCCAATCAAAATTTTGAGATAGCCATTTTGTTCAGCGTAGTTGATTTCAAGATAAAAAATGTGTTTTTGAGGAGGAAACTCCCCCACAACCCTCAGGGCAAGAGTTTTAAGTTATGCCCTGGGGGTATATAAGGTTTTTATAGAAGGCGTTATCGTAGAAACTTCAAAAAAGGCTCATTCGATTAAAATTCAAAGGTCTAGTGCCCTTTTTAATAGTCCAAAGGGATTAGAGGCCACTAGCCCCCCCCCCCCCACACCGATCTTACCCCAAACACATCCAATCATAATTGTGATATGGCCATTTTGTTCAACGTACTTGATTTCCAGATAGAAAATAGGTTTTTGAGGAGGATACTCCCCCAAAACCCTCAGGGCAAGGGTTTTAAGTTATTCCCTGGGGGCATATAAGGCTTTTAGAGAAGGTGTTGTCGTAGAAACGTCACAACAGGCTCATTCGTTTTCAAATTTAAAGAGCTAGTGCCCTTTAGTCAAAAGTGATTGGAGGGCAACAAGCCCCCCTCCCCCACACCCATCATTCCGCCAAACACATCCAATCGAAATTTTGAGAATTATTATATCAGCAGAGCTGATTTCCAGATAGAAAATATCTTTTTAAGGAGGACGCTCCCCCACAACCCTCGGGGCAAGGGTTTTTAAGTTATACCCTGGGGACATATAAGGTTTTAATAGAAGACATTGTTGTAGAAATTTCAAAACAGGCTCATTCGATTGGAAATTCAAAGGGCGTTTGAGCTTTTTAATAGTTGAAAGTGATTGGAGGGCAACTAGCCCCCCCCCCCACGCCCATTATTCCCCCAAACACATCCAATCGAAATTGTGAGATAGCGATTTTGTTCAGCTTAGTTGATTTCCAGATAGAAAATATGTTTTTGAGGAGGACACTCCCCCTCAACCCTCAGGGCAAAGGTTTTAAGTTACGCCTGGGGATATATAAGGTTTTTTATAGAAGGCGTTGTCGTAGAAAGTTCAAAACAGACTCATTTGATTGGAAATTCAAAGGGCTAGTGCCCTTTTTAAAAGTCGAAAGGGATTGGAGGGCAACTAGCCCCCCTCTCACGTCCATCATTCCCCCAAAAACACATCTAATCAAAATTTTGAGATAGCTATTTTGTTCAGCGTAGTTGATTTCCAGATACAAATTTTTTTTTTAGGAGGACAGTCCCCAACAACCCTCAGGGCAAGGGTTTTAAGTTATGCCTTGCGGGCATATAAGGAATTATAAGAAGGCATTGTCGTAGAAACTTCAAAACAGGGTCATTCGATTGGAAATTCAAAGGGCTAGTTCCATTCTTAATAGTAGAAAGTGATTGGAGGGCAACTAGCCCCTCCCCCACGCCCATCATTCCCCTAAACACATCCATTCAAAATTTTTTATATAGCCATTTTGTTTACCATAGTTTATTTCCAGATAGAAAATCTATTTTTCAGGAGAACACTCCCCAACAACCCTCAGGGCAAGGGTTTTAAGTTATGTTTTGGGGTATAAAAGGTTTTTATAGAAGGCGTTGTCATAGAAACTTCAAAAGGGGCTCATTTGATTGGAAATTCAAAGGACTAGTGCCCTTTTTGATAGTAGAAACTGATTGGAGGGTAGCTAGCCCCCCCCCCCCCTCCACGTTCATCATTCACCCAAACACATCCAATCAAAAGTTTGAGATAGCCATTTTGTTTAGCGTAGGCTAGTTGATTTCCAGATAGAAAATATGTTTTTCAGAAGGACACTCCCCCACAACTCTCAGGGCAAGGGTTTTAAGTTATGCCCTGGGCGCATATAAGGTTTTTATAGAAGGCGTTGTTGTAGAAACTTCAAAAAGGGCTAATTCGATTGGAAATTCAAAGGCTAGTTCCCTTTTCAATAGTCAAAAGTGATTAGTAATATTTTTTGTTGTTGTTGTTGTTTAGACCAGGGCACTTCGTATCGAAAGAATTGTCGTGGGAACTTAGAAAAGGGCTCATTCGATTGAAAATAGAAAGGGTTGATGCCCTTTTTAATAGTTGAAAGTCATTGGGGGGCAACTAATCCCCCATCCACTCCCACACTCCCATTGTCCCATTATGTTTAAAAACTAAATGTTGCTTTAAGATTAAATCAAAATGCACTTTGATAATGCTAATTCCCAATAAATCATCTCAGCAGTATTCCAAGAACGACTGAGGGTATTATTTTCAAACTTTCGAGGCTACTTCTGCTCTTAAAATTTAACCAAATCAAAATGGCGTAAGTTTATCCAAACTATCAAAGAAAGTAAACAGATTTTCTTACGAATGGTATCAAGTTTTCCATTTCAGGTCAACTAGAGGAGGTATGAAACTAAGTTTAACAGTACTATTTGTGTCCAGATTTTAAAATGGTGTATGTTGTTAAAAATTGCTGGAAACTTTTCTCCAGCATACAAATAGCAGGCCAAACTATAAAGTCTTAAAAAACGAAAAGATTTAAATGTCAATATAAAACGAACAGAAATTTATTAAAAAAAAATTTCCACAAAATAAGTTTTTCAAAGAAAAGTAAAGAACTCCATTAAACAAAAAATGAGCAAAAATAAAATAAAATAATCTACCAAGCTCGAAACTACCACAAATCAGCAAAGATAAATAAATGAAACCCAAAACGAACAGAAATTACAATAAATAACCGAGTCAATCTCAAAACGAGCAGAAATTAACATAAATTCGGCGCAAAACCCCCATGCCTTCCCAAGGCCATAACAACTTTGCACTTTACTGAAAAAATACAAATCAATGTGCATTGTCAGTTTAATATACATATGCTTATATTTAGCAATAAAAATGTTAAAATTATTTGGTTTATTAAAATTATAAAAGTAAAAACATTTATATTTTTATAAGTGAAGTGCAAATTTTGTTCCGGCCTTGTGAGGGCATGGGGGTTTTGCGCCAAACTTATGTTAATTTCTGCTCGTTTTGAGTTTGACTCGGTTATTTATTGTAATTTCTGTTCGTTTTGGGTTTCATTTATTTGTCGATGCTAATTTGTGGTAGTTTCGAGCTTGATAGATTATTTGATTTTACTTTTGCTCATTTTTTGTTTAATGGAGTTCTTTACTTTTCTCTGAAAAACTTATTTTGTGGAAAAAGTTTTTTTTAATTAATTGTAAAAAAAAAATCTAAGAGCCTGAAATATTTATGCAAACATTTTTAAAATCGCTTACAACACAGTACAAAATGACAAGATGCTTATAGGAATAAATATATCTGAGTCTTCATTCAGGTCGAACAACACATATTCCTGGCTTGGGCTCCCACATGTTGGCTTTTATTTGAAAACTCGACAAGGCGTATTCTCGAGTTGTGGGATACTTACACGTTGTAATGGAACTCTTTTTATTAAAGATCCCTCACCTGAAAACATCAAACCAATTCTAGATGCTTTTCGCTTCTCTGAAAAGATAAATGACTTCCTAGTCCGGGGGCCACTTAAGCGTAATCTCGTTTATTTCTGAGCTGAGGTGATCAGAAAAACACAGTCAGTTTGACAATAGTTTCCAACTATATTGACCAAGCTGAATCTGAATATGGGTTGTGGTAAAGCTGGAGATAGTGGTAAGGCTTGACCTTGTAAAAGCAAAAAAACACCCTTTTTAGGCCTATAAAACATGTACAGACTGTTCATTTTTTTCTAAGGTTGTACCACTACGATTTAATGGTGCGACAGCTCATTTTGTTTCTAGTATGGTCTTCTAATAGAACAAGTTAATTTTTTCCGATATCTTGTATAGCCCAGGGGCTACAGGCTAATATTTATTAATTTTCCCCAAAAATCTTAAAATTTAAAGGTTCATTTTTAACTAAACCACGGGTCTCGGACCTTTCTATAATTTTTGTTTTTTTTCATTCTTTTCCAGAATGTACTTTTTGTATTTAGCTTCACATTACCGTAAAGTTAAAGCTTAAAATGTTCGGTGAAGCTGTTTAAAATTTCTTGATAAAGTATAGGCCAAAAAATATATGCAAAAATGTATTTTTCCAAAATGATGATGTGACACATCTCTTATGCTAGAATTTAACGCCAAATTCGAATATGAACTTTACTTTTTAACCAAATATCAACTTCAGTTTCTATAGGCTAATTGTTTTACTACTCCATCTTGAGATCAAATTTCGGAGGTACGCATTTCGTAGGAAGAAGAAGACGAAAATGATAAAAAGAGCTTTCATGAAAGAACCAATTTTGTGAATTTTGTTGCTGATTAAACTTGAGGTTGGCAGTGTGAAACATTATGCATCGTACAGCTCGCGCACTGAAGTTACCTCATACTGTAACAACGTGTGACCTAGCTATCTACAAGATCATTATCTCATTAAAAAGGAAACAGCCTGAAGCATTCAGTGACGTTGTTCCAAGAATGAGTTGATTACATCAATGAATGAAATTCCTTAGTGTGATTGGGTACCTTATGAAAGGCTCGGGGCTTGAAAAAATCTTTAGTAAGGCTGGCATCTTACTCCCTGGAACTGCAAAAAAAGCTATGACTTGAAAACCCTATTAGAGGTGTATGCAGACTCACATCGTCGTAGTAGAGGCCTTGTATAGAGTATATTGGAATGCTCTTGACAAGGCCGTATCCAGGGGGGGGGATTAGCAAGTATTTTTGATGAACCGTCAGATTTGATATCTACGTTCATGAATTGCGGAGGCTCATTGGACAACCTAGAAAAACAATTGAAATTTATGAAGCCCTTGATGAATCAGTTCAACAAATCGCGTGACAAAAACCATACAACGAAGTTGTGGATGGAGTATATAAATCTTGTGCTGATTATTCTCCAGTTCCTGATGGCAGAGTGTGGGGGAGACTGGGAAGGTCATGTTATGGATGCAACCCTCATGTTGCCGTATGTGACAGCCGCAGGCCATTATAAGTATGCTGCATGCCTACTCCAATATTTGAGTGACAAGAAAACCTTGTCACCTAGCTTGCGTGATATCTTTGTCAAAAGACTATTCAACTTGAAGCGGAAAAATTGCAAGATGAATTGTGTTTCCCCAGATCATGCAATGGAATCCACACTCGAACTTGAATCAAAACAAAAGGGAGGGATAAAAGGAATCACACATAGCTCAATGGCAGTTTCCAAGTGTACTACTACCAAACCATTCTGTGCTGAGGTTTCCTCTGCCCTTTGTTGACTTGCCGGAATTGAAAGTATGAGTGAATTTGACGGTGAAGGAAGCAAAAATGGAACCTTTGAGAAGCGCCAAGAAAACTTTGTCAGTAATGTGGTCTCTGTTGTCAAACACCATATTGATCCGTTTACATGTATTGAGGAATCATTGGTGAATATCATTTCAAATCTAGTCGCTGATAAGGCAGTGGCAAAGAGCCTCCTGAGTGCACGTGTTAGTGGTTTAAAAGCATTGGAAGCGTATTTCAATGGAAAAACCAACCCCTTTTCCAAGGTTAAAGTAGAGACTATGGATTGCGATACCAAACCGGCCAAATGTTCGACAGCCAAGACCGATAGCAGCGTTCATGCTGAATTGGAAGCTGTTAAAAGGATTTTGTTACTGTTGGCACTAGTCAAGGATCTACGCTTGAGATGCTAAGTAAGATCATGCCACACGAACTTTTGCCCTACACTCCAGCAATATTTGAAGCAGGAGCCGGTGAACGTATTAAACTTCGATCGGGTACGAAGTCAAGTTTTCTCGAGTTCATTCACACCTCTACAAGTTTACAAAATGGCCTAGTAAAGAACCAAATAACAAGTTCAGGGGAACTGGTGTGGTGGTTGATTTTATGCCGTTAATCCGGTCGCAAGTGTTACTGTCTATGTTGCCGAATGCTACAGAAATGGATGTTCCCAAGTAATTGTTAAAGCAAATGATACAGACATTGTGGTCATTCTATTACAGAACTATCGCCAAATTTTCTTTAGTATGTGTGACCTAGACTATGAACCCGAGTTCTAAGTTCATTTCCGTGATAAAGTCTTTCCGATCCATAATATTGTGAACAGAATATCGTGGGCTGTTCTAGCTTCAATAGGGCTGCTACATTGCATTAGTGGATGTGATACGGTCAGTTTTTTCTTCTTTTAGGGCAAAAAAATATTTGCTAAATCTGCTGTTAAATCATAGCTTATTCAAGAAATTGCTGATCTTGCACTGAAAGTGAGGAGTGATATCCAAAACATCATTATGTAGCAGCCCAAAATCTTGCGTATCTGTACGAAATAGGCTGTATTGGTATATATAAAAAAACCGTCCGAATTTGATTCTCTCAATGACCTCTGAATTCATTTATTACCCAGAAAAAAGAACTTGAACAGCTTGCCCTCAACAGATGGTTCTTTCGTATATCACGTCAAGAGAGCTATACTTAAGTGGAATATTATTCTTCAGGTTGTGACTCTTAAGCCCTATGTTTTCAACCCACTTGAGCTTGGCTGGACCCATCACCACATTTTCGGAGTCAGTCCAGTGACTTCAGAACTGACCCCCTGGCCTTCATCTGTCAACAAGGCTTCAATCTTTTATTACTGTAAAACTCTGTACGGTAAAAAGTGCCCTTGTCTGGGGATAAAGCCATGCGACATTCTTTGCGCAAGTGATGGGCGATGTGGTGCAGCGACTCTTCCGTGTCCGCTTACTACCTTGCAAAGCTTCGTAGGTTCATTATAATCTGGATTGACAACCATATTTGCATGAAAATCAGAGCTTATAGCAAATTAAATAGCATAGAGTAACTAAAGTTGAAACACGATGATCAAGTCAAAACTACCGTTGGACTCGGCGTCAAAATTTGGTATAAAAGTATGTCTTGCAATACCATTTTTCAAAAAACAAAATGTTAGGCCTACAAATAAGTAATTAGCCTATAACAAACGAAGTTAAGATTAGGCTGAAAATTAAAGTTAATATTTGGATTCTACGCTAAATTCTAGGATAGAATATTGTGTCATACGGTGCAAAGAAAAGTTCTGTTTTGGTCGCCGTTTAAACGAAGCTTAAAGTAGCTCGAGGCTGAGTTCTATTTATTCATTTATCAGCCCTGTAAATATCCTTCATACGTTCTAGCATGTCTGTCTCATAAAAAAAGTTTACAAATCCTTTTTTTCTTACCACCAAAAATTCTATTTTATGTAAATAGAATTTTATTAGAATTTTACTTAAAAATACGTATATTAGGGGCGCAGGCCCCCTAATTTACGTATTAAAAATATATGAATATAGAAGTTAGTCACGTAGGTTAGTTCGTAAGCTACGTATATTTATTAATAATAAAAATGTTCGTAAATAAAATTAAACAACTTTCAAGAAAGCCATTTAACCAAACAAAAGTAAAATTAATATGCAAATTTTGTTTTAAATATTCAAGTACGGTGAGCCAAAATCAAAACCTGCATTAATTTAAAAACGCTCAAAAATTAAATAAAAAAACAAGTTTTTTAACTGAAAGTATCAAGCGACGTTACAACTTAAAACGAACAGAAATTATTCCTCCGTATATGAAAAAGGCTGCCCCTCCTCAACACCTCGCTCTTTACGGGGACAGCCCCTTTCATATACAGAATAATTTCTTTTCGTTTTAATTTGTAACGTCGCTCTTTACTTTCAGTTAAAAAAAACTTGTTATTTTATTTAATATATCAAAATATGGAACGACATCAAAATATGTAACATATCAAACATTTTGGTCCCCTAAACTTCTGTTTGCTTCAAATAAAATTTTCACTCTCAGTTTTGAATGTCGAAAAAAATATAGGATTATATTAGTTGGTAAACTTTACATGCATTTTGTTTTATTACGCCTACCAAATAGTGCTCTTTTACTATTTTAAATCTTAATTTTTAGCTGGAAGAAAAATGTTCAAGATTAATCCTTTCGGACAAACAAGTCAAAAAAGTTTCAACTATACTTCTAAAGGAAATCGAAGCTGGATTGCGCCAGGAAACCAATAAAAAAGCTGACGTAAAATGTTACCCCACTTACGTTAGAGATTTACCCAATTGCAAAGGTAAATCAAACTAATGAATGCTTTACCTGGTTCATTTTATCTTTACCGACCAACTTTATATTTACCGGTTCTACGGAAGAAAATACCTCCCCACACGGAAAATACCTCCCCCTATGGAAAATACCCCCCGGAAACATCCCCCCGTGGAGAAAAGCCCTCCGGAAAATATCCCCCTAAAACACATGGAAAATAACCCCCCAGAATTCACCCCACAAGAAAATACCCCCCCGAAAACATCCCCCTCCCCTCGTGAAAAATAACCCTCTGAAAAATACCCTTCCCTCCGAAAATTCATTCTCTTTGAAAGGAAATTATTCCCAAAAATTTACTCCCCACTGAACATTCCCTCAGACAATCCCCCCCTCCTCCCGAGAAAAATGTCCGTATGTTTCCCAATAGCAAATTCTATCTGTAAGACGCGGACAAATTACAAAACTTAAA
Source organism: Artemia sinica (assembly GCA_027921565.1). NCBI lineage: Eukaryota > Metazoa > Arthropoda > Branchiopoda > Anostraca > Artemiidae > Artemia > Artemia sinica. The sequence goes on from CM051258.1 coordinate 68,982,827, forward strand.
AGGCGCCTAAATTTTTATAATGGAATTCTCTCATTGTTTTGTAGTTTGGGAGGGAGGGGGATTCCTGAAAGAGTGCAAATTAATGAATAAACATCCCATCTGTCTTCAAACCATCAGATAAATACAGAATTAGCTCTAAGGGAGAGACGAAAAGGGGGTGGAGGTAAAAGTTTATATACAATCCCCAGGACCGCAACCTGTTTTTTTTGGGAGGGGGGGAAGGGGGGTAAAAGAAACTATAAATTGAGAGTTCAAGAGACCAACCAGTCATGGGGTCATTTTTCAGGGAGGTGTTTTCCGAAGGAAAGGGGGTATTTTCTGGGGGGGGGGGTAAATACCGGCACCATTTCCACTGATCAGAACTTTAAACAAATCAAACTTTTAGGACACTAATTTTAAATGAAGGGTAAAATTTTACTACTAAACGAGTTCAATATAAAACTTCAGCTTTGACATAAAGAGTGAGATCTGGGGTATACAAGTTTTCTCTACAAAGGAGAGAATCCCAACGTTAAAAATGATTTTTATGACTGATCCTTTTAGGGTTTTGTGATTTTTGTGTTTAAGCTGGCACAAAGGAGTTGCAGTTAGATTTCAGATAATTAGAGACAAGCTTCGAGTCGTGGTATTCAAGTCGTGGTATAGTCGTGGTCTCTTTTTTTCGCTTTCAAGGCCGGTATATAAGAGGATCAAAAAATAGAAAAATACGACAAAAACGACAGTACACACAGTATTTCTGGAGAAAGCACCGAAAATGAAACAAATATCGATAAATAAACTCTTAATCTAGTTTAAAACTGAAAAAAATAAATTATCCTGCTTCCAATTTTCTTGAGAACGGATGGTCTGGACGAGCTATTAGTGAAGTAGAACGGGTGAGAGTGCCAGAAAGTGGGGAAAAGATATAAATTTACCATTGGGGACTATTTTTCCCTTTTTTAAATGGGGTGGGTATCTGGAGGATGTCTCTTTTAATTTTATTCTACCTTTCTTGTTCAAAGTCCATGGCAAAATCAACCACTTATAAAAAATAATAAAAAATAGTATCCATTTGCTAGAAAAGTCGCAAGGAATTAATTGATTTTAAAAAGTAAGTTTTTTGTTGAAAACAAATAAAGGGTGACGACGTATTTGTATTACGGGTATCAAAATATACCATAAATTATACCGTGTTTCGGTAGAAAGGATACCGCAAAACACCGTTTTTTTATCGACCCGCACCGCTTTTTGGTATCGGTCAAATGGCAACACTGTTGTCTATTACTTTGGTTATTATGGTAAGTTCCATTTTTTTCGTGAAATCATGAGAAATAAAACCCAGTTTCAAGTAAAGGGTGTTTTCAGCGAAGTGCGAATGACGTTTTGTCCTTCAATGTGTCTACGGTAGTAGTATCGTAGCAATAGATATCACGAATACATGAATACACAGTATATTTTTACGACTACAAGCCTGAGGCATGAATATACAGTGTGGTTTCACGTGCACACTGCAAAAAAGCGTGCAAACCTATGAAGTGGCCAAACACGTTTTGAGAGTATGGTTGTTTGTTTTTTTTTATCGAAAACTAGAGATAGTCAAATTGCGTATTTAGGAATGATTTTGTAGGAAAAGCTGTCTATCAGCCACGCGTTATCCACTGTTCCATTTCTTTGAAGTATGTGCTATCAAGAGCGGTTTCTGATTTTTTTTGGACAATTGCCTTTAGCCAAGAATAGTTTGATATGAATGTGTCGGTAGACAGCATTTGCGAATTGGACCCTATGAAGGTGGAGAAAAAAAAGGGTTTAGCATTTGCGAATTGAACTATACGAACGATTAAAGTGTACTGTATAATACACAAGTGGTGTTTGAACAGTTTTGTCAATTTAAAATAGAGTTTAACGTTATACTTTACTAAAACGTTGATACTAAGAGAGATGTAGATGGTAAAAAAAGAATTTTAATAACGGAGAGCTTTGCTTCTTCGATGTGTTCTGTATAATACACAAGTGGTGGGGTGATGGAAACGGGGTGTCTTAGAGTACTTATAGTGCTGTACTGTGGGCCGAGTTGCTAGCGAAAAACCCGTGTGGATGACTTGAAATAAAATTTTTTAACAAGAAATCTCTGAAAATAGATTTTTGGGGGGATGGGTTGATGGCAGAAGGATCTCTTAGAGTAGTTATAGTGTGAAAGTGGGGGGGGGCGAGTTTCTAGCGAAAAACCCGTGTGGATGACTTGAAATAAAAATTTTTAACATGAAATCTCTGAAAAAATATTTTTTGGGGGGATGGGTTGAAGGCAGAAGGATCTCTTAGAGTAGTTATAGTGTGATAGTGGGGGGGGGCGAGTTTCTAACGAAAAACCCGTGTGGATGACTTGAAATAAAAAATTTTTAACAAAAAATCTCTGAAAAAATATTTTTTGGGGGTATGGGTTGATGGTAGAGGGATCTCTTAGAGTAGTTATAATGTGATAGTGGGGGGGGGGGCGAGTTGCTAGCGAAAAACCCGTGTAGATGACTTGAAATAAAAATTTTTTTTAACAAGAAATCTCTGAAAAAATATTTTTTTTTTGGGAGGGGGATGGGTTAAAGGCAGAAGGATTTCTTAGAGTAGTTATTGTGTGATAGTCGGGGCGAGTTGCTAGCAAAAAACCCGTATGGATGACTTGAAATAAAATTTTTAACAAGAAATCTGAAAAATATTTTTTGGGGGATGGGTTGATGGCGGAAGGATCTCTTAGAGTAGTTATAGTGTGATAGTGGGGGGGGGTGATTTGCTAGCGAAAAACCCGTGTGGGTGACTTGAAATAAAAAAAATTAACAAGAAATCTCTGAAAAAATATTTTTTGGGGTATGGGTTGATGGCAGAAGGATCTCTTAGAGTGGTTATAGTGTGATAGTGAGGGGCGAATTGCTAGCCTAAAATCTGATCTAATAAGAGTTTTTGACCATAAATTCCAGTTTTTTGTAAGAAAATTATAGAAAATACAGTTCGTTGGCTCATAGGTGAAACTTAAGTCCATTTATGGATCGAAAAATAAACTATTTCTGCAAAATCTGAGCTAATAAAGGGTTTTGACCGTAAACTCTAGTTTTTTTAAAGAAAATTATGGTAAATACAATTTTCTGGTTCAAATGTGAAACTTAAGTCTATTTTTGGATCGAAAAATAAAACTATTTCCGTAAAATCTGAGCTAATAAGGGTTTTTGACCGTAAACTCTAGTTTTTTGTAAGAAAATTATGGAAAATACAATTTTCTGGTTCAAATGTGAAACTTAGGTCCATTTTGGATCGAAAAATAAAACTATTTCCGTAAAATATAAGCTAAAAAGGGTTTTTGACCATAAACACTAGTTTTTTGTAATAATATTATGGAAAATACAATTCGTTGGCTCATAGGTGAAACTTAAGTCCAGTTAAGGAACGAAAAATAAAGTATTTATATAAAATCTGAGCTAATAAGGGTTTTTGACCGTAAGCTCTACTTTTTTGTAAGAAAATTATGGAAAATACAATTTTCTGGTTGAAATGTGAAACTTATGTCCAGTTATGGATCGAAAAATAAACTATTTCTGTAAAATCTGAGCTAATAAGGGTTTTTGACCGTAAACTCTAGTTTTTTGTAAGAAAACTACTGAAAATACAATTCTCTGGTTCAAATGTGAAACTTAAGTCTATTTTTGGATCGAAAAATAAAACTATTTCCGTAAAATCTTAGCTAATACTATTAGCTAAGATACGTGCGTGCACGAGGTTACGTGTGCGCACGTAACCTCGTCTAATTAACCTTAAAAAATGAAATAAAGCTATGTCGACTTTACATATTTTATTCAACATATCCGACAAAGGATGCTGAAAAAGCATTTATTCACTCTGATATTTAGATTTTGATAATTATAATTGTTGTAACTGATAAAAGATGGTGATAAAAAAAATCAATCTGATACTTAGATTTTGTCAATTTTATCCGATATTTTATCCTATGTATCCGAGAAAAGGATGCTGATATAGAATTTAGTCACTCTGATACTTAGGTTTTGTCAATTTTATCCGACATATCCGATAAAGGATATTGTTAAAGTATTTATTCATTCTGAAATTTAGATTTTGTCAATTTTATTTGATGTATCTGACAAAGGATGTTGATAAAAAAAAGATTATACACTCTGAAAATTAGATTCTGCCAATTTTATCCGATGTATCTGACAAAAGATGTTGATAAATAAAATTTATTCACTCTAACGCTTAGATTTTGTTAACTTTTTCCTATGTATCCGAGAAATGGATGTTGATATAGAATTTAATCACTCTTATACTTAGATTTTATGAAATTGCTGTATTGTCTATCTAGGAAGTGACTTCAATCGATAATGAATGTTAATTAAGAATTTGTTCAATTTTTTTTCATAATTTCCTGAATTAAATTTCTATATTGTGTTCCCAAGAGGTGAATTCGAGAAAAAGTTTGTTACTTACTTACTTACTTACTGACTTACTTACAATTTTTCATAATGAAATAATGGCATGTCCAACAACGGATGTTGATAAAGAATTTATTCATTCTGATACCTAGATTTTGTCAATGCTATCCCATGTACCTGAGAGATGGATGTTGATATAGAATATAATCAATCTGATACTTCGATTTTGTCAATTTTATCCGATATTTTATCCTATGTATCCGAGAAAAGGATGCTGATATAGAGCATAGTCACTCTGATACTTAGATTTTGTCAATTTTATCTGACATATTCGATATTGGATGTTGTTAAAGCATTTATTCATCCTGAAATTTATAGTTTGTCAATTTTATTTGATGTATCTGACAAAGGATGTTGATGAAAAAAATATTCACTCTGACACTTAGATTCTGTCAATTTTATTCGATGTATCTGAAAAAAGATGTTGATAAATAAAATTTATTCACTCTAACGCTTAGATTTTGTCAACTTTTATCTATGTATCCGAGAAATAGATGTTGATATAGAATTTAATCACTCTTATACTTAGATTTTGTGAAATTACTGTATTGTCTGTCTAGGAAGCGACTTCAATTGATAATGAATGTTAATAAAGAATTTGTTCAATTTTTTTTCATTATTTCCTGAATAAAATTTCCGTATTGTGTATCCAAGAGGTGAATTCAAGAAAGAGTTTGTTACTTACTTACTTACTTACTTACAATTTTTTCATAATGACATAATGACATATCCAACAATGGATGTTGATGAAGAATTTATTCATTCTGATACCTAGATTTTGTCAATGTTATCCCATGTGTCTGACAATTGATGTAGGCAAATTCCTTTTCATTCATCTCCGATGTTTTAATAGACATTCTAAACGTTTGATATGCTAGTTTACTCTAAAAATAATGAACACATAACAATTTAATATTTTTAAGGAAATAATGCCATGTAGAATATTAATACAAAAATATATTATGATACATTATTAATATCAATTATTAACATTGGACATTTTGAATCTGTTCCATAAAATAGTTCACCATGTTCTCTCTTGATATTGTAGCTATTGTCTTCACTTAGTTCGTAATCAGCAGAATAATCATTATTCCATTTTGAGTCATACACAATTTTTACTGGTGTCTCATCAACAGGCTCAATATGCTTTTCGTCTTTGGTATTATTTGGTTCATTGACTGTTTGATCAATGGCATTAACGTTTGCTGGTGCATTGTTTTTCATCGATTCATCTTTATATTCCATAGTGATATTTTCTGACAATGCCCTTTTTATTTTTCTGGCAATTTCACTGTCTATTATCACATTATTTTTACACTGGTAACAGTTTCAACACGTAGACAAGATATGGTTTACGATATTAGTAGAAGAGTAGGCCTCTCTTTTATTGACCTTCCGTTGAATGCTAATACCCGAAAGCTGACGATTGGATGTATCAGTAGGTAATGTGCTACCTACAACAGTAGCAAGGAGTTGTCTTCTATCATCAACGATTATTTTTTTGTTGGCATTCTCTTTGAGTGCAATCATCTCTGGAGATCTCAATCTCGCATAACCACCAACATAAGAGTTCAATTTTTTCGGTATTCCAAATAAATTTAATTCCTTATTGTCATTACAATGCATGCATACATTTCAAATAGTGCTACCACTTGTACTTGTTTCATAGTTTAAATACTTCTCCTTGTCGGCATTCAATGCTACAATAACCTTGTTATGTGAACACACTTTATTAAAAAACTCCATCTTCACTTTTTTTAAAGGTATGACTTGTGTGTTTATTGTTCCACTGCGTAAAAAATACTGATTTAATGCATACAATAGACTAGGTAGTGTCAATAACCGGACAAAGAATACCAGTAGGAAAGCTACATCGTGTCTCTGACCAATCATAGAGTACAATTTTTACAGCCGTAAGCATATTTTGTCATTTTAAGATACGTACAGAAAAAATAAAGTTGAATAATTTCGAAGTTTTCAAAAAAATAGTTTTTTTAGGAAAAAAATATTGAATTAGAACCATCAGTCCTCATCATTATGAGTATCTGAAACTGGACTTAAGCTTCACATTTGAACTAGAGAATTGTATTTTCCATAATTTTCTTACAAGAAACTAGAGTTTACGGTCAAAAACCCATATTAGCTCAGATTTTACGGAAATAGTTTTATTTTTCGATTCGAAAATAGACTTAAATTTCACATTTGAACCAGAGAATTGTACTTTCCATAATTTTCTTACAAAAAACTAGAGTTTACGGTCAAAAACCCTTATTGGCTCAGATTTTACAGAAATAATTTATTTTTTGATCCAAAACTGGACTTAAGTTTCACCTATGAGCCAACGAATTGTATTTTCCATAATTTTCTTACAAAAAACTAGAATTTACGGTCAAAATCCCATTTTAGCTTAGATTTTACGGGAATACTTTTATTTTTTGATCCAAAATGGACCTAGGATTCACACTTGAACCTGAGAATTGTATTTTCCATAATTTTCTTACAAAAAAACTAGAGTTTACGGTCAAAAACCCATATTACCTCAGATTTTACGGAAATAGTTTTATTTTTCGACCCAAAAATAGACTTAAGTTCCACACTTGAACCAGAAAATTGTATTTTCCATAATTTTCTTGTGGAAAAACTAGAGTTTACGGTCAAAAACTCTTATTAGCTCAGATTTTACAGAAATAGTTTATTTTTTGATCCATAACTGGACCTAAGTTTCACATTTGAACCAGAGAATTGTATTTTCCATAATTTTCTTACAAAAAACTAGAGTTTACGGTCAAAAACCCTTATTAGCTCAGATTTTATAGAAACAGTTTATTTTTCGGTCCATAACTGGACTTTAGTTTCACCTTTGAGCCAACGAATTCATAATTTTCTTACGAAAAAACTATAGCTTACGGTCAAAAACCCTTATTACCTTAGATTTTACGGAAATAGTTTTATGTTTCGATTCAAAATGGACCTTAGTTTCAAATTTGAACCAGAGAATTGTATTTTCCATACTTTTCTTACAAAAAACTAGAGTTTACGGTAAAAACCATTATTAGCTTAGATTTTACGGAAATAGTTTTATTTTTCGATACAAAATGGACCTAAGTTTCACATTTGAACCAGATAATTGTATTTTCCATAATTTTCTTACAAAAAACTAAAGTTTACGGCCAAAAACCCTTATTAGCTCGGATTTTACAGAAATAGTTTATTTTTCAATCCATAACTGGAATGAAGTTTCACCTATGAGCCAACGAATTGTATTTTCCATAATTTTCTTACAAAAAACTAGAGTTTACGGTCGAAAACCCTTATTAGCTCAGATTTTAGGCTAGCAATTCGCCCCCCACTATCACACTATAACTACTCTAAAAGATCCTTCTGCCATCAACCCATCCCTACAAAAATATTTTTTCAGAGATTTCTTGTTAAAATTTTTCATTTCAAGTCATCCACACGGGTTTTTCGCTAGCAACTTGCCCCTCACTATCACACTTTAACTACTCCAAGAGATCCTTCTGCCATCAACCCATCCCTCCAAAAGTATTTTTTCAGATATTTCTTGTTAAAAAATTTTATTTCAAGTCATCCACAGTGGGTTTTTCGCTAGCAACTCGCCCCCCAATATCACACTATAACTACTCTAAGAGATCCTTCTAACATCAACCCATCCCCCCAAAAATATTTTTTCAGAGATTTCTTGTTAAAATTTTTTATTTCAAGTCATCCACACGGGTTTTTTTGCTAGCAACTCGCCTCCCAATATCAAACTATAACTACTCTAAGAGATCCTTCTGCCATCAACCCATCCTCCCAAAAATATTTTTCAGAGATTTCTTGTAAAAAATTTTATTTCAAGTCATCCACAGGGGGTTTTTCACTAGCAACTTGCTCCCCACTATCTATCACACTATAACTACTCTAAGAGATCCTTCTGCCATCAACCCATCCCCCCAAAAATATTTTTTCAGAGATTCCATGTTAAAAAATTTAATTTCTAGTCATCCACACGTGTTTTTCGCTAGCAACTCGCCCCCCTCTTTCAGACTATAACTACTCTAAGAGATCCTTCTACTATCCACCCCCCCCCCCAAAAAAAAAAAAAATTCAGAGATTTCTTGTTAAAAAATTTTATTTCAAGTCATCCACACGGGTTTTTCGCTAGCAACTCGCCCCCACTATCACAATATATCCACTCTAAGAGATCCTTCTGCCATCAACCCATCCCTCCCCCCCAAAAAAAATATATTTTTTCAGAGATTTCTTGTTAAAAATATTTTATTTCAAGTCATCCACACGGGTTTTTAGCTAGCAACTCGCCCCCACTATCACACTATAACTACTCTAAGAGATCCTTCTGCCATCAACCTATCCCCCCAAAAATATTTTTTCAGAGATTTCTTGTTAAAAAATTTTATTTCAAGTCATCACACGGGATTTTGGCTAGCATTTCACCCTCCCCCCCTATCTCACTATAACTACTCTAAGAGATCCTTCTGCCATAAGCCCATCCCCCAAAAAATATTTTTTCAGAGATTTCTTGTTGAAAAATTTTATTTCAAGTCATCCACACGGGTTTTTCGCTTGCAACTCGCCCCCGACTATCACACTATAACTACTCTAAGAGTTCCTTCTACCATCAACCCATCCCCCCTAAAATATTTTTTCAGAGATTTCTTGTTAAAAAATTTTATTTCAAGTCATCCACACGGGTTTTTCGCTAGCAACTCGCCCCCGACTATCACACTATTACTACTCTAAGAGATCCTTCTGCCATTAACCCATCCTCCAAAAATATTTTTTCAGAGAATTCTTGTTAGAATTTTTTTTATTTCAAGTCATCCACACGGGTTTTTCGCTGGCAACTCGCCTCCCACTATCACACTATAACTACTCTAAGAGATCCTTCTGCCATCAACCCATCTCCCCAAAAATATTTTTTCAGAGATTTCTTGTTAAAAATTTTTATTTCAAGTCATTCACACGGGATTTTCACTAGCAACTCGCCCCCCGCTATCACACTATAATTACTCTAAGAGATGCTTCTGCCATCATCCCATCCCCCCAAAAAATATTTTTGTAGAGTATTCTTGTTAAAAAAATTTTATTTCAAGTCATCCAAACGGGTTTTTCACTAGCGACTCGCCCTCCACTATCACACTATAACTACTCTAAGAGATCCTTCTGCCATCAACCCATCTCCTCAAAAATATTTTTTCAGAGATTTCTTGTTAAAAAAAATTATTTCAAGTTATCCAAACGAGATTTTCGCTAGCAACTCGCCCTCCACTATCACACTATAACTACTCTAAGAGATCCTTCTGCCATCAACCCATCTCCTCAAAAATATTTTTTCAGAGATTTCTTGTTAAAAATTTTTATTTCAAGTCATCCACACGGGTTTGTCGCTAGCAACTTGGCCCACAGTACAGCACTATAAGTACTCTAAGACACCCCGCTCCCATCGCCCCACCACTTGTGTATTATACAGAACACATCGAAGAAGTAAAGCTATCCGTTATTAAAATTCTTTTCTTGCCATCTACATCTCTCTTAGTATCAACTCTTTAGTATAGTATAAAGTTAATCTCTATTTTAAATTGACAACACCGTTCAAACACCACTTGTGTATTATACATTACACTTTAATATCGTTCGTATAGTCCAATTCGCAAATGCTAAACGCTTTTTTTCTCCATCTTCATAGGATCCAATTCGCAAATGCTATCTACCGACACATTCATATCAAACTATCCTTGGCTAATGGCAATTATCCAAAAAAAATCAGAAATCGCTCTTAATAGCACATACTTCAAAGAAATGGAACAGTGGATAACGCATGGGTGATAGACAGCTTTTCCTACAAAATCATTCCTAAATACGCAATTTGACAATCTGTAGTTTTCGATTTAAAAAAAAAAACAACCATACTCTCTAAATATGTTTGGCCACTTTATAAGTTTGCACGCTTTCTTGCAATATGCACGTGAAACCACACTGTATATTCATGTCTCAGGCTTGTAGTCGAGAAAATACACTGTGTATTCATGTATTCGTGATATCTATTACTACGATACTACTTACGGTTATTTATACTTATTCAATTAAACCATTAGGCTTTACTCTTTCCTGGTGCCTTTAATGAGCTGCTGTTTAGTTATTTTGAACGTCAAACACTCTCAACACTATGATAAATTACCCCAAGTAGCCCCTTTGTACTATTACAAGTTCAATTTTGCAACACACTATCTGAAATATGATATATGATCTACTAATACAATAATGCGACTGTTAACAAAAATTTATTAAAATTAAATTATATTTACTGAATAAGATTTAAATAAAAAAATAAAACAGGTTTTATCTGTTAGAAGCCAGAAGCAACATTAAAGCTTATGACGAACAGAAATTATTACGTATATAAGCTAAAATTTCCGCATTATATCTCAATCCCGGTCAAAATTGCCACAGATAATTACCCTAATTACCCTTAACATTTTCACGCATAGAATTGAGTCGGCAAAGAGGAAAGCAGGACATATAAAAAGAACTTCATATAGGAATTCTGGCAAATTTTCCCAGTGCACAATTTTCCCTTAAATGATTACATCCTGGAAACTTCCCTCTCCATGAAGAATTCTCCCTGTGGAATAGCAACACAGCAAACCCCCCTTACCCAAAAAATCTATTAATACTTCTCAATAACAAACACCATATGCAAAGAATGGGCAAATTTTATAACTGAAAAAGCTTTCCCCATGGACTTTGTGGGGTAATTTTATCTCAAAATGTACAGTTATTGAGCCTTTAAACTATTAAATAAAAAGAAGTTTTTGTAAAAGAAAGTAAGGATCAACATTAAAACTTAAAACGAAATTATTCAGTACCTTATATGAAAGGGGCTGTCCCCTCATCAACACCCTGCTCTTTATGCTAAAATTTTTATTGTTTTGAAAAGTAGAATCGTGCGAAAGAGTCAAACTTTATCGTAAAGAGCGAGGCGCAGAGGAGGGGACAGTCCCTTTCATATACGGAATAATTTCTGTTCGTTTTAAGTTTTAATGTCGCTCCTTACTTTCTGTTAAAAAAACTTGTTTTTTTATTTAATTTGTGGACGTTTTTGAATTAATTTTATGACGCTAAAAAATTATTACGTATTTAAAGAGGACTGCTTCTTCCTCAACACCTCGCTCTTTATGCTAAAGTTTTTCAGTACTTTTAAAAAAGCTTCCTATTGTTCTAATTAAACGACCCTTGTGTTTAAGGAGTCGTTCTTAAGGAATTTGGCCAAAAGTCAAACTTTAGCGCAAAGAGCGAGGTTCTGAGGAGGGGGGAAATCCCCTTCGTACAAGCAATAATATTTGTCCGTTTTAATGTTACTCCTTACTTTCAGTAAGAAACATTTGTTTTCTTTTTAACTTTATTTCTGATGGTCTTTAAGTAATGCCAGGAAATCTGACCCCACCGCCATGGTTATATTCCCCTCCCCAAGGAAATATCCTCTAGACAATTCAATTCCGGTGAAAATTTGACCCGCTTCACTTACCTTGGTAGTATTATTAGTAGAGACGGTGGGAGCAGTGAAGATGTTAAAAATAGAATAGCTTAGGCTCAGGGTGTTTTTTCACAGTTTAAAAAAAGTCTGGAACCATAGGAAAGTAAGTCTGCAAACCAAGATTAGAATATTAGAAACTACAGTGATGACAGTGGTCAAATATGGCTCTGAAGCATGGACGCTCCGAAAAGCGGATGAAGATTTGCTAGATGTTTTCCAGAGAAATTGCTTAAAGATTGTTCTGGGTACCCGGCTGACTGACCGTATTTCAAACAATAGGCTATACGAAAAGTGTGGTTCAATACCGCTCTCTAGGGCTATAATAAAAGAAAGGTTGAGGTGGTTAGGACACGTTGTGCGGATGAAGGATTGCCCAAGTTTGTTCTTTTCGGCTAACCATCGAGGGCTAAACGAAAAGCAGGTCGTCCCCGTCTGGGGTGGGAGGACGTTATAAAGAAAGATATCAAGGAAATTGGAACTTCATGGGCGGGTGTAAAAATGGAGGCTTTGAATACATTGGGAGCAGGAGGAGCGTGCGTAGCTGTGTTGGCCTTAGGCGACTTGGTGCTGCGGTGAGTTTTTAGTAGTAGTAGCAGTAAATTACAATTAACAACCCTACGCGTAAAATTGAGACGGAAAAAAAGAAAGCAAGACATTTAAAAGAATTTTGTATAGGAATTCTGGCAAATTCCCCCAGTGTATAATTTCCCCTGACAAGTTCACCCCCCGGAAACTTCCCTCCCCATAAAAAAACAGCAAAAAGGCAACATCCTCCCCAACTGGAAAATGTATACATACTTCACAAAAACAAATACTATGTGTAAATAACTGGCATGTGTAAATTATTACGCCTTTTAACTATGATGAGCAAAATGGCTATCTCATAATTTTTATCGGACGACTTTGGGGAAAAAGGGGAGGGGGCCAGATTGCCCTCAAATCTTTTTGTTCACTTAAAAAGGGCACTAGAACTTTTAATTTCCGTTCGAATGAACCCTCTCAAAACATTCTAGGACCACTGGGTCGATACGATCACCCCTGGAGGAAAAAAATAAATAAATAAACACCCACCCGTGATCTTTCTTCTGGTAAAAAATACAAAATTCTACATTTTTGCAGATAGGAGCTTGAAACCTCTACCAGATAAGAAGATTGGAATTAAAACTTTTTTATTTTAATTGCTCTTTAACTGGAGAGCGGAGTGACCTTCAGAATGATTTTGACCAGTTAATTCTGCCTCTTGTGTATTGGTCATTTTAGCGAAATTAAATAAAAAAAACAAGTTTTTTAAACTGAAAGTAAGGAGCGACATTAAAGCTTAAAACGAACAGAAATTATTCCGTATGTGAAAGGGGCTGTCCCCTCCTCAACGCCTCGCTCTTTACGCTAAAGTTTTTTATTGTTTTAAAAAATAAAGTTGTGAGACAGAGTCAAACTTTAGCGTAAAGAGCGAGGTGTTGAGGAGGGGACAGCCCCTTTCATATACGGAATAATTTCTGTTCGTTTTAAGTTTTAATGTCGCTCCTTACTTTCAGTTTAAAAAACTTGTTTTTTTTTATTTAATTTCTGATCGTTTTTTAGTTAATGCAGCTTTTATTTGCATAAAAATTTTACTTTTCTTTTGCTAAATGGATGTCTTTACAAATTAACTTACGTAACTAACTTCTATATTCGTATATTTTTCTTCTGGCAAAAAATACAAAGTTGCAGATTTTTGCAGATATGAGCTTGAAACCTATGTAATAGGGTTTTCTGATACGCTGAATCTGACGGTGTGATTTTCATTAAAATTCTTTCACTTGTAGGGGATGTTTCCCCTCTCTTTAAAAAATCGAGTAAATTTTCTCAGGCTCGTAGCCTTTGATGAGTAATACTAAACTTAATAAAATTTATATATTTAGGATCAGCATTATAAACACATTCTTTTGATAAATTTATTGACATCAAAATTTCGAAAAGTTTCGATTACTATTGAGCCGTATCGCTTGTTTTTTTATTGTTTTTTTTTTACGTATATGTTATTACTTATATGAAGGGGTTCTCCCCTTAGTCAATACCACGCTCTTTACGTTAAAAGTTAAAAAAAACTTTGATTCACAAACCCTGAATCACAAAGGCCGTTTAATTAAAATAGATAGCTCTTTTGAAAGCACTAAAAAAAACTGTAGCGTAAAGAGCGAGGTATTGACTTGGGGGAGAACCCCCTCACATACGTTATAATTTCTGTTCGTTTTAAGTTCTAATTTTCCTTCTTACATTTCAGTTGAAAAAACTCGTTTTTTTTTATTTAATTTCTGATCGTTTCTTAAATAATGCTTGGAAATCCGGCGCCCCCTTCATAGAAATGTCCCTTACCCCAAAGAAACATCCTCCACGGAAATATTCTCCAGAGTAACCCCCTCCTCTAGCCCCCCCCCCTCTAGAAAAAATCCTTCCTGAAAATGGTTGTATACTTCCCAATAACCAATAAATAATGCTGGCAAGTCCTGCGCCCCCTTCATGGCAATTTCCCTTTCCTCATGAAAACTTCCTTCATGAACAGATCCTTCATAATAACCACCGACCCACCCTTCCCTCCCACTACCAGAAAAAAAACCTCCTGAAAACTTCTGTATACTTCCCAATAACCAATACTATATGTTAACATTGGGTAAAGTTCATAACTTTTAGCCCTCCTTCTGGGAACTTCGGGGGATTAAGTCATCCTAAAAGACATATTTATCATATTTTCGACCATGCTGAACAAAATGGCTATCTCAAAATTTTTATTGGGTGACTTTGGGGAAAAAATAAGCGTGGGAGAGGGCCTAGTTGCTCTCCATTTTTTTTGTCACTTAAAAAGGGCACTAGAACTTTTAATTTCCGTTCCGATGAGCCCTCCCACGATATTCTAGGACCACTGGGTCGATACGATCACCCCTGGAAAAAAAAACAAACAAACAAACAAATTAACACGCATCCGTGATCTTTCTTCTGGCAAAAAATGTAAAATTCCACATTTTTGTAGATAGGAGCTTGAAACCTCTACAGTAGGGTTTTCTGATACGCTGAATATGATGGTGTGATTTTCATTAAGGTTCTATAACTTTTAGGTGGTCTTTCCCCCTTTTTTTGAAAATCAGCCAAATTTCTCAGGCGCGTAACTTTTGATGGGTAGCACTAAACTTGATGAAAGTTATATATTTGCAATCAGCATTGAAATATGATTCTTTTGATATATCTATTGGTATCAAAAACCCGTTTTCTAGAGTTTCGGTTACCATTGAGCCGGGTCGCTCCTTACTTACAGTTCGTTACCACGAACTGTTTGATTCAGTCTTTACTCAAAAACAATGCCTGCTTAAATATGTGAGCAGGTGAAAAATGAATATAAAAAATTTTCATTCTTTATTGCTGTCTTTCGCTGTTTCGTATGTAAGCTTTATGACTTCTCATTTCGACAAGAAGACAATTTGTTAGTAATGCAATATCAAATTTCTTGCCAATGATGAAAACTGTTATACTTTTGCAGCTTTCCCTTGTCAGCAAAAAGGGGTAAAGCAATATTGCCCAGTGTTTTAACTCAAATCAGCTACTGTTTCACATAAGAATCTAGGACATTTTCAAGGGTTATTTCAAGTCTTTGATAGTATAGGTATGCTTCTTACGGTTGGTCTTCACCCTTGAACGCTTCTGTTTTCTCTACCTCCTTGGTGAATTTTTCAACTTTACATTTTAGTTACAAGCAATTGATTATTGGACATATTTATTTTTTAAGGTTTTACTTCTCTTTTCAGAGGAAACATCTACAGTTCTGCACCCTAAGTCTATTGACTGCTTATATCACGTGATTTGAGTTATAGATGGCGCTACTTAAACACAATCACAGGACATAACAGTATAGACTACTTGGAACTTAAATCAGGACACTGTTCTCATGATAATTAAATGTGTTATCACAATAATTAAATTAAATGTGTATAAAAATAAAATGAAATGTGATAATTAAATGTGTAATCACAAATGTAATCACTGTAACTCAATTAAAACACAAAAATCAGCCTTAATGTTTGCTTCACAAGTACAAGAATCGGTACCTTTTGTTTTTTCTGGACATGTTTAAAAATAAATTTGTTATAAGTCTGTGGAAGAATTTTCTTTTGAAACTAGAGTCATTAGGAATAAAACTACGAATGAGTCCCCACAATACCATAGAAAGTGTATTTCTTTGAAAAGAACTGTCGAATGTCCACCCTTACAAAATTGATGCTGTATAGTCGTATAATCCTCAACGATAAAAGCACACATTCAAGCGTTGCTCGCTTAACAAGCGATACCCTGGGCCAAAATTAAGCTTGTAAAATCCATTTCCCCTTGAATTTTTGACGTAAAAATTATTATTGTGAAGTTTTGGTATACCCTTCTTTAATAAAACTATTTATAAGATCAGGAAGATATTCTTAAAACAGCAGAAGTAAAAGGTATTCTTTTTGAGGAAATATTTAGCCTATCCCTCCCTTCCCAATTTAGTTGTGTATACCAGTATATCAATGGTAGGCTCAAACATATTGTCATAGCGTAGTATTTAAAGAATGCAACAGGGATTAGTCATAGATATTCAATAAAAAGTTTAAGATGTAACTGAAGGTGGAAATTGAAATATAAAATGAACGAAACAGTTGTCACAACTTTTTTTTCACTTTCCCCAAAGTTTCTAGATGCACGTAAATACGTTCAAAGGGAGATTCAATTACAAAAAAGCATAAATAGAGACCATGCTTTAAATAGAGACACTGGAACAATTCTAATATACCTTATTTACGATGCCTTAATACAAAGGGAATCAATTAATATCAAAAAATTGACTTTATTTCTGTTCATCTTTAGTTTAATGTTGCTTTTTTGTTTTCCTTGAAAAAATATTTTGTAGAAAGTTAATTAAAAACTAATAAACTAAGGGTGATACCAATTTAAAAAATCACCGACAAACTGACGTAGAAATTGTATTGAGTTATTATTTTACTTATAGTAACAAATCCTAAGCCTAATTGATGGAAACAATGGAAAGCAATAATTTTACAAATCGTGTTTATTGTACAAAAAATAAAACTAAGAAAGTAACTAAAAAAAAGTAATTTTACTAATATGATAATTATGAAGCTATGGGAAACAGTCACATATGACTACTTAATGCTAAAATTGACTAAAAATGAGAATCACAAAAACATTGTAGATACATTTTACCTAAATTTTGATGACCAAAATAATAATAATTTTCAGCTTTAAACTTAAACTCGATGTATTCTAAATTATAAAATAGCAATGTAAGATTTACAATAATAGTTATAACAGATCAATTCAGGAAATAAATAACGTTTTTACTTGAAAAAATTATTGATATTAACTCGATCTATATGTTTTGTTCAATGTAACTTAACTAAACTTAATGTGAAAAATTAAATATATTGTATTAGTCCATTATAATTAACCTTTTCAGTGAACAATTGTACTGAACAATTTTTCCAATAAACTTCTATAACGTTCAATCAAATGACATAACGCCACTCTTGCACATTTAAAATGAATAATAATAATATGTCATTAAAGAACAGCTAGAGCCTAAAATTTGAGCAGCAACTTATTATATCAAATATGATATAAATTAAATAGACCAAGCAATATCTAATGACTTACATTAATCTTTGAAAATTAAAAAGAAGATTATTATTGTAGAAATGAAAATCATCAAAATATCATGTTGAATGTATAAATTAAAAAGAACATTTATATACTTATCAATTTTCAATTGGCTACTTAACGTCCTATATTTGCAACCATAATTCAAATATAAATGCTCAAGATGGCTTTCTTTAATTGTACTTTTCAACACTGAAAATCCTTGAAAAAAAGATAAATCATACGCTCAGAATATGAGTGATAACAACAGAGTGCAATTAATATAACTAGCAACCAATAGGAACTAGAAATTAAGAAAGCTTTCCGCTAGATTTTTCTTTCTCAAGTCTCGCTGCAACTGCTGCTACCAGGGCAGCCCCTCTGCCGCTACCATCTCCAGAAAGCTTAAGTTGAAACTGTAAATATAAAATGTTTTAGATTACGAAATTCCAGTTGACTGTCACCAGAAGTATAGCTACAGTATTTTTACTGCGGGGGTGGGGGGGGGACGGTACACATCTGGGTAGTCAAAGGGATTGGGATATCCTTCAGAGGGAAGGAATGATGGAACATCTTTGAAAAAGAAAAGCCTAAATATATTTTCAAGATGTCTTAAAACTTATTTTGGGATTTTTTTGTTATAATGAATACTAAAATCACAATGAAAAAAAGTAAAGGTGGCATGTCAAGTGAAAGTGAAGAAAAGTAACTATTTAACAAACCTATTATTTTGTTAAATTAAAATATTACATAATAGATAATAAACATTAAAAACAAATAAAAATAAGTACTGGCGCTTGACTTTTATTAAAATTGCCAGCAATGAGCTGCTGCAGACCACAGTATTATAGCGTAGAAAAACTTTCGGGTGGGCGAAGGCGAATGTCGTATACACTCAGCTTTTTCAGCAGGATTCGCCATTAATTCTGCAATACATAAAACCTCCCCCCTTCCCCCAACCTCCGAATGGCCTCGGGTAAGCGTTTATCAAACAATTATAAGATCTTATGATTCCCAGACAGTTATAAGTGCTAAAGTCACCCTTTACTTTCCAAAAATTTGAATATTGTGCATTTTACTCCAAACGTTTATAAATAAAACAAAAAATGCGAAGACTTATTCACATAATTTCTGTTCATTTTAACTTTTAATGTTGCTCCTTGCTTTCAGCTAAAAAAAACTTGTTTTTTTATTTAATTTATGAACGTTTTTGAATTAATGCATTTGTGATTTCGGCTCACCGTACATGAACAATTAAAACTAAATTTGCATATTAATTTATTTTTTTTTTTGCCTAAATGGCTTTCTCGAAATTTTGTTCTGACAGAACTTAAAAATTCTTTAAGAATGACCCCTTAATCACAAAGGCCGTTAACTAGAATAAATTGCTCTGATTAAAGCGCAAAAAAACTTTAGCGTAAAGAGCGAGGTAATGACTAGAGGGCTAACCCAATCATATAAGTAATAATTTCTGTTCGTTTTAAATTTTGATCTTGCTCCTTGCTTTCAGTTGAAAAAATTGCTTTTTGTATTATTTAATTCTGATCGTTTTTTAAATAATGCTGGGAAATCTGGCGCCCCCTTCAAAGCAATGTCCCTTCCCCATGAAAAGTTCCTCCCACGTAACCCCCGACACCTCCCCCCCCAAATACCAGAAAAAATCCCCCCTGAAAACTTCCATATATTTCCAAATAACCAATATTACATGTAAACATTGGGCAAAGTTCATAGCTTGCAGACCTTCCCCAGGGGACTGTAGGGGATTAAGTCATCCTTAAAGACATAGTTACTGTATTTTTCGACCATGGTGAAAAAAAAATACCTATCTCAAAATTTTGATCGGTTGGCTGGGAAAAAATGAGCGTGGGAGGGGGTCTAGTTGCCCTCCATTTGTTTAGTCACTTAAAAAGGGCACTAGAACTTTTAATTTCCTTTCGAGCCCTATCGCAATACTCTAGGACCACTGGTTTGATACGATTACCCCTGGGAAAAAGAAAAAAACAACAAATAAACACGCATCCGTGATCTTTCTTCTGACCAAAAATACAAATTCCACACTTTTGCTGATAGGAGCTTGAAACATCTACAGTAGGGGTTTGTGCTACGCTGAATCTGAAGGTTTGATTTTCATTAAGATTCTATCACTTCTAGGGGCCTTTCCCTTCTTTTTTCGAAAATAAGGCAAATATTTTAAGGCTCGTAACTTTTGATAATGCTCGTATTTGTTGATGAAATTTATATATTTCCAATCAGTATTAAAATTTGATTCTTTTTTATGTATCTAGTGGTATCAAAATTCCGTTTTTAAAGTTTCGGTTTCTATTGAGTCGGGTCGCTCCTTACTTACAGTTCGTTACCACGAACTGTTTGATAGAATTTTTAAACAACCTAAACAGAAAATCCTAAACAGAAAATCCACAGAAAATCCTTGGTTAGAACGGATTTGGAGTCCAGGGGGGAGGTGGGGCAAAAATATTTTATATGTTGTCCTTGGCACTTTGAGCAGCTCAATTTTAAACTATGGGGAAAAGAATTAGGGCAGTGATGCACAGAAGCATCTGTAGAAAACAGTTTTGGAGTAATTTACATGAGTACCAACAGATCCAGGATTCTGGCGTCGTGGCAACAGTGACGCCATGTAGCTGACTATTTTTTTAATTCACTAAGAACTTTAATTTTAATTCACTAAGAAATCCAGTTGCAGGATTATAAAACCTGTTACTTACAAGTCGGAATGTTGCTGAGAAAATTGTCCACTTTAAATTCACTGTTGCCAGATTCCAGAAAAACGTTGAGAAAAATATCTCTCGAAAATCAACATTTGAACATTTATTAGGGTAAAATTGACGTGATCAAGGCACGAAAAACCTCACTATATAAAACACAACTGTTTTTCTATGAGCTCGTTTCAAAATTTCACAAATCTTGATATTGTACTGAAAAGTTTTTAAATATTTATATCATGTACTTACAGTCAATCCAGGCTTAATGAGTTTGTTTATCCTTTCCACCATTAGTTTGTGGAAATAAGGATGGTATGCATACACTGAACCATCCACTGCCACGACTACATATTCTTCATTAATTTTTTCTAGCAGTGCTGCAACTCCAGCTGCAGTCAAAAAGGCTGCCCTTCTTGATATAAGTTGACAAACATATCTAAACGAGAAAAAAGACTTTTGAATATCAAAGAGCACAAACAATAATAAGAGCATTTCTATTACTATTACAATAATAAGAGCATTAATAAACTATAATACAAACAATAATAAACAATAAACTATAATATAATACAATAATAATAAATAAAACTAAATAATATATAATAAACAATACTAAATAATAAACAATAATAAAAACTATAATATAATACAATAATAAACAATAATAAGAGCATTTAAAATCAAAATGTTACTTCTTTGTAATCCAGAAAAAAAGCCATGATTCTTGTTTGGAATAGAAAGAAAAGAATATATTTACAAAATATACTTGAGACGAACAGTTTTAGAGGATATTGAGGTTGAAGATAATGAAGACTTAGAAAGGGAATTTCTTGAAAACATATAGCATAACTCAAAAATTAATTAAAAAGATTTGAACTAAAATCAGTCCTCTTCCCTCTTGATTCCCACTTCGAGTCATTAATAACTGCCCAACCAAATTGGCTTGATTTTCTAAGTTTTTTCTTTTATTTATTTCAAAATACTGACTTGGGTGGGTTTTTGCAAGTATTGTCACATTAAACCACGAAAACAAAATAACCAAAATTAATTAATTAAATAGAATAGTGCTTTTGATAATTAGAAATCTAGAAACTAACAATCAGCTGATTCCCAAAGACAGATGCAGACTCAAATAAAATCTGCAACAACCTAATCTCTTTGGTGTCAATTTACCAGATTTTACGGGGATTTCTAGTCACGTTTTTAAAGTTTTGCACATGCTAGTATTTAGAACTTCATAACTGTATATGGGTCTTTTTCATTAAGTTATATCGAAAAAACTGAGTTTTTCAACTAAAATTAAGGAGCGACATTAAAACTTAAGACGAACAGCAATTGTTATGTATATGAGGGGGCTTCCCCTCGTTAATACCTCGCTCTTTACACTAGAGTTTGAATTTTTGTTCCAATTACTTAAGAGGGACTCGTGAAATACAAGTGCCGTTAAATTAGAATTATAATCTTTTTCTAAAAGTTCAAGAAACGTTATTTTAAAGAGCAAGGTATTGAGGAGGGGTTAGCCCCGAAACCCCCGAAAAGTATACGCATACTTCCAAGTAGACAATACTTTGTTAAACAATGGGCGAAGTTCATAGCTTGTACCCTTTTCCTCGGGGCTTTAGGGTGAGAGGGTAAAGTCATCCTCAAACGCATAGTTATTAAATCTTTTGACTATGCTAAACAAAATGGCAACCTCAAAATTTTGATCGGAAAACATTGGGAAAAAATGGGTGGGGGAGGTGGGCTAGTAATCCTCCAATCTTTAATTTCCGTTAGAATGAGCAATTTCTCAATACTCTAGGGTTATTGGTTTGATGCGATCACCCCTAGGGAAAAGAAAAAAAAAACACACATCCGTGATGTTACTTCTGGCAAAAATACAAAATTCCACTTTTTTTGCCGATGAGGGGTTAAAACTTATACGATATGGTTCTTGGATACGTTGAATCTGATGGTGATTTTTATTAAGATTGATTAAATTTTAGGGGGTGTTTCCTCCCTTTTTAAAAGATCAGGCAAATTTTCTCAGGCACGTAGCCTTTGATAAGTAACACTAAACTTAATTAATATTGTATATTTGGAATCAGCATAATAAGCAAATTCTTTTGATATGTTTATTGATGTCAAATTCTTTTTTTAGAATTTCGATTACTATTGAGCCACATCACTCCTTACTTACAGTCCGTTATTTTTCCTGTCTGGATCCTCCAAGAAATTAACCTTGTTTTACAACACATTTAAAGATATTTGTATGATATACCCACTACCACACAAGAAGTGAAGTTAAGTTAATCCTAATAAAATATACCTAAGTATGATAAAAATATAATATTTTAGAAACAAATTTTGGCTATATATTTGCACATTAGGAGGGGGGTTTAAAGTACAGTTGATCTGTGTACAAAATATGTTAGCTATAATAATTCCATATATGATGAAGTAAGAACTGTTTTCTGACTTCAAATACTTTGCCCCCTGCCCCCTAATATGCAAATATATAGCCTAAACTATATATTTCCCGTTTATCCCTTTTCTCACGCTGAGGTGAAAGAAACTGGCCGAACATTTTGAGAATTTGCTTAACCGAGATAGAGTTGCAGGAAAAAATATAGAGGAAAATGAAAAAGTTTGTGATACCTTGGATGTGAAGGAAGATTTGTTTTGTGAGGAGGAATTAGAAACAGTACTAAAAGGATTAAAGAATAATAAGGCTCCAGGTGCTGATAGGGTAGTAAATGAGTTTCTTAAATATGGTGGCTCTGAGGTTAGAAATAAGTTATTGGAGATTATGAATATGATTTTTGAAAAAGGGGAAGTACCTAATGATTTTAGGAAAACCTTAATTAAGCCACTTTATAAGAAAGGTGATAAAAGTGAGTGTGGTAATTATCGAGGCATTAGTCTGGTCTCTGTAGGTAGCAAATTGCTTAGTAATATGATACTTTTTAGACTGAGAGATGCCGTAGACAAAGTTTTAAGAGAAGAGCAGTGCGGTTTTAGAAAAGGTAGAGGATGTGTTGACCAAATTTTCACTCTTAGGTTAATAATTGAGAAGTGCCTAAGTTTTCAAACACCTTTGGTCCTTAGTTTTATAGATTATGAGCAAGCGTTCGATTCTGTTGATAGAGGAGCTTTAGTAAAGGTTTTATCCTTGTATGGTATACCAGACAAATACATTAAAGTGATTAGTGCTATGTACGAGAATAACACTGCTGCGGTTAAGGTAGGAAATGAGGTTAGCAGCTGGTTTTGTATTAAATCAGGAGTTAAGCAGGGTTGTGTTCTATCCCCCTTTATATGGATTATTTTGATGGACTTTGTTTTAAGGAGCACAGGAAAGGCAATGGGAGACCACGGAATCAAATGGGGAGGAAAAAGTCTCCTGGACTTGGATTATGCTGATGATTTAAGCATCCTAGATGAAAGTGTGAGCAAAATGAATGAAGTTTTAGAGGTTTTGCGAGTTCAGGGTGCTAGTATTGGTTTGAAAATTAATGTTAGGAAGACCAAGTCACTAAGGCTAGGAATAAGTGAAGATGAAAAGGTGACGTTGGGTAATGAAAAGATTGATCAGGTGGGCAGTTTCACTTACCTTGGTAGTATTATTAGTAAAGATGGTGGGAGCAGTGAAGATGTTAAAAATAGAATAGCCAAGGCTCAGGGTGTTTTTTCACAGTTAAAAAAAGTCTGGAAGAATAGGAAGATAAGTCTGCAAACCAAGATTAGAATCTTAGAAGCTACAGTGATGACAGTGGTCAAATATGGCTCTGAAGCATGGACGCTCCGAAAAGCGGATGAAGATTTGCTAGATGTTTTCCAGAGAAATTGCTTAAGGATTGTTCTGGGTACCCGGCTGACTGACCGTATTTCAAACAATAGGCTATACGAAAAATGTGGTTCAATACCACTTTCTAGGTCTATAATGAAAGAAAGGTTGAGGTGGTTAGGGCATGTTGTTCGGATGAAGGATGACAGATTGCCGAAGATTGTTCTTTTCGGCCAACCATCTAGGGCTAAACGGAAAGCAGGTCGTCCCCGTCTGGGTTGGGAGGACGTCATAAAGAAAGATTTAAAGGAAATGGGAACTTCGTGGGCGGGTGTAAAAAGGGAGGCTTTGAATAGATTGGGGTGGAGGAGGAGCGTGCGTAGCTGTGTTGGCCTCAGGCGGCTTGGTGCTGCGATGAGTTGTTAGTAGTAGTAGAACTGTTTTCTGACTTCAAATACATTACCCCCATCCCCCTAATGTGCAAGTATATAGCCTAAACTATATATTTCCCGTTTATCCTTTGACATCTCTTTGTCTCTTTTCACGCTGAGGTGAAAGAAACTAGCGAAATAAACCGGTTTACAGTGCGTCAATACATGAACAGCTTGAGCGGTAATGGATATATCATACAAGTACCCTTTCAAAATCTAATAAGTCAGATTTTAAATCTAAATTGGATTGTATGATTTAGTTTTATATCCATAAAATTAGCAACAAAATATTTGTCTTCAAAACTATCGTTCGGATTTTCTGAAAAAGTTAAGTTCCCTAAGCGTGTAACTTTCATTGAAATACATGTGCTGCTTGTATTATTGGCTAAACTAATTTTGGCAGTCCTTAGAGACACTGCCTTTGAAAAACATTTTAAGCAGTTCGAAGAAGGGAGGGAAATATCTTCTTCCAAATTTTTAGATTTGCAAAGATAGGGACTCTACTTAGAAATAATTGTTAATTTTCAGGGAGGAAGAGGGGTAAATTAGGTAAGATTAAATACCCTCAAAATACATTTCCCGGACAAAGTTAAGTATTGGCAATCAAAATCCTTAAATTTGTCCCGTCTACCTCAAAATCTTAGAAGTCCTTATAGCCGCTGCCTTTAAAAACATTTTTAGACCGGACAAAAATGGAAGAGAAATTCCAGCTTGAAATTTTTAACTACACAGGTACACCTCTCAGAACTAATTGTTATTTGGGAGGGGGGTCATGTTTCATCCCTTCGTAAATAATTAATCATGTCAGATTAGCAGCAAAGAAAAGGAATAGTCAAAATAAATTTGCCAGACTGATTTAAGAAATATTAGCGATCAAATTGTCATAATTTGGCAACCCCTCTCTATCAAAATAAAATTTTTACAGTCATTACCACATATTGTAAATGTCTTACCTTATTTTTGCGCAGTCGTCCTGAGTTATAACCTTGACCCCAAGCTCCTTGAATATATATTCGCAGTTGGTGAAGTCTCCTTCTGGACTCTCTTCAATATTACTAATGTACTCAGTTTCAAATATGTATGGTTGTAATAAACAGTCATAAAAGGTTCCATTGAAAATTAAGCGATCTCTTGCCAGTGATACCAAAATGCGTCGTACAATGTCACCCAAATATTTGCCAGATATCATCTTCTCATATCTAAAAATATGACTAGTGATTATAAATTACAAAAAAAAACAATAGAAATATTAATTGTGTAGGTGAAATAATAAGAAAAAGTGGATTTGAAATGGAAGTCTATTATCTATACTTTTTAAATGAGTTTCATTTAGGTTGGGGCAGAAAGAAAATAGACCCTCTTTTACAAATATACATAAGTATACAGCAGTATTTTTTTAGTCGAGACATGACCTTAGGTGCTAAGGAGGGGTGCTCGGATTTCTGACTTATTAAACTTGTTGATAAAAAGTTCGACGATTTGAAACATTTAATGATATTTTTCGCATAATTGGCATATTTATGTTCATTTGAATCCCCCCTAAAAAAATAAATCTCACATATATGCCTGTCTAAAAATTCCAGGATTTAGTTTTAAAATATTTGCTAGAATACTCGGTAAATAAAAAGAAAAATATTTCTATGCCCTTGCGCGAATCTCTTGAACCAAATTAAAAATTTCTTAAAAGGAAAAATCGTGATGACTTAGGCAAACCAAAATTGATTAAAGAATCTTAGGGCCTACACATCTTTTTATCCGATTAGGATCTCGTTATACAGAACGAGAAATTTGTATTACAAAAAACTGTAAACCAGGAAAAAACTGCGACAAATTGATGACTAGCGTTGTTATATGTTTTTTGTGAAAAAATACCAAACTTGTGAAAATAAAACAAAATCGGCCAAAAATTGACTACACTCACGATTGTCTTCCTCGATCTAAAGTGTTTGCATCAAGGGCTTTGTCAAAGTCTGTCCTAATAAAATCCAAACAGCCGTTATCTCCAAAGGCACCCCATTCAGTGTTAACTAAAGTTCAGTGTTAGCTTAGGATCATCTGAGTCCCCATCCCAGAGTTCTATATTCTCTAGCTTCTCAACGTAACAAGCGTTTGTACCGGTACCTAGAAATACATAAAAGTTGAATTATGGGGTTAGTTAAAAAATTACAACGATAAAGATAATAAACAAATATAATTATGTTCTGTTCGAATTAGCTTCAAAAGTTTTTCTTCTTTTTTTGAGCACTGAAAACGGCTCGGCTTGCTGATATTTCCTTGCCGAAATATCTACTTTTGTTATTATTGCTTTTTTTTATTCATTGGCTGGCATTACCATAATTTTTCTTGGCAAGTTAATTTTATTGTTCATTTATAATTTTTCTTGTTTTTTATAATTTATTCTAATTTATTCATTGTCATAATTCATTTATCATTTATTCATTGTAATTTCTGTTCGCAAGAGGTTTTATTTTTTCAATTATTATTTTCATAATTTCCGTAGTTTTCATGTGACTAAAAACACTTGGCATCAATCATTTTAAGAAGGGCCTATGGTAGTTTTAATGCTTTACTTTCTTTTCAATATTGTTAATGCTTTAATCTTTGCGTACAAAAAGGGTTGTCATGGGGTTTAAAGGGTTGTCATGTATGATAAACCCGGTATGGGGTTTATCATACAAGTAACCAAATTTATATATATTTATTTGTTTTTTATTACTGATAATTTGTTTAGTGACATTATGTTTCTGACATTTAGGGACATTATGCTTGATGTTTTGAGTTTGTCTCAGTTTTGGAAGGTGCGTTAAGATTTAATAGTATCTATCTTTTTTTTAACTTTCTTTTTTCGTTTCAATTGCAAGAGTTTGGACTACACACCAGAGATTTTTCAAAATGTTCTTGTTTATATTTATACAGGAAAGGCGAGTTGGAAATCAATTTAAGTATGTTAGTTTTGATTGTTTATTTTCTTTTCAATATTGTTAATACTATAATCTTTGCGTACAAAAAGGGTTGTCAAAACTAAACTAATTAATTTTTCTAATCTATTTTTACTGCCCTACGAACTTTTACATTTTGAAAAATTAAAAGACTTTGATGAAATTTTGGATGTCAATCCATCCATCAAGAAGTTCTCAATATTAGGACGATCTACAAGAACAAAGACCTCTAGCCTTTTACAATTTCTTGAGGAATAATAACATTTGTGAGTAGATTGGAAAGGTATGAGCAAGAGTCATCGAGAAGCCAAAAGAATGCTAAAGTGGACTCCAGAACGCTTGGAGTTTTAAAAAGAAAAGAATATTTCAGACAAGAATTGACCTAAGATTGATCATAGAATTGTCAATAAGAATTGACATAAGATTTCAATATTGTTAATACTATAATCTTTGCGTACAAAAAGGGTTGTCAAAACTAAACTAATTAATTTTTCTAATCTATTTTTACTGCCCTACGAACTTTTACATTTTGAAAAATTAAAAGACTTTGATGAAATTTTGGATGTCAATCCATCCATCAAGAAGTTCTCAATATTAGGACGATCTACAAGAACAAAGACCTCTAGCCTTGCATTAATGTATTGCTGCTCTCAAGTCTACCAACTAACTATGAAAGACTGCAGTATAGATGTATTTACAATTTCTTGAGGAATATTAACATTTGTGAGTAGATCGATAAAGTATTAGCAAGAGTTAGTAACCCTCCATCATCTGTAGATGGAAAATCATGAAGAAGCCAAAATAACGCTAAAGTGAACTCCTGAAGGCTTAGAGTTTTAAAAAGAAAATTTCAGACAGAAATAGACCTAAGATTGATCCCAGGAGCAAGATTTTTTTCGTCGTCATTTGTGCTTAAAAGCTATGCATCTCTTAAAATAAATAAATCAAACTTACCAACTATAAGCCCTATCTTGCAAGCAGGCTGTTTATAAGCTGAAGCCATCAAGGTTCCTGTAGTATCATTTAAAACTGCCAAAACTTCAATATTAATGTCCTAAAGTGAAAGAAAGAGGTCAAAGGAGAGAGTAACTTTGTGGCATAAAACGCAGTGGTCATATTTTATGTGACTATTGTTTAAACGAAATCAACATTTTTATTTCGGGGGTTTTCCATTTCCATGGTTTTAACATTTCCATTTGTTTTTTTGTTTTTTTATTTTGGTTCACAATTATAAGTCACAATAAAACTAACAGTACAAGATGAAGGAAAGGACAAGCTAAAAGGCTACTGTGTATAATAAAACAAATGTACCAGGTATATGACGAGCAGAATCGTGTTTTTATTAAAAACTTTCACGTTTTATATCCATTTTTTTTTTCCTCCCAGTTTCTTCCAAGTTAAAGGCCGACAGGTCCAAAAAATGTTTAATAGCTGATGTGAAGCCCTTAGTAGCTAGGGTGTATCCAAGATTTTTGTTCGGAGGGGGAAAGTGATTCCTTATATTTTTTTTACAAATAAAACTTTACAAAACACAACAAAATTTGTTTATATACATTCTGTTACTTTTTTATGGGCCAGGCAAAATTTCAATGGAGAGGGGAGTTCAAACCTGGTAACACTCACTGGAGACGACCTTGTTTATCATAGCTTCTAATCAATGCTACTTCCATTTAATTTTTCCTATTTTACAATACAGTCCTAAAATGCTCTAAAATAGGTAGTAAATAAAAAATATAGCATACAATGCACAAAATATTTAGCCATTTGCCAAGGGCTTGGAGAGCTTCTTTCGAACAGTTTCTGGTAACAAACTGTAAGTAAGGAGCGACCTGGCTCAATAGTAACCAAAACTCTAAAAAACGGAATTTTGATACCAATAGATACATCAAAAGAATTAAATTTTTATGCTGATTTCAAATATATAAATTTCGTCAAGTTTATTCTTATTGATCAAATGTTACGCGCCTGAGAAAATTTGCACCTATTTTTGAAAAAACTCCCTAAAAGTCATAGTCATAGATGAAAACCCTCTAAAAGTCATAGATCCTTAATGAAAATCACGCCGTCAGATTCAGCGTATCATAGAACCCTACAGTAGACCTCCTATCTGCAAAAATGCTCCAATTCAAGCTCCTATCTGCAAAAATGTGGAATTTTGTATTTTTTGCCAGAAGAAAGATCACGGATGCGTGTTAATTTGTTTTTTTTTTCCAGGGGTGATTGTATCGACCCAGTTGTCCTAGAATATCGCAGGAGGGCTCATTCGAACGGAAATTAAAAGTTCTAATGCCCTTTTTAATTGACTAAATAAAATGGAGGACAACTAGGCCCCCTCCCACGCTCATTTTTTTCAAAAAGTCACCGATAAAAATTTTTAGAGAGCCATTTTGTTCAGAAAAATTGGAAAATATAATAACTATGTCTTTGAGGAGTAATGCTCCCCCACAGTCCCCAGGAGAAGGGCAGCAAGATATGAACTTAGCCAAATGTTTGCATATAGTATTGGTTATTGGGACTAGACCTTGCTTTCGATAAAAGCCTTATATGTCCTCAGGGCATAACCTACAACCCTTACCCTGAGGACTTGGGGTTTTGTTATCCTCAGAGACAAAATTTCCAGACTGTTCCGATACGCTGAACAAAATGGCTATCTCATAATTTGGCTTGGACGTTTTTGGAGAAATTACGGGTGTGGGGGGGGGGGGGGGTATTTGCCCTTTGATCACTCTCTACTAATAAAAAAGGAACTTCTAAATTTCAAATCAAATGAGCCCTTTCTGAAGCTTCTATGGCAAAACTTTCTATAAAAACCTTATATGCCCCAAGGTCATAACTTACGACCCTTGTCCTGAGGGCTATGGGGGGAGGATTTCCATTCTCAAAGACATAATTTAGAACCTTAAAACTACGTTGAAAAAAATGTTGATCGGAAATCTTTGGGAAAATGATGGGCGTGGGGAGGGAGGGGGGGGATTCCCCCACCAAATAATTTCGACTATTAAAAAGAGAAATAGCCCTTTCAATTCCCAATCGAATGAGGCCTTTTCACCCTGAGGGCTGTGGGGGGTTGTCATCCTCAAAGACCTATTTTCCAGAACTTTCAACTACGTTGAACAGAATGGCTATCTCAAAACTTTGATTAGATGTGTTTGGAGAAATGCTGGGCGTGAGAGGGGCACTTTCAACTATTAAAAACGGCACTAGCCCTTTGAATTTCAAATCGAATGAGCCCTTTTTGAAGTTTATACAACAGCACTTTCTATAAAAATAACCTTATATTCCCCCAGGGCATAACTTACAACCCTTGCCTTGTAAATGTGGGGGGAGGGGGGCTGTCATCCTCAAAGACATAACTTTAAAAACTTTCAACTACGTTGAAAAAAATGGCCATCTCAAAATTTTGATTTTATGTGTTTGGGGGAATGGTGAGCGTGAGGGGGGCTAGTTGCCCTCCCATTGTTTTTAATTTTGAAAGGGGCACTAGCCATTTCAATTTCCAAGCGAATGAGCCCTTTTTGAAGTTTCTACGACAACACTTTCTATAAGAAGCTTATTATACCCTCAGGGCATAACTTACAACCCTTGCCCTAAGGGCTGTGGGGGGGGGGGGGGGGGGGGGGGGTTGTCATACTCAAAGACCTAATTTCCAAAACTTTCAATGTTGAACAAAATGGCTATTTAAAAATTTTGATTGGATGTGTTTGGGGAAAAGGTGAGCGGCAGAGGAAGGTTATTTGCCCTCCCATCACTTTCGACTGTAAACAAGGGCACTAGCAATTTCAATTTCCAATCAAATGAGCCCTTTTCAAAGTTTCTACGACAAAGCTTTCAATAAAAAACTTTATATGCCCCCAGGGCATAACTTGTAACCCTGGCCCTGTAGACTGTGGGGGGGGGGAGTGTCCTGCTCAAAGATATAATTTCCAGAACTTTCATCTGCATTGAACAAAATGACTATCTCAAAATTCTGATTGGATGTGTTTGGGGAAATGGTGGGCATGGAAGGGATGTTAGTTGCCTTCCAATCACTTTCGACTATTAAAAATGGAACTAGGCATTTCAATTTCTAATCAAATGAGCCCCTTTTGAAGTTTCTACGATAACGCTTTCTATAAAAAAAACCTCATATGCCCCCAGGGCTGTGGGGTGGTTGTCATCCTCAAAGACCTAATTTCCAGAACTTTCAACTACGTTGAACAAAATGGCAATCTCAAAATTTTGATTGGGTGTGTTTGGGGAAAAGGTGGGCGTGAGAGGGGCGTTAATTGCCCTTCAATCAGTTTCGACTATTAAAAATGGCACTAGCCCTTTGAACTTCCAATCGAATGAGCTCTTTTTGAAGTTTCTATTACAAAGCTTCCTATTAAAACCTTATATGCCCCTAGGGCACAACTTACAACCCTTGCCCTGAGGGCTGTGGGGGAGTGTCCTCCTCAAAAACAAAATTTCCATCTGGAAATCAACTGTGTTGAACAAAATGCATATCTCAAAACTTTGATTCGATGTGTTTGGGGAAGGATTGTTAGTTGTGTTCCAATAACTTTCGACTTTTAAAAAGGACACAAGCCACTCAAATTCCAATCGAATGATTCCTTTTCGCAGTTTTTACGACAAATCCTTCGATACGAAGTGCCCTGGTAAAAAAAAAGTTAAAAATAATAAATTGTTCTCCAAATAAGTCTTTTAGTATAATATTTTAAAAACTATTGTTTTTAATTGCACAATGCACTAGATGTAGCAATTTCCTTTAAAATGAGCCATTAAACAAGACTATACGCTGTTCCAGTGCTAAGCTAGCTGCGGAAAAAAGAAAAACCAAAATATAATAATGAAGTAGTACTCGTTCATTATTCGGTACACCCTTGAGAAATGAAGCTGTGCTTTTTACAGTGGCTACTGTAGAATAGTCAACAGTATTTGATGGTAGAATGGTAAGT
This sequence comes from Artemia sinica, assembly GCA_027921565.1. Classification (NCBI taxonomy): domain Eukaryota; kingdom Metazoa; phylum Arthropoda; class Branchiopoda; order Anostraca; family Artemiidae; genus Artemia; species Artemia sinica. Next base: position 69,015,302 of record CM051258.1, read on the forward strand.
ATAGCTTGAACATGAAAATGCAGTTTTTTTGTAAAAAAAAAAAGGTGCTAGTTGCCCTCTAATTTTTTGGTCACTTACAAAGGGCACTAGAACATTTAATTTTCGTTTCAATGAGCCCTCTCACGACATTCTAGGACAAATGGGTTGATACGATCATCCCTTGGGAAAAAAAAAAAAAATAAACGCGGATCCGCGATCCTTCTTCTGGCAAAAAATATAAAATTTCACATTTTTGAAACTAGGAGCTTGAAACCTCTATAGTAAGGTTATTTGATAGGCTGAATCTGATGGTGTGATTTTCATCGGGATTTAATTAATTTTAGGGGGTTTTCCTCTTTTTTTTCAAAATAAGGCAACTTTTCTGAGGCTCCTAACTTGTGATTGGTAAAACTAAACATGATGAAATTTACATATTTAAAAGCAACATAAAAATCCAATGCTTTTAATGTATCTATTAGTATCAAAACTCCGTTTTTTAGACTTTTGGTTACTATTGAGCCGGGTCGCCTCTCACTTACAGTTCGTTACCACGAACTGCTTGATTGGGATGGAGGAGTGTACGCAGTCTTGTTGGCCTTGAGTGGCTTGGTGCTGCATTGAGTTGTAAGTAGTAGTAATAGTATGCGGGGGTAAAAGCGATGCGGAGGTTTCAGGTAGTTTATTGCGGTAGTGAGTTTTTTTAACAGTAGTTGCTATTGGGTTCTACGTATAAAAGCACTATTAAATCATATTTTTATAATATGTACTTTCAAGTCTCTGCTTGATTGCAGCCGTTTAGTGAAAAATTGGGCAAATAGTTAAAATGTGTAAAAACAAACAAACTTAAGAGAAACGGAGGATGGAAATTAAACAGAAAAAGAGATGAAAACGGAAATCAAATAGAGTCTTACCCGTCTTCTGTGAATTGCTTTTTGAAGTAAATCAACAACATCCTCGTCTTCCACCCCAGAGCAGGTGAATCCTTTTGTCCACTGGACTAATCTGGCTTTTGTCAGGCCTTCTTGTCGGCATGGAAAGCTGAAGGTGAAACCAAGCGGAAGAACTTCTTTGTCAATCTTAAATTCATGAACGAATAGGGAAAGGCATTCCGCAATATGATCAAAAAGCTGTAAAAAATAAAACATTTTTATCATCAGATAACGAGTTCAAATAATTGATAAATAACAAGATATGCATTCCTCAAACTGCTATACTCCGTAAACAAAAAAGCAAAGAAAAGTACCAAAGAATTAATATTATCTGTTTATATTCTATTTTTTGTGTTTTATATTTTCTGGCTTATGTTTTAATGAGGCAAAAGAAAACTAAAGATAACAGAACTGTTTATTGCTGTATTTCCCGAACTATTGGTCGTGAATCACCGGTGAATCACCAATGAGCCACCAGTGATCCATTAGTGAATATTGAGCGTGCTCAGACCCTAATGGGCCTCTGTAACAGGCCTCTGTATAATACTTGAATAAAAAAAGGAAGTGACAACATTGTATGGTTCATTTAGCCATTTATAAATAATAAGAATTTAAATATATTTAAGTTACGAAAAACATAGTCGCATAATAATGTAATAAAACAAAGAATAATAAAAAAAAACTTTATATTATCACATGCGGGTGGCACGGTGATTGAAAATTGAAACACATGTCGTGAACCCGAAACACCCCGAGTGAGTCGGATTTCTGTTGTATGGTAATATCCTTAATTGGTTTGTTTGCACTAATTTTGTTGATATATGCTAGAAATACTGTGAAACAGTAGTTCTTGTTTGTTTCCAGTTTCAACTTCGCTCTTTACTTCCCAAGAAAAACTTCATTTTTTAAAATTAATCATTGACTGTCGGTTTACTGTTAGGATGGGAAGTTCTACTTTTAATCTTTTATCTAAACAAGGGATTTGACATCAGATTTTTGTTCAAGTAGTTTTGATTTTTTAAGGAGATGTCACCCTTATTTTAGTATTACTTAGTGAATTTGCTTTATATAAAACCAGAAAAATTAAATTTTTTCGATGTGTTTTATATTAACTTTTGTTTAATATTTATTAAACAATAAATTCTGATTACGTTAAATCTAAGTTTTCACTCACTCCGATGGGCTGATTAAAAACAAAATCCTTAACAAATAATAAAACAATAAACAGAACTTACGGCTGTTCCCGTTGCCGTCTTGATCCAATCTCCCAGTGGAAAAATTCTTGACACAAACTCTTTTTCTGGTGTCGCTTCACCTAGTTGGATCAACAGCACCCTAAAGTTTGACCCGCCTAAATCAAGGGCCAGGAATCTTCCTTTTTCTGAAAGTAAAAAAAGATTTAGGCGAACTAAAAATGAACGACTGCAAGAACGAGTGATTTTAATTCTAAAACTAGTGATTTTTTCCTAAATCTAGTGATTTTCCACGATAAAGCGCATACATTCATGATTCAATTGAATAAATCATACAAGAAGCTAATAAAAAAATCGCAAAATAGTGACTAACTGCAATTCCCAATATGTTCCAAATTAGCTTTTATGCAAATATACAGCCTTTGAAACTTCCGATTTCCCACCATTTTACTATATCAGATATAGACCCCATAGCGTAATCATCAAGATAAGAAGGCAAACCTATTTAATCACAAAATTGCAAATATGTTCTATACTTCCTATTTCACAACATTTGCCCAGGTCGAATTTTTGTCTTCATATTTATGGTTTTTTTTTCAAACCCATATTTATCAGTAACCCATATATTCATATTTATCAGTTCTAAATTAGGCTGAAATTTCAGGGGTAATTTTTTCGGTTGAGAAAAAATTAAAACGTCAATCTAAAGTTATTTTTCCACATCTTGGGAAGCAGTTTATGAAAGACACTTCTGTATTTTCAGTGCGTAAATATATTTTGGCTCTAGACAGTTTTTTTCCAGGTTCTACCTCCCTCTTAACTCTGCTTATAAGGCTGAAAAGAATGTGCCTATCTGTATATATCTTCTTCTAGTATGTAGCAAAGGTAGATAAACCATTGCAAATGTTAAATAAAAAATGTATTTAAATATTTTTCGCCATCTTATACAGGCGCACCTTCCTGTAAGTGCACCTGTATAGAACATGGTAAAGAAACAAAAAATTATAAACTAAAATGGTAAAGAATATTATATCTCTAGTGATTTTTAGTAATTTTTGGTCATTAATCTAGTGGTTTATGTGCTGAATTAGTGATATATTTTTTTCAAGAATCTAGTGATTTTTAATTTCACCGGATGGCAACCCTGAGTGAAACCCTAAGTGGCTCTTTACTTAACTACTTTAATGTATTTTAAATTTGTTGGAAAAATAAACTGTGAAAAAAGTAACTGGAAAACCAGAGAAGGTCTGATGCGAAGTCAAGTAGATCTAGTGAGCTGGCGGTCTTAGCTTTAATAATATTATACAGGTTTGCGGTTTAAGACTTCAGATACTTTTAGTAAAAACTATGCGGGGTTTTCCCATGTGCATTAAAATATGCAGATGAAACTGCATAAAAATAGAGGAGACAGAATGTGCCAAAACATTCAAAAGGTTTTTCTAACATAAGAACACTTTTCGGCCATTATCTCCAAAAGAATTTAGGACGCAAAATTTACTTCTTATGGGAAACTGAAAGTCTCTAGCCTGAACATCTTTTGGTTCCCCTCCCCTTCCACTTTAAAGAAGGTCAAGCCTGTGTGTATTTACTTTAGTATATGCACGTTCTGTAGAATCGTAACGGCTCAAAGTTAAAATGGTTCCTTTAACATTTAAGTATTAATTATTTTCCATACGGTACAAGTAAAGCTTCCATGGGTCCAAATCTTATTTTAGGCTGTTGGTAACACCGACAAAATTGTAGTCGTACCCTAAAAACTTCATAATGTTGAAATAACTAAAAGAAAAAACTTAAAAGTTGGGGTTTACAGGCATAAACAGAATTAAGATGGGTCCGCGGCAAAATCTCTTGGCAAATTAAACTTTAGGGAATTCAAAAATGACCGACTCTTTAATCTTTTGAACAAATATTAATATTTGTATGTGTGCCACCAATATGCTAGTCTTAAATAATCTGGAAGTGAATGGCTATTAACGAGCCGACGAAAAGATAATTGGTAAAAAAAAAGAAGTGAACCCGGTCAAGTATTCACTAATTTGACTCACCCTCGCCATTTGGCAAATTTCTAACGTAGGTGGGGTAGCACTTTATGTCAGCTGATCCGTTTGTCTTTCTTCTGAGTCCCTTTTCAATTTCCTTACGCATTGTTGTAGAGACCTTTTCGACTTGTTCATCAGAAAGAATTAACTTTGAACATCTTTCCTCCAACTGAAAATTAATATGTAAAATAATAAAGGGACGCTGATTGGTATTAATTAAAAAAAAGTTAGACTGATAGAAATATAGAGCGAAGTTGAAACACAGCCTATCATAGGCAGTGCAGTAGCGCTGCCTAAGTAAAGAACGATGTCGGCACAATGTATTTCTTCGTTTTTTTAGATCTTTGAAAGGGACTCATTCGATTGGAAATTGAAAGTTCTAGCGTCCTTTTTAAGAGTCAAAAGTGATTGGAGGGCAACCCCTTCAATCACATCCAAATTTCAAGATAGCTATTTTTTTCAGTGTAGTGAAAAGGTCCAGTAATTATTGCTTTGAGGATGACAACACCCCTCCCACAGCCCTCGGAGCAAGGACTGTAAGTTATAATGTTTGGCCATTATTAGCATTAGAGGCTTATATGGAAGGAATTTATATGGATCCAATTTAGCCTACTAACGCACTTTTTAAGAGTCAAAAGTGGTTGGAGGGGAACTAGCCTCTCCACGTCATGTTTTCCCCAAGTGCATCCGACAGAAATTTCAAGATAGCCGTTTTGTTTAAAATAGTCGAAAGAACATTTAACAAGGCCTTCGGGGTTGAAATAACTCTTTAAAACAACTGCCCTGAAGGTGTATGAGGGTCTTATGGAAGATGTGGTCGTATATAGTTTAGAGGAGGATTATTTATTTGGACATTGAAAGTTTTAGTTCCCTATTAAGAATTTAGTTCACCGTTTGACCCTATTAAGAGTCAAAAGTGATGGAGGGCAGCCAACCCCCCCCCCCTAAAGGTGGTGGGAACAAACAAATCTGATTGAAATTGTGAAATAGCTTTTTTGATGAAAATGTTGTCCATAAAACATATAATAATGCCTTCAGCTTTGGCAAAAACCCAAAGAGCCCACGGGCAAGGGTTGTGAGTTATGCCCCAGAGGCCAATAAGGCTCTTGCGGAATAGGTGATCATGATGTCCCTTTCTGAGATAACCATTTTGTTTAGCATAGTTGAACGGTCCAGTAACCATGTCCCTAGGGATATTGAGCATGTCAAGCCCCCAAAGTTGCTATAAAAGTAAATCAAAAGGCACCGTCAGTATGCTGGTTGCCAATTAAACATCTCAGCAATATCCTAAAAATGACTTAGCTTATTTAGTTGAAACTTTATACTATTCCTTATAATTTTCTACTACTATTACTACTTCTGTTTGAACAATTTAACTAAATCAAAAGAGTGTAAGTTTATCCAGGTTGTCAAAGAGCATTGATAGAATTTCTTGGGAACGATATTAAGTTTCATTTTTCAGCTCAACTAGTGGGTGACCGGTGTTTAAGCCCTCCCTCCCCCCACAGAATCAAAAGGACTTGAATTCTCAATTTTTGATCTAATGAGCGTCCTTCTAACTTTCTTGCAACCATGAGGTGGAAGTGTGGATGAGGAAGGGGCAATCCCCCTCTTATTCAGAAGAAATTCTGCTGATTTTGGAACTTAATGTTGCTCTTTACTTTCATAATAACAGCGTAGACCAGAAATATTCCCTGAAATCATTAGGAGTAGATATCAATTTCAAATTTTTCATGCGTTTTTTCAAAGTTTCTTTCGTACCCCCCCACCCAACAAAAAAAAAATTGTTACGGTTTTTGGGACCACACATCAATTTATACCTCGACCCTCCCCTTGCCTCTTCCTTAGAACAAATTCAATATTTATCTAATGTCTCAATGAGAGCTGGAATTTTTTAGCAATAAAATGCACCCTTTGAGGTATCTCCCTCCCTCCCAAACTACAAAATAATCAGAGAAGCCTATTATAGAAGTTTAAGTGCCTTTTTAAGGTTTTTAATATGTTTCTTTTTTTTGGGGGGGGGGTATGTTCCATGAGGGGAATTTCCCTTCGGGAAGGGGGTAGTTTCCGTGGGAGGGGGATATTTACTACGAGGAGAATTTTCCATTGGGAAGGGGGTAACTTCCGTGGTAGGGGGGATTTAGGGGGGGGCGTTTACCACGAGGGGATTTTTTTCCGCGAGGGTCTTTTCCAGGGGGTGGGTAAACGTCTAGAACCCAATTAGAGGAGGTATAAAACTAAACTAAACAGCACTATTAAAGAAAAGGATGTATGTCAATATTTTCAAAAGGGCGTATGTCAGGGCTGTTCCCAGGGCGACGGGGGGTATAGGGTGTTTGAATCCCCCCCCCCCCCAAAAAAAAAAAAGTTCGTCCGACTCGTAAAAGCGTAACAAAAATGGATATAGATACATTTTGTATGTGCTTTTAGGTTATTCGGGCTATATATTTGCACATTAAGGGGGGGGGGCTATATTAAAAAAGTAACCTAACCGAACCTATTTTAACCTATCCAAACCTATTTAACCTAATGAAAAAAAAATTATGAAAATAGAATATCTGATGAAATCAAAGAAAAAGTAATTACTTTTCAAAGAAAAGTAATGAACCCCTAAAACAAAAATGAGTAGAAATAATATCAAATGATTTATCAAGACTTAAACTAGCACAGATCACCATCAATACATAAATGAAACCCAAAACGAACAGAAATTACAATTACTAACCTAGTCATTTCTGTGCTATAGAGGAAAATTACTTGTCCTTCTACATCCAGCAATTTCAACAAATGCATAGATCAAATATGGAAAGGTGCATTTATGAAGATGCTATTAAAGAACTAACGAAAGCAAAATAGTACATGCTCAGAGCATGAGCATATTCGCTTTTTAATACTTGTCTGGATAAAAAGCATCATTTTCTTCTTTGAAAGAATAAAGTTTTTAATGAGTTTTTTCTTGAACAGAAATTCAGTTTACCATTAGGGACTCTGTTCAGATCAATGATCACTACTGTCACACTTATCCCCCAGTCCATCTAAATCGTGGACACAGCCTCAGGGGACGTTTTTTGCTATGGGGCAGGGGGCCGCTGTTCCCTTGAGACCCAATTCCCCCCCCCCAGCTGAAATTTAGTTTCTACAAATAAATTTATCAAAACGAAAATAAACCTGCATAATTCAAGCATTCTGATAAACAGGTAAGTTTTCTTTAGTATATTTTAGTCTTTATGGTAATATATGGATGATTTTTCAGATTTCACGATTATTTTCACTTGGTTTAGGAAAATTGGCTCCAACTCCCCCTCCCCAGGATTTTGACGAATTTACACCAGTGATAGCCTCAGGTTTTATTCATCTGTTTCTTTGTAATGACTATTAACAAGGTCTTGGTTAGGGGGGGGGGATCCCAAAATATTTGTCTGAATCGTAAAAACGTGGTTAGGCTTAGGTTAACTTGGTTAAGTTTAGGGGTTTGACCCCCCCACTCCAAAATATTTGTCCGAATCGTAAAATCGTAGCAAGAATGCATACAAACAAATTTTTTGTATACAAACAATCTAATGATATAAATATCTGGTCTTTTTGGCGGAAGTTACATCTGTACATTTTTTTCAAAATTACCGATTTGAGAAGGATTGTAATCCATACAGAAGAGTAGAGCTATCACATCTAAATAATGTGGAATATCTTACCTGATCCCAGCTTGACAAAATAAGGGTATTAGTCTTTATCTTTTTTATGAAAAAATATATACAAAGGCAGCTTAACGATGTGAATACAGCTGACATTGGCGGCATATAGTAGCTGTTTGAGTCCATTTTTGCTTATAGTCAAGAATAGATGTTCAGTGAATAAATAATCAAGTTCAACTAAGGATAATATTTTTCTGAGGAACAGTTTATATGTCAATTAAAACAGTGATAAATATTCAATCGGATGTTAACCTGGTGTTTTCTTTAGTATTTGCATTTTGTGTGGGTCAATTTAACACATAAAAATTATGAATGATAATTTGCAAGGAAATGAACTGATCAAAAAAGTGATACTAGCATTAATGAAGACTTGATAATATTTTGATAATTCGAGTAAAATAGAACTTTTTTATGGAGTTTTATTTTCCCAAGAAGTAGTCATAGAACAGTTTGAACTTTTACGTGGAACCAAAGTAGCTCTTTTTCAGGGTTGTTATGCATTTTAAAACTTCAAGTTTCGAATGGTCTGCAAAATTAGGCCTACTCTGGTAAAAATCTAGGTTTGAAAGAGTTCACCCAGAAAAATTGAGCAATCACAGTTGGTTTTGAATCCTATGCTGTGGGCCACAGCATAGGATTCAAAACCAACTGTGATTGCTCAATTTTTGCTGTGGGCCACAGCATAGGATTCAAAACCAACTGTGATTGCTCAATTTTTTTAGGTGAACTCTTTCAAACCTAGATTTTTACCAGAGTAGGCCTAGTTTTGCAGACCATTCGAAACTTGAAGTTTTAAAATGCTGAAAATCTTCAGGGGTCTTTCCCCCTTTTTTCGAAAATTAGCCAAATTTTCTAAGGCGCGTAACTTTTAATGGGTAGGACTATACTTGATGAAACTTATATATTTGAAATCGGAATTAAAATCTGATTCTTTTGATGAATCTATTGATATCAAAATCCCGTTTTCTAGAGTTTCGGTTACCATACTGAAAATCTATCCATTCTATTGAGGATATTCTATTGTAGGGTTTTTCTCGGATATAGAAATGTACTAAATTTAAATACTGTTAGCATATGTCAGTGATTTCGCTTCACGAAGTATTATCATATAGTATCATATATCGAAGTATTATCTTGTATTATCTACAAGAAGATACCCAGGATAGCAACATACACCTACACGAGACATTAGGTCTAGATAACAGTGAAGAAACATCATTCCCTCTGAACCAGGAAGATTACGTGTTATGCGACCCAATCACGCCCGGAAGAAATTGAAGATTCACTTAACAAAATACGAGGTGATTCAGCTCCCGGGCCCGATGGAATTCCTATGAAGATCTTCAAAGCATTTCGGACTGTTCTTTTACCTTTTTTGGCCTCATTATTTAACCTAATAATTTCAAAGAGGAAGTGGCCAATGACCTGGAAAACCTCGCTTATTCGCCCACTTTATAAGAATGGTAATCCCACTACACATAACAACTATAGACCAATAAGCCTCCTAAACAATGCTGGATAAGTTCTAGAAAAAAATTATAGATAAAAGGCTGGGAATGTGGATAGAAGAGAAAAAAATCATGCAAGAAGAACAAGTGGGTTCAGACCAAGTTATTCCACAGCTGATAGAGTTTTTGTTATTAATGCTCTTGTAAAAAAGCATTGCAAAGGTAAAGGAAAATTATATGTGGCCCTAATCGATTTGAAATCAGCATTTGATAGCGTAGATCGTGTTTTATTGCTGAATGTTTTGTCAAATCTAGGCCTACCAGCCCCTTTTTTACAAATTCTATCATCTATGTATTCATTGAATAAAAGTTTTGTGAAAGTAGTTAGGAAGGGAATATCTCTGCCTTTTTTCTCGGAAAAGGGCGTGCGCCAAGGAAGTACACTCTCGCCAAAATTATTTGCTATGTTTATTAATGATATTGTTCCTTAATTCCGACAAAGATGGGCACCTAATCTCCGACTGGGAAATCTGAATATGTCAATGCTACTATTTGCAGACGACATTATATTACTGGCAAAGACAAATAATGATTTACAAACTCTCTTGAATCTCCTTGAAAAATATTTGCAAGAGAAGAAACTAGAGGTGAATGTCACGAAATCCCAAGTCATGATTTTTAGCAAAAAACCCTTGGAATCAGCACCACAATTTTTATTGAATGGAAAAATGCTGGAAGTGGTGGAAAAGGCCAAATACTTAGGTTTCATCCTTTGTCAAAATGGAAAATGGACGAGTCATATTACAACAATGGCACAGAAAGGAAGAAATGCATTATTTGGTATATACAGAAGCACACTAACAGCAGAAAGGACAGCACAAATCAAAAGGATATTAGATGAGAATGGATTTTCAAGTTCGTGGGAGAAGGGAAAAGGGCCAGAGGATCATGAAAAGTTCTTCAAGGAATTTAGTGCAAGACTTGAAGACCAAGAAGTGCAACTATGGCAAGCAGCTGTGGACAAATCTCCGAGTCTTACTTTGTATAGAGAAGTAAAAGAGAATTTTGGTCAGGAGTTTTATTTCAAGCTGGGATTGCCCATTAAATATTTGAGGATTTGGATTCAGATTCGAGCAAATTGTCTTCCAATTTATACTAAGGTTGCAAGGAAAAAGAGGGAAGGTCCGGAGGCCGGGTGTAGTTGCTTGATATGTGGGGAAAATGATTATGGGTTGGGCCATTTCCTCCTCCGGTGTAAGCAACTATCTTATTTAAGGGGATTAATTATCCAGGAGGGGGAATATAGGCTGCTTTGTGAGTTAATGAGGTCAAGGACTCCCCGTTATATTGTGGCAGTAGGAAATTTTGTATTGATGGGAAGGATGTCAAATGAAGTGTAATTTTTCTTTAGTATTTGTCTTTTTGTATATGGCTTTAATTGGCTTTTAAATACAGATTATTGTTATTATAGTATTCATGAAAGTAGTGACATATGATTTTTACTAAAAGCGACATGTATTTTAAAGTATTTTTATTTTTTTTAATCTAATGTTTAACATTTTTTTTTACAATTTTCATATAACTTTTTTATAATATTTAATTATTTTTTTTTTAATTTAGTATTTTTTTCTATTTAATATTTTTAATTTTTCTCTAAAGCTCAACAACCCCAATAAAAAGGAAATCATGGTAAAATCAATATTACGGGAAAGAGAAGCACTTAATGGAAAAATTACCTTTGTAACTTTCAATTTTATTTTACTAATCATAAATTTAAAAGCGCAGTTCATATTTAAACGTTTTTCCTTTTGATTTTATTTCACACAATAATACAAAAAATTGATACCAAAATAAAACTTTTTGAATGAACATTGGCAAATTTTGAAGAAATCTGTGTAATTAGTTGAAGCAATATTTTAACTCGAAAATCAAAATATGATAAATAATTGATTTTCTGGAAGTTTGAGGAAAATATCACTAAAAGTAAGAATGCATGGATAAAGATTTAGTGTATGTCAGACTAATAAAACTAGACTGATTGTCTAAATATATTGATACCAACTATTGTAATTCACGGTAATTTTCAACTTCTTAACGTTATAATTTAAAAAACAAAGTTTTTCTGAAAGAAGTAAAGAACAAAGTTGAAACTTAAAATCTAACATATATCAATAAAACTAGTAAAAATAAACCTTGTAATTGTATGTCCCTATGTTTGTAGAGCTATGGAATACTGGCGCTTTACTAAAAACGCAAGTATATATATAGGATTTTTGGTACAGTAAAAGCAAACCAATTAAGGACACTTTTTAAAGTAAAAAATGAAGCATTTTAGGATTATTGCTTTTTTTTGTTTAATTTGGTATTACTTCTGCACAATGGATCAGTCCAATTATTGGCTTTGGTATTGGCTCAGAAAAGGACATATCATGATTAGTTTGTCATGAAGTCGGAAGATAAGACATTTTGATAGTATTAGGGCTATAGACTAGTTTTAGAATTTGTATCATAATTATCAAAAGCGTTTTTTTTTTTTTTACTTTTGATTACTATGGACTGTGGTTCGCTTTTTGCTAGAGTGTCGGTTGGCAATTTTTTTTCAATTGGCAGTCTTTTTCAAAACCCGTTCTTCAACTTTTTGTTACTATGGACTGTGGTTTGCTCTTTACTAGGCTGCAGCTACTGCTGCATTCATGATAGGATAGAAGTTACAAAATCATGATAAAAAAAATTTCCGATACGAACCTGCCCGATATCAATACGCACGCTACCAATTCACCCGATACCGATACTTCCGATGTCGCGTGCGGCTCTTTCCCCAGGGACTGTGGAGGGTCATATCATTATCTAAACCATAGTTGTCCGACCTTTGAAGTATGTTCATGATATGATAGAATTCACAAAATCATGATTAAAAAAAAAATCCGATTCGAACCTGCCCGATACCAATACGCACGATATCAATTTGCCCGATACTGATACTTCTGATGCCGCGTGCGGCTCTTTCACCAGGGATTGTGGAGGGTCATATCATTATCTAAATCATAGTTGTCGGACATTTGAAGTATGTTGAACAAAATGACCATCTCAAAATTTTGATCAGACGACACTGGGGGAGGGGGTTTTTCGGGGAGAGGGCTAGGTGCTCTCCAATCTTTTTGGTCACTTAAAAAGGGTACTAGCAGATCTAATTTCCGTTCGATTGAGCCATTAAACATTTTTCTCTATGAAGTTCTAGTCACCCCCTAGCCCTGATAAAAAATTAAATAAAATAGGACCCATCAGTGCTACCCATGAAAAAGAAGCCATTTTCCTTGTTTTTCAAGGTGGGGGACTGTAATCATCCTATCTAAGGTTTTCGATCATGCTTATTCCAATGGTACACTTTCTATTTCAATCTGACACCATTTTTGAGAGGTTTCAGGCTCTTTTCCGAAATTGTTTTCAAAATTCGTTTTCTCAATCAACTTTTGCTTTTAAGATTAACCGAAACAATATTTACCATTCCTGATTCAGTGTCAGGGGGCAATTTTTGTATCATTAGGCAGTTGATTTCAAAGCACGTTTTTCCACCTTTGGTTACTATGGGCTGTGGTTCCTTCTCTACTAGGTTGTAGCTACAGCTGCAACCATGAATGGTAAAAGAAAAACTATTGAAAGTATGTTATATTTTCAGTAGATCAAAAATGACGCTCGGTGAATGAGCAATGGAAATTTTATAAGTTAGTCTTTTATTTTCTGCAGGCTACTTAAGTACTTTTCTGCTCGTAAGTCAATATACGGTAGGTTTTTTTTTGGGGGGGGGTTTGTGTTTTCAGTGAAGCGCTAGTTTTTCAAAATTCTAAAAATTTAGGGTTAAAGTTTCATCTTGGCCCTTTTCCATATTTAAATAAAAAAAACAAGTTTTTTTATCTGAAAGTAAGATTTACGAACGTTTTTATTAGTAATAATTATACGTAACTTACAAATTAACTTACGTAACGAAGTTCTATATTTCATATATTTTTAATACGTATATTAGGGGGTTCGCCCCCTTGTCAAAACCTTGCTCTTTAAGCTAAGGTTCGGATTTTGTTCCAATTCTTTAAAAATGACCGCTTAATCACAAAGGCCGTTAATTAGAATAAATAGCTCTTATGAAAGTACTAAAAAATCTTTGGCTTAAAGAGCGAGGTATTGACTAGGGGGGTGAACCCAATCATATACGTAATATTTTCTGTTCGTTTTAAGTTTTTATGATGCTTATTACTTTCAGTTGAAAAAATTGTATTTCTTATTTAATTTCTGATCTTTTTTTTTAAATAATGCTGGGAAATCCGATGTCCCCTTTATAGCAATGTCCCTTCCCCCATGAAAACTTCCTTCGTGGAAATATCCTCCCACATAACCCCAGACCCAACCCTCCCACCCTACTACCAGAAAAAATCCCCCCTGAAAACGTCTGTATACTTCCCAATAACCAATACTATATATTAACATTGGGTAAAATTCATAACTTTCAGCCCTCCCCCCGGGGACTTTATGGGATTAAGTCATCCTAAAAGACATAGTTATCATATTTTCGACCATGCTGAACAAAATGGCTATCTCAAAATTTTGATCAGGTGAATTTGGGAAAAAAATGAGCGTGGGAGGGGGCCTGGTTGCCCTCCATTTTTTTGGTCACTTAATAAGGGCGCTAGAACTTTTTAATTTCTGTTCCAATGAGCCCTCCCAAGATATTCTAGGACCACTGGGTCGCTACGATCACCCCTGGAGGGAAAAAAACAAATAAACACGCATCCGTGATCTTCCTTCTGGCAAAAAATGCAAAATTCTACATCTTTGTAGATAGGAGCTTGAAACCTCTACAGTAGGGTTCTCTGATACGCTGAATATGATGGTGTGATGTTTATTAAGGTTCTATAACTTTTAAGGGGTCTTTCCCCCTTTTTCAAAAATTAGCCAAATTTTCTCAGGCGCGTAACTTTTAATGGGTAGGACTATACTTGATGAAACTTATATATTTGAAATCGGAATTAAAATCTGATTCTTTTGATAAATCTATTGATATCAAAATCCCGTTTTCTAGAGTTTCGGTTACCAATGAGCCAGGTCGCTCCTTACTTACAGTTCGTTACCACGAACTGTTTGATAAAAACTTTGATTTTCATTTTAAACAGAGAAAAGTTGAGCGTCGAATGACTAGCGTCTTATCCGGAAGCCAATTTGACTGATACTAGGAAATGTGACATAACAAACCGTAAAATGAATCTTTCTTTTTTTAAATAATTCACTGAAAAACCGTCCAATTAAATTCACACCTTGCAATTTGTTCCCGGAAATATTTAGCAGATGCATTTAGGTTAAACTGGATAGTAGACTTTCGACATATCAGACGCTCAATTTACTAAGCGCTAAAAATGTCCTTAATCTAAATAATCCTTAACCTAATTAAATAAAGAAACAAGTCTTTTTTCAAAAGAAAGCAAGGAGCAACGTTAAAACTTAAAACGAGCAAAAGTTATTCGGTATTTGATGGGTGCTACCCCTTCCTCAACTCACAGTATGTACGCTAAAGTTTGTCTTTTTGTTACAATTCATTCAGAAAATCTGCTCAAACACAAATAACATTGAATTTGAATGAAACACGTGGAAAAACAACAACAAAAAAAAGAAAAAAAATTTTAACAATAAGATTCTGAATATTTCGACTCCACCTCCGGGACCGTTTATCAACGGTGAAAAAAGTTGAATTAAATTAAATACAACGCATGAAGAAAAAGACAAAACAAAAAGAATACATACAAGAAAATATAAAGAAACGTCATATTTTAATAGCCTCCAAAATACTTCAATTACTGAAAATAGTCTGAATAAGCGCACTAAAATGACAAAAGTTTGTCTCTGTTCGCAATCTTTTGGGATTTCTGCGTGCTTATTCAGACTGTTTAAAATAGTTACAATATTTTGGAGCTTATTAAGATGTAAGTTTTATTTATTTTTTTCTTGTGTGTATGTATGTGTTTTTTATATATATATTTTTTTAATTTAACTTTTAACTTTTTTCCCGTTTGGGATTTCTGCGTGCTTATTCAGTCTGTTTAAAATAGTTACAGTATTTTGGAGCTTATTAAGATGTAAGTTTTATTTATTTTTTCTTGTTTAAGTATGTGCTTATATATATATATATATATATATATATATATATATATATATATATATATATATATATATATATATATATATATATATATATATATATATATATATATATATATATATTTATATATATATATATATATATATATATATATATATATATATATATATATATATATATATATATTATATATATATATATATATATATATATATATATATATATATATATTTTTAATTTAACTTCTTTCCCGTTTATAAAGGCTCACTGGAGGTGAAGTCAAATTATTAGGATTTTTATTATTTAAAGTTTGCTGTCGCTGCTTTTTTTTCTTTTTTTTTGTTCCACTATCTTATTTAAATTATACCCTTTTTTTCTCTTAAATTGTGTAAATGGTAAAGTAGTCTGGTATAAGGATATTTAAGAGCTTTAAGACTTTAGTGTACAGAAAGGGGGTTGAAGACGCGGTCACTTTCTCATATACGGAGTAATTTCTGTTCGTTTTAACGTTTAACGTTGTTTCTTATTTCCAGTTGAAACAACCTGTTTTTCTTTTAAATTCAATTTCTGACTGTTTTTCAAATCGCCCCTGGACGTCTCCTTCCCTCTCGTCCCAAGTAAAATCCCCCTCAAAAACTCTCCGCTGGCGTGAAATTCCTTCCTTGTAAAATCTCTCCACCCTCAGACCCCCGCCTCAATAAAAAGCTGTATTTTTTCCAATAACAAACGCTAAATATGAGCATTGGGTAACTTGCGTAACTTACAATTCTCTCCTCAGAAGCTATGGGGGGGGGGCTTTCCACCTTCAAACACATAGTCACTGGACCTAATAAATATGATAAATCAAATGGCTACCCAGAAATTTTGATAGGACGTCTTTGGGGGTAAAATAGGCGTGAGAGCGGGGCTAGTTGCCCTCCAATCTTTTTAGTCACTTAAAGAGGGCATTAGAACTTTTGATTTCCGTTCGAATGACCCCCTCACAATCTTCGAATATCATTGTTTCGATACCATCACCCCTGGAAAAAAAAATAAACTCGCATCCGTGATATTTCCTTTGGCCTTATACATTTTCCTTTCCTACTTTTCCTACTATTTTGTGTCTGATAACCTAAGGTGTATCTAAGGTATCTGATAGGAGCTTGACACTTCCACGCTAGAATTCTATAATATGCTAAATCTGATGGTGTGGTTTCCATAAAGATCGTTTGATTTTTGGAGAGGTTTCGCCCCTTTTGTGAAAATCAGGCAAATTTTCTCTGGCTCGAAGCTTTTGGTAGGTAACATTATTCTTAATGAATTTATATGTTTAGAAACAGCATAAAAAGTAATTTCTTTTGATGTATACATTATTATCAAACTTCCGTATTTAGCCCAATGGCCGAGTCAACCCTTACTTACAGTTTGTTATCACGCACTGTTTGATGATGCAAAGTCCGTTGGGGTTGCCAAAACACAGCAAGGAAAAAAAGTCATTACATTATTTTTTGCTGTTGTTGTTGTTTAGACCAGGGCACTTTGTATCAAAGGAGTTGTCGTGGGAACTTTGAAAAGGGTTTAATCAATTGAAAATAGAAAGGGCTGATGCCCTTTTTAACAGTCGAAAGTCTTTTAACAGACTTTCGACATATCAGACGCTCAATTTACTAAGCGCTAAAAATGTCCTTAATCTAAATAATCCTTAACCTAATTAAATAAAGAAACAAGTCTTTTTTTCAAATCCGGGTTGCAGCGGTAGCTAGCAACCTAGTAAGAGACGTTAAATAAAGAAACAAGTCTTTTTTTCAAAAGAAAGCAAGGAGCAACGTTAAAACTTAAAACGAGCAAAAGTTATTCGGTATTTGATGGGTGCTACCCCTTCCTCAACTCACAGTATGTACGCTAAAGTTTGTCTTTTTGTTACAATTCATTCAGAAAATCTGCTCAAACACAAATAACATTGAATTTGAATGAAACACGTGGAAAAACAACAACAAAAAAAAGAAAAAAACTTTTAACAATAAGATTCTGAATATTTCGACTCCACCTCCGGGACCGTTTATCAACGGTGAAAAAAGTTGAATTAAATTAAATACAACGCATAAAGAAAAAGACAAAACAAAAAGAATACATACAAGAAAATATAAAGAAACGTCATATTTTAATAGCCTCCAAAATACTTCAATTACTGAATATAGTCTGAATAAGCGCACTAAAATGACAAAAGTTTGTCTCTGTTCGCAATCTTTTGGGATTTCTGCGTGCTTATTCAGACTGTTTAAAATAGTTACAATATTTTGGAGCTTATTAAGATGTAAGTTTTATTTATTTTTTTCTTGTGTGTATGTATGTGTTTTTTATATATATATATATTTTTAATTTAACTTTAACTTTTTTCCCGTTTGGGATTTCTGCGTGCTTATTCAGTCTGTTTAAAATAGTTACAGTATTTTGGAGCTTATTAAGATGTAAGTTTTATTTATTTTTTCTTGTTTAAGTATGTGTTTATATATATATATATATATATATATATATATATATATATATATATTTAATTTAACTTCTTTCCCGTTTATAAAGGCTCACTGGAGGTGAAGTCAAATTATTAGGATTTTTATTATTTAAAGTTCGCTGTCGCTGCTTTTTTTTCTTTTTTTTTGTTCCACTATCTTATTTAAATTATACTCTTTTTTTCTCTTAAATTGTGTAAATGGTAAAGTAGTCTGGTATAAGGATATTTAAGAGCTTTAAGACTTTAGTGTACAGAAAGGGGGTTGAGGACGCGGTCACTTTCTCATATACGGAGTAATTTCTGTTCGTTTTAACGTATAACGTTGTTTCTTATTTCCAGTTGAAACAACCTGTTTTTCTTTTAAATTCAATTTCTGACTGTTTTTCAAATCGCCCCTGGACGTCTCCTTCCCTCTCGTCCCAAGTAAAATCCCCCTCAAAAACTCTCCGCTGGCGTGAAATTCCTTCCTTGTAAAATCTCTCCACCCTCAGACCCCCGCCTCAATAAAAAGCTGTATTTTTTCCAATAACACACGCTAAATGTGAGCAATGGGTAACTTGCGTAACTTACAATTCTCTCCTCAGAAGCTATGGGGGGGGGGGGCTTTCCACCTTCAAACACATAGTCACTGGACCTAATAAATATGATAAATCAAATGGCTACCCAGAAATTTTGATAGGACGTCTTTGGGGGTAAAATAGGCGTGAGAGGGGGGCTAGTTGCCCTCCAATCTTTTTAGTCACTTAAAGAGGGCATTAGAACTTTTGATTTCCGTTCGAATGACCCCCTCACAATCTTCGAATATCATTGTTTCGATACCATCACCCCTGGGAAAAAAATAAACTCGCATCCGTGATATTTCCTTTGGCCTTATACATTTTCCTTTCCTACTTTTCCTACTATTTTGTGTCTGATAACCTAAGGTGTATCTAAGATATCTGATATGAGCTTGACACTTCCACGCTAGAATTCTATAATATGCTAAATCTGATGGTGTGGTTTCCATAAAGATCGTTTGATTTTTGGAGAGGTTTCGCCCCTTTTGTGAAAATCAGGCAAATTTTCTCTGGCTCGAAGCTTTTGGTAGGTAACATTATTCTTAATGAATTTATATGTTTAGAAACAGCATAAAAAGTAATTTCTTTTGATGTATACATTATTATCAAACTTCCGTATTTAGCCCAATGGCTGAGTCAACCCTTACTTACAGTTTGTTATCACGCACTGTTTGATGATGCAAAGTCCGTTGGGGTTGCCAAAACACAGCAAGGAAGACAGCAAGGAAAAAAAGTCATTACATTATTTTTTGCTGTTGTTGTTGTTTAGACCAGGGCACTTTGTATCAAAGGAGTTGTCGTGGGAACTTTGAAAAGGGTTTAATCAATTGAAAATAGAAAGGGCTAATGCCCTTTTTAACAGTTGAAAGTGATTGGAGGGCCACTAATCCCCCCTCCACTCCCACGTCCACCCTTCCATTTGCCCATTATGTTTAAAAACTAAATGTTGCTTTAAGATTAAATTAAAATGCTCTGTAATAATGCTAATTCTCAATAAGGCATCGCAGCAGTATCCCAAGAACGACTGAGGGTATTATGTTCAAACTTTCGGGGCTATTTATGCTCTTAAAATTTAACCAAATCAAAATAGCGTAAATGTATCTAAGCTATCAAAGAAAGTAAACAGATTTTTTGCGAATGGTATCAAGTTTTCCATTTCAGGTCAACTAAAGGAGGTATGAAACTAAATTAAACAGCACCATTTGTGTCCAGATTTTTAGAAGGGTGTATGTTGTTAAAAATTGCAGAAGGTTTTTCTCCAGCACACAAATAGCAGGCCAAACTATAAAGTCTTAAAAAACGAAAATATTTAAAGTATTATTTTCTTTTTCCTTGAAAAGACAATGTCAATATAAAACGAACAGAAATTAATTAAAAAAAAAAGTTTTTCCACAAAATAAGTTTTTCAAAGAAAAGTAAAAAACTCCATTTAAATAAAATGAGCAAAAATAAAATCAAATAATCTACCAAGTGTGAAAATACCACAAATCAGCATTGATAAATAAATGAAACCCAAAACAAACAGAAATTACAATAATTAACCAAGTCCAACTAAAAAACAGCAGAAATTAACTTAAGTTGGGTGCAAAACCCCTATGCCTTCCCAAGCCCAGAAAAAAATTTGCACTTTACTGAAAAATACAAATGAATGTGCTTTGTCAGTTTAATATACATATACTTAAATTTAGTAATTAAAATGTTTATATTATTTGATTTATTAAAGCTATAAAAGTAAAAACAAATCAGCAATGCTCCCAGGAAGAAAGGCCCCATCGCCTACAAAAGCCAGTGATTTCAAGGATTTATTCGGCGTAATTGTAATCCCCTGTATCCGCCGTTCGACATACTTAAAAAGTGGGTCTATATAAAGTTCCACCTTTAAGAGTCAAAGTGACCGAAGGGCAGATTCCCCTCACACGAAATATTTTCCCCAAATATATGTGATGGAAATTTGAGAGAGCCACTCGTTCAAAAAATAGTCCAAAGACAAGGAAATAACAAAACTTTGAGGTTGACACAACCCTCCAGAGTCTGGGGGCAAGGGTTGTAAGTTATCCCCGGGATAACTTAAGCAGTGGTCGTGAGAACTTTAGAGAAGGCTCATTTGATTGGAAATATATATTTCTAGTTTCCTTTAAAAAGTCAAAAATGATTGAGGGCAACTAGCCACCCCCCCCCCCTCTCCTTGGCATCATCTTTTTCCCAAACACATCCAATCAAAATTTTGGGATAGCCATTTTGTTCACAATAGTCCATAGAGTATATAGCAACGGCTTAAGGGTGGGCTTAACCCCCCAGAGCCCAGGGGAAAGGGTTATAATTTATGCCTCAGGGCGTATAAGATGTTTATTGAACAGGTGGTCGCATAAATTCTGTAGTGTAGGGGCTTATTTTTTTGGAAGTTCTAATGCACTTTTTAAAAGTCAAAAGTATATGGAGGGAAACCATTAACCCCCAAGCCTATAATTCCTAAAAACACATCAGATCAGAATTTAGAGAGTGCTATTTTGTTCAGCATTGTTGAAAAATTCATTAATTTTGTCTTTGGGGATGTCAACCTCTCCACAGTCCTCAGGGCAGTTTATTCATCGTTTACATATAGTATATTTAATTCAGAAAGGTATGTATTTTGAAATTCAGTTTCTAAAGAGATGAAGGGCATTTAGGTGAACCTTTCAGAGAATGTTGAGTACAGTGTTGAACTAAATCAAAACAAGTTATGCGTATACGGATTTTTCAAAAGAGCGTAACTCAGGAATGGATGAGTTTATTAATTTGGAACTTTAAAGAAATGATAAGAGGGGTGATCAAAAAGGCAAAATATACGTGCTAACACTGTTACTACAAATACCCCCACTAATACTGTCATGACTGATACTACCCCACCACTCCATTTACTTGAATTACTTTTATTCCAAAATCTCCATTTACGTCATTAATTTGAACTAGATCAAAAGACGCTAGGTGCATGCATATTGTCAATCGAGTGTATCTCGAGAATTGATTAGGGTAGTAATGTGGAACTTTCAGAAAATTCCTAAAGGGGAAGATCATCTGACCAAAAGACAATGTGTGCACGTTACTACTAATATTACTGTAACTCATGAAGCTAAGGGTATTAAGGTGAAACTTTTATAGAAAGTTGGGGAGGAGTTTTAATTAAACGAAAAAACAATATGCATGCAGGTTTACAAAAGGGCATATAAGCAGTGTCATACGCTACGGTTCTCTAGAATAGCTAGAAATATCATTAGAACTTTTAACGGAGCTAATTCGAATGGAAATTAAAAGTTCTAGCGCCCTTTTTAAGAGTAAAATGATTTTGGATGCCAAGCAGCCCTTCTCCCAAGCCCATTCATTTACCAAACACGCCCAGTCAAAATTTTGAGACAGCTAATTTGTTCAGCAAAGTAGAACGGTCCAGCAACTGTTTCTCTAGAGATATTGGGTATGCCAACCCCCCTAAATTATACAATTGACCCATGATGTCAATTACTACTACTATGGTATTATTAAGCTATTACTACTACTATGCTTAAAAAATAAATCAAAAGGTATTGTGTGTATGGTTACCAAAAAGACACCTCAACAATGAAAAAACAAGAGAATGTAACTGTGACAAGGTAAACCATAACAAAACACTACTGAAATATTCCAACTCTTGCATTTCAACGAAAGAAATCCAAAAATGAACTTTTGAAAAATCAAGAGAATGTAACTGTGACAAGGTAAACCACGGCAAAACACTACTGAAATATTCCAACTCTTGCATTTCAAGGAAAGAAATGCAAAATGAACTTTGAAAAATCAAGAGAATGTAACTGTGACAAGGTATACCACGACAAAACACTACTGAAATATTCCAACTCTTGCATTTCCAGGAAATAAATCCAAAATGAACTTTAAAAAATCAAGAGAATGTAACTGTGACAAGGTAAACCACGATAAAACACTATTGAAATATTCCAACTCTTGCATTTCACGAAAGAAATTCAAAATGAACTTTGAAAAATCAAGAAAATGTAACTGTGAGATGGTAAACCATAACAAAAAACTACTGAAATATTCCAACTCTTGCATTTCACGAAAGAAATTCAAAATGAACTTTGAAAAATCAAGAGAATGTAAAAATCCAAAATGAACTTTGAAAAATCAAGAGGATGGAACTGTGACAAGGTAAACCATAACAAAACACTACTGAAATATTCCAACTCTTGCATTTCAACGAAAGAAATCCAAAAATGAACTTTGAAAAATCAAGAGAATGTAACTGTGACAAGGTAAACCACGATAAAACACTATTGAAATATTCCAACTCTTGCATTTCAGGAAAGAAATTCAAAATGAACTTTGAAAAATCAAGAGAATGTAACTGTGACAAGGTAAACCACGATAAAACACTATTGAAATATTCCAACTCTTGCATTTACGAAAGAAATTCAAAATGAATTTTGAAAAATCAAGAGAATGTAACTGTGACATGGTAAACCACGACAAAACACTACTGAAATATTCCAACTCTTGCATTTCACGAAAGAAATTCAAAATGAAATTTGAAAAATCAAGACAATGTAAAAATCCAAAATGAACTTTGAAAAATCAAGAGAATTTAACTGTGATAAGGTAAACTATGACAAAACACTACTGAAATATTCCAACTCTTGCATTTCAAGGAAAAAATCCAAAATGAACTTTGAAAAAAATCAAGAGAATGTAACTGTGACAAGGTAAACCATTACAAAACACTACTGAAATATTCCAACTCTTGCATTTCAACGAAAGAAATCCAAAAATGAACTTTTGAAAAATCAAGAGAATGTAACTGTGACAAGGTAAACCACGACAAAACACTACTGAAATATTCCAACTCTTGCATTTCAAGGAAAGAAATTCAAAATGAACTTTGAAAAATCAAGAGAATGTAACTGTGACAAGGTAAACCACAAAAAAACATTACTGAAATATTCCAACTCTTGCATTTCAAGGAAAGAAATCCAAAATGAACTTTGAAAAATCAAGAGAATGTAACTCTGACAAGGTAAACCACGATAAAACACTACTGAAATATTCCAACTCTTGCATTTCATGAAAGAAATTCAAAATGAACTTTGAAAAATCAAGAGAATGTAACTGTGACATGGTAAACCACGACAAAGCACAACAAAACACTACTGAAATATTCCAACTCTTGCATTTCAACGAAAGAAATCCAAAATGAACTTTGAAAAAAATCAAGAGAATGTAACTGTGACAAGGTAAAGCACAACAAGACACTACTGAAATATTCCAACTCTTGCATTTCAACGAAAAAAATTCAAAATGAACTTTGAAAAATTAAAAGAATGTAACTGTGACAAGGTAAACCACGACAAAACACTACTGAAATAATCCAACTCTTGCATTTCAAGGAAAGAAATTCAAAATGAACTTTGAAAAATCAAGAGAATGTAACTGTGACATGGTAAACCACGACAAAAGACTACTGAAATATTCCAACTCTTGCATTTCACGAAAGAAATTCAAAATGAACTTTGAAAAATCAAGAGAATTTAAAAATCCAAAATGAACTTTGAAAAATCAAGAGAATTTAACTCTGACAAGGTAAACCATGACAAAACACTACTGAAATATTCCAACTCTTGCATTTCAAGGAAAAAAATCCAAAATGAACTTTGAAAAAACAAGAGAATGTAACTGTGACAAGGTAAACCATAACAAAACACTACTGAAATATTCCAACTCTTGCATTTCAACGAAAGAAATCCGAAAATGAACTTTTGAAAAATCAAGAGAATGTAACTGTGACAAGGTAAACCACGACAAAACACTACTGAAATATTCCAACTCTTGCATTTCACGAAAGAAATTCAAAATGAACTTTGAAAAATCAAGAGAATGTAACTGTGACAAGGTAAACCACGAAAAAACATTATTGAAATATTCCAACTCTTGCATTTCAAGGAAAGAAATCCAAAATGAATGAAAAATCAAGAGAATGTAACTGTGACAAGGTAAACCACGATAAAACACTACTGAAATATTCCAACTCTTGCATTTCATGAAAGAAATTCAAAATGAACTTTGAAAAATCAAGAGAATGTAACTGTGACAAGGTAAACCACGACAAAACACTACTGAAATATTCCAACTCTTGCATTTCAAGGAAAGAAATTCAAAATGAACTTTGAAAAATCAAGAGAATGTAACTGTGACAAGGTAAACCACAAAAAAACATTACTGAAATATTCCAACTCTTGCATTTCAAGGAAAGAAATCCAAAATGAACTTTGAAAAATCAAGAGAATGTAACTCTGACAAGGTAAACCACGATAAAACACTACTGAAATATTCCAACTCTTGCATTTCATGAAAGAAATTCAAAATGAACTTTGAAAAATCAAGAGAATGTAACTGTGACATGGTAAACCACGACAAAGCACAACAAAACACTACTGAAATATTCCAACTCTTGCATTTCAACGAAAGAAATCCAAAATGAACTTTGAAAAAAATCAAGAGAATGTAACTGTGACAAGGTAAAGCACAACAAGACACTACTGAAATATTCCAACTCTTGCATTTCAACGAAAAAAATTCAAAAGAACTTTGAAAAATTAAAAGAATGTAACTGTGACAAGGTAAACCACGACAAAACACTACTGAAATAATCCAACTCTTGCATTTCAATGAAAGAAATTCAAAATGAACTTTGAAAAATCAAGAGAATGTAACTGTGACATGGTAAACCACGACAAAAGACTACTGAAATATTCCAACTCTTGCATTTCACGAAAGAAATTCAAAATGAACTTTGAAAAATCAAGAGAATTTAAAATCCAAAATGAACTTTGAAAAATCAAGAGAATTTAACTCTGACAAGGTAAACCATGACAAAACACTACTGAAATATTCCAACTCTTGCATTTCAAGGAAAAAAATCCAAAATGAACTTTGAAAAAAACAAGATAATGTAACTGTGACAAGATAAACCATAACAAAACACTACCGAAATAGTCCAACTCTTGCATTTCAACGAAAGAAATCCAAAAATGAACTTTTGAAAAATCAAGAGAATGTAACTGTGACAAGGTAAACCACGACAAAACACTACTGAAATATTCCAACTCTTGCATTTCACGAAAGAAATTCAAAATGAACTTTGAAAAATCAAGAGAATGTAACTGTGACAAGGTAAACCACGAAAAAACATTATTGAAATATTCCAACTCTTGCATTTCAGGGAAAGAAATCCAAAATGAACTTTGAAAAATCAAGAGAATGTAACTGTGACAAGGTAAACCACGATAAAACACTACTGAAATATTCCAACTCTTGCATTTCATGAAAGAAATTCAAAATGAACTTTGAAAAATCAAGAGAATGTAACTGTGACATGGTAAACCACGACAAAGCACAACAAAACACTACTGAAATATTCCAACTCTTGCATTTCAACGAAAGAAATCCAAAATGAACTTTGAAAAAAATCAAGAGAATGTAACTGTGACAAGGTAAAGCACAACAAGACACTACTGAAATATTCCAACTCTTGCATTTCAACGAAAAAAATTCAAAATGAACTTTGAAAAATTAAGAGAATGTAACTGTGACAAGGTAAACCACGACAAAACACTACTAAATATTCCAACTCTTGCATTTCAAGGAAAGAAATGCAAAATGAACTTTGAAAAATCAAGAGAATGTAACTGTGACAAGGTAAAGCACAACAAATCACAACTGAAATATTCCAACTCTTGCATTTCAATGAAAGAAATCCAAAATGAACTTTGAAAAATCATTAGAATGTAACTGTGACAAGGTAAACCACGACAAAACACTACTGAATTTAAGTATGTTTCATCTCATTCGAAGACATGTAAAAAAAAAGTTGAAAAAAATATATCATGTTAAAAAAATAAAAAAAAATGGGGAGGGGGGGGAGTTGGAGGGAGGGGGGCGCCCTTTGAGTTTGGGGATAGGGGACCTATGGAGGGTTGATGTCTATCTGGTTAGGGTCATTGGTGCTTATGATCCTTGATGGTTCGTACTCACATACACCTTACTACTTGATTTGCAAGGATTTCTATGGTTTGTTCTGAATTTCTTTATTAAAATTATTTTCTTGCCATCTACATCTCTCTTAGTATCAACTTTTTAGTATACTATAACGTTGGACCCTATTTTAAACTGACAACATTGTTCAAACACAACTTGTGTATTATACAGAACACATCGAAGAAGTAAAGCTAGGTCAACTCACAATGTCATTCTATCATCATTAACCATTTTCATAGATTGATGTTGTCTCAAATTTATAACAAATTGCCTGAGTTAACAACCCCGAGGGGTTACCTTAACTGATAATTAGTTTAACCCTTTTTTTTCTTTTTTTCCACCTTCATACAATCCAATTCGCAAATCCCTTACCCCTTTTTTTCAAATGCAGCCTCCGGTTATTTCCACAGCTACATTGGGTACTCGTATATCGTTGCTGCTGCTGCATGCTCCATCATTAATCTCCAATAATGTAAATGCACCACTCATTTTTCTCTACTAATATCCTCTCAAATAAACTATTCTCTCTGAATTCAATTCTCTTACTAATATGAATTGTAATGAAAACCATTCCTTTTATTCAAATCCCAATCACTAATCAAGTTATCGTATATGGAGTAACCTCCGCTCTCTCTGATTGGCTCCTTAAAAAACGGATGTTGACTCAAAAACCAGTCTGATTGATTTATATAATTTCGACCATACTCTCAAAACATGTTAGACCACATTATACCTTGCCAACTTAAAAAAAAAAATGTGCACGTGAAGCTGAAGTGCAACTCCTTGTGCAATTGACAACAATAACAAAAACCAGTCTGATTGAGTTATATAATTTCGACCATACTCTCAAAACATGTTAGACCACATTATACCTTGCCAACTTTTTTTGCAATGTCCACGTCAAACAGTGTGAGGGAGCACTGACTCTCTTTGAAAAGGTGTAGAGCATCAAGCAAATAGTATGGGAATTCCTAAGGCCTCGATAGAAGTATAACATAGGACTCTACTTATATATATATATATATATATATATATATATATATTATATATATATATATATATATATATATATATATATATATATATATATATATATATATATATATATATATATATATATATATATATATATATATATATATAGATATATATATATATATATATATATATATATATATATATATATATATATATATATATATATATATATATATATATATATATATATACATTTATAATATATATATATATATATATATATATATATATATATATATATATATATATATATATATATATATATATATATATATATATATATATATATATATATATATATATATATATATATATATATATATATATATATATATATATATGTATATATATGTATATATATATATGTATATAAATATATATATATATATATATATATATATATATATATATATATATATATATGTATATATATATATGTATATAAATATATATATATATATATATATATATATATATATATATATATATATATATATATATATATATATATATATATATATATATATATATATATATATATTTTAATATATATATATATATATATATATATATATATATATATATATATATATATATATATTATATATATATATATATATATATATATATATATATATATATATATATATATATATATATATATATATATATATATATATATATATATATATATATATATATATATATATATATATATGCTCTGATCGGTGATTGTGGCTCTTCTTTTAAACAGCTCCCAAAAAAAAAACTTACACCGCTGATATATATATATATATATATATATATATATATATATACATTTATATATATATATACATATATATATATATATATATATATATATATTATATATATATATATATATATATATATATATATATATATATATATATATATATATATATATATATATATATATATATATATATATATATGTATCTCCATTTTTAAAAATCCTGTCTCCTCTCTCAGTGATGCATGCAGGAAGGTCTCAAGGAACAGAACCCTCTCCAATTTTAATTTTTTGAATTTCTGGGTACTGATTATTCAAATTATCAAATAAAATCTTTATTTTGATACCTTCCCCCATCTAGAAAAACATTGTAATTATTATTGGGTCTTCCCCGAAAGAATACGCAATTTTTGTTGTGCCACAGCACAGGATTGAAAACCAACTGTGATTGCTCATTTTTTTTAGATGAACTCTTTTAAACCTAGATTTTTACCAGAGTAGGGCTAATTTTGCAGACCATTCGGAATTGAAGTTTTAAAATGCTTAACAACCCTGAAAAAGAGCTACTTTGGTTCAACGTAAAAGTTCAAACTGTTCTATCTGGACTCCTTTTTTGGAAAATAAAACTCCATAATAAAAAGTTCTATTTTACTCGAATTATCAAAACATTATCAAGTCTTCATTAATGCTAGTATCACTTTTTTGATCAGTTCATTTCCTTGCAAATTATCATTCATAATTTTTATGTGTTAAATTGACCCACACAAAATGCTAATACTAAAGGAAACACCAGGTTAACATCCGATTGAATATTTATTACTGTTTTAATTGACAAAAACTGTTCCTCAGAAAAATATTCTCCTTAGTTGAACTTGATTATTTATTCGCTGAACATCTATTCTTGACTATAAACAAAAATGGACTCAAACAGCTACTATATGCCGCCAATGTCAGCTGTATTCACATCCTTAAGCTGCCTTTGTATATATCTTTTCATAAAAAAGATAAAGACTAATACCCTTATTCTGTCAAGCTGGGAGGTAAGATATTCCACATTATTTAGATGTGATAGCTCTACTCTTCTGTATGGTTTACAATTCTTCTCAAATCGGCAATTTTGAAAAAAATGTACAGCTGTAACTTCCGCCAAAAAGACCAGATATTTATATCATTAGATTGTTTGTATGCATTCTTTTTACGATTTTACGATTCGGACAAATATTTTGGAGTGGGAGGTCCTAAACCTAACCAAGTTAACCTAAGCCTACCCACCCTTTTACAGTTCGGACAAATATTTTGGAGTGGGGGGTCAAACCCCCTAACCCTAACCAAGTTTATCTAAGCCTAACCACGTTTTTACGATTCGGACAAATATTTTGGGATGCCCCCCCCCCCCCTAACCAAGACCTTGTTAATAGTCATTACAAAGAAACAGAATAAAGCTAAAACAGATGAAATAAAGCTGATGGTATCAGTGGTGTAAATTCGTCAAAATCCTGGGGAGGGGGAGTTGGAGCCAATTTTCATAAACCAAGTGAAAATAATAGTGAAAACTGAAAAATCATCCATATATTACCATAAAGACTAAAATATTCTAAAGAAAACTTACCTGTTTATCAGAATGCTTGAATTATCCAGGATTATCTTAGTTTTGATAAATTTATTTGTAGAAACTTAATTTCAGCTGAGGGGGGGAATTGGGTCTCAAGGGAGCAGCGGCCCCCTGCCCCTTTGCAAATAACGTCCCCTGAGGCTGTGTCCACGATTTAGAAGGACTGGGGGATAATTGTGACAGTAGTGATCATTGAACTAAACAGAGTCCCTAATGGTAAACTGAATTTCTGTTCAAGAAAAAACTCATAAAAACTTCTTCTTTCAAAGAAGAAAATGAAGCTTTTTATCCAGACAAGTATTAAAAAGCGAATATGCTCATGCTCTGAGCATTTACTATTTACTTTCGTTAGTTCTTTAATAGCATCTTCATAAATGCAATTTTCCATATTTGATCTATGCATTTGTTGAAATTGCTGGATGTAGAAGGACAAGTATTTTTCCTCCGTAGCACAGAAATGACTAGGTTATTAATTGTAATTTCTGTTCGTTTTGGGTTTCATTTATGTATTGATGTTGATCTGTGCTAGTTTAAGTCTTGGTAAATCATTTGATATTATTTCTACTCATTTTTGTTTTAGGGGGTTCTTTACTTTTCTTTGAAAATAAAGTATTCTATATTTCATCAGGTATTCTATTTTCATAACATTTTTTTTCATTAGTTTAAATAGGTTTGGATAGGTTCGGTTAGGTTACTTATTTAATATAGCCCCCCCCCCCCCCTTAATGTGCAAATATATAGCCCAAATTTTTTCTAATTTATTACATTTTCATCCTTATTTTATTTTATTTCATTAGCATTCGTCAAACTTCACTTCTCGAGTGTGTTTTATATAATAGACAAGTACCACTTTAATTGTAGACAAAGTTTTCAAAATTAATTTATGTTTTTTTTTATTGACTAAGTGATTTTCATGGAAAAAGAAACTAAGATTTTACATCTGTTCGGCTTTTTCTGTTAGTATCCATATTTTGACTTGCTATTTGTAAGTCAGAGATACTTTTCCTTCAATTTTTAACTGCACACACCAGGGCCGTATCCATTTTTTTCGCAGGGTGTTTTACATAAGGTTTTTTTTGGGGGGGGGCTACACAAAAATAACCTAAAAACACATACAAAATGTATCTATATCCATTTTTGTTACGCTTTTACGAGCCGGACGACCTTTTTTTATTTGGGGGGGGGGTATTCAAACACCCTATACTCCCACCCCCCTGGGAACAGCTCTGACATACACCCTTTTGAAAATATTGACATACATCCTTTTCTTTAATAGTGTTGTTTAGATTAGTTTTATACCTCCTCTAATTGGGTTCTAGACGTTTAACCAGCCCCTGGAAAAGACCCTCGCGGAAAAAATCCCCTCGTTGTAAACACCCCCCCCCCTCCCCATCCCACGGAAGTTACCCTCTTCCCAATGGAAAATTCTCCTCGTATTAAATACCCCCTCCCACAAAAACTACCCCCTTCCCAAAGGAAAATTCCCCTCTTGGTACATACCCCCCCCCCAAGGACATATTAAAAACCTTAAAAAGGCACTTAAACTTCTATAATGGGCTTCTCTGATTTTATTGTAGTTTGGGAGGGAGGGAGACACCTCAAAGGGTACATTTTAATGCAAAAAATTCCAGCTCTCATTGAGCCATTAGATAAATATTGAATTTGTTTTAAGGAAGAGGCAAGGGGAGGGTGGAGGTATAACTTGATGTATGACCCCAGAAACCATAACCATATTTTTTTGTTGGGGGGGGGGGGGGGGTACGAAAGAAACTTTAAAAAACGCATAAAAAATTTGAAATTGATATTAACTCCTTACGATTTCAGGGATTCTGGTCTACGCCGTTATTATGAAAGTAGAGAGTAACATTAAATTCCAAAATCAGCAGAATTTCTTCTGAATAAGAGGGGGACTGCCCCTTCCTCGTCCACACTTCCACCTCATGGCTGCAAAAAACTTAGAAGGTCGCTCATTAGATCAGAAGTTGAGAATTCAAGTCCTTTTGATTCTGTGGGGGGAGGAAGGGGTTAAACACCGGCCATCCACTGGTTGACCTGAAAAATGAAACTTAATATTGTTCCCAAGAAATTTTATCAATGCTCTTTGACAACCTGGATAAACTTACACTCTTTTAATTTAGTTAAATTGTCCAAACAGAAGCAGTAATAGTAGTAGAAAATTATAAGGAATAGTATAAAGTTTCAACTAAATAAGCTAAGTCAATTTTAGGATATTGCTGAGATGTTTAATTGGCAACCAGCATACTGACGGTGCCTTTTGATTTAGTTTTATAGCAACTTTGGGGGCTTGACATGCTCAATATCCCTAGGGACATGGTTACTGGACCGTTCAATTATGCTAAACAAAATGGTTATCTCAGAAAGGGACATCATGATCACCTATTCCACAAGAGCCTTATTGGCCTCTGGGGCATAACTCACAACCTTTGCCCGTGGGCTCTTGGGTTTTTTTCCAATGCTGGAGGCATTATTATATGTTTTATGGACAGCATTTTCAACAAAAAAGCTATTTCACAATTTCAATCAGATTTGTTTGTTCCCACCACGTTTAGAGGGGGGAGGGTTGGCTGCCCTCCATCACTTTTGACTCTTAATAGGGTCAAACGGTGAACTAGATTCTTAATAGGGAACTAAAACTTTCAATGTCCAAATAAATAATCCTCCTTTAAAGTATATACGACCACATCTTCCATAAGACCCTCATACGCCTTCAAGGTGGTTTTTTTTAGGAGTTTTTTCAACCCCGAAGGCCTTGTTAAATGTTCTTTCGACTATTTTAAACAAAACGGCTATCTTGAAATTTCTATCGGATGCACTTGGGGAAAACATGACGTGGAGGGGCTAGTTCCCCTCCAACTACTTTTAACTCTTAAAAAGTGCATTAGTAAGCTGAATTGGATTCCCAATCCAACGAGCTTATTCCGAATTTGTTACGACCATTCCTTCCATATAAACCTTTCATGTTAATAATGGCCAAATATTATAACTCACACTCCTTGCTCTGAAAGCTTTGGGAGGGGTGGTGTCATCCTCAAAGCAATAATTACTGGACCTTTTCGCTACACTGAACAAAATAGCTATCTTGAAGTTTGGACTTGATTGAAGGGGTTGCCCTCCAATCACATTTGACTCTTAAAAAGGACACTAGAACTTTCAATTTCCAATCGAATGAGTCCCTTTCGAAGATCTAAAAAAACGAAGAAATACATTGTGCCGACATCGTTCTTTACTTAGGCAGCGCTACTGCACTGCCTATGATAGGCTGTGAAGCAATAATGTGCAAACATTACGAAATACAAATCTTTTCCAGTACAGCGTGAACCAAGCAGCAATCTATAAAATGTTTAGAGGGCAGTAGCTCTACTCATTTTTATCACAATTGCTATACACTATAAATTCGGCTTGGTCATTCTTTTTAATTTGTGTTTATCTTCAGAGGCCCCATTTGGGGGGGGGGTAGGTGTGGGCCATTGTCCACCCTAATTTTTCTGGGGGGCCCAAGCTTCCTCCCAAAATGGCCTTTTTTTTCTTTTACAAAATATACAGGAACAAAAAAGCAACTGTTTAATAAAAAATAAAATAAAATAGTGCTTCAAAGTACAAGAGTGGCTTTTCACCTTTGGGTATATCTTTCAGGTGCCTGAATCAGCACCCAAAAAATCCATTGCCGTCTCTTTGGGTCCTTCGAAGGACATGGTGGTCGGTCAGACCGAGTTAGTAGAAAACGAGACGACTCAAAGAGACACTGAACTTAAGCTAATTTTCTTCAAATACTGACACGCATACCGGTTATTGTCTTATCTGTAGATCCAAGTCCTCGGATGTGTACCATATAATACACAAGTACCCTAAATTTCTTGGTAGAGCCCTCGGTTTTTTTAAAATACAATACCAGTTGACATGGTCCAAGAATTCCCTAGTTCAATTTTATTGTGATTTATGCAAGTGACATCTATCACATCAATTCTGTTCAAATTCTACCAGATAGAATATCACATTTGTCTTTTTGACCTTGACCTGACTTTTATTTCCATAGATTTTAAGCCTGAAAATGACTAATTTGAAGATAGAAGTTGAAACAACTATCCCTTTTGATGGACAGAAACCTGGAACAAGTGGACTTCGGAAGCCTGTGAAGAAGTTTCAGGAGTCTAATTATACCCATAATTTTATCCAAAGCATATTGTCAGGAGGCTTAGACAATCCTGCTGGAACAACTATTGTTGTTGGAGGTGATGGTCGTTACTTTGGCAAAGAAGCTACTGAAATTATTATCAAGATATGTGCAGGAAACAAGGCAAGTTTCTTTGTATTGGCCTAGTTTTCTGCATACCCTCTTCTGAATTAGGCTAGGCTATAGCCTAAACTCCTGATGGCAAAAAAGCAGGCC
The DNA here is from genome assembly GCA_027921565.1 of Artemia sinica. Taxonomy (NCBI): domain Eukaryota; kingdom Metazoa; phylum Arthropoda; class Branchiopoda; order Anostraca; family Artemiidae; genus Artemia; species Artemia sinica. The sequence continues at coordinate 69,049,639 of CM051258.1, forward strand.
TAGTAACATTTTTTTTTCAACTCTGTTTTCAAATATAGCCTCATGATCAGTAGGCCTGCTGTGACAATTGCACCCCAGTCCTGTTAGGTTTTGCTTTTTTAAAATGTTTTTTGGTAAATTGAGGGGTGTGGAGGTATATATTCTGTGAATATATAGGTCCTAAGAAATTTATGAATTTCTTAGAAAAGATGGAAAAACAAGGAAATAAGTGAAGATAAAGGCTCTCCACCTGTAAAATATGTTAGCTAGGATTAGCCTATTTTGCATATTATGGAGTAGGAATTGTTTTCTTAATGTTTCATTTTGTCCAGCTGGACTCCTAGGCTTACAATAATGGTTGGCTGGTTGGCAAATTTGAAGATTTGTATATATATATACACTGTTAAGTTAGTCATCTGGTGGTATCCCTAGGAAAATGAAACTTTTAGAGATGTGTCTATAGGCTAAAGTATGTCTTGGGAAGGTATTTTGAAGTACCTACCTCCACTCCTCCTCCATCTAGGGGGTCTTGTCCATTGATGCCCTTAAAAAATCCATGTTATAAAAGTGAAACCTTGAAAAATAGATCTTCTGCTTAAATGAAGTACAAGAAAATTGTTTTCAGGTTAAATATTTACCAAATCATATTATTGAGTTACAACTTAAGTGAATATACCACTCAATGCCTTTTTTATGCTCTTTACAAATATAATAATTGTTTTTGTTGGAAATGAATTTTAGCCCCTGCCCCTATATATACCAATTCAGGGTATACATTTGCACATTAGGGGGGGGGCAGGGGTAATTTTATTTGTGATGTAAATGAGAGGTAAGTTTAAACTTTCCGTCACCTCCCTAATGTGCAAATATATACCCTGAATTGGTATATATAGTGGGGGGGGGCTAAAAGTCATTTCCAACAAAAATGATTATTATATTTTTAAAGAGCATAAAAAAGGCATTGAGTGGTATATTCACTTTAGTTGTAACTTGATAATATGATTTGGTAAATATTTACTGTTTTCAACTTCACAACTTTGCTCAATCCCAATTTATAAGGTTTTAAAGATATGCACACATTTTCTAAATTTTGAGGAGAAGAAAAAACATTGATATTTCTTAAAATTCTACTCAAATAACAGGAATTGCATTTTCAGAACTAAAGCCAGAGAAAAAGAAACTGATAACTGAAAATTAAGAGAAAATGTTGTTTTGTCAAATTTTCAATAGGTATAGACATGTCATGTAGGCAAATTTCAGGACCCTCTAGAGGGAGAAGGCATGGAGATATGTACTTCAAAATAGCTTCCTGTGACATACTTTAGCCTGTAGACACATCCCTGAAAGTTTCATTTTCCTAACTTAACCCCTTCCCAAGATAGCCAAAAGTAGCTAAAGTAGAATTTTACCCTTTTTTATGCTCTTTCATTATTCAAAAATTGCTTCTGGGGCTAGTTACATCTTGAGCCCTTAAAGGGACCCTGGTAAATTTTTTGCAGTTCATATTATTTACTTATGAATAAAGTAAACATGCCAATCAATGCCTTTTTTATGCTCTTTCCAAATATAATAATCATTTTTGTCAGAAATGAATTTTACCCCCACCCTTATATATACCAAATCAGGGTATATATTTGCACATAGGGGGGGGGGGGGTAAAGTTTAAACTTACCTCTCATTTACATAAGAAATAAAATTTATCCCCCCCCCCCCTAATTTACAAATATATACACTGAATTGCAGGAGTGGATCCAAGATCTTTTTTAGGGGGAGGGGGGCACAAATTAGGTTGATCCAATAAACTTGCAGTAGGAGCAAGTTTAATTAACACAATATTGCATTAATTAAGTAAATTAAACTACTTATTTGAGTTGCCTAATAAATAAGGTTTGAATTAATTATAAATAAATATTTTTGGAATATGTTATGCTTGAACAACTTATTTATAAACTAGTGATATGTTTTTAACCCCAGAAGCTATTCTTGAATGATGAAAGAGCATAAAAAAAGGTATCAAAAGACGTTTTCACTCATCTTATCTAAATTATATGGCCCACTGCAAATTTATCCTTTTTTCTAAAAGTTTTTGATAAATTTAGAGTTTAAGGAGCTCCTCCTCAGAAGGAAACACTACAAACTTTTGAAAATAACTTCAAAAAATTCAACATACTTAGGCTGTTTCATTTCTAAAAGTACTTCAGCTTATTTACTCCACTTTCACTTTAAGCCTGTGTTTATGGTCAAGATTTTGAGAATCAAATAGTTCCAAAGTTGAAACAGGTGCTCACTGAATCTTAAAACCTTGCAAGTAGAGAGAGAGATAAGGTTGAAAGAGTCTTCTATTACCCATGAGCTAGGCTATTATGGCTTTAGATTGATATTTGAAGATAACATATGCTGAACACAATTTTTTCCAAAGTTATGTTTTTAAATAGAAAGTTATTTCATTTTTTCTAATGAAAATAAAAAAAAACATGGTATTTTTGAAAATCTTGGGAAAGGGAGAGACCAAGTCTTTCACAAGCTGTGAAGTAGAAATAGATAACAAACAATATCAACCAGAATTATTAGTGACAATAGTATAGATACTGACAGAAATGTTTTTTTCAAGGGGACTAAGACAAGGCAAATGCCTTGTTTTTTTTATGTTTTTTGCCTTGTTTTTTATGTTTTTTTCAAGGTTTTTTTTAAGGCGACATTGTATGTGATACCTGTGTTTGTTGATAATTCTGTTCTTGTCCTCAGTGTAAATAGATCTGGATTCTGCACAAACTGTCATTTTTTATCTGCCTTTTAAACCCTTCTCTCTAACTCACTTCCTCCAACATAACCATCCTTATTAAATTGTTACCCTCTTATTTCGGTGTAGTTGAAAAGCATATTAACTAAACATATCTACATCATAATGGCTATTATTCTAACAATTTTTCTTCTTAATTAGGTATGAGGTCCATTAATTCTAAGAGCAGACTCTTTCACCTCTTTATTAGACTGGCTAAAAGACTGAGTTACCTTCTACTATTAATAACTACCCTACTACTACTGATATTGTCAGTCTCCATACAATATTTTATCAGCATTTCTAAGGCAAATCAGATGGCTCACAATTCAGCAGATAACTAGGCTAACAAAGCAGATAAATAGATTAACAAAATAGGCCAAAATATGTTTATTGTTAAAAAGTGTTGTGCAACTGATATTTGAGAAAAGTTTTGAAGTTTGAATAAAAGATTCTCCCTAGTTTTGTTAACACTTTTGACTCTTTTTACCCTGTATACTGAATGATATGTAATGTTGGAATTGATATACTTTACAGGTTAGGAAACTTATTGTTGGCAAAAATGGGATTCTTTCAACCCCTGCAGTTTCGAGTTTGATTAGGAAGCTTCATGCAGATGCTGGTATTGTGCTTACAGCCAGTCACAACCCTGGTGGCCCTGATGCAGATTTTGGCATTAAATTCAACACAAGCAATGGGGGTGAGTTCACATTTTGTAACTGTGTGTTTTTGTCAAAATTATCAACATTGGAATTGTAAATGTTTCTAGCAATCTGGTCAATGCTATATTTAATTTTGTTTTGATATTTTAAGATTCTAAAAAATACCCAAAGCACTTCAGATTTAAAAGTTTAGTTTTAATCCTTTTTCCTGAAAACTTATTTACTTTCTCCCTTTTTTTATTGCCTTAAATCAGTTTGAAGAGAATCTGAAACTACACACTTGTTTAACTTCAATTGTCATTTTCCTGTTACTTATTTTTGAATGATTGTTTCTTTCCATTCAAAAAATATAAAATAAAATGTCCATTTCTCTTTATATTTTGCTTTTTGGTAACCTAAAGACTGGTTAATCCTGTTTAGAGTTAGATTGAAGGAAAATCTATCATTATTGTAACTATAATATCGTGTTTTGCTTCAACTTTATTTTTATCTATTGTCTTCTTTCTTTGTTTTGTTATAAATGTAATAGTTGGTAAAATAATGCATCTTAAGATTGAAATTTAACTTTTATGAAATATTCTAGTGTGAAGCTGGTATGTAAATTTCTTATTCATTTTCAAACAACAGTAAAAATTAAATAAACTTTTTTAGCAGACAATTCAAAAAAAAAGGTTACGTTCTTTGTGCAGATGTACAAATAAATATTGACAATAAATTAAATAAGAGTTGAAATCCAACGTTTCTTCATATTTACCAAATATTTACCCTTTCTTAAAAGCTTTCCAATTATACATTTACCCCAAAATCTTATAATTTTTAAATAATATCAGTTCTTTCTAATGCTTTGTTATATCTTTCTAGGTCCTGCCCCAGATGCTGTTACAACAGCTATATATAAATACAGTACAAAAATTAAGGAATTTAGAACTGTACCTGGTCTGAAATGTGATATTGGCAAAATAGGATTGAAAGAGTTTCAGGTAGCATTTTTTTTGTTTCTGCTTCCTGTTTAGTTCTCTACATACAACAAATATCAACAGGTTAAAAAAAAAGTAAAAACAAATTTGTAAAACCGGACTTGACTTAAAATTGCTTCTCACCTCAACAGGTTGGCAAAACCATACATAATACAAATACTTGAATTCCCTGAACTCCTAGTCCACTTTTCCCACCCTGTACGGTTGCTTCTTATATCTTCAAATTGAACTCAGGTACTAACAGAGACAAAAAACACTCCCTGTTAAACCTTTTAAATTGATACAAGTTCATGTGTTAAATCACTGACCCTGTCCATTATTTTTTTTATGTTTTTTGGTTTCATATTTAATTTGTTTATGTTTGAATTTTAATTTTTTAGTCTATTTAACTTTAGATGCCTCCTTTTTTAGTCTTTCTTTCTTGTTTTAACTTATTTTTAGATTGAATTTGCCTTTCATTACTGGTTCTGAAACATGGCTATTGGGATGTCATGCCTTAGGTGAATGTAGTTGGCACTGAACTTAAATCGTTTTGATGGTCTCCCTCCGAATTCTTATGGGCTGGGGGAGTGGGAAGGAAGTTTGTAAATTACATTTTGATGTACATATCACAAAGTATCCTAAGAGGAGTTTTTTTTTAGCTCAATTAGTTATTATGATGTGTTCTAGGTAAGAAGTCATGGTAAATTTCCGGTAAAAATGGAAATATTTAAATGCAAGTCTTCAAAAAAGACTGGGTGGCTATGATTCAGCAGAAGGTTTGCACCATGTTACGCCTATACATCTAGCAAAAACTGTTGTATTTGCCTGAAGAAAATTGCTGGCAATTCATAGTTTTGAATTAAATTAGATAGCTTTATAGCAACTGAAACCCGTGGAATAAGTCAAGGGTAGCCTATTACTGGTTCTAAATTTCTTTAGCTTATTCAAACCAAGCAATATAAGGAGCAGCCAGTAAATTTATATGTATTCACACACTTCAGCTTGAAATAAAGTATGAAAATTTCAATGAGAGATCGAAAGATCAAATAATTCTCAAATCTCAATGAGAAATCTCAATGAGAGATTGAATAATTACAAGTTTCCACTATAGCCAAATCTTTAAGATATAATATAGGATAATAAATAGTTTGAAGACACTTATACCGCATATATCCCATACCAGTCCTTAAAATTTCTTTGAAATAGCCTTTATATTTTAGGGGATTATGAGCTGCTGTTTTTGAAATAGCCCTAATAGGGCTAATTTAGGGGATTAGCTGTTTTTGCTGCTTCATTGCGCTGAGCTGCTATTTTTAGGGGAGCTGCTTATTTAGGGGATTAGCTATTTTTGCTGCTATTTGCGCTGAGCTGCTATTTTTAGGGGAGCTGCTAATTTAGGGGATTAGCTATTTTTGCTGCTATTTGCGCTGCGCTGCTATTTTTGAGCAAAGTTTGTGCTTAAGTTTTTAGTAAATTTATTTTTGTGTAAGTACATGTTGGAAAGCCATGGTGGCCATGGTGGTAATAATTTAAGTTTGGCGCTAAACAACGTTCTTGCCTTGGATTTGCATTAGTTGGCTCACCAAAGAGTAAACGTTATTTCTGCTATGAAAAAATACCGTTATTTTGGACTATATGGTGTGGCAATTCAGACTGTTCTGCTCATTATTGTTCTCATTCTATTGTTGTAGGATCTTGTGTTAGTTATTAGGAAGTTAAGCCATATTAATCATTTTAAAGTTTGAACTAACTTGTTTAACTATAACAGATTTAACTTGAGTAACTTGAACTTCAATGTTCACCAGCTCTAATCTTAGGGGGATGAATAAAAACCAACATTCCCGTCCAGTCGAGATAACATGCAATAGAATGTGCAAAACGCACTAGCAATATGGTGACGTTTTATGGAACTAGTTACTCCGTAAAGATATTTTGCTAACTGTAAGGAATTTGCTATTATAACTGTACAAATATAGATTATGTGTCGGCTTAAAAACTTTAAAGAAAGGGAGAGTCTGAAACTAAATTTAAAGTTCAATTGATTTTTTTTTTGGTGGGGGTATGAGCCTTGAGCCCCAACCCCTGCCTAAGTACCTGATTGACTCCATATTCAAATAACTGAATCAATAAATTACAATTTTCGAATAAACAATGAAGCGGCTTTTTCGTCAGTGAAATGGCAATGTAATTGGTTGTGTGGGCTGTTTGCCAATATTTGTTTTTCTTCTTTATCATTCATGATATCTATTTTGCTTCTATAAACCAGGGGCACGCCTAAGGGGAAGGATTGAATTGTCTTTGGCTTAAGTAGTGGGCTTTAGGGGAGTGAGAGAATATGTTTTTAACTAATAAAAAAAAATTGTTTTAATCAATAAGTATCACGTAATAAAAAAAAAGTTGAACCGTTAAAGACAGGCCTGTTTTTCTTCATAGCAGCCTTTTTACCACTAGCAAAATGGCTAAAAGACGAAGTTCAAAATCATATTAATAGATGAAGTTTTAATTTGATTTTGCTTAGGAGTTTGCTTAGCTTCATCTTTTAGCTTAAAAACACCACTCAGTTGCCCAGCGGTAAAGAAGGGGGGGGGGGATAAAAAGACATCCTTTCACAATACATACCAAACGTTACTTATGGTAACATCTCCAACACTATTCTTGTTGCAGGTTGAAGGTGAAGCGTTTACAGTAGAAGTTGTTGATTGTGTTATAAACTACGTTAATCATATGAAGGAAATATTCGATTTTGATTGCCTTCGTTCCTTGATAAAAGGAGATGGGGGGTCTCCATTCTCTTTCCTTGTTGATGGCATGAGTGGCGTCACTGGGCCTTACATCCGACGTATTTTTGTTGACGAGTTAGGAGCTTCAGAAGAGTGTATAGTAAGGGCTCTGCCTTTAGAAGATTTCGGTGGTCATCATCCTGACCCAAATTTGACGTATGCTGCAGACTTGGTGAAGAGTTTAGAGGAAGGAGAATACTCCTTTGGAGCTGCTTTTGATGGAGATGGGGTAAATGACTTTGCTTTGTGTTTGTTTCAAGATCTTTTACATTAAAAATAGTTTAATTACAGGTAATCAATTAAATAGTAAAGCAGAATTTGGGATATGAACTGGAAAGTGAAGATAATTAGTAGTATATTCGGGCTCATAAATACAAAGGAATAGCTAACGCGTTAGGCGCGTTTTTCAAATGCCACACAAGTAAAAAAAAACTAACGTTTTTAACGTATTGGAAAAGTTATTTTTAAATAGCTGGTCTCTGCACAAAGTGTAATTGGATTACTGCTGCTCTTGGTTCTTGGAAATGATATGGTAAAGAACTAATCTTGTGTTTTATGATTATTGAACCAAAAATTGTAGATTGAAATGCAGTGCATTAATTCTGATAAATTCCTATGTTATTTGTGACAGATATGGCTGCATTTGCCATTGAAAAGATGCCGTTAGTTCCTTATGTTGATTCGAAAGATAAGTATGATATTTAGCATAAGCCAGTATTAGCTCCAGTAAAATAGAATAAATCATGATAAAATTATAGATAGAGCTAAGGTACAAACCCATTAAACATCTAGGTTATTTACTCTTATACCAAGTCAATACTGCAATACTGCCACAACAGTGTGTGATGAATATTTTGGTCTTGCAGAGGGCTGGAGGGCTGTGGGTGGTTTTGGCTAAATTAAATTTTGACATATTCTGCTTGATTTAAATATTTATTCTAACCTTATATCAAAACGTGTTCTATATTTGAGTGACTTTGTCTCTCTAGTCCATTGCATTATCTATGAATTTTAATTGCCCACTTCGATTTTTGCTCTTATGGGTGAAAACAAATACCAAACATTTCTCAAAATCGACCTGTTATGTGCAAGTGATTGCTTCCGGTGTATTAAGAGAAGAAAAAGAGAACTTTTCTCTGCTGTTTGATGGGGTATAGGTTAATGTTTATGAAGAAAATTCGATAATATTTTATAAGCTTGGAGTTCTCTATTATTTATCCTAAGCAATAAATGCAAATACCACTTCTATTGACTCGTTTTAATTAAAATGAACTGTGGAAAATACTTGCCCCACTTCTGTTCATAAGAGAGGGAGGAATCACTTTCTAAGGTTTTTTCTAAGGACATCCCAGTAAAAGATAGAAATTTCTGCCTAAATATATGAACTGTATTTACCTAATTTCTCAAAAGAAAATTCCTATTAAAAAAAATTCTTAATGTTTTTCAGTTCTGGCCCATGGTATACTCCCCCTAAGCTCCCTTCCTAAAACTAAGGCAGTCTAACCCTCTTAAACCCTGTTGGTAAATAACGCATGGAATATACTTGCCTCTTTAGGGTATTGGTTGCTGAACTACACCCATTCTGTATTTAATATCATATACTGTTATCTTCCGAAGAGTTTTTCCATTCTTAAGTCTAATGTTTAGCCATAGAAAAATAAATTCTTTTATTGTAGGGTTTAATGGAACATTGTTGAGGTTACACTTGTTTATTTTCAGGATCGTAACATGATCTTAGGAAAGAAGGGCTTCTTTGTAAACCCCTCGGATTCATTGGCAGTTATTGCTGCAAATCTAGACTGTATTCCATATTTTCAAAGAACCGGTATCAAAGGATTTGCCAGAAGTATGCCAACTGGAGCAGCTGTTGATAGGTAGGTCAACTTATATACAGTTGTCAAAACGCGTAATGCACACAACCAACTGCACTAATTTTATCTTTTCTGCTGATGCGAAAACAATGAAGTTACCCCTGTCTGCAAATATAAAACTGCAATCAAGAAAAAAATCCCAGCTCAGCATATGCTCTTATGAAGGTTCTGTAGTCGGTATTAGACTACAATCCAAGTTTTCTATCGCTGTTGTGGTTAATAAAAATCAGGATGTGACCAGGAGCTTTCTGACGGGAGGGATGGGGGGGGGGGGTGAAATGTTTTGGATATATTTTTTTTTATTTCCCCATGCCTAAAAATATATAATCTTTGAAAACGATTTAAAGATTTATTTTGTGGTATTTTCATTGAAGAAACAAAAAAGACAAATTTATCTCTTAGTTTTGAAAAATACATTTTGTCTACCCCCACCCCTTCCCTAAGTTTTCATGAATTGCCACTGATCAAATTAGTGTGGAAAATGACTTTTTACAAATAATGGTTTGTATAGAACATTTTTTTTTAATAGTATCAGTGGAAGGAAAGAAGTACTCTTTAATTTGGTTAGGCTTCTTAGGTGCTTTAAGATATAATTCTTAGGGGTGAGGGCTTATAAGAAGAAAGAATAAAAAAAATGAAAAAGTAATTTATTTCGATTAACCTTTTTTGGGGGGGGGGGGATTCTCCCTGACTTCTTGTGCACAGGCATGGAAAATGTAGAGGATCCTTGTACTTCTTCTAAATATATTAATAGTATTAATATTTAGTAAGATTTTTTTTGTACTCAGTGTTTTCAATATTTAATTAGTGTTGTTATTGCTCCTCTGTTTATGTATTTCACCGCAAATAAAATCACAAAAAAACTACTACGTAGTGGAAAAGATGTCGTTTCTTTGCGTAATTTTAGCATCTTATCACGAAATTTAAAATTATAAGGTTATTTACCTGATTATGCGGTATGTGATAATTTGCCTTGTGACACCCTATGTTTATGGGCAGTTATTTGGCTCAGTTATTTTGTAAGGTTCATTAGATGGTTTTTCAACCGACAAATGAAAAGATAATATTTTGTGTCGTAGACGTCCTACGCAGCAGCAAATGTCATACAAGAGAAGTTTTACTAAAGCTTCATAAAGATTTTTGAATATTAGTTTTGGTTTAAATGATTCTATTTTTATTTTGTCCCATCAAAATTCATTGTGAAGACGATTTATGAAACAAAGGATGATATTTAATAACAAATATAGATTTCTACTTATGACTGTTTGTACATTCTAATGTAATTCATTTATCATTTTCGCTTATGTGGTTTTAGTTTGGAACATGGTGCTCTCTATCCTTTCAAGCCTTAAGAATGGCTCTATTTTTTCAGCCATGAAATCCTAAATTGTCTATTATCGCATATACAAAAAATAGTGTTAATATGCAAATTTATCAATAAACGGGCTTACTGTAGTTGTGCATCAATAAATAATTAAAAAAAAAATATCTGTATATTGTTCTGGTAATTTTTGATAATCGTCAGTTTGATAATTTTTTGATTTTGGGAAAATATATTTTTATGGGATAATATTGAAAAATAACAGGATTTTATCTGTTTGAATCTCTTAGTTTTTCTAAGCTCTTGAGTTTCGTGGATCAAATATACTTGACTTAGGTCTCCTACCGGGCGCTACTTGGCGTAGAGAGTGACGTCTGCCTCCCCCTTCCACTTCGGTCCATTGCAAGGGTTCACGCTTCACTCGGTCCGATATTTGACATCGCTAGAAACTTGGATAAGCTGTCGGACCACTGATTTTTTGGTCGGATGCGAGGTCGCTTCCAACCGGCTTTGATAGGGTCAAAGTCGAAGATCGTCTTTGCGGGTAAGTGCGGGTGCATTCGAAGTAGATGTCCGAACCACCGTAAGGTACTCTCGGTTGCTTGGTCAGCAGTTTATCGTTACTCACAAAGTCGACCCACCGTAGACCCTCTATCCTTCTCAAATTCTTCGACTGAAGTCTATCGATGATCATAAGGGCCGCGGCTGATGCTTGCTAAGTCTCAGCTCCATAAAGCATCACAGAACCGACGATGCCGTTGAAAATTCGCAGTTTGGCTGAACGACTGATATTTGGTTTTCGCCAAAGGTGACTGTTCAACCTGCCCATGGCAGAAGACGCTTTGGATAGCCTTGCTTGCAGCTCGGGGGAAGGGAGCCATCTGAAGAAATTGTGGATCCCAGGTAGAAAATATATCAAGGTATAATTTGGTAATTTTTCCTTAATGCTCCAATGTCTTTGTCCTGGTGACTAGAAGCCCTCCTTCTCCGATTGGCCGCTCCTAGAGACGTGAATTCTGCAAATTCTGGCTTTCAGTCAGTGTTCTTACATGATTTGGTCGCCTTCAGGGAAAAAGAATGTTGTGTCTCTTTGGAAGATCTCTCGCGATCGTTCATAGAACTATTGAATAGTTTCAAATTTCTATTGTAAAATGGTGTTTAAAGTCGATGTAACTTTCATCTCCGTTCAGTTTTTATATTTTGAAATAAAGTTTTCTTAATATTAAACTTCAGCAGTTTAAATGGATCTTTAAATAATGATTCCTTCTTTTTTTACTTTTAGAGTTGCTTGTAAACTAGGAAAAGAGCTATTTGAAGTTCCAACTGGCTGGAAATATTTTGGAAATTTAATGGATGCTGGAAGACTGTCGTTGTGTGGAGAAGAAAGTTTTGGGTGGGTTTTACTAATTTTCTTCATTTTTTCTTTTATAGGGGGAAATTGAACTGTTATGCACTATGTTCAGGAACTAAGTTATTTGTGCAGTCTTCTAGCCTTCGCATATAAAAAAGACCGAACCACTTAAGTGTGAAAATCAATAAAATGTAAGTAGAATATGTTTGAACCTAAAACATATTATTAAGATGTTGACAAAGGGCAGAGTATAGTTCAAGGCTTCTTTGGGCCCAAACAAATAAGAATAAATGCTCTATATTTTTTCGATTTTCTGCATTGTTATTAATTTACTGTCGAAATCAGAGGCTAGGTCTTTTTTGCTACAGGCCCATTCATAATGAGATTTTACTAATACCTAGATTCAGCTAGCGCTAATTTGAGCCAATCAGATATTTATAAGATCTTTTGATTGGTTGAATAATTTTTATTGGCTTTTATTAGCACTAGCATAATCTCGGCATTAATACAATTGATTGTGGATGGACTTAAACCAAACTGGTAAGGTCTTTTATTTCTGGGAAAAAAACCGCGCTTAATTCTCATTCCTTTTGCTTACTTGTTATATTTGTGTCTCCTCAGCAAAGAATTATCAAAGTCTTCATTAAGGGGATTCGATACCAAAAAGAATTAGCCTATTTCGTCCATTATAAACTGTTTTAGTTTGTGTGACCGAACTATTTAGAATTTATTGGGCGTTCTTGCCATAACTTCCAGCAATCCAAATAAACGACAGAAAGCTAAAAGCAAACATCTACTTTCCCTGAAAACATAGAAAAAGTTTGTAGCTTGTCTTGTTTTGTGCTGGAGATAGATATTTCTTTTAAAAATTTGGCTAAGGGTTGTCCCAAAAAATGTTCAAGTATACCTGCTAGGAAAATGCCCAAAATCAGAGCAAAAGAGAAGTCATTTGATCAGTTTGACAGCTCTTCGAATTTTGTGTGGTGCAACCCGCTTGGATTGAAAACTTTGCCAACAGACCTTCATTGTCTTTTCAACCAAATTTCGCAATCAGATCACGAGTTTTCAATAGGTTTCAATGATAAGTAGTCCCCTGGAAAAATTCGCTAATGGACCCTTTGTCTTTTGATACAGTCAGCCGACGTTGAGACTCACAAAGTGATGTTAAAAGTATCGAATAAGGGTTTCTTCTATTCATGGAATGATTAATTGCGAATTCTATTATATAAGGGATCGGCATCAGTAGTCTTACGCAAGTAATCGGTGTTTCTGACGATGTTTGGTGTTACTGCATTGATGCCCGTGCAAATAGGCTCTGAGTGAGAAAACCAAAGTCAAAACATAGATGTTAGAAGTTAAATTAACAAGAACGGGTCTAGTATCATATACATCTATACTAACACATTCAAGCTGTAGGTATAAGTCTATTGATTAGTCTATTTATAGTCTACTAAAGTCTACTAATTAAAGTCTATTGATTAGTATTGGTGGTACCAACACAGATAAAGAAGAGAAAGAAAGAAAAAAGGATATACTTGAAAAGTTGATGGCTGCAAATAGTGCAGTTGTAATAGCTTTTTCTTATATCCAAGGAGAATACTTAAAGCTTTTGGCATGGATGGCTTAGGAAGTTGAATTTGTTTTTCAAAAATCGTCTTTTTGTTGTATCTTTTTACGCGTGGCTTAACGATTCTAATATGAACTTACTGTGAGGCTAAAAGTGATTATTTATTTTATTTTAATATTGTTAATGGAGGAAGGGTGAATGGTTGTTGTGTTGTAGGGACGAGTTGTTGGTATTTTTACTGTTTTATCAGTTGTTTGGCTGAGGCTCATTTTTGGGGTAAGGGATAAAGGAAAGGAGACAGATAGGCAAAAAGAAAAGACAGACAATTTTTTTTGGTTTCTCTTATTGTTTCTTTAGTTTTTCTTATCTTTTTTTGACGGAAGACTTAAGATCATTAAATCAAGACTCATCAATACTTAGATTATTAAATGCGAAGCTTGGTTTCGTTTATATTTTAGTTATATTAGGGGATCCTATAGAAGCGTTTGCTCCAAGAATGATGTGATTATTGTTAGTATTTATTTTGCATGCCCATTCTCGAAATAAAAATATAACTAAATTCTTACGCGCTTTAGAACTGGCTCAGACCACATTCGAGAAAAAGATGGCATATGGGCTGTTTTGGCGTGGCTGTCAATCTTGGCACATAGAAAGGAGTCTGTTGAGAACATACTCAAAGCTCATTGGGAAGAGTACGGCAGAAACTACTTCACAAGGTACGTCTTTAAGGCTTTCAGTAATTATGTTTTGTAACTTTACATTAATTGTCTTTATCTCCTTTATATTAATTTGCTTATTTAAGTATAAGAAGTCTGTATGTTTTTTCCCCATACAAAATATTTCGTCAGGCATATTTTATATCAAAAGCATGCTTATATCCTAGACGCCTAATCTTTAGACCATGTCTAAAAATATGTTTACCCTACTCTTACACTCATTTGTTGCCGATATTTTGCTTCCTTTGTTTTAGATGTTTCTTATTCTATCTTTTCTTTGAATTTTGTTTTTTAATTTTCTTGCGATTATGATAACCTACCAACATTTCTTTGTGGATGAGGGATGAGGTATGGAGGGGGAGTTATTCTGGCAGTAAATCCTGGAAATATATAGTGTTCCGGAGGGGGGATGGGCTAGGAGAAAGAGCTAAAATGTGTAGACAAAATTGTAAAGAAGATGATTGGCATAAAATCTTTTCTTTTCTTTTTTCTTAATAATTGGGCAATACATTATACTATTTTTTGGCGACTTTTAAAATTGCTAAGAAAGGTGAAGGAATGAAAAACAACTAATAGTTTGGTAAAGTTCTAAATTCTACATTAATGCAATATTTAAAAGTGAAACAAATTGCATAGGAAACTAAAGTTTAAAAAAGGAGAAATGGAATAAGCCCGAAGTTAAGAAGATATTTAGTTGAGAATAGAGATGGCAAGATAGAACGACTAAATTGTGATGCTAAAGGTGCTTAAATTGGGTGCAGGACTTTGACGCAACCTCACAAGGAAATGTTTAATAACTGTGGTAAACATGTAATTATTCATAAATATTCTGGATAGCACAATAGAGTCTATTTTGTGGATAGCCAGCTTAGAACTATGGAAAAAGCAGTCAACTGGTATTTCTCCTGTCTAGGAAACAAAATTCACGGGTATATACCAAAAAATAGCTATAAAATGATACTGAAAGCAGGGATTGAGATGTCAGGGCATATTATAAATGTGCTAGAAAAGAAAGCTCCTATTAAATCTCTCCTTATGATAATGAAGCAAAGGCTTAGTTAAGTAGTGTGATGTCAATAGTTTGGGTGTGTATCACCATTGGGTGTGTATCACCTCTTCTGTATTTCCTCGCCTGAAAATATTCTAACGTTATCCATTATCTCATCAAATGATTACTAAATCTTTTAGGTACGACTATGAAAATTGCGAATCCGGCCCTTGCGAAGAAATGTTAGAACATTTACGGGCCCTGCAATCAGATTCAAGTTTTGTTGGATCCGAGCATGCCCAAAATGGGACAGTCTACAAAGTCAAGATGATTGACGATTTTTCATATACTGACCCTATCGATGGCATTGTTGCAAATAAGCAGGTACACTTCATTTATATTTGCCTTTTTAAACCTCTTTTGCGTCTTACTTACTGTGAGTCCATGGTTGCCGAAGTACATATAACCCAACCTGCCCCTCCCATGTCAACTATCATAAATAATTTATCCAAGTCAATCATTTCTAGTGTTATAAATGGAATGTTCTAATTTCACTTATTTATTTTGTATTATTTAATCCTTTGGGGGATTTTTGATTGGTTTAGTCTCTGTCTCAATCTTAACATTTGAGAAACCTCAATCAATGCTGAAATTATCATCTTGGAAATTTATATCTTTTTTTGAAGAATTTTAAAGCAGCACTCTTTTTCTCTCCTCGTTCTGAAAATAATTCTGAATTTACGGATGTAGTTTCAAGCTTTAACATACACAATTCACGACTCGATGTATTACTGGTACGCGTGGACACACAAAAGAGCTGAAGTAATGACTACACGTCTTGGAACTTGAGTTAGTAAATACGAAAACCGAAGTGATTACTTTCCTACACCAAATTCGAAATGAATGTGTTTTTTTTGTTAGTAAAAGGTTATGGCGTCTAGTTTTGAGGGGGGGGGGTCCCAGTAATAATCCTTTTGAACTTTCAATATTTCATAAATATTTTTCATTTTAATATCTTTTGTTTTATATTCTTAGTAAGTTGGTAGAATCTAGTATATATAATAGTTTAAGATATTTTGAATTGTGTTATAAATGTTATTTTTTGACTGATTTATAGGGTCTTCTCGTCTACAAAATCTTAAAAAATAAAACGGTATGCAGTTCATTATATTTACTAAAAAATATTGGACCGATTTGAAATATTTTATCTTAATCTTACTATTTATACGGTTTAAAAATATAGAGAACAAAGCATTGTCTATTTACAGCCAGGTCATCCATTTCATCCTACAAAAGTAGGATTTTCATTAACTTGTCTACATGTTGATACAAGAATATTTGGCGTAATATGAATAAATTAAAAATCGTTTGCGCATAAAAAATTACCTTTGTAAATACGGTTGATATAATGTTATTCCTGGCTACCAAGGGACAGGGTACTTGAAGGAACCAAGACTAATGGGTGCACCAGCTAAAGAAATGCTACTATGGTAAAAGTTCAAGACATTGTCAAAAGTTCCCCACGACATTGTCCTACAAAACATTTAGTCATATGGCTATAGAAGCCTTTAAAGAACTCTTGTATCGTTGGCTCCAGGTTTGGAAAAAGTTCCAAAGCTGCCATTAGCAACACTGGACAGAATTCTCATGGGCCGGGGTATGTTTAATGGATTATTTTTATAGGTCTAGATAATAGCTTTGTCATGTATTTGATTACTGTATAAGGAGACCAACGGTACTCCTAACGATGAGCAGCCTTGTGTGGCAAAAGCTCCTTTATTGCAATTAGGGTATTTCTATGGAGCATAATTTCAAGGTGGGAGTTTGTGTCCCTATAATTTTGTTTTTGTTTTAATTCCTTCCCAACCACACCCTTTTATTCATTAGATGTTCATCCATTTCTCTGCTGAAAATTTTAAAATATTTTATTACGATTGAAAACAGCTAGTTTTCTCTATGATTTAAGTATTAATGTACTCTATTATATACTGTATATGGAATGTCAAGCTGGAAATGCTACAGATACCGGGACAGATACCCGCCAGACTGGTTATTTAGAGACCGCTTTTAATAATTGGAATGCAAATAGTAGTTTTCATTGCGTTTACGATATTTAAACTGTTGTTTTTTGGGGGTTTAGGGGGGGGGGGGGGAAGGCACCTAGGTCAGGCTAGGTTACGTATTTAATATATGGTATACTTTACCCCCTTTCCCCACTCCTAACGTGCAAATACATAGCTCAAATTTGTTTCTAAACTGTTATATATTCATCCTATTTTATTTTATTAGCATTAACCAAAATTGACTTCTTTAGCAGTATATAAAAGAGTACGTTTAATACCTAAGTACCAAAATAAGCGAACTATGTAGGGAGAAAGATCTTTAGGATATTTTTAAGAGGGTTGTGAGATATGGGGACGGAATTCCCTTACTGACGTATATGTATCTACGTTTGATTTTCGGGGTTGATAATTTTTAAAAAAGAAACGAAAAAAAATTTTGGTCAGAGTTTGATCGTTTGACCAATCCAATTGCTATTTTATTTGTTGTTGCTAAGAATAACGATCTAAAGGCATACGGGGTTAGCTTAGAACGCTGTTTCTCAATATATAAACACTAGTTTTCAAATAGTTTAAGGTGTCTTTTCTGGGTATAAAATTCCTTATTGAGAGCTTGCTAAGATAAGTACCATATATCTTTAATGCCACATTCACAATGAGACTACTAAGGATGGGATTTAGTTAGCGCTAACTTAACCAAATCAGAATCTTTCAGTCAATCAAGAATTATATGAAAAATCTGATTTGCTCAAATTATTGCTAGCTACATCTCAGCATTCGTAAGATCTCATTATGAGTGGGACTATTTTTAAACCATAACAAACTTTAGCGTAAAGAGTGAGGCATTGAGGAGGGGACACCCCCTCTCATCTACGGAATAATTTCTGTTCGTTTTAAGTTTTAATTGCGGTCCTTAATTTCAGTTAAAAATTTTTTTTTTTTTAAGTTCTGATCGTTTCTGAATTAATGCAGCTTTGATTTTGGCTATTAATTTTATTTTTTTTTGGCTAAACGGCTGTCTCGAAATTTTGTTCCGACTTAACTTACGAATTAACTTACGTTACGTTACGAACTTCTATATTCGTATATTTGTATTACGTATATTAGGGAGTTCGCCCTAGTCATTACCTCGCTCTTTACGATCAGATTTTGTTCCCATTCTTTAAGAATGACCCCTTAATCATAAAGGCCGTTAATTAGAATAAATAGCTCTGATGGAAGTACAAAAAACTTTAGCGTAAAGAGCGAGTTAATGACTAGGGGGCGAACCCAATTATATACGTAATAATTTCTGTTCGTTTTAAGTTTTGATGCTGCTACTAACTTTCAGTTGAAATTTTTTTTAATATTCTGATCGTTTTTCAAATAATTTTAGAAAATCTGGCGCCCTTTTCACAGCAATTTATCTTCCCCAGGAACATTTCCTCTATGGAAAGATCCTCCCACGTAACACCTGACCTCCCCAAATACCAGAAAAAATCCCCCCTGAAAACATCTGTGTACTTCCCAATAACCAATACTGTATGTAAACATTGGGCAAAGTTCGCAACTTTCAAACCTTCCCCCGGGAACTGAGGGGGATTAAATCATCCTCAAAGACATAGTTATTGTATTTTTTCGACCACGCTGAACAAAATGGCTATCTCAAAATTTTGATCTGGTGACTTTGGGAAAAAAGGAGCATGGGAGGGGGCCTAGCTTCTCTCCATTTTTTGGTCACTTAAAAAGGGCCCTAGAACTTTTAATTTCCGTTCGAATGAGCCCTCCTGCATTCTAGGACCACTGGTTCGATACGATCACCCCTGGGGAAAAAAACAAACACGCATCCGTGATCTTTCTCCCTCAGTTTGACTTTCTCACAACTCTATTTTTTTAAACAATAAAAAACTTTAGCGTAAAGAGTGAGGTGTTGAGGAGGGGACAGCCCCTTTCATATACGGAATAATTTCTGTTCGTTTTAAGTTTTAACGTCGTTCCTTACTTTCAGTTAAAGAAAAATCTTGTTTTTTTTATTATTCAATTAAGGCTTAAATGTGCCGCTCTAGGGTTCCAGAATTATCAAATTCTATTGCATAATTTTCATCAAGATTCACCCCCTTTTAGGGGGGTTTTCCACTTTATCAAAAAAATTTACGTATTTTCTTTGGCTTCCAGCTTTTGCTCGGTAAATTTAAGATTTGCTGGGTATATTTCAGAATCAGTATATAATGCAAATTTTCATTATTTACTAGTATATACTATAGTATTTGTTTGTAGTAACGATCTTTCTTTTTTTCCCAAAAACTAGAATTCATTAAATAGATAGAAAACATCAGATACAATGTTGTAGCAAATGGCCTTGTTTTTACTTATAACAGGTAAATTTGTCCAGGTAGGCTACACACGGAGGTGCATTTTTGGAGAGACGTCAATACAAGAAAAAAAAATGCTAAATAGGGGACAGAATCCCTGTTGAAATGCTAGTCTCTGTGGTTTTAGTTTACATAATGTTGGTTCAACTATAACTAAATAGTTTCCTACGTCCTCCTTAGATATGGTTGAATTAATTTATTTAGTAATTAATCTGCCTCAAATGCGAGGTTCTTTAGCTCAAGTAAAGCTAAATATAAAATAAAAATGACCATTTGGTTATTAGTTTGTAATTTTTATATGCCTGGCTGGCGGAGTTTACTTTGTCGTATCCTGTGTAATTCTCACAAACATGAGTTGATTGATTAGAAAATATGATTTAAGGTGATAAGGCGTTTACAAAGTTTTTATGTATTTCAGGGGATAAGAATTCTTTTTGAAGACGGCTCAAGAATAATTGTTCGTTTGAGTGGTACGGGAAGCACTGGGGCCACTGTTCGATTGTACATAGAAAGCTATTGTGGCGATAAAAGCAAAATACAAAACACACCAGAGAAGATGCTCAAACCACTAGTTGAAATAGCTCTCAAAATCTCAAAACTAGCGGAATTTACTGGAAGAAGTGAGCCAACTGTTATTACGTGAATAGACTGCTGTTGTACCAAAATTATTTTGTAACAAGTGAGACCAAATGCTGGATTTTTAATGTATTTTAAATTTTATTTTATTTTTATTGACTCGTGTTTGATTGTAAAATTTAATCATTGAACCATTATTTATTTGTAAATATTTCCTATTTCAGTCAGAGAGTAAAAATCGTCATTTGGAGACCTATCTAGCTTGTGTCAAATAAACCAGAGCAAAATACAAATGTTACTTTGATGATATTGCGTGCATTTTTTGAAATAATTAGTACTTGTTGACACTCGTTTCTTGTCACCGATCTATCATTTTTTTTTTTTTTATAATCGCCAGGAATATCTTTCCAGCCGCGGCGTCAATTTGCAAAAATTTTAGGGAAGGCAAAATGTATTATTCTATATCTGTTGGGGCATTGGGCAAATTTGTCATTTGTTTCGATTTCTTCAATGAAAATACCAAGGAGACATTTAATGTTAAATTAAACCCTTTGAAATTGCAATTATACAGCTTTGAGATACCAATGTATTGAACTGTGTGTTATATGGAGATAGGGATAAGTTCTCACTGAACGTGATTTAGAGAAAAAAGTGATAAATATCTGGCAAGATAATTTGTTTAGATGTCATAGCTCTTTGCAGTACACATAATCTATTGTACGACTATTTATGCACTTGGGTGAAGCTGAAGTGTCGGCTAAAGTGTTTGAGCCCACACAATGGGGTGAATTAGGGAAGAGTGGGGTGCCCTCTAGATTAGAAGAAAACATTCTTACTGGCATTTCCAGTGAAAATGTTTATTCTTTACTTTCACAGAAAAAATGAAAAATAACAAAATTTGCTCTCCCTCTAAATTAAAAAAATTTTTTTTGCCCCTCCCTCACATTTCCGTAAACTGACCCCACTGAACCCTTTTTTGAAAGAAGGGGAGACTTCAAATTGTAAATATTAACTAGTCGGAAAGGAACTTAAATTGTAATTTTTCCACTCAGAAACGTAAATGTTTACGATTTGTTATATCCTCAATTACTTCAAATTATCATTTAAATGTTGTATTAACGAATTAAATTCAGCTAATGTTTACCGAGATCTGCTTATGTACCTGTAGAATCATCTGGCATTGGTTCAAGTGCTTGTTTATTGCTTTAATGAATTTTTGGTCATATTTTTGATGATAGAAGGCCAATGGGGTATGTTGTTGTTTTTTTTCTTTTTTTTTTAAGTTTGAAATTTTAATTGTACTGTAGATGTGTGATTGGAATAAAATCTTTTAATTCTTCTTTGGGTTTTTGTTTTGTTTTTTCTTCCCTTTTTTTAAATGAAAGTCTGGATAAGATAGATAAGAGTTATTCATCATGAAATATACATACAATATTTCATTTTACTATTCCCCAAAAGGCTCCTTGGCCTGTCAAGATAAATTCTTAATTAGTTAATAGTATCTGAATGAGGTAACATCTTTTTCGTGACATTCCCAAAGTGTCTACCAGTCATTTTGAAGCAGAATTACAAATTGACGCTAGGAGAGATATTTTTCCTGTCGCTGTGGCTAAGCTATGAATAATAGTAAGGCTATAGGAGTAAGGCCAAGCTCTGAAAAGCGGATGAAGATTTGCTATATGTATTCCAGAGAAATTGATTAAGGATTGTTCTGGGTACCCGGATGACTAACCGTATTTCAAACAATAGGCTGTATGGAAAATGTGCATCAATACCGCTCTCTAGGGCTATTAAAAAAACAAGTTTTTTAAACTGAAAGTAAGGAACGACGTTGAAACTTAAAACGAACAGAAATTATTCCGTATATGAAAGGGGCTGTCCCCTCCTCAACGCCTCGCTCTTTACGCTAAAGTTTGATTTTCTCACAACTCTATTTTTTTAAACAATGAAAAACTTTAGTGTAAAGAGCAAGGCGTGGAGGAGGGGACAGGCCCTTTCATATACGGAATAGTTTCTGTTCGTTTGAAGTTTTAACGTCGTTCCTTACTTTCAGTTAAAAAAACTTAATTTTTTTTATTTAATTTTTGAACATTTTTAAATTAATGCAGGTTTTGATTTTGGCTCACCGTACATGAACAATTAAAAAAAATTGAATATTAGTTTTACTTTTATTTGGTTAAATGGCTTTCTCGAAACCTGTTTAATTTTATTTACGAACGTTTTTATTAGTAATAAATATGCGTAACTTACGAATTAACTTACGTAACGAACTTCTATATTCATATATTTTTAATACGTATATTAGGGGGTTTACCCCCTAGTCAATACCTTGCTCTTTAAGCTTTCGAATTTTGTTCCAATTCTTTAAAAATGACCCCTTAATCTCAAAGGCCGTTAATTAGAATAAATAGCTCTTATGAAAGTACTAAAAAATCTTTGACTTAAAGAGCGAGGCATTGACTAGAAGGTGAACCCAATCATACAGCTAATATTTTTTTTGTTCTTTTTAAGTTTTGATGTTGCTCCTTACTTTCAGTTGAAAAACTTGCTTTTTATATTTAATTTCTGATTTTTTTTTTAAATAATGATGGGAAATCCGGCGCCCCCTTCATAGCAATGTCCCTTCTCTCATGAAAACTTCCTTCATGGTAAGATCCTCCACATAACCCCCAACCCACTCCCCCCCACTACCAGAAAAAATCCCCTCTGAAAACGTTTGTATACTTCCCAATAACCAATACTATATGTTAACATTGGGTAAAGTTCATAACTTTCAGCCCTCCCCCTAGGGACTTTAGGGGATCAAGTCATCCTAAAAGACATAGTTATCATATTTTCGACCATGCTGAACAAAATTGCTATCTTAAAATTTTGATCAGGTGACTTTGGGAAAAAAATGAGCGTGGGAGGGGGCCTAGTTGCCCTCCATTTTTTGGTCACTTATAAAGGGCACTATAACTTTTAATTTCCATTCGAATGAGCCCTCCCACGATATTTTAGGACCACTGGGCCAATACGATTACCCCTGGAGGAAAAAAATAAATAAATAAACACCCACCCGTGATCTTTCTTCTGGTAAAAAATACAAAATTCCACATTTTTGCAGATAGGAGCTTGAAACCTCCGCAGTAGGGCTCTCTGATACGCTGAATATGATGGTGTGATTTTCATTAAGATTCTATAACTTTTCGGGGGTCTTTCCCCCTTTTTCCGAAAATCAGCCAAATTTTCCAAGCAATATCTAATGACTTACATTAATCTTTGAAAATTAAAGAGAAGATTATTACTGTAGAAATGAAAATCATCAAAATATCATGTTGAATGTATAAATTAAAAAGAACATGTATATACTTATCAATTTTCAATTGGCTACTTAACATCCTATACAATCGTAACCATATTTCAAATATAAATGCTCAAGATGGCTTTCTTTAATTGTACTTTTCAACACTGAAAATCCCACTGAGTGTGATTAATATAACTAGCAATCAATAGGAACTAGAAATTAAGAAAGATTTTCGTTAGATTTTTCTTTCTCAAGCCTAGCTGCAACTGCTGCTACCAGGGCAGCCCCTCTGCCGCTACCATCTCCAGAAAGCTTGAGTTGAAACTGTAAAGATAAAATGTTTTAGATTACGAAGTTCCTGTTGACTGTCACCAGAAGTATACCTACAGTATTTTTACTGCGGGGGGGGGGTGGTACACATCTGGGTAGTCTAGGGGATTGGGATATCCTTTAGAGGGAAGGAATGATGGAAGATCTATGAAAAAGAAAAGCCTAAATATATTTACAAGATGTTTGAAAACTTGTTTTTGGATTTCTTTTTTATAATGAATGCTGAAATCAAAATAAAAAAAGTAAAGATGGCATGTGCCTGCCCTAAGTCTTCAATTGCACGTTTTTCTTCAAGTGGTAGTGAAAAAAAGTAACTATTTAACAAATCTGCTATTTTGTTAAATTAAAATATTATACAATAGATAATAAACAATAAAAACACATAAAAATAAGTACTGGCGCTTGACTGAAAAAAAAACTAGTTTTTTTTTAACTGAAAGTAAGGAGCGACATTGAAACTTAAAACGAACAAAACTTATTCCGTATATGAAAGGGGCTCTCAACGCCTCGCTCTTTACGCTAAAGTTTTTTATTGTTTTAAAAAATAAAGTTGTGAGACGGAGCCAAACTTTAGCGTGGGAGGGGGTCTAGTTGCCCTCCATTTTTCGGTCACTTAAAGAGGGCACTAGAACTTTTAATTTCCGTTCGAATGAGCCCTATCGCAATATTCTAGGAACACTGTTTTGATACGATTACCCCTGTGAAAAAGAAAAAAAAACAAATAAAAACGCATCCGTGATCTTTCTTCTGGCAAAAACTGCAAAATTCCAAATTTTTGCAGATATGAGCTTGAAACTTCTATAGTAGGATTCTCAGATACGCTGAATCTGATGGTGTGATTTTCATTAAAATGATATGACTTTTAGGGGGTATTTCTCTTTTTTTTCGAAAATAAGGCAAATATTCTCTGGCGCGTAACTTTTGATGGGTAAAATTAAATTTGATGAAACTTATATATTTGAAATCAGCATTAAAATATTATTCTTTTGATGTATCTATTGGTATCAAAATTCCGTTTTTAGAGTTTCGGTTTCTATTGAGCCGGGTCGCTCCTTACTTACAGTTCGTTACCCCGAACTGTTTGATAGAATTTTTAAACAACCAAATAAAATTTCACAGAAAATCCTTGGTTAGAACGGATTTGGAGTCCAGGAGGGAGGTGGGGTAAAAATATTTTATCTGATGTCCTTTGCACTTTGAGGAGCTCAATTTTAAACTATATGCAAAAGGATTAGGGCAGTGATGCACAGCAGCATCTGTAGAAAACAGTTTTAGAGTAATTTACATGAGTACCAACAAATCCAGGATTCAGGCATCGTGGCGACAGTGACGCTATGTAGCTGACTATTTTTTTTAATTCACTAAGAACTTTAATTTTTAATTCACTAAGGAATCCGGTTGCAGGATTATAAAACGTTTTACTTACAAGTCGGAATGTTGCTGAGAAAATTGTCCATTTTAAATTCACTGTTGCCAGATTCCAGAAAAACGTTGAGACAAATTTCTCTCAAAAATCAACATTTGAACATTTATTAGGGTAAAATTGACGGAGTCCAGGCACTAAAAACCTCACTATATAAGACACAACTGTTTTTCTATGAAATTAATTAATTAAATAGAATAGTGCTTTTAATAATTAGAAATTTAGAAACTAACAATCAGCTGATTCCCAAGACAGATGTAGACTAAAATAAAATCTGCAACAACCTAATCTCTTTGGTGTCAATTTACCAGGTTTTACGTGGATTTCTACTCACGTTTTAAAATTTTGCACATGCTAGTATTTAGAACTTCATGACTTCATATGTGTCTTTTTCATTAAGTTATATTGAAATAACTGAGTTTTTGAACTGAAATTAAGGAGCGACGTTAAAACTTAAGACGAACAGCAATTGTTATGTATATGAGGGGGTTTCTCCTCCTCAATACCTCGCTCTTTACACTAGAGTTTGAATTTTTGTTCCAATTACTTAAGAGGGACTCATGAGATACAATGGCCGTTTAATTAGAATTATAATCTTTTTCTAAAAGTTTAAAAAACGTTATTGTAAAGAGCGAGGTATTGAGAAGGGGTTAACACCCCTCAGATTTGTAATAATTGCTTTTCGTTTTAAGTTTTAATGTTGCTCCTTACTTTCAGTTGAAAAAAACTATCCGGGAAATCCAGCTCCCTCTCCATGAAAAGGTCCTTCCCCACGAAAAATTTCTCTATGGAAAGATCCATCCGTATAGCCTCTCCTTCCCCGCCAAAAATCCCCCCACCCCCGAAAAGTATACGTATACTTCTAAATAGACAACACTATTTGTAAACAATGGGTGAAGTTCATAGCTTGTACCCCTTCCCTCGGGTATGTTGGGGGAGAGAGTAAAGTCATCCTCAAACGCATAGTTATTAAATCTTTTGACTATGCTAAGCAAAATGGCCACCTCAAAGTTTTGATCGGAAAACATTGGGAAAAAATGGGCGTGGGAGGCGGGCTAGTTACCCTCCAATCTTTAATTTCCGTTCGAATGAGCAATTTCCCAATATTCTAGGGTTATTGGTTTGATGCGATCACCCCTAGGGAAAAGAAAAAATAACACACATCCGTGATGCAAAAATACAAAAATACAAAATTCTGGCAAAAATACAAAATTCCACTTTTTTTGCCGATGAGGGGTTAAAACTTATACGATATGGTTCTTGGATACGTTGAATCTGAGGGTGATTTTTATCAAGATTCCTTAAATTTTAGGGGGTGTTTCCCTCCTTTTTAAAAGATCAGGCAAATTTTCTCAGGCACGTAGCCTTTGATTAGTAACACTAAACAATTAATATTATATATTTGGAAGCAGCATAATGAGCAAATTCTTTTGATATGTTTATTGATGTCAAATTCTGTTTTTTAGAATTTCGATTACTATTGAGCCACATCACTCCTTACTTACAGTCCGTTATTTTTCCTGTCTGGATTCTCCAAGAAATTAACCTTGTTTTACAACACATTTAAAGATATTTGTATGATATACCCACTACCACTCAAGAAATGAAGTTAATTTAATCCTAATAAAATATATATAAGTATGACAAAAATATAATATTTTAGAAACAAATTTGGGCTATATATTTGCACATTAGGGGGGGGGGGTAAAGTACAGTTGGTCTGTATACAAAATGTGTTAGCTATAACTATTCCATATATGATGAAGTAAGAACTGTTTTCTGACTTCAAATACTTTACCCCCAGCCCCCTAATGTGCAAATATATAGCCAAATTTGGACTATATATTTCCCGTTCATCCCTTTTCTCACGCTAAGGTGAAAGAAACTAGCGAAATAAACCGGTTTACAGTGCGTCAATATATGAACAGCTTGAGCAGTAGTGGATATATCATACAAGTACCCTTTAAAAATCTAATAAGTCAGATTTTAAATCTAAATTGGATTGTATGATTTAGTTTTATATCCATAAAATTAGCAAAAAAATATTGTCTTCAAAACTATCGTTCGGATTTCTGAAAAAGTAAAGTTCATTAAGCGTGTAACTTTCATTGAAATACATGTGCTGCTTGTATTATTTTTGGCTAAACTAATTTTGGCAGTCCTTAGAGACACTGCCTTTGAAAAACATATTTTAAGCAGTTCAAAGAAGGGAGGGAAATTTCTTCTGCAAAATTTTGAGATTTGCAAAGATAGGGACACTACTTAGAAATAATTGTTAATTTTCAGGGAGGAAGAGGGGTAAATTAGATAATATTAAATACCCTAAAAATACATTTCGCGGACAAAGTTAAGTGTTGGCAATCAAAATCCTTAAATTTGTCCCGTCTACCTCAAAATTTTAGAAGTCCTTATACCCGCCGCCTTTGAAAACATTTTTTAGACAGGACAAAAATGGAAGAGAAATGCCCACTTGAAATTTTTAACTACGCAGGTACATCTCTCAGAAGTAATTGTTATTTGGGGTAATTGTTATGTTTCATCCCTTCCTAAATAATTAATCATGTCAGATTAACAGCAAAGAAAAGGAATAGTCAAAATAAATTTGCCAGACTGATTTAAAGAAATATTAGCGATCAAATTATGATAATTTGGCACCCCCTCTCTATCAAAATAAATTTTTACAGCCATTACAACAGGTAATGGGTAATAGGGAGGGGTGCTCGGATTTTCGACTTATTAAACTTGTTGATATAAAGCTCGACGATTTCAAACATTTATTGAAATTTTTTGCATAATTGGCATATTTATGTTCATTTGAATCCCCCCTAAAAAATAAATCTCACATACATGCCTGTCTAAAAATTCCAGCATTTAGTTTTAAAATATTTGCTAGAATACTCGGTAAATAAAAAGGAAAAATATATCTATGCCCTTGAGTGGATCTCTTGAACCAAATTTTAAAAAATTAAAAAATTCCTTAAAAGGAAAAATCGTGATGACTTAGGCAAACCAAAATTGATTAAAGAATCTTAGGGCCTACACATCTTTTTATCCGATTAGGATCTCGTTATACAGAACGAGAAATTTATATTACAAAAAACTGTAAACCAGGAAAAAACTGCGACGAATTGATACCTAGCGTTGTTGTTGCGTCAGAAAGCCAAATGGATGTGGCATGTTGAAATACTGAAAGTTGTTATTTGCCTGTGTTTTATTTTAGTCTCATTTACGTTTTGTTTATTAAAGACGTAGATACTTCTGGAATTGTATTGTATCAAGCATACAACCGCCACATCTACAGCAATAACCCAATGCATTTGATTAGCTTAAAAAAATACCAAACTTGTGAAAATAAAACAAAATCGGCCTAAAATTGACTTCACTCACGATTGTCTTCCTCGATCTAAAGTGTTTGCATCTAGGGCTTTGTCGAAGTCTGTCCTAATAAAATGCAAACAGCCGTTATCTCCAAAGGCACCCCATTCAGTGTTAACTAAACACTGCTTAGGATCATCGGAGTCCCCATCCCAGAGTTCTATATTCTCTAGCTTCTCAACGTAGCAAGTGTTTGTACCGGTACCTAGAAATATATAAAAGTTGAATTATGGGGTAAGTTAAAAAAATTATAACGATAAATATAATAAACAAATATATCTCTGTTCTCTTCGAATTAGCTTCAAAAGTTTTTCTTCTTTTTTTGAGCACTGAAAACGGCTTGGCTTGCCGAAATTTCCTTGCCGAAATATCTGTTTTTGTTATTATCGCCTCTTTTCTATTTATTGGCTGACTTTACCATAGTTTTTCTTTGCAATTTAATTTTATTGTTCATTTATAATTTTTCTTGTTTGTTCTAATTTATTTTTAATTTATTCATTGTCATAATTCATGTATCATTTATTCATTGTAATTTCTGTTCGCAAGAGGTTTAATTTTTTCAATTATTATTTTCATAATTTTCGTAGTTTTCATGTGTTTCCTGGTCTTTTCCATGTTGACATCCCATCTCCAGTATTTATTTAGATATTTGTTTTATATATATTTCAGTCAATTTTACAAAATTTCAAACAGTAAGCTACAAATTACCAAAAAATACTATATGTCACGAAAACCAAGTACAGGCGATAAAACAAATTTTGACCATTAATTGGAACATTCTTAGTCTGAGCCAGTAGGCTAAACATATCAATCAGACAAAAATAGTCTGACCGGTAAAGCTATGCAGCTACCTGTGCAGCTACCAAATTAAAAAAAAGTAAATGTAGAAAAAAAAAATTTAAAAAGAGACTAATAACACTTGGCATCAATCATTTTAAGAAGGCCCTATGTTAGCTTTAATGCTTTGCTTTCTTTTCAATATTGTTAATGCTTTAATGTTTGTGTACAAAAAGGGTTGTCATGGGGTTCAAAGGGTTGTCATGTATGATAAACCCGGTATGGGGCTTATCATACAAGTACCCAAATTTGTATTTATTTATTTGTTTTTTATAACTGATAATTTGCTTAGTGACATTATGTTTCTGACATTTAGGGACATTATGCTTGATGTTTTGAGTTTGTCTCACTTTTGGAAGGTACGTTAATATTTAATAGTATCTATCTTTTTTTAACTTTTGTTTTCGTTTCAGGTGCAAGAGTTATCAAAATTTGAAACGTGGAGATGTTTGTCGAAAATCCAGTGCAATTGTTTCTTTCCTATCAGTTGCAATTCAGACAGCATTGCCAAAGATTAAACTACCAAACTACACACTAGAGATTTTTCAAAATGTTCTTGCTTATATTTATACAAGAAAGGCGAGCTGGACATCAATTTAAGTATGTTAGCTTTGATGGTTTATTTTCTGTTCAATATTGTTAATACTTTAATCTATGCAGACAAAAAGGGTTGTCAAAACTAATTAATTTTTCTTATCTATTTTTACGGTCCATCCCGGCACCATGTGACCAAAATGTCCTACTGCCCTACGAACTTTTAAATTTTGAAAAGTTAAAAGACTTTGATGAAATTTTGGATGTCAATCCATCCATCAAGAAGTTCTCAATATTAGAAAAAGACCATCTTTGAATATACGATATGAGGAAGTTTTATTCTGACTGTTGAACCAGGAAAAAAACATGTTCTAGTAATAGATGAATTTACCAGGTAAAGTGTGTACCGTCTGTAGTAATAGGTGACTGCCCTTGGTAAGCCAATGTACCGGTTAAACTGCACACATATCCATGCCCCAGGCGTAGGATCAGCACAGTATATTCTTGTATATTTCCTTATACATGTCTGATTGGCCCCAAAAAATGGGTGTTGCGTCAGAAACCCGTCTGGTATGACATGTGCCGTCTGTATCAATAGATGACTGTCCATGGTAAGGTGCGTAGGTGTGAAACTGCACTATATATTCATGCCACAAGCGTAGGTTTCCTTGTAGGGTTGAAACCCTTATATAGATCACTACTAATGGGCTTGTAATCCTGATTCTAAATATATTAATTTCATTAAGTTTAATATTACTCATCAAAGGCTACGAGTCTGAGAAAGTTTACATGATTTTTGTATAAGTGGGAATATACCCCCTACAAGTGAAAGAATCTTAATTAAAATCACACCATCAAATTCAGCGTATCAGAAAACCCTATTACATAGGTTTCAAGTTCATATCTGCAAAAATGTGCAAATTTGTATATTATTGCCAGAAGAAAGATCACGGATGCATGTAACAGAAGTTTTCAGGGGCGATTTTTTCTGTTAGTTGGGGGGAGGGGTCGGGGGTTACATGGGAGGATCTTTCCATTGAAAAAGTTTTCATGGGGGAATGGAAATTGTAATGAAGGGGGCGCCAAATTTCCCAGCATTATTTAACAAAACCAGAAATTAAATTAAAAAAAAATAATTTTTTAACTGAAAGTAAGGAGCAACATCAAAACTTAAAATGAATAGAAATGGTTACGTATAATATTGGGTTCGCCCCGTATTCATTGCCTCGCTCTTCACGCTAAAGTTTTTTTTTGTACTTTTATCAGAGCTATTTGTGCTAATTAACGGCCTTTGTGATTAAGGGGTCATTCTTAAAGAATTGGAACAAAATTTGAACTTTAGCGTAGAAATCGAGGTATTGACTAGGGGTGAACTCCCTAATATACGTAATAAAAATAAACGAATATAGAAGTTCGTTACGTAAGTTAATTTGTAAGTTACATCAGAACAAAATTTCGAGAAAACCATTTAGCCAAATTAGCCAAAAAAAAAGTAAAATTAATATGAAAATTTAGTTTTAATTCTTCCTGTATGAAGAGCCAAAATAAAAGCTGCATTAATTCAAAAACGTTCAGAAATTAAATAATTTTTTTTAACTGAAAGTAAGGAGCAACAATATAACCTAAAACGAACAGAAATTATGCCGTACATGAAAGGGGGCTATCCCCTCCTAAACGCCTCGTTCTTTAAGCTAAATTTTTTATTGTTTTAAGAAATGAAGTAGTAAAACAGAGTCAAACTTTAGCGTAAAGAGCGAAGCTTTGAGGAGGGGACAGCCCCTTTCATATACGGCATGATTTCTGTTCGTTGTAAGTTATAATTTCGTTCCTTACTTTCAGTTAAAAAAAAACTTGTTTTGTTTGTTAATTTAATCACTAGATTAGAACAAGAGGAACGGTTATAGGCCTAAGCCAGAATACAGTTTTTTACGGACAGAAACTAGGGTCGGTGGTACAGAAGGTATCTTACCTTCTGATCTCCACACAGTGTAGCAGGGGAAGTATTTTTTTTTAAACCCTAGGAAAAGACTCAGATCTCTCTCACTCTTATGGTCATACTAGTGCGTATCTACGATAGGCATTGTCTGAGGGACAGTGTAATTTATACCTGGAATAGACAAGGGAGGGACTTTTATGACATAAGATTTTCTGTTTTTCAGCTCTATAACTTATTTGGAGGGGTATTCAGCTAAAAAAAAATGGATTTTTTGCTATTGTTTGAGAAGAATGTTCATATTATGTAATTAACATATAGTTTGCTTAATCATTTCATCATGTTTTAAAAAGGGGAAAAGTCCCCAAAGTGTTAAATTTCTAGCACTGTTTATTTTCAATGTCCGAGGGTTCAAAGAACTGAGAAAAGGAGAAGACCGTTTCTCTGATTTGAGGGACCAATGGACTGAAAACTGACCTATACCAAATATGATATTTTAAATACTGATTCTAAGAAGCAGCGGCTTTTTTGTGGCATATTTGACTCTAAGTGGCAATGACACTTCCATAGTCATATTTTCTGTGTTAAAAGGTGCCAGATGCAATCATTATCTTTTTAATGAGCCGACAATCAAACCTCTTCGGCAACGTATTAATACGCTGCCCATTATTTAGATTCCGCACCTAGTATAATGCGACTATGACACAGTTCAAGTTTCTCTTCAGTTCCCACCTTCCCTCCCTATTTTCAGTCTCCCCTCGTTCATAAAAAATGAAAACTTTGTATTACCTCAAACTTTAAGCATACGAAAACGACAATAAATGTTACTCTTCTCACTAAGAAGGATACCGTCAAGCCTTGGCGATTCAAAACTGTTGTTTTGCTCCTCCTCCCTCCCCCGAGATGGCAGAAAACACAAATTGCTGTTGCGTGATTCCTTTTGCTAATTAAAAGGAGAATGAAATTTTAATTGAATGAGCCCTCTCCCAGGTAACCTAGGACCATTGGTTCAATGCTATCATGCCCAGGGAAAACAAAAAGAAGAAAAAACTATCAAACAAACAAAAAAAAACACTTGGTTTATCAAAAAAACTTTCTGGTTATCTTTACGAGTTTGACACTGACGTGGCAAACATGGCTTTAATTAAAATCAAATAGGTTATAGTAACGAACTGTGAGTAAGGAGCGACTCGGTCCAATAGTAACCGAAACATTAAAAAACGAAATTTTCCTGACAATAGATACAACAAAAGATATGACTTCATACGTTGATCCTAAATATATATAACTCACTAAGTCCAATGTTACCCATAAAAAGCTATGAGCCTCAGAAAATTTGCCTTATTCTGGAAAAAGGGGGATAACCTACCCCAAGATGTCAAGAGATCTAAATAAAAACAACATTTTTAGATTCATTATGTTAAGAAACCTATCTGCAGAGGTTTCAAGCTTTGATCCACAAAAATGTGTGACCATTTTCACATGGATGGTCTTATCGAACTAATGGCATTGTAATATTGGCAGAGGGCTCATTCGAAATTAAATCGAAAGTTCTTGTGCCTTTTTAATTGACCAAAAAAATAGGATGGTAACGAGTCCCCATCTCACGCTCCTTTTTTGTCAAAAGACATCCGATCAAAATTTTGATACAGCCATTGGATTCAGGATAGCTGAGAAGTCCGAAAACTATGCCTATGGGGATGAAAACCCCTCCCATAGTCCCGAGAGGAAGGGCTTTAAGCTACGCAATTTGCACATTGTCCACATATAGTATTTGTTAATGGGAAGGAGTAAAGTTCATAATACTGGTTGACATCAGAAATTTTAGTTCCAAAGTCCGCCATTAGGGGCACTCATGTTGCTAGTCTCCACGAGAGTCTTTCAAGACATTTTCCAGGGGCCCTATATGGGAAGAGATGGACGACAACAAAGGATAGCCCAAATACTAGCCGTTTACAATTATGGTACTTAAGCACTTTTTCCACTTCTACTTATTTTGGTAATAGAATTCTTATGTTCGGACTATTCTACTTCCAAATATTAAATCTACTTATCTAATTACGATCGGGATTTATATTAGTTTTACATTTGAAAAATTGTTTGACTTTCTTTCTGCTCATCTTTTGCTTAATATAGCTCTTTGATTTTCTTTAAAAAACTCCTTTTGTGGATTTTTTTTTATTAATTTGAGGAAAAAGTCAGTAAGGCAGAGTCAGAAACAAAAAAGAATTCAATCAATCTCAATCTGTTTCGGAGGTATTCTTACTAAGCAACCCCACACGTAGTTCGGATTTAAATTAACTAATGGGTAATTCTTTGGTACTTGGGACAAGCTTATTCCACAGCTTAGCCCCTCTATAAAAAAAATGAAACAGCAGTCCAACTAAAACTAGGCACGGAACCTCAATATCTCCAACTGTCCGAGTTTCGTTACAATGAACATTGGACCTTTCCCGAAATTAATCAAAAAAACTTTTTGCACAAAATAAGATTTTCAAAAAAAAGATTTTCAAAAATCCAGAATATAATTTGTACTTTGTTAAAAAAAATTCTTTAGATGTTTTCACTTTTATAACTTTAAGAAATCAAAAATTAATTAAGATTTTAGGGAATAAATATCAGCACCTGTACATTAAACTGACATTGCACATTTTTTCAGTAAATTCATTTGAATTTTTTTTTCTAAAGTAAATTCTGATGAATTGGAAACTTGGTTCCATGAATAATGTCGTTATTGGGCTACAAACATATACATCTTAGCGGGAAACTTTTTATTCGAGAACTAAAGAACTCTGTATGTATATTCTTTAACTTTTTTAATTAGTGTAATTCAGAAATAAATTAGATGGCCATATTCAGATATGTGTATGCTTTGTCTTTATTTATGTAGTTTAATTTCAGTTGCCTCCTTATAATATTGTGGTAAATAATTCTTGATGGAAACTAATGTTGCTTCTTGAAAAATAACTAAATTATATGGACATTCAAAAGTGCTAAAGGCCAAAGCATCATCGAAATCGCCAGATTTGCTTTCATCCTTCATATATTTAAATGAAAATAATTCAAATAGCATTGGTGACGTTGATTCGGCCTTAGATCTCCAGAATTGAGAGTCTTAAGGTCATTTATTTCTTTTTAACGGGGTAATTTTAGCTTCCACAGAAGATGATTCAGCACAAGCTTTAAGGGAGGCAATCAAAATTAGAATATAAACAGATAGACAGGGGCAGATCCAGGATTTTTTTAGGGGGTCGCAAAATAGGTTGGTCCGATAAACTTGCGTTAGGAGCAAGTTTCATTAACGGAAACTTGAGTTAATTATGCAAATTACACTACTTTAGACTACGCTAGGGGGTCGCGCGCCCCCCTCGCCCTCCTCTGGTTCCGCCACTGCATATAGACCTCTCTTTAACTAGAGATTAAATAAAAAAGCAAGTTTTTTTAACTGAAAGTAAGGAGCGACATTAAAACTCAAACAGAAATTGTACAACAGAAATATTAACAGAAATTATTCCGTATTTCAAAGGGGCTATCCCCTCCTCAACGCCTCACTCTTTACGCTAAAGTTTGACTCTTTCTCACAACTCCATTTTTTTAAACAAAAAAAAAAAAACTTTAGCGTAAAGATCGAGGCGTTGAGGAGGGGAGAGCCCCTTTCAAATACGGAATAATTTCTGTTCGTTTTAAGTTTTAATGTTGCTCTTTACTTTCAGTTAAAAAAAACTGTTTTTTTATATTTAATATCTGAAAAAGACCATACTCAATATCCAGAACATTTCACCTTTGTGTGGTGATAACCAATAACATAAAGCAGTCCTTACATTTTTTAATCTGATAATTGTACATGAAAATCAGAGGCTGAATTTTTACTTAAAATCCATTTCCCTGTGGCCTTATTAACCTAAACAAAAATACCTCTGGCCTTAAGTTTGGTAACAAAAAGATGAACTTGCAAAAAGTGTACTTTTTATTCATATAAAGTCATTAACGAACAGAAAACAACTGAAAATAATGTTGAAATAAGAACAGATGCCGATGATCTTTTGTATATTTTCCTTGAAGCGACAGGCTGTTGAGGTCGAAAATTATTAACCAATGAGGTTCCATCCAACTTAAGAAGCTCCTGAAATTTTGACAGCTGAAAGAAAATTATAAATATTAGTATAAATTGAATTGTTCTATTGAATACCGAAAAGGACAAACCTGTTTGACTTTTAAATATGACAGGACATACGAGAGACGATTGGTATGACTTCGTAGGCTTAGGGAGGGAGAAAAATAGAAAAGAAGACGGATGGGAAAAGGAATATGAAACAAAAATAAGACTGGAGCAAGGAATGAATAACAAATTTCGATAAAAGTGTACTAAAAGGCTGTAACTTCTGAGTTTGAAAGGGATCATCTGTATTCTTTAAGATACACTGAACAATGTTATAGAATATCTTTATGCTTTTCTATGACAAAATCCATGTTAACAGGCCTCTAAAACTTAGGATCAGAAATACCACTAGACAACTGATTAACTGGGTTTCCACCCAAGAGCTGTTCTGTTGAACTTCCTTTTAAGAAAGTCAACAGTATGGGGTGTCTCCTCTTTCGACTTTGAGGTGTTTCGGAATTTCGCTGCATATTGGCCTAACGATATCATGCAATGGCCTTATTAATTTCTTTTCCGTCTGTTATTATTTGAGAATATGCAGGGGCTTCCCCTTCCCCTTATATGAGTATGAAGAACCCATGTTCTGTTTTCTTCAAAACTACAAAAGAGGAAATTTATTCAATTTAGGGCCCTTAGACTAGGGGGAGGCTAAATAATCAACAGACAGGCTCTGTGGGATTCAGTCATGATTCATTGCTCAACTGGTTAAGACCGTATTGCTTGCTATCGCCCACTCTATAGTCCAGGCGCCAAGTGCCAAAAACTCAACCCCCCCCCGTGTTGTAAAAGATACAAATTGTTGGAGAAAGGATTCTGGACAATTTGACTCTGCTGATCACGAATCTGTCGGGACCTGTGACCGCCGGCACCGGCAAGACCCTCAAATTTCAAATGTTTAATTTTTGATGACGTAACAGGAGTAAATTCGATAATGATAGATGAGATAATGATAATATTTCGCGACAGATTAATATATATATATATATATATATATATATATATATATATATATATATATATATATATATATATATATATATATATATATATATATATAGATATATATATATATATATATATATATATATATATATATATATATATATATAATATATATATATATATATATATATATATATATATATATATATATATATATATATATATATATATATATATATATATATATATAATATATATATATATATACATATATATATATATATATATATATATATATATATATATATATATATATATATATATATATATATATATATATATATATATATATACATATATATATATATATATATATATATATATATATATATATATATATATATATATATATATATATATATATATATATACATATATATATATATATATATATATATATATATATATATATATATATATATATATATATATATATATATATATATATATATATATATATATATATATATATATATATATATATATATATATATATATGCTGCATATTGCTGCATACATGGCATAATATTGCTTTTTAAGATTATTTGCTGGCTAAAATAGGTTGCTAAGAGGCAAATGTAAGAAAATACTCTTTTCAGTGACTAGTTTCAAACTTTCCACTGTAAATAGGCCAAAATTCTTAAGTTTGCCTCCCAATATTTTTCTAAAACTACACCTGTGAATACATTGATCTCTTTCTGCTTAGGGAATGTAAATCATTTAAGCTCGGCTATTTAATATGTGAAATAAAAAAGAACAATCATTCTTTGTCAGAATTAATGAGGCAGCTTCCCGTGCAGGCACAAAGCAGATCACAGTCTTTCACTGCCAAGCAAGGACAGTTGGCCTTGCAGCCATTTTTACAAGAACAGTAAGTTTTCACAGACATCACTGAGGGAGGCCACTGTAGCAAAGTGGTGGTTACAGGAACCACCACTCCTTCAGACTCACTGAAAGCCCAGCAAAAATCCAGTGGATTATGCATAAATGGCTTAGGAATATTGGCTTGTACAAAGACAGACCACTGTAAAAGAGCACATATAAAAGGGCATGATAGTTCAATGGGAGTTGAGCTGAATGGGGGATCACATACAAAGTCTGAGGTATTTACTGCCAAATCTACCTGGTTCTGATCATTGCTGTCTTCACTGTCAGTATGATCTAAGTTTAGGTCAACATTTTCTTTATTAGACACTGAGAGGTAAGCTGAAACATTGGAGCCATCATTTGATACATCAGGGGATGAACTCACCACCAAAACCCTCCCTTCAACATGTTTCAGAAGCCCTTCAATTTGCCTTGCAAGATCTCCAACTGATACTTTGTTGCTCAAATAAAAAAAGGTTCGTTGACCTTTTTTGGTGCTAATTTTGAAAATTTTCCCATATTTTTCATTCATTTTTTTCTTCAAAAGTACAAAGTCATTTCTTATCAAGTCATTACCTGATGATTTTAGAAGTTCTGCAAGTCTGCTCTTGATCTGACTTGTTGTATATACTTTGCCCTTCATGAAGCCAGGGTGGAGTTCTTCAATGAGCTCACCTGCTATGGTTTCCTTAACACAAAACTTTTCTGTCTTAGGCTTTCTTTTGAGATACTGTAGCATACACTTTTGATGGTACATGGCTTCAATGCTGACCAGGTTTTGGCTGCAACATCTGAGTAGCAGCTCTGGATCTATTTGCCACAGAGTTTCAGTATGTGCCTTTATATTCTGTTGTCTAGTTTCTGTCTGAATTTTCAACAGCTTACATTCCTTGCTCTTTTTATTCCCTTTTCTACCACAAAACAAAGAGCATGACTTGTAGTCAAAGCTATCTTGAGATAGTTGGGAACAGGTGGTTCTTGTTTAGAAGGAAAATCAGGACTAAGATTTAAATCAAGGGGGTCACTTCCATCAGTATGAAACTTATAGGCCAGAAAAGTGTTGCAGCAAGATCTATGCCAGACTGTTACAGCTTCTGAAAATTCAGGTTGATTCACATTATTTTTCAAAGTCTTATACTTCAGGCTGCATCTACATTTTTCAGTAACAATTGACTTTATTTGATTTTTATCTTTAACATTATGCAATAGTTCTTTGGTTTGTGTCTGGCAGATAATGCAATGCTCATAGTCTATCCTGGACTTTGCATCACAACTAAATTCCAGATACTTCAGGTTATTTTCCAAAATAGATTTCATTTCATAGCTTGAAAGAAAAACATATGTTAGAATCTCTTCAAATTTGAATAGGATGTTAAAACTTTTAGGAATGTTAATAAAGAATTTGTTCAATTTTTTTTCATAATTTCCTGAATAAAATTTCCGTATTGTGTATCCAAGAGGTGAATTCAAGAAAGAGTTTGTTACTTACTTACTTACAATTTTTTCATAATGACATAATGACATATCCAACAATGGATGTTGATGAAGAATTTATTCATTCTGATACCTAGATTTTGACAATGTTATCCCATGTGTCAGACAATTGATGTAGGCAAATTCCTTTTCATTCATCTCCGATGTTTTAATAGACATTCTAAACGTTTGATATGCTAGTTTACTCTAAAAATAATGAACACATAACAATGTAATATTTTTAAGGAAATAAGGCCATGTAGAATATTAATACAAAAATATATTATGATACATTATTAAAATCAATTATTAACATTGGACATTTTGAATTTGTTCCATAAAATAGTTCACCATGTTCTCTCTTGATATTGTAGCTATTGTCTTCACTTAGTTCGTAATCAGTAGAATAATCATTATTCCATTTTGAGTCATACACAATTTTTACTGGTGTCTCATCAACAGGCTCAATATGCTTTTCGTCTTTGGTATTATTTGGTTCATTGACTGTTTGATCGATGGCAGTAACGTTTGCTGGTGCATTGTTTTTCATCGATTCATCTTTATATTCCATAGTGATATTTTCTGACAATGCCCTTTTTATTTTTCTGGCAATTTCACTGTCTATTATCACATTACTTTTACACTGGTAACAGTTTCAACACGTAGACAAGATATAATTTCTTAAACCACATTGGCCTGACATCACATAAAGTAAGAAAAACGAGCAAAAATTGGGTTTTTATAGGCCAAATGAAAATACTGAAAAAACAAAGCGAACATTTCGAGAGGACAAACGCCTCTCTTCTTCAGCGCGAAACGAAACGATGTATCAATAAAAGCCAAAAATTAAAAGAATTAAAACCAACTACCTAACAACCATAAAAGCGAGTTATTCGCCAATATCCGCGATTTGCACAAAATCCAAAAAATATGAACTGCCATCGACGGATACTAGCGAACAACTGAACAAAGGAAAGGAATCAATTCATTCACTCGAAAAACAAAACGAACCAGCAATTAAATAAGTTGGAAAACTATGTCATTTGATTTAGGATTTTAATTAAAGCATTTCTTGCAGACACCCTTTGAGACCTAAGGGGTTGTTCACGTGTTTGATTAGATGACTGGGAAAGTGGTTCAAGGTTTATTTCAGGGATCACTAAAGTATCGGCTTCTCTTCTGAGAAAACCGAAATATGACTCGTTTATTCTTAAATCACCGGAATCTCTGTTTAAAGCTAGACCTAAATGTTGGTATTTATAAATTTCAATAGCTTCTCTGTAGTGCTGGACAATACCATTATCATTCGAAATAAGACTAGCTTGATTAAACAAAATAGTATGGTCTGGTTTTTCAAAAATGTGCTCTGCAAGGGCAGAGTCAAAATTTTCTGGTTTTTTCCGCTTTTTAAGTGTATTATTAATTGAACTAGAGTGCTGAGTTAATCTATCTGTTAGTCGCTGATTAGTTCTTCCAATATACCAAAGACCACACGAACAAGGAATTCTGTAGACACCGGAGTTTTCACCTATCGGGATAGGGTCTTTTCCTTGATAAATTTGGGACCTGATAGTTTTTCTGGGTCTATAATAAGTGTAAATGTTATTTTTCCTTAGATTTTTTGAAATGTGGTCTGAAATCCCTTTAATGTATGGGAGACCAAGATAAACTGAATTTTCCCTTTGATTTGTGTTTTCTGTGGAACTATCTGATAATCTTTTAATGCGTTTTGCAATTACAGAATTTATTAAACTAATTGGATAACCATTCCCAAATAAAATATCTCTAAGGTGGTTGAGTTCTAAATCCAAGAAACGTGTTGAACAAACTTTCAAAGCTCTATCAACTAGAGAGGTGACAACTCCTCTTTTCACAGCAGGAGAATAATTGGAGGAATAACTTAAGTAACGGTCATTATGTGTGGGTTTTCTATATACACTAAACTCGAAACATGAATCATTTCGGTGCACCAGAACATCTAAGAAAGGAAGACGCCTCTCTATCTCTGATTCCTGAGTAAATTTCAGTTTTGGATCCAAGGAGTTGAGCAAGTGAAGAAAAGAACCCAGAGACTCGTCACCATGCTCCCATAAATAAAAAATGTCATCTTTAAAACGAACCCAAAACTTTTATTGATACATCGTTTCATTTCGCGCTGAAGAAGAGAGGCGTTTGTCCTCTCGAAATATTCGCTTCGTTTTTTCAGTATCTTCATTTGGCCTATAAAAACCCCATTTTTGTTCGTTTTTCTTTCTTTATGAGACAAGATATGGTTTACGATATTAGTAGAAGAGTAGGCCTTTCTTTTATTGACCTTTCGTTGAATGCTAATACCCGAAAGCTGACGAATGGATGTATCAGTAGGTAATGTGCTACCTGCAACAGTAGCAAGGAGTTGTCTTCTATCATCAACGATTATTTTTTTGTTGGCATTCTCTTTGAGTGCAATCATCTCTGGAGATCTCAATTTTGCATAACCACCAACATAAGAGTTCAATTTTTTCGGTATTCCAAATAAATTTAATTCCTTACTGTCATTACAATGCATGCATACATTTCCAATAGTGCTACCACTTGTACTTGTTTCATAGTTTAAATACTTCTCCTTGTCGGCATTCAATGCTACAATAACCTTGTTATGTGAACACACTTTATTAAAAAACTCCATCTTCACTTTTTTTTAAAGATATGACTTATGTGTTTATTGTTCCACTGCGTAAAAAGTACTGATTTAATACATACAATAGACTAGGTAGTGTCGATAACCGGACAAAGAATACCAGTAGGAAAGCTACATCGTGTCTCTGACCAATCATAGAGTACAATTGTTACAGCCGTAAGCATATTTTGTCATTTTAAGATACGTACAAAAAAAATAAAGTTGAATAATTTCGAAGTTTTCAAAAAAATAGTTTTCTTATGAAAAAATATTGAATTAGAACCATCAGTCCTCATTATTATGAGTATCCGAAACTGGACTTAAGTTTCACATTTGAACTAGAGAATTGTATTTTCCATAATTTTCTTACAAGAAACTAGAGTTTACGGTCAAAAACCCTTATTAGCTCAGATTTTACGGAAATAGTTTCATTTTTCGATGCGAAAATAGACTTAAATTTCACATTTGAACCAGAGAATTGTACTTTCCATAATTTTCTTACAAAAAACTAGAGTTTACGGTCAAAAACCCTTATTAGCTCAGATTTTACAGAAATAGTTTATTTTTTGATCCATAACTGGACTTAAGTTTCACCTATGAGCCAACGAATTGTATTTTCCATAATTTTCTTACAAAAAACTAGAATTTACGGTCAAAATCCTATTTTAGCTTAGATTTTACGGGAATACTTTTATTTTTTGATCCAAAATGGACCTAAGATTCACACTTGAACCTGAGAATTGTATTTTCTATAATTTTCTTACAAAAAAACTAGAGTTTACGGTCAAAAACCCTTATTAGCTCAGATTTACGGAAATAGTTTTATTTTTCGACCCAAAAATAGACTTATGTTCCACACTTGAACCAGAGAATTGTATTTTCCATAATTTTCTTGTGAAAAAACTAGAGTTTACGGTCAAAAAATCTTTTTAGCTCAGATTTTACAGAAATAGTTTATTTTTCGATCCATAACTGGACATAAGTTTCACATTTGAACCAGAGAATTGTATTTTCTATAATTTTCTTACAAAAAACTAGAGTTTAGGGTCAAAAACCCTTATTAGCTCACATTTTATTAAAACAGTTTATTTTTCGGTCCATGACTGGACTTTAGTTTTACCTTTGAGCCAACGAATTGTATTTTCCATAATTTTCTTACGAAAAAACTATAGTTTACGGTCAAAAACCCTTATTACCTTAGATTTTACGGAAATAGTTTTATGTTTCGATTCAAAATGGACCTAAGTTTCAAATTTGAACCAGAGAATTGTATTTTCCATAATTTTCTTACAAAAAACTAGAGTTTACGGTAAAAACCATTATTAGCTTAGATTTTACGGAAATAGTTTTATTTTTCGATACAAAATGGACCTAAGTTTCACATTTGAACCAGATAATTGTATTTTCCATAATTTTCTTACAAAAAACTAAAGTTTACGGCCAAAAACCCTAATTAGCTCAGATTTTACAGAAATAGTTTATTTTTCAATCCATAACTGGACTGAAGTTTCACCTATGAGCCAACGAATTGTATTTTCTATAATTTTCTTACAAAAAACTAGAGTTTACGGTCAAAAACCCTTATTAGCTCAGATTTTAGGCTAGCAATTCGCCCCCCACTATCACACTATAACTACTCTAAAAGATCCTTCTGCCATCAACCCATCCCTACAAAAATATTTTTTCAGAGATTTCTTGTTAAAATTTTTCATTTCAAGTCATCCACACGGGTTTTTCGCTAGCAACTTGCCCCTCACTATCACACTTTAACTACTCCAAGACATCCTTCTGCCATCAACCCATCCCTCCAAAAGTATTTTTTCAGATATTTCTTGTTAAAAAAATTTATTTCAAGTCATCCACATGGGTTTTTCGCTAGCAACTCGCCCCGCAATATCACACTATAACTACTCTAAGAGATCCTTCTAACATCAACCCATCCCCCCAAAAATATTTTTTCAGAGATTTCTTGTTAAAATTTTTTATTTCAAGTCATCCAAACGGGTTTTTAGCTAGCAACTCGCCCCCCAATATCAAACTATAACTACTCTAAGAGATCCTTCTGCCATAACCCATCCTCCCCAAAATATTTTTCAGAGATTTCTTGTTAAAAATTTTATTTCAAGTCATCCACACGGGTATTTCGCTAGCAACTTGCTCCCCACTATCTATCACACTATAACTACTCTAAGAGATCCTTCTGCCATCAACCCATCCCCCCAAAAATATTTTTTCAGAGATTCCATGTTAAAAAATTTAAT
This sequence comes from Artemia sinica, assembly GCA_027921565.1. Lineage (NCBI taxonomy): Eukaryota > Metazoa > Arthropoda > Branchiopoda > Anostraca > Artemiidae > Artemia > Artemia sinica. The sequence continues at coordinate 69,093,738 of CM051258.1, forward strand.
TTCAAGTCATCCACATGGGATTTTCGCTAGCAACTCGCCCCCCTCTTTCAGACTATAACTACTCTAAGAGATCCTTCTACCATCAACCCCCCCCCAAAAAAAAAAATTCAGAGATTTCTTTTTAAAAAAATTTATTTCAAGTCATCCACACGGGTTTTTCGCTAGCAACTCGCCCCCACTATCACAATATATCCACTCTAAGAGATCCTTCTGGCATCAACCCATCCCCCCCCCAAAAAAAATATATTTTTTCAGAGATTTCTTGTTAAAAATATTTTATTTCAAGTCATCCACACGGGTTTTTCGCTAGCAACTCGCCCCCACTATCACACTATAACTACTCTAAGAGATCCTTCTGCCATCAACCTATCCCCCCAAAAATATTTTTTCAGAGATTTCTTGTTAAAAAATTTTATTTCAAGTCATCACACGGGTTTTTTGCTAGCAACTCGTCCCCCACTATCACACTATAACTGCTCTAAGAGATCCTTCTGCCATCAATATATCCCCCAAAAAAATATTTTTTCAGAGATTTCTTGTTAGAAAGTTTTTATTTCAAGTCATCCACACGGGTTTTTGGCTAGCATTTCACCCTCCCCCCCTATCACACTATAACTACTCTAAGAGATCCTTCTGCCATCAGCCCATCCCCCAAAAAATATTTTTTCAGAGATTTGTTGTTGAAAAATTTTATTTCAAGTCATCCACACGGGTTTTTCGCTAGCAACTCGCCCCCGACTATCACACTATAACTACTCTAAGAGTTCCTTCTGCCATCAACCCATCCCCCCAAAAATATTTTTTCAGAGATTTCTTGTTAAAAAATTTTATTTCAAGTCATCCACACGGGTTTTTTGCTAGCAACTCGCCCCCGACTATCACACTATTACTACTCTAAAAGATTCTTCTGCCATTAACCCATCCTCCAAAAATATTTTTTCAGAGAATTCTTGTTAGAATTTTTTTATTTCAAGTCATCCACACGGGCTTTTCGCTGGCAACTCGCCTCCCACTATCACACTATAACTGCTCTAATAGATCCTTCTGCCATCAACCCATCCCCCCAAAAATATTTTTTCAGAGATTTCTTGTTAAAAAATTTTTATTTCAAGTTATCCACACGGGATTTTCGCTAGCAACTCGCCCCCGACTATCACACTATAACTACTCTAAGAGATCCTTCTGCCATCATCCCATCCCCCCAAAAAATATTTTTTCAGAGTATTCTTGTTAAAAAATTTTTATTGCAAGTCATCCAAACGGGTTTTTCACTAGCAACTCGCCCTCCACTATCACACTATAACTACTCTAAGACATCCTTCTGCCATCAACCCATCTCCTTAAAAATATTTTTTCAGAGATTTCTTGTTAAAAAAAATTATTTTAAGTTATCCAAACGGGGTTTTCGCTAGCAACTCGCCCCCCCCCCCCCACTATCACACTATAGCTATTCTAAGAGATCCTTCTGCCTTCAACCCATTCCCCAAAAAATATTTTTTCAGAGAATTCTTGTTAAAAAACTTTATTTCAAGTCATCCACACGGGTTTGTCGCTAGCAACTTGGCCCACAGTACAGCACTATAAGTACTCTAAGACACCCCGCTCCCATCACCCCACCACTTGTGAATTATACAGAACACATCGAAGAAGTAAAGCTATCCGTTATTAAAATTCTTTTCTTGCCATCTACATCTCTCTTAGCATCAACTCTTTATTTTAGTATAAAGTTAATCTCTATTTTAAATTGACAACACCGTTCAAACACCACTTGTGTATTATACAGTACACTTTAATATCGTTCGTATAGTCCAATTTGCAAATGTCAAACGCTTTTTTTCTCCATCTTCATAGGATCCAATTCGCAAATGCTATCTACCGACACATTCATATCAAACTATTCTTGGCTAATGGCAATTGTCCAAAAAAAAAAAATCAGAAATCGCTCTTAATAGCACATACTTCAAAGAAATGGAACAGTGGATAACGCATGGGTGATATACAGCTTTTCCTACAAAATCATTCCTAAATACGCAATTTGAAAATCTGTAGTTTTCGATTTAAAAAAAAACAAACAACCATACTCTCTAAATATGTTTGGCCACTTTATAGGTTTGCATGCTTTCGTTTGCAATATGCACGTGAAACCACACTGTATATTCATGTCTTAGGCTTGTAGTCGAGAAAATACACTGTGTATTCATGTATTCGTGATATCTATTACTACGATACTACTTACGGTTATTTATACTTATTCAATTAAACCATTAGGCTTTACTCTTTCCTGGTGCCTTTAATGAGCTGCTGTTTAGTTATTTTAAACGTCAAACAGTCTCAAAACTATGATAAATTACCCAAGTAGCCCCTTTGTACTATTACAAGTTCAATTTTGCAACACACTATCTGAAATATAATATATGATCTACTAATACAATAATACGACTGTTAACAATAATTTATTAAAATTAAATTATATTTACTGCATAAGATTTAAATAAAAAAATAAAACAGGTTTTATCTGTTAGAAGCCAGAAGCAACATTAAAGCTTAAGACGAACAGAAATTATTACGTATATAAGCTAAAATTTCCGCATTATATCTCAATCCCGGTCAAAATTGCCACAGATAATTACCCTAATTACCCTTAACATTTTCACGTATAGAATTGAGTCGGCAAAGAGGAAAGCAGGACATATAAAAAGAACTTCATATAGGAATTCTGGCAAATTTTCCCAGTGTACAATTTTCCCTTAAATGATTACCCCCTGGAAACTTCCCTCTCCATGAAAAATTCTCCCCTGTGGAATAGCAACACAGAAAACCCCCTTTACCCAAAAAATCTATTAATACTTCTCAATAACAAACACCATATGCAAAGAATGGGCAAATTTTATAACTGAAAAAGCTTTCCCCATGGACTTTGTGGGGTAATTATATCTCAAAATGTACAGTTATTGTGCCTTTAAACTATTAAATAAAAAGAAGTTTTTGTAAAAGAAAGTAAGGATCAACATTAAAACTTAAAACGAAATTATTCTGTACCTTATATGAAAGGGGCTGTCCCCTCATCAACACCCTGCTCTTTATGCTAAAATTTTTATTGTTTTAAAAAGTGGAATCGTGCGAAAGAGTCAAACTTTATCGTAAAGAGCGAGGCGCAGAGGAGGGGACAGTCCCTTTCATATACGGAATAATTTCTGTTCGTTTTAAGTTTTAATGTCGCTCCTTACTTTCTGTTAAAAAAACTTGTTTTTTTATTTAATTTGTGGACGTTTTTGAATTAATTTTATGACGCTAAAAAATTATTACGTATTTAAAGAGGACTGCTTCTTCCTCAACACCTCGCTCTTTATGCTATAGTTTTTCAGTACTTTTAAAAAAGCTTCCTATTGTTCTAATTAAACGACCCTTGTGTTCAAGGAGTCGTTCTTAAGGAATTTGGCCAAAAGTCAAACTTTAGCGCAAAGACCGAGGTTCTGAGGAGGGGGAAATCCCCTTCGTACAAGCAATAATATTTGTCCGTTTTAATGCTACTCCTTACTTTCAGTAAGAAACATTTGTTTTCTTTTTAACTTTATTTCTGATGGTCTTTAAGTAATGCCAGGAAATCTGACCCCACCGCCATGGTTATATTCCCCTCCCCAAGGAAATATCCTCTAGACAATTCAATTCCGGTGAAAATTTACCCCGCTTCACTTACCTTGGTAGTATTATTAGTAGAGACGGTGGGAGCAGTGAAGATGTTAAAAATAGAATAGCTTAGGCTCAGGGTGTTTTTTCACAGTTTAAAAAAAATCTGGAACCATAGGAAAGTAAGTCTGCAAACCAAGATTAGAATTTTAGAAACTACAGTGATGACAGTGGTCAAATATGGCTCTGAAGCATGGACGCTCCGAAAAGCGGATGAAGATTTGCTAGATGTTTTCCAGAGAAATTGCTTAAAGATTGTTCTGGGTACCCGGCTGACTGACCGTATTTCAAACAATAGGCTATACGAAAAGTGTGGTTCAATACCGCTCTCTAGGGCTATAATAAAAGAAAGGTTGTGGTGGTTAGGTTAGGACACGTTGTGCGGATGAAGGATGACGGATTGCCCAAGTTTGTTCTTTTCGGCCAACCATCGAGGGCTAAACGAAAAGCAGGTTGTCCCCGTCTTGGGTGGGAGGACGTTATAAAGAAAAATATCAAGGAAATTGGAACTTCATGGGCGGGTGTAAAAATGGAGGCTTTGAATACATTGGGAGCAGGAGGAGCGTGCGTAGCTGTGTTGGCCTTAGGCGACTTGGTGCTGCGGTGAGTTTTTAGTAGTAGTAGCAGTAAATTACAATTAACAACCCTACGCGTAAAATTGAGACGGAAAAAAGAAAGCAAGACATTTAAAAGAATTTTGTATAGGAATTCTGGCAAATTCCCCCAGTGTATAATTTCCCCTGACAAGTTCACCCCCCGGAAACTTCCCTCCCCATAAAAAAAACAGCAAAAAGGCAACATCCTCCCCAACTGGAAAATGTATACATACTTCACAAAAACAAATACTATGTGTAAATAACTGGCATGTGTAAATTATTACGCCTTTTAACTATGATGAGCAAAATGGCTATCTCATAATTTTTATCGGACGACTTTGGCGAAAAAGGGGAGGGGGCCAGATTGCCCTCAAATCTTTTTGTTCACTTAAAAAGGGCACTAGAACTTTTAATTTCCGTTCGAATGAACCCTCTCAAAACATTCTAGGACCACTGGGTCGATACGATCACCCCTGGAGGAAAAAAATAAATAAATAAACACCCACCCGTGATCTTTCTTCTGGCAAAAAATACAAAATTCCACATTTTTGCAGATAGGAGCTTAAAACCTCTACCAGATAAGAAGATTCGAATTAAAACTTTTTTATTTTAATTGCTCTTTAACTGGAGAGCGGAGTGACCTTCAGAATGATTTTGACCAGTTAATTCTGCCTCTTGAGTATTGGTTATTTTAGCGAAATTAAATAAAAAAAACAAGTTTTTTAAACTGAAAGTAAGGAGCGATATTAAAACTTAAAACGAACAGAAATTATTCCGTATACGAAAGGGGCTGTCCCCTCCTCAACGCCTCGCTCTTTACGCTAAAGTTTTTTATTGTTTTAAAAAATAAAGTTGTGAGACAGAGTCAAACTTTAGCGTAAAGAGCGAGGCGTTGAGGAGGGGACAGCCCCTTTCATATACGGAATAATTTCTTTTCGTTTTAAGTTTTAATGTCGCTCCTTACTTTCAGTTTAAAAAACTTGTTTTTTTATTTAATTTATGATCGTTTTTTAGTTAATGCAGCTTTTATTTGCATAAAAATTTTACTTTTCTTTTGCTAAATGGATGTCTTTACAAATTAACTTACGTAACTAACTTCTATATTCGTATATTTTTCTTCTGGCAAAAAATACAAAGTTGCAGATTTTTGCAGATATGAGCTTGAAACCTATGTAATAGGGTTCTCTGATACGCTGAATCTGACGGTGTGATTTTCATTAAAATTCTTTCACTTGTAGGGGATGTTTCCCCTCTCTTTAAAAAATCGAGTAAATTTTCTCAGGCTCGCAGCCTTTGATGAGTAATACTAAACTTAATAAAATTTATATATTTAGGATCAGCATTATAAACACATTCTTTTGATACATTTATTGACATCAAAATTTCGTTTTTAAAAGTTTCGATTACTATTGAGCCGTATCGCTTGTTTTTTTATTGTTTTTTTTATTACGTATATGTTATTACTTATATGAAGGGGTTCTCCCCTTAGTCAATACCACGCTCTTTACGTTAAAAGTTAAAAAAAAATTTGATTCACAAACCCCTGAATCACAAAGGCCGTTTAATTAAAATAGATAGCTCTTTTGAAAGCACTAAAAAAAAATGTAGCGTAAAGAGCGAGGTATTGACTTGGGGGAGAACCCCCTCACATACGTTATAATTCCTGTTCGTTTTAAGTTCTAATATTCCTTCTTACATTTCAGTTGAAAAAACTTGTTTTTTTTATTTAATTTCTGATCGTTTCTTAAATAATGCTTGGAAATCCGGCGCCCCCTTCATAGAAATGTCCCTTACCCCAAAGAAACATCCTCCACGGAAATATTCTCCAGAGTAACCCCCTCCTCTAGCCCCCCCCCCCTCCAGAAAAAATCCTTCCTGAAAATGGTTGTATACTTCCCAATAACCAATAAATAATGCTGGCAAGTCCGGCACCCCCTTCATGGCAATTTCCCTTTCCCCATGAAAACTTCCTTCATGAACAGATCCTCCAACATAACCACCGACCCACACTTCCCGCCCACTACCAGAAAAAAAACCTCCTGAAAACTTCTGTATACTTCCCAATAACCAATACTATATGTTAACATTGGGTAAAGTTCATAACTTTTAGCCCTCCCTCTGGGAACTTCGGGGGATTAAGTCATCCTAAAAGACATATTTATCATATTTTCGACCATGCTGAACAAAATGGCTATCTCAAAATTTTGATTGGGTGACTTTGGGAAAAAATAAGCGTGGGAGGGGGCCTAGTTGCCCTCCATTTTTTTGTCACTTAAAAAGGGCACTAGAACTTTTAATTTCCGTTCCAATGAGCCCTCCTACGATATTCTACGATATATACGTATCGACCACTGGGTCGATACGATCACCCCTGGGAAAAAAAAAAAAACAAACAAACAAACAAATAAACACGCATCCGTGATCTTTCTTCTGGCAAAAAATGTAAAATTCCACATTTTCGTAGATAGGAGCTTGAAACCTCTACAGTAGGGTTTTCTGATACGCTGAATATGATGGTGTGATTTTCATTAAGGTTCTATAACTTTTAGGTGGTCTTTCCCCCTTTTTTTGAAAATCAGCCAAATTTTCTCAGGCGCGTAACTTTTGATGGGTAGCACTAAACTTGATGAAAGTTATATATTTGAAATCAGCATTGAAATCTGATTCTTTTGATATATCTATTGGTATCAAAAACCCGTTTTCTAGAGTTTCGGTTACCATTGAGCCGGGTCGCTCCTTACTTACAGTTCGTTACCACGAACTGTTTGATTCAGTCTTTACTCAAAAACAATGCCTGCTTAAATATGTGAGCAGACGAAAAATGAATATAAAAAATTTTCATTCTTTATTGCTTTCTTTCGCTGTTTCGTATGTAAGCTTTATGACTTCTCATTTCGACAAGAAGACAATTTGTTAGTTATGCCATATCAAATTTCTTGCCAATGATGAAAACTTATACTTTTGCATCTTTCCCTTGTCAGCAAAAAGGGGTAAAGCAATATTGCCCAGTGTTTTAACTCAAATCAGCTACTGTTTCACATAAGAATCTAGGACATTTTCCAGGGCTTTTTCAAGTCTTTGATAGCATAGGTATGCTCCTTACGGTTGGTCTTGACCCTTGAACGCTTCTGTTTTCTCTACCTCCTTGGTGAATTTTTCAACTTTACATTTTAGTTACAAGCAATTGATTATTGGACATATTTATTTTTTAAGGTTTTACTTCTCTTTTCAGAGGAAACATCTACAGTTCTGCACCCTAAGTCTATTGACTGCTTATATCACGTGATTTGAGTTATAGATGGCGCTACTTAAACACAATCACAGGACATAACAGTATAGACTACTTGGAACTTAAATCAGGACACTGTTCTCATGATAATTAAATGTGTTATCACAATAATTAAATTAAATGTGTATAAAAATAAAATGAAATGTGATAATTAAATGTAATCACTGTAACTCAATTAAAACACGAAAATCAGCCTTAATGTTTGCTTCACAAGTACAAGAATCGGTACCTTTTGTTTTTTCTGGACATGTTTAAAAATAAATTTGTTATTAGTCTGTGGAAGCATTTTCTTTTGGAACTAGAGTCATTTAGGAATAAAACTACGAATGAGTCCCCACAATACCATAGAAAGTGTATTTCTTTGAAAAGAACTGTCGAATGTCCACCCTTACAAAATTGATGCTGTATAGTCGTATAATCCTCAACGATAAAAGCACACATTCAAGCGTTGCTCGCTTAACAAGGGATACCCTGGGCCAAAATTAAGATTATAAAATTCATTTCCCCTTGAATATTTGGACGTAAAGTGATTATTATGAGGGTTTGGTACACCCTTCTTTAATTAAACTGTTTATAAGATCAGGAAGATATTCTTAGAACAGTGGAAGTAAAAGATAATCTTTATGAGGAAATTTCTAGCCTATTCCCCCCATCCAAATTTAGTTGTGTACACCAGTATATCAATGGAAGGCTTAGACATATTGTCCTTGCGCAGTATTTAAAGGATGCAACAGGGATTAGTCTTAGAAATTCAATAAAAAGTTTAAGATGTAACTGAAGGTGGAAATTGAAATATAAAATGAACGAAACAGTTGTCACAGCTTTTTGTTCACTCTCCCCAAGGTTTCTAGATGCACGTAAATACGTTCAAAAGGGAGATTCAATTACAAAAAAGCATAAATAGAGACCATGCCTTTAATTAAACCAGACCAGACTTTAAAAAAACAGACCAGACTTTAAATAGAGACACTGGAGCTATTCTTATATACCCTATTTACGATACCTTAATACAAAGGGAATCGATTAATATAAAAAAAATCGACTTTATTTTCGCTCATCTTTAATTTAATGCTGCTTTTTAATTTTCCTTGAAAAACTTGTTTTGTAGAAAGTTAATGAAAAATTAACAAACTAAGGGTGATGTCAATTTAATAAATCACTTACAACCTGACGTCGAAACTGTATTGAGTTATTATTTTACCTATAGTAACAAATCCTAAGCCTAATTGATGGATAGTAGCCTGTAATTGATTGAAACAATGGAATGCAATAATTTTACAAATCGTGTTTATTGTACAAAAACAAGCATAAGAAAGTAATTAAAAAAAAGTAATTATACTAATATGATAAATATGAAGCTATGGGAAACAGTCACATAAGACTAATTAATCCTAAAATTGACTAAAAAGGAGAATCACAAAAACACTCTAAATACATTTTACCTAAATTTTAATGACCAAAATAACAATAGAAGGTAATGTTTTCCAAATTAGATACATTTAGATTATAAAACATTAAAAATAAATTACTAAATACAACAAACATTTGTATTTTTCAGCTTTCTAAAGAGGCAAGAAGACTTAAACTTGATGTATTCGTAGTTATAAAATAGCTATGTAAGATTTATAATAATAGTTATAACAAATAAATTCAGGAAATAAATAACGTTTTTACTTGAAAAAAAATTATTGATACTAACTTGATTTCTATGTTTCGTTCAATGTAACTTAACTAAATTTAATGTAAAAAATTAAATATATTGTATTAGTCCATTATAATAAACCTTTTCAGTGAACAATTGTACTGAACAATTTTTCCAATAAACTTGTGTAACGTTCAATCAAATGACATAACGCCACACTTGCACATTTAAAATGAATAATAATAATATGTAATTAAAGAATAGCTAGAGCCTAAAATTTGAGCAGCAACTTATTATATCAATTCTGATATAAATTAAATAGACCAAGCAATATCTAATGACTTACATTAATCTTTGAAAATTAAAAAGATGATTATTACTGTAGAAATGAAAATCATCAAAATGTCATGTTGAATGTATAAATTAAAAAGAACATGTATATACTTATCAAATTTCAATTGGCTACTTAAAATCCTATACAATCGTAACCATATTTCAAATATAAATGCTAAAGATGGCTTTCTTTAATTGTACTTTTCAACACTGAAAATCCTTGAAAAAAAGATAAATCATACGCTCAGAATATGAGTGATAACAACAGAGTGCGATTAATATAACTAGCAACCAATAGGAACTAGAAATTAAGAAAGCTTTCCGCTAGATTTTTCTTTCTCGAGCCTAGCTGCAACTGCTGCTACCAGGGCAGCCCCTTTGCCGCTACCATCTCCAGAAAGCTTAAGTTGAAACTGTAAATATAAAATGTTTTAGAATACGAAATTCCAGTTGACTGTCACCAGAAGTATAGCTACAGTATTTTTACTGCGGGGGTGGGGGGGGGGACAGTACACATCTGGGTAGTCAAAGGGATTGGGATATCCTTCAGAGGGAAGGAATGATGGAACATCTTTGAAAAAGAAAAGCCTAAATATATTTTCAAGATGTCTTAAAACTTATTTTGGGATTTTTTTGTTATAATGAATACTAAAATCACAATGAAAAAAAGTAAAGGTGGCATGTCAAGTGAAAGTGAAGAAAAGTAACTATTTAACAAACCTACTATTTTGTTAAATTAAAATATTACACAATAGATAATAAACAATAAAAACAAATAAAAATAAGTACTGGCGCTTGACTTTTATTAAAATTGCCAGCAATGAGCTGCTGCAGACCACAGTATTATAGCGTAGAAAAACTTTCGGGTGGGCGAAGGCGAATGTCGTATACACTCAGCTTTTTCAGCAGGATTCGCCATTAATTCTGCAATACATAAACCCTCCCCCCTTCCCCCAACCTCCGAATGGCCTCGGGTAAGCGTTTATCAAACAATTATAAGATCTTATGATTCCCAGACAGTTATAAGTGCTAAAGTCACCCTTTACTTTCCAAAAATTTGAATATTGTGCATTTTACTCCAAACGTTTATAAATAAAACAAAAAATGCGAAGACTTATTCACATAATTTCTGTTCATTTTAACTTTTAATGTTGCTCCTTGCTTTCAGCTAAAAAAAAACTTGTTTTTTTATTTAATTTATGAACGTTTTTGAATTAATGCATTTGTGATTTCGGCTCACCGTACATGAACAATTAAAACTAAATTTGCATATTAATTTAATTTTTTTTTGCCTAAATGGCTTTCTCGAAATTTTGTTCTGACAGAACTTAAAAATTCCTTAAGAATGACCCCTTAATCACAAAGGCCGTTAACTAGAATAAATTGCTCTGATTAAAGCGCAAAAAAACTTTAGCGTAAAGAGCGAGGTAATGACTAGAGGGCTAACCCAATCATATAAGTAATAATTTCTGTTCGTTTTAAATTTTGATCTTGCTCCTTGCTTTCAGTTGAAAAAATTGCTTTTTGTATTATTTAATTTCTGATCGTTTTTTAAATAATGCTGGGAAATCTGGCGCCCCCTTCAAAGCAATGTCCCTTCCCCATGAAAAGTTCCTCCATGAAAAGATCCTCCCACGCAACCCCCGACACCTCCCCCCCCCAAATACCAGAAAAAATCCCCCCTGAAAACTTCCATATATTTCCCAATAACCAATATTACATGTAAACATTGGGCAAAGTTCATAACTTGCAGACCTTCCCCCGGGGACTGTAGGGGATTAAGTCATCCTCAAAGACATAGTTACTGTATTTTTCGACCATGGTGAAAAAAAATACCTATCTCAAAATTTTGATCGGTAAACTGGGAAAAAATGAGCGTGGGAGGGGGTCTAGTTGCCCTCCATTTTTTTGGTCACTTAAAAAGGGCACTAGAACTTTTAATTTCCGTTCGAGCCCTATCGCAATACTCTAGGACCACTGGTTTGATACGATTACCCCTGGGAAAAAGAAAAAAAACAACAAATAAACACGCATCCGTGATCTTTCTTCTGACCAAAAATACAAATTCCACACTTTTGCTGATAGGAGCTTGAAACATCTACAGTAGGGGTTTGTGCTACGCTGAATCTGAAGGTTTGATTTTCATTAAGATTCTATCACTTCTAGGGGCCTTTCCCTTCTTTTTTTCGAAAATAAGGCAAATATTTTAAGGCTCGTAACTTTTGATAAGGCTCGTATTTGTTGATGAAATTTATATATTTCCAATCAGTATTAAAATTTGATTCTTTTTCATGTATCTAGTGGTATCAAAATTCCGTTTTTAAAGTTTTGGTTTCTATTGAGCCGGGTCGCTCCTTACTTACAGTTCGTTACCACGAACTGTTTGATAGAATTTTCAAACAACCTAAACAGAAAATCCTAAACAGAAAATCCACAGAAAATCCTTGGTTAGAACGGATTTGGAGTCCAGGGGGGAGGTAGGGCAAAAATATTTTATATGTTGTCCTTGGCACTTTGAAGAGCTCAATTTTAAACTATGGGGAAAAGAATTAGGGCAGTGATGCACAGAAGCATCTGTAGAAAACAGTTTTGGAGTAATTTACATGAGTACCAACAGATCCAGGATTCTGGCGTCGTGGCAACAGTGACGCCATGTAGCTGACTATTTTTTCTAATTCACTAAGAAGTTTAATTTTTAATTCACTAAGAAATCCGGTTCCAGGATTTTAAAACCTGTTACTTACAAGTCGGAATGTTGCTGAGAAAATTGTATCATGTACTTACAGTCAATCCAGGATTGATGAGTTTGTTTATCCTTTCCACCATTAGTTTGTGGAAATAAGGATGGTATGCATAAACAGATCCGTCAACTGCCACGACTACATATTTTTCGTTAATCTTATTTAGCAGTGCTGCAACTCCAGCTGCAGTCAAAAAGGCTGCCCTTCTTGATATAAGTTGACAAACATATCTAAACGAGAAAAAAGACTTTTGAATATCAAAGAGCACAAACAATAATAAGAGCATTTCTATTACTATTACAATAATAAGAGCATTAATAAACTATAATACAAACAATAATAAACAATAAACTATAATATAATACAATAATAATAAATAAAACTAAATAATATATAATAAATAATACTAAATAATAAACAATAATAAAAACTATAATATAATACAATAATAAACAATAATAAGAGCATTTAAAATCAAAATGTTACTTCTTTGTAATCCAGAAAAAAAGCCATGATTCTTGTTTGGAATAGAAAGAAAAGAATATATTTACAAAATATACTTGAGACGAACAGTTTTAGAGGATATTGAGGTTGAAGATAATGAAGACTTAGAAAGGGAATTTCTTGAAAACATGTAGCATAACTCAAAAATTAATTAAAAGATTTGAACTAAATTCAGTCCTCTTCCCTCTTGATTCCCACTTCGAGTCATTAATAACTGCCCAACCAAATTGGCTTGATTTTCTAAGTTTTTTCTTTTATTTATTTCAAAATACTGACTTGGGTGGGTTTTTGCAAGTATTGTCACATTAAACCACGAAAACAAAATAACCAAAATTAATTAATTAAATAAAATAGTGCTTTTGATAATTAGAAATCTAGAAACTAACAATCAGCTGATTCCCAAAGACAGATGCAGACTCAAATAAAATCTGCAACAACCTAATCTCTTTGGTGTCAATTTACCAGATTTTACGGGGATTTAGAACTTCATAACTGTATATGGGTCTTTTTCATTAAGTTATATCGAAAAAACTGAGTTTTTCAACTAAAATTAAGGAGCGACATTAAAACTTAAGACGAACAGCAATTGTTATGTATATGAGGGGGCTTCCCCTCGTTAATACCTCGCTCTTTACACTAGAGTTTGAATTTTTGTTCCAATTACTTAAGAGGGAGTCGTGAAATACAAGTGCCGTTTAATTAGAATTATAATCTTTTTCTAAAAGTTCAAAAAACGTTATTTTAAAGAGCAAGGTATTGAGGAGGGGTTAGCCCCGAAACCCCCAAAAAGTATACGCATACTTCTAAGTAGACAATACTTTGTAAACAATGGGTGAAGCTCATAGCTTGTACCCCTTCCCTCGGGGATGTAGGGGGAGAGAGTAAAGTCATCCTCAAACTTATAGTTATTAAATCTTTTGACTATGCTAAGCAAAATGGCCACCTCAAAATTTGGATCGGAAAACAGTGGGAAAAAATGGGTGGGGGAGGTGGGCTAGTAATCCTCCAATCTTTAATTTCCGTTAGAATGAGCAATTTCTCAATACTCTAGGGTTATTGGTTTGATGCGATCACCCCTAGGGAAAAGAAAAAAAAACACACATCCGTGATGTTACTTCTGGCAAAAATACAAAATTCCACTTTTTTTGCCGATGAGGGGTTAAAACTTATACAATATGGTTCTTGGATACGTTGAATCTGATGGTGATTTTTATTAAGATTGATTAAATTTTAGGGGTGTTTCCCCCCTTTTTAAAAGATCAGGCAAATTTTCTCAGGCACGTAGCCTTTGATAAGTAACACTAAACTTAATTAATATTGTATATTTGGAATCAGCATAATAAGCAAATTCTTTTGATATGTTTATTGATGTCAAATTCTTTTTTTAGAATTTCGATTACTATTGAGCCACATCACTCCTTACTTACAGTCCGTTATTTTTCCTGTCTGGATCCTCCAAGAAATTAACCTTGTTTTACAACACATTTAAAGATATTTGTATGATATACCCACTACCACACAAGAAGTGAAGTTAAGTTAATCCTAATAAAATATACCTAAGTATGATAAAAATATAATATTTTAGAAACAAATTTTGGCTATATATTTGCACATTAGGAGGGGGGTTTAAAGTACAGTTGATCTGTGTACAAAATATGTTAGCTATAATTATTCCATATATGATGAAGTAAGAACTGTTTTCTGACTTCAAATACTTTTCCCCCTGCCCCCTAATATGCAAATATATAGCCTAAACTATATATTTCCCGTTTATCCCTTTTCTCACGCTGAGGTGAAAGAAACTAGCGAAATAAACTATAAAATAAATTATAAAATATAATGCTTTAGGAACAAATTTGGGCTATATATTTACTCATTAGGGGGGGAGGGGTAAAGTACAGTGGGTCTGTATACAAAATGTGTTAGCTACAATTATTCCATATATTATAAAGTCAGAACTGTTTTCTGACTTCAAATACATTACCCCCATCCCCCTAATGTGCAAGTATATAGCCTAAACTATATATTTCCCGTTTATCCTTTGACATCTCTTTGTCTTTTTTCACGCTGAGGTGAAAGAAACTAGCGAAATAAACTGGTTTACAGTGCGTCAATACATGAACAGCTTGAGCGGTAATGGATATATCATACAAGTACCCTTTCAAAATCTAATAAGTCAGATTTTAAATCTAAATTGGATTGTATGATTTAGTTTTATATCCATAAAATTAGCAACAAAATATTTGTCTTCAAAACTATCGTTCGGATTTTCTGAAAAAGTTAAGTTCCCTAAGCGTGTAACTTTCATTGAAATACATGTGCTGCTTGTATTATTGGCTAAACTAATTTTGGCAGTCCTTAGAGACACTGCCTTTGAAAAACATTTTAAGTAGTTCGAAGAAGGGAGGGAAATATCTTCTTCCAAATTTTTAGATTTGCAAAGATAGGGACTCTACTTAGATATAATTGTTAATTTTCAGGGAGGAAGAGGGGTAAATTAGGTAAGATTAAATACCCTCAAAATACATTTCCCGGACAAAGTTAAGTATTGGCAATCAAAATCCTTAAATTTGTCCCGTCTACCTCAAAATCTTAGAAATCCTTATAGCCGCTGCCTTTAAAAACATTTTTAGACAGGACAAAAATGGAAGAGAAATTCCCGCTTGAAATTTTTAACTACACAGGTACTCCTCTCAGAAGTAATTGTTATTTGGGAGGGGGGCCATGTTTCATCCCTTCGTAAATAATTAATCATGTCAGATTAGCAGCAAAGAAAAGGAATAGTCAAAATAAATTTGCCAGACTGATTTAAGAAATATTAGCGATCAAATTGTCATAATTTGGCAACCCCTCTCTATCAAAATAAAATTTTTACAGTCATTACCACATATTGTAAATGTCTTACCTTATTTTTGCGCAGTCGTCCTGAGTTATAACCTTGACCCCAAGCTCCTTGAATATATATTCGCAGTTGGTGAAGTCTCCTTCTGGACTCTCTTCAATATTACTAATGTACTCAGTTTCAAATATGTATGGTTGTAATAAACAGTCATAAGAGGTTCCATTGAAAATTAAGCGATCTCTTGCCAGTGATACCAAAATGCGTCGTACAATATCACCCAAATATTTGCCAGATATCATCTTCTCATATCTAAAAATATGACTAGTGATTATAAATTACAAAAAAAAAACAATAGAAATATTAATTGTGTAGGTGAAATAATAAGAAAAAGTGGATTTGAAATGGAAGTCTATTATCTATACTTTTTAAATGAGTTTCATTTAGGTTGGGGCAGAAAGAAAATAGACCCTCTTTTACAAATATACATAAGTATACAGCAGTATTTTTTTAGTCGAGACATGACCTTAGGTGCTAAGGAGGGGTGCTCGGATTTCTGACTTATTAAACTTGTTGATATAAAGTTCGACGATTTGAAACATTTAATGATATTTTTCGCATAATTGGCATATTTATGTTCATTTGAATCCCCCCTAAAAAAATAAATCTCACATACATGCCTGTCTAAAAATTCCAGGATTTAGTTTTAAAATATTTGCTAGAATACTCGGTAAATAAAAAGAAAAATATTTCTATGCCCTTGCGCGAATCTCTTGAACCAAATTAAAAAATTCCTTAAAAGGAAAAATCGTGATGACTTAGGCAAACCAAAATTGATTAAAGAATCTTAGGGCCTACACATATTTTTATGCGATTAGGATCTCGTTATACAGAACGAGAAATTTGTATTACAAAAAAATGTAAAACAGGAAGAAACTGCGACAAATTGATGACTAGCGTTGTTATATGTTTTTTGTGAAAAAAATACCAAACTTGTGAAAATAAAACAAAATCGGCCAAAAATTGACTACACTCACGATTGTCTTCCTCGATCTAAAGTGTTTGCATCAAGGGCTTTGTCAAAGTCTGTCCTAATAAAATCCAAACAGCCGTTATCTCCAAAGGCACCCCATTCAGTGTTAACTAAACACTGCTTAGGATCATCGGAGTCCCCATCCCAGAGTTCTATATTCTCTAGCTTCTCAACATAGCTTCTCAATTTGTACCGGTACCTAGAAATACATAAAAGTTGAATTATGGGGTAAGTTAAAAAAATTACAACGATAAAGATAATAAACAAATATAATTCTGTTCTGTTCGAATTAGCTTCAGAAGTTTTTCTTCTTTTTTTGAGCACTGAAAACGGCTCGGCTTGCTGATATTTCCTTGCCGAAATATCTACTTTTGTTATTATTGCTTCTTTTCTATTCATTGGCTGGCATTACCATAATTTTTCTTGGCAAGTTAATTTTATTGTTCATTTATAATTTTTCTTGTTTGTTATAATTTATTTTTAATTTATTCATTGTCATAATTCATTTATCATTTATTCATTGTAATTTCTGTTCGCAAGAGGTTTTATTTTTTCAATTATTATTTTCATAATTTCCGTAGTTTTCATGTGACTAAAAACACTTGGCATCAATCATTTTAAGCGTACAAAAAGGGTTGACATGGGGTTTAAAGGGTTGTCATGTATGATAAACCCGGTATGGGGTTTATCATACAAGTAACCAAATTTATATATATTTATTTGTTTTTTATTACTGATAATTTGTTTAGTGACATTATGTTTCTGACATTTAGGGACATTATGCTTGATGTTTTGAGTTTGTCTCACTTTTGGAAGGTGCGTTAATATTTAATAGTATCTATTTTTTTTAACTTTCTTTTTTCGTTTCAATTGCAAGAGTTTGGACTACACACCAGAGATTTTTCAAAATGTTCTTGTTTATATTTATACAAGAAAGGCGAGTTGGAAATCAATTTAAGTATGTTAGTTTTGATTGTTTATTTTCTTTTCAATATTGTTAATACTATAATCTTTGCGTACAAAAAGGGTTGTCAAAACTAAACTAATTAATTTTTCTTGTCTATTTTTACTGCCCTACGAACTTTTACATTTTGAAAAATTAAAAGACTTTGATGAAATTTTGGATGTCAATCCATCCATCAAGAAGTTCTCAATATTAGAACGATCTACAAGAACAAAGACCTCTAGCCTACCAACTAACTATGAAAGACTGCAGTATAGATGTATTTACAATTTCTTGAGGAATATTAACATTTGTGAGTAGATCGAAAAAGTATTAGCAAGAGTTAGTAACCCTCCCTCATCTATAGATGGAAAATCATGAAGAAGCCAAAATAACGCTAAAGTGGACTCCTGAAGGCTTAGAGTTTTAAAAAGAAAATTTCAGACAGAAATAGACCTAAGATTGATCCCAGGAGCAAGATTTTTTTTGTCGTCATTTGTGCTTAAAAGCTATGCATCTCTCAAAATAAATAAATCAAACTTACCAACTATAAGCCCTATCTTGCAAGCAGGCTGTTTATAAGCTGAAGCCATCAAGGTTCCTGTAGTATCATTTAAAACTGCCAAAACTTCAATATTAATGTCCTAAAGTGAAAGAAAGAGGTCAAAGGAGAGAGTAACTTTGTGGCATAAAACGCAGTGGTCATATTTTATGTGACTATTGTTTAAACGAAATCAACATTTTTATTTCGGGGGTTTTCCATTTCCATTTGTTTTTTTTTTGTTTTTTTGGTTCACAATTATAAGTCACAATAAAACTAACAGTACAAGATGAAGGAAAGGACAAGCTAAAAGGCTACTGTGTATAATAAAACAAATGTACCAGGTATATGACGAGCAGAATCGTGTTTTTATTAAAAACTTTCACGTTTTATATCCATTTTTTTTTCCTCCCAGTTTTTTCTAAGTTAAAGGCCGACAGGTCCAAAAAATGTTTAATAGCTGATGTGAAGCCCTTAGTAGCTAGGGTGTATCCAAGATTTTTGTTCGGAGGGGGAAAGTGATTCCTTATATTTTTTTTACAAATAAAACTTTACAAAACACAACAAAATTTGTTTATATACATTCTATTACTTTTTTATGGGTCAGGCAAAATTTCAATGGAGAGGGGAGTTCAAACCTGGTAACACTCACTGGAGACGACCTTGTTTATCATAGCTTCTAATCAATGCTACTTCCATTTAATTTTTCCTATTTTACAATACAGTCCTAAAATGCTCTAAAATAGGTAGTAAATAAAAAATATAGCATGCAATGCACAAAATATTTAGCCATTTGCCAAGGGCTTGGAGAGCTTCTTTCGAACAGTTTCTGGTAACAAACTGTAAGTAAGGAGCGACCTGGCTCAATAGTAACCAAAACTCTAAAAAACGGAATTTTGATACCAATAGATACATCAAAAGAATTAAATTTTTATGCTGATTTCAAATATATAAATTTCGTCAAGTTTATTCTTATTGATCAAATGTTACGCGCCTGAGAAAATTTGCACCTATTTTTGAAAAAACTCCCTAAAAGTCATAGTCATAGATGAAAACCCTCTAAAAGTCATAGATCCTTAATGAAAATCACGCCGTCAGATTCAGCGTATCATAGAACCCTACAGTAGACCTCCTATCTGCAAAAATGCTCCAATTCAAGCTCCTATCTGCAAAAATGTGGAATTTTGTATTTTTTGCCAGAAGAAAGATCACGGATGCGTGTTAATTTGTTTTTTTTTTCCAGGGGTGATTGTATCGACCCAGTTGTCCTAGAATATCGCAGGAGGCCTCATTCGAACGGAAATTAAAAGTTCTAATGCCCTTTTTAATTGACTAAATAAAATGGAGGACAACTAGGCCCCCTCCCACGCTCATTTTTTTCAAAAAGTCACCGATAAAAATTTTTAGAGAGCCATTTTGTTCAGAAAAATCGGAAAATATAATAACTATGTCTTTGAGGAGTAATGCTCCCCCACAGTCCCCAGGAGAAGGGCAGCAAGATATGAACTTAGCCAAATGTTTGCATATAGTATTGGTTATTGGGTCTAGACCATGCTTTCTATAAAAGCCTTATATGTCCTCAGGGCATAACCTACAACCCTTACCCTGAGGACTTGGGGTTTTGTTATCCTCAGAGACAAAATTTCCAGACTGTTCCGATACGCTGAACAAAATGGCTATCTCATAATTTGGCTTGGACGTTTTTGGAGAAATTACGGGTGGGGGGGGGGGGGGGGGGGTATTTGCCCTTTGATCACTCTCTACTAATAAAAAAGGAACTTCTAAATTTCAAATCAAATGAGCCCTTTCTGAAGCTTCTATGGCAAAACTTTCTATAAAAACCTTAAATGCCCCAAGGTCATAACTTACGACCCTTGTCCTGAGGGCTATGGGGGGAGGATTGCCATTCTCAAAGACATAATTTAGAACCTTAAAACTACGTTGAAAAAAATGTTGATCGGAAATCTTTGGGAAAATGATGGGCGTGGGGAGGGAGGGGGGATTCCCCCACCAAATAATTTCGACTATTAAAAAGAGAAATAGCCCTTTCAATTCCCAATCGAATGAGGCCTTTTTACCCTGAGGGCTGTGGGGGGTTGTCATCCTCAAAGACCTATTTTCCAGAACTTTCAACTACGTTGAACAGAATGGCTATCTCAAAACTTTGATTAGATGTGTTTGGAGAAATGCTGGGCGTGAGAGGGGCACTTTCAACTATTAAAAACGGCACTAGCCCTTTCAATTTCAAATCGAATGAGCCTTTTTTAAAGTTTATACAACAGCGCTTTCTATAAAAATAACCTTATATGCCCCCAGGGCATAACTTACAACCCTTGCCTTGTAAATGTGGGGGGAGGGGGGCTGTCATCCTCAAAGACATAATTTTAAAAACTTTCAACTACGTTGAAAAAAATGGCCATCTCAAAATTTTGATTTTATGTGTTTGGGGGAATGGTGAGCGTGAGGGGTGGGGGGCTAGTTGCCCTCCCATTGTTTTTAATTTTGAAAGGGGCACTAGCCATTTCAATTTCCAAGCGAATGAGCCCTTTTTGAAGTTTCTACGACAACGCTTTCTATAAGAAGCTTATTATACCCTCAGGGCATAACTTACAACCCTTGCCCTAAGGGCTGTGGGGGGGGGGGTTGTCATACTCAAAGACCTAATTTCCAAAACTTTCAATGTTGAACAAACTGGCTATTGAAAAATTTTGATTGGATGTGTTTGGGGAAAGGTGGGCGGCAGAGGAAGGTTATTTGCCCTCCCATCACTTTCGACTGTAAACAAGGGCACTAGCAATTTCAATTTCCAATCGAATGAGCCCTTTTCAAAGTTTCTACGTCAAAGCTTTCAATAAAAAACTTTATATGCCCCCAGGGCATAACTTATAACCCTGGCCCTGTAGACTGTGGGGGGGGGGGAGTGTCCTGCTCAAAGATATAATTTCCAGAACTTTCATCTGCATTGAACAAAATGACTATCTCAAAATTCTGATTGGATGTGTTTGGGGAAATGGTGGGCATGGAAGGGATGTTAGTTGCTTTCCAATCACTTTCGACTATTAAAAATGGAACTAGGCATTTCAATTTCTAATCAAATGAGCCCCTTTTGAAGTTTCTACGATAACGCTTTCTATAAAAAAAAACCTCATATGCCCCCAGGGCTGTGGGGTGGTTGTCATCCTCAAAGACCTAATTTCCAGAACTTTCAACTACGTTGAACAAAATGGCAATCTCAAAATTTTGATTGGGTGTGTTTGGGGAAAAGGTGGGCGTGAGAGGGGCGTTAATTGCCCTTCAATCAGTTTCGACTATTAAAAATGGCACTAGCCCTTTGAACTTCCAATCAAATGAGCTCTTTTTGAAGTTTCTATTACAAAGCTTTCTATTAAAACCTTATATGCCCCTAGGGCACAACTTACAACCCTTGCCCTGAGGGCTGTGGGGGAGTTTCCTCCTCAAAAACAAAATTTCCATCTGGAAATCAACTGTGTTGAACAAAATGCATATCTCAAAACTTTGATTCGATGTGTTTGGGAAGGATTGTTAGTTGTGTTCCAATAACTTTCGACTTTTAAAAAGGACACAAGCCACTCAAATTCCAATCGAATGATTCCTTTTCGAAGTTTTTACGACAAATCCTTCGATACGAAGTGCCCTGGTAAAAAAAAAGTTAAAAATAATAAATTGTTCTCCAAATAATAGTCTTTTAGTATAATATTTTAAAAACTATTTTGTTTTTGATTGCACAATGCACTAGATGTAGCAATTTCCTTTAAAATGAGCCATTAAACAAGACTCTACGCTGTTCCAGTGCTAAGCTAGCTGCGGAAAACAGAAAAACCAAAATATAATAATGAAGTAGTACTCGTTGATTATTCGGTACACCCTTGAGAAATGAAGCTGTGCTTTTTACAGTGGCTACTGTAGAATAGTCAACAGTATTTGATGGTAGAATGGTAAGTATAGCTTGAACATGAAAATGCAGTTTTTTTTGTAAAAAAAAAGGTGCTAGTTGCCCTCTAATTTTTTTGGTCACTTACAAAGGGCACTAGAACATTTAATTTTCGTTTCATTGAGCCCTCTCACGACATTCTAGGACAAATGGGTTGATACGATCATCCCTTGGGAAAAGAAAAAAAAAATAAACGCAGATCCGCGATCCTTCTTCTGGCAAAAAATATAAAATTTCACATTTTTGAAACTAGGAGCTTGAAACCTCTATAGTAAGGTTATTTGATAGGCTGAATCTGATGGTGTGATTTTCATCGGGATTTAATTAATTTTAGGGGGTTTTCCTCTTTTTTTTTCAAAATAAGGCAACTTTTCTGAGGCTCCTAACTTGTGATTGGTAAAACTAAACATGATGAAATTTACATATTTAAAAGCAACATAAAAATCCAATGCTTTTAATGTATCTATTAGTATCAAAACTCCGTTTTTTAGACTTTTGGTTACTATTGAGCCGGGTCGCCTCTCACTTACAGTTCGTTACCACGAACTGCTTGATTGGGATGGAGGAATGTACGCTGTCTTGTTGGCCTTGAGTGGCTTGGTGCTGCAGTGAGTTGTAAGTAGTAGTAATAGTATACGGGGGCAAAAGCGATGCGGAGGTTTCAGGTAGTTTATTGCGGTAGTGAGTTTTTTTTAACAGTAGTTGCTATTGGGTTCCACGTATAAAAGCACTATTAAATCATATTTTTATAATATGTACTTTCAAGTCTCTGCTTAATTGCAGCCGTTTAGTGAAAAATTGGGCAAATAGTTAAAATGTGTAAAAACAAACAAACTTAAGAGAAACGGAGGATGGAAATTAAACAGAAAAAGAGATGAAAACGGAAATCAAATAGAGTCTTACCCGTCTTCTGTGAATTGCTTTTTGAAGTAAATCAACAGCATCCTCGTCTTCCACCCCAGAGCAGGTGAATCCTTTTGTCCACTGGACTAATCTGGCTTTTGTCAGGCCTTCTTGTCGGCATGGAAAGCTGAAGGTGAAACCAAGCGGAAGAACTTCGTTGTCAATCTTAAATTCATGAACGAATAGGGAAAGGCATTCCGCAATATGATCAAAAAGCTGTAAAAAATAAAACATTTTTATCATCAGATAACGAGTTCAAATAATTGATAAATAACAAGATATGCATTCCTCAAACTGCTATACTCCGTAAACAAAAAGCAAAGAAAAGTACCAAAGAATTAATATTATCTGTTTATATTCTATTTTTTGTGTTTTATATTTTCTGGCTTATATTTTAATGAGGCAAAAGAAAACTAAAGATAACAGAACTGTTTATTGCTGTATTTCCCGAACTATTGGTCGTGAATCACCGGTGAATCACCAATGAGCCACCAGTGATCCATTAGTGAATATTGAGCGTGCTCAGACCCTAACGGGCCTCTGTAACAGGCCTCTGTATAATACATGAATAAAAAAAGGAAGTGACAACGTTGTATGGTTCATTTAGCCATTTATAAATAATAAGAATTTAAATATATTTAAGTTACGAAAAACATAGTCGCATAATAATGTAATAAAACAAAGAATAATAAAAAAAAACTTTATATTATCACATGCGGGTGGCACGGTGATTGAAAATTGAAACACATGTCGTGAACCCGAAACACCCCGAGTGAGTCGGATTTCTGTTGTATGGTAATATCCTTAATTGGTTTGTTTGCACTAATTTTATTGATATATGCTAGAAATACTGTGAAACAGTAGTTCTTGTTTGTTTCCAGTTTCAACTTCGCTCTTTACTTCCCAAGAAAAACTTCATTTTTTAAAATTAATCATTGACTGTCGTTTGACTGTTAGGATGGGAAGTTCTACTTTTAATCTTTTATCTAAACAAGGGATTTGACATCAGATTTTTGTTCAATTAGTTTTGATTTTTTAAGGAGACGTCACCCTTATTTTAGTATTACTTAGTGAATTTGCTTTATATAAAACCAGAAAAATTAAATTTTTTCGATGTGTTTTATATTAACTTTTGTTTAATATTTATTAAACAATAAATTCTGATTACGTTAAATCTAAGTTTTCACTCACTCCGATGGGCTGATTAAAAACAAAATCCTTAACAAATAATAAAACAATAAACAGAACTTACGGCTGTTCCCGTTGCCGTCTTCATCCAATCTCCCAGTGGAAAAATTCTTGACACAAACTCTTTTTCTGGTGTCGCTTCACCTAGTTGGATCAACAGCACCCTAAAGTTTGACCCGCCTAAATCAAGGGCCAGGAATCTTCCTTTTTCTGAAAGTAAAAAAAGATTTAGGCGAACTAAAAATGAACGACTGCAAGAACGAGTGATTTTTATTCTAAAACTAGTGATTTTTTCCTAAATCTAGTGATTTTCCACGATAAAGCGCGTACATTCATGATTCAATTGAATAAATCATACAAGAAGCTAATAAAAAAATCGCAAAATAGTGACTAACTGCAATTCCCAATATGTTCCAAATTAGCTTTTATGCAAATATACAGCCTTTGAAACTTCCGATTTCCCACCATTTTACTATATCAGATATAGACCCCATAGCGTAATCATCAAGATAAGAAGGCAAACCTATTTAATCACAAAATTGCAAATATGTTCTATACTTCCTATTTCACAACATTTGCCCAGGTCGAATTTTTGTCTTCATATTTATGGTTTTTTTTCAAACCCATATTTATCAGTAACCCATATATTCATATTTATCAGTTCTAAATTAGGCTGAAATTTCAGGGGTAATTTTTTCGGTTGAGAAAAAATTAAAACGTCAATCTAAAGTTATTTTTCCACATCTTGGGAAGCAGGCGGAATAAACTTCTGTAATTTATGTTTATGAAAGACACTTCTGTATTTTCAGTGCGTAAATATATTTTGGCTCTAGACAGTTTTTTTCCAGGTTCTACCTCCCTCTTAACTCTGCTTATAAGGCTGAAAAGAATGTGCCTATCTGTATATATCTTCTTCTAGTATGTAGCAAAGGTAGATAAACCATTGCAAATGTTAAATAAAAAATGTATTTAAATATTTTTCGCCATCTTATACAGGCGCACCTTCCTGTAAGTGCACCTGTATAGAACATGGTAAAGAAACAAAAAAATTATAAACTAAAATGGTAAAGAATATTATATCTCTAGTGATTTTTAGTAATTTTTGGTCAATAATCTAGTGGTTTATGTGCTGAATTAGTGATATATTTTTTTCAAGAATCTAGTGATTTTTAATTTCACCGGATGGCAACCCTGAGTGAAACCCTAAGTGGCTCTTTACTTAACTACTTTAATGTATTTTAAATTTGTTGGAAAAATAAACTGTGAAAAAAGTAACTGGAAAACCAGAGAAGGTCTGATGCGAAGTCAAGTAGATCTAGTGAGCTGGCGGTCTTAGCTTTAATAATATTATACAGGTTTGCGGTTTAAGACTTCAGATACTTTTAGTAAAAACTATGCGGGGTTTTCCCATGTGCATTAAAATATGCAGATGAAACTGCATAAAAATAGAGGAGACAGAATGTGCCAAATGTGCCAAAACATTCAAAAGGTTTTTCTAACATAAGAACACTTTTCGGCCATTATCTCCAAAAGAATTTAGGACGCAAAATTTACTTCTTATGGGAAACTGAAAGTCTCTAGCCTGAACATCTTTTGGCTCCCCTCCCCTTCCACTTTAAAGAAGGTCAAGCCTGTGTGTATTTACTTTAGTATATGCACGTTCTGTAGAATCGTAACGGCTCAAAGTTAAAATGGTTCCTTTAACATTTAAGTATTAATTATTTTCCATACGGTACAAGTAAAGCTTCCATGGGTCCAAATCTTATTTTAGGCTGTTGGTAACACCGACAAAATTGTAGTCGTACCCTAAAAACTTCATAATGTTGAAATAACTAAAAGAAAAAACTTAAAAGTTGGGGTTTACAGGCATAAACAGAATTAAGATGGGTCCGCGGCAAAATCTCTTGGCAAATTAAACTTTAGGGAAGTCAAAAATGACCGACTCTTTAATCTTTTGAACAAATATTAATATTTGTATGTGTGCCACCAATATGCTAGTCTTAAATAATCTGGAAGTGAATGGCTATTAACGAGCCAACGAAAAGATAATTGGTAAAAAAAAAAGAAGTGAACCCGTTCAAGTATTCACTAATTTGACTCACCCTCGCCATTTGGCAAATTTCTAACGTAGGTGGGGTAGCACTTTATGTCAGCTGATCCGTTTATCTTTCTTCTGAGTCCCTTTTCAATTTCCTTACGCATTGTTGTAGAGACCTTTTCGACTTGTTCATCAGAAAGAATTAACTTTGAACATCTTTCCTCCAACTGAAAATTAATATGTAAAACAATAAAGGGACGCTGATTGGTATTAATTAAAAAAAAAGTTAGACTGATAGAAATATAGAGCGAAGTTGAAACACAGCCTATCATAGGCAGTGCAGTAGCGCTGCCTAAGTAAAGAACGATGTCGGCACAATGTATTTCTTCGTTTTTTTAGATCTTCGAAAGGGACTCATTCGATTGGAAATTGAAAGTTCTAGCGTCCTTTTTAAGAGTCAAAAGTGATTGGAGGGCAACCCCTTCAATCACGTCCAAATTTCAAGATAGCTATTTTTTAGTGTAGTGAAAAGGTCCAGTAATTATTGCTTTGAGGATGACAACACCCCTCCCACAGCCCTCAGAGCAAGGACTGTAAGTTATAATGTTTGGCCATTATTAGCATGAAAGGTTTATATGGAAGGAATTTATATGGATCCAATTTAGCCTACTAACGCACTTTTTAAGAGTCAAAAGTGGTTGGAGGGGAACTAGCCTTTCCACGTCATGTTTTCCCCAAGTGCATCCGACAGAAATTTCAAGATAGCCGTTTTGTTTAAAATAGTCGAAACATTTAACAATGCCTTCGGGGTTGAAATAACTCCTTGCCCTGAAGGTGTATGAGGGTCTTATGGAAGATGTGGTCGTATATACTTTAGAAGAGGATTATTTATTTGGACATTGAAAGTTTTAGTTCCCTATTAAGAATTTAGTTCACCGTTTGACCCTATTAAGAGTAAAAAGTGATGGAGGGCAGCCAACCCCGCCCCCCCCCTCTAAAGGTGGTGGGAACAAACAAATCTGATTGAAATTTTGAAATAGCTTTTTTGTTGAAAATGTTTTCCATAAAACATATAATAATGCCTCCAGCTTTGGCAAAAACCCCAAGAGCCCACGGGCAAGGGTTGTGAGTTATGCCCCAGAGGCCAATAAGGCTCTTGCGGAATAGGTGATCATGATGTCCCTTTCTGAGATAACCATTTTGCTTAGCATAGTTGAACGGTCCAGTAACCATGTCCCTAGGGATATTGAGCATGTCAAGCCCCCAAAGTTGCTATAAAAGTAAATCAAAAGGCACCGTCAGTATGCTGGTTGCCAATTAAACATCTCAGCAATATCCTAAAAATGACTTAGCTTATTTAGTTGAAACTTTATACTATTCCTTATAATTTTCTATTACTATTACTACTTCTGTTTGAACAATTTAACTAAATCAAAAGAGTGTAAGTTTATCCAGGTTGTCAAAGAGCATTGATAGAATTTCTTGGGAACGATATTAAGTTTCATTTTTCAGCTCAACTAGAGGGTGGCCGGTGTTTAACCCTTCCCTCCCCCCACAGAATCAAAAGGACATGAATTCTCAATTTTTGATCTAATGAGCGTCCTTCTAAGTTTTTTGTAACCATGAGGTGGAAGTGTGGATGAGGAAGGGGCAATCCCCCTCTTATTCAGAAGAAATTCTGCTGATTTTGGAACTTAATGTTGCTCTTTACTTTCATAATAACAGCGTAGACCAGAAATATTCCCTGAAATCATAACGAGTAGATATCAATTTCAAATTTTTCATGCGTTTTTTCAAAGTTTCTTTCGTACCCCCCCCCCCCCCCCCCCCCCCAACAAAAAAATGGTTACGGTTTTTGGGACCACACATCAAGTTATACCTCCACCCTCCTCTTGCCTCTTCCCTAGAACAAATTCAATATTTATCTAATGTCTCAATGAGAACTGGAATTTTTTAGCATTAAAATGCACCCTTTGAGGTATCTCTCTTCCTCCCAAACCACAAAATAATCAGAGAAGCCCATTGTAGAAGTTTGAATGTCTTTTTAAGGTTTTTAATGTTTCCTTTTGGGGGGGGAGTATGTTCCATGAGGGGAATTTCCCTTCGGGAAGGGGGTAGTTTCCGTGGGAGGGGGATATTTACTACGAGGAGAATTTTCCATTGGGAAGGGGGTAACTTCCGTGGGAGGGAGGATTTGGGGGGGGGGTGTTTACCACGAGGAGATTTTTTCCGCGAGGGTCTTTTCCAGGGGGTGGGTAAACGTCTAGAACCCAATTAGAGGAGGTATAAAACTAAACTAAACAACACTATTAAATGAAAGGATGTATGTCAATATTTTCAAAAGGGTGTATGTCAGAGCTGTTCCCAGGGGGGTGGGGGTATAGGGTGTTTGAATACCCCCCCCCCCAAATAAAAAAAGTTCGTCCGACTCGTAAAAGCATAACAAAAATGGATATAGATACATTTTGTATGTGCTTTTAGGTTATTCAGGCAATATATTTGCACATTAAGGGGGGGGGCTATATTAAAAAAGTAACCTAACCGAATCTATTTTAACCTATCCAAACCTATTTAACCTAATGAAAAAAAAAAATTATGAAAATAGAATACCTGATGAAATATAGAATACTTTATTTTCAAAGAAATGTAAAGAACCCCCTAAAACAAAAATGAGTAGAAATAATATCAAATGATTTATCAAGACTTAAACTATCACAGATTACCATCAATACATAAATGAAACCCAAAACGAACAGAAATCACAATTAATAACCTAGTCATTTCTCTGCTACAGAGGAAAATTACTTGTCCTTCTACATCCAGCAATTTCAACAAATACATAGATCAAATATGGAAAGGTGCATTTATGAAGATGCTATTAAAGAACTAACGAAAGCAAAATAGTACATGCTCAGAGCATGAGCATATTCGCTTTTTAATACTTGTCTGGATAAAAAGCTTCATTTTCTTCTTTGAAAGAAGGAGTTTTTAAAGAGTTTTTTCTTGAACAGAGATTCAGTTTACCATTAGGGACTCTGTTCAGATCAATGATCACTACTGTCACAATTATCCCCCTGTCCATCTAAATCGTGGACGCAGCCTCAGGGGACGTTTTTTGCTATGGGGCAGGGGGCCACTGTTCCCTTGAGACCCAATTCCCCCCCCCCAGCTGAAATTTAGTTTCTACAAATAAATTTATCAAAACGAAAATAAACCTACATAATTCAAGCATTCTGATAAACAGGTAAGTTTTCTTTAGTATATTTTAGTCTTTATGGTAATGTATGGATGATTTTTCAGTTTTCACTATTTTTTCACTTGGTTTAGGAAAACTGGCTCCAACTCCCCCTCCCCAGGATTTTGACGAATTTACACCAGTGATAGCCTCAGGTTTTATTCATCTGTTTTATTTATTCTGTTTCTTTGTAATGACTTTTAACAAGGTCTTGGTTAGGGGGGGGGATCCCAAAATATTTGTCTGAATCGTTAGGTTTAGGACCTCCCACTCGAAAATATTTGTCCGAATCGTAAAATGGTAGCAAGAATGCATACAAACAAATTTTTTGTATACAAACAATCTAATGATATAAATATCTGGTCTTTTTGGCGGAAGTTACATCTGTACATTTTTTTCAAAATTACCGATTTTAGAAGGATTGTAATCTACTCTGGAAATATCTAGGTTTGAAAGAGTTCACCTAAAAAAATTGAGCAATCACAGTTGGTTTTGAATCCTATGTGATTGCTCAATTTTTGCTGTGGGCCAAAGCATATTCAAATTATTCAAATTAATTTATTTAACATAAAAAAATACAAACAAATTTACAGCGGCCATCTACAAAAACCCGAAGGTTTGTTTACGATGGCTGCAAATCCATTATTATAAAGCTCTACATCCACATAAAAACTATCTCTTTACGGGATACATCTACACAGATACATCTACATTTAACAAACATCTACATCTACAGATACATCTAACAAAATCAATAAGTATCAACTAGGCTATAGAGCCGACTCCGTGCGATTTGGCTGGGTAATTTCACGAAAATGCGACCATTATCTGTCCAAACAATTTTCAAACCAAACATTAATCAAATTCAAAAATCTAATCATTCAGATTATAACCCAAAAGGTAACGCTTCAATCTACTCTTGAGCTGGCTTACATTATAAACTTGTCTAATAGCATCCGGGAGGGAATTCCACACCCCCGGTCCCGCAAAACGAGGCAGAAACGCAGCACGTTGAGTATTCCGGAGCTCCGATGCAAGGTCATTCGCATTTCTAGTCTCATAACAGTGATAAGATGAGTTAGTTTTAAAAATTTCCCAAAATACCTCCGGTGAACACTTATTCAAACATTGATAAATAAAAATTGCTAACTGGTAATCCCGTAACTGATAAATATTTAAAATTTTCAAACTTGTAAAGAAATTCAACGTGCTATTTTCAAACTGAATGTAATTACCTAAAATACGAACTATTTTATTCTGTAAAATTTGGACCTTTCTAAAACTTGAAATAAAACTACTAGTCCATAGCATGCAACCATATGATAAATAAGGGCCAACAATAGAATGATAAAGTAAAAGTAAAACATTTGACGGTAGTTGATTTTTCAGTCTTCTTATCACACCCAACCCTCTTGAAATCTTAACTGCCACAAGATCACAATGTGATTTCCAACTTAAATTAAAATCAAGACTAAAGCCCAAATATATAACACTATTTACATGCTTTAAAAATTCACCGTTAAAAATAATTTTATTATCTAAAACAAATGAAACTCTATTTCTACAAAATGTCACGAAATTTGTTTTTGAAATATTCACTACCAAATAACTAGAATTTGTAAAACTTATCAATTCAGCAAGGGCCTTATTTGTCTTCTCAATTAACTGTTTCAGACAAGTAGCTGTAATCGTAAACACCGTGTCATCAGCAAAACACTTTATAAGTGCATCTGATATATAAAAACGCATGGTATCAACGTAAATTAGATAAAGAAGTGGGCCAAGCACTGAACCCTGAGGCACACCGGAATTAACAATAAAAGTTTTTGAAATAGAATTTTTAATAGAGACTCGAATAATACGCTGGTTAAGATAAGATTCAAACCATTTCAGAATAACCCCTTGGATCCCCAAACGGCTTAGCCTATTTAGTAAAATTTTATGAACCACCGTGTCAAAAGCCTTTCTAAAGTCTATAAATACTGAAAGTACCAGTACACTTTTTTCGAGAGCAACATTGATGAAATCTGTTAGGTGCTGGACTGCATGTATTGCAGAGTGGTTTTTCCTGAATCCAAACTGGGTATCACTAAGAAAACCGTAAGTAGTCAGATGGTTATAAAGTCGTCGATGCATCACTTTTTCATACAGCTTAGCAAATAGGGGCAATATTGAAATCGGCCTCCAATTAGACGGATCAGTTTTTGAACCCCCTTTGTGAAGCGAAATAACTTTAGCCTCTTTCAGACGAGTAGGAAATTCACCTTTCTTCAAAGAAAGGTTAATCAAATAAACAATACAAGGCAACAAATATACCCTAACATGCTTGAACGCTTTCAGATTAATTCCATCATTCCCTGGAGAACTTGATTTTACCAATCCTATTATCTGTTTCAATTCTTCAACGTTCGTTTCATCTGCAGATATTTCCAATCCAACTCCCCTTTCATCACTAAACGTCTCATTAATTTCATTATTTTCATCGTATGGATTCTCACTTATTGATTCACCAATCTTAGAAAAATATTCACCAAAGAAATTAGCCACCTCTTCATTTCCATCAACAAATTTACCATCAAAGATCAGACTAGCAGGAATCTCGGTCTCTTTCTTCTTATTTACGATTTCGTTTATAATATTCCAAGTCGTTTTCGTATTGCCTTTGTTTTCCTTAAATTTCTCTCCATAATATTCGCGGATGCATGACCGCCTTAGCCGATTTACTTTATTACGGATTTGTTTAAATTCAGTTAGATCTTGACTATGGTTACTATTTAAGTAACTCAAATACAATTTATTTCTCCTTCTAATTAAGTCAAGTAGCTCCATAGTTACCCAAGGTTTCCGGGGTTCCTTTTTCCTCACCTTTATGCTCTTTACTGGGCAAGTTCTCTCAAATATTGGCTGCAATATGTCCATGAACTTATCGAATGCCGCAGAAGCACTTTCAGATTCTTCATAAACTGGTTTCCATGACAGGATACTTAGTTCCTCTCTAAACTTCTGTAGGCTCTCTTTTTTTAGTTGCCTTCTTTTAACCTTTGTGCTATTCTGCTTTATCGCATATTGATATGAAGTCACTGCTACTATAGGAAAGTGATCGGAAACCTCATTTACTATAACGTCAGCACAACAGCTATGTAATGCCCGGGATCGCATGAAAATATTGTCAATAAGTGTAGCTGACTGTCCTGTAACACGAGTCGGAATCCCAACTAATGGATAAAAATCATAACTGGAGAAAAGGTTTAAAAAATCAAAATTATCATTGTATAAACTTAGAAGATCAAAATTAAAATCCTCCATGCAAATGCACTCCAGATTACTCAATTCTAGTGCATCCATTAAACTACTAAAACCATTTTCAAACTCCTCCCAGACTGTACTCGGCGGCTTATAAACCTCAGTAATCAATATATTTTTTCCACCAACTTCCAGCTCAAGAGTAAGAGATTCCACCTTACCTTCTATCCAAACTGATAGGTCTTCCCTTATTTTAGCAACAAAATGATCCTTAACCAAAAATGCCAAACCTCCACGTCCCATTCTCTCTCTATTCCTTACAATAAGCCTGTATCCTGGAAAATTATATAACGACAGAACATGCTCAGAAGTTAAAAAAGTTTCACTAAGGTCAATTACATCAAATTTACTATTCACATTATCAATTAACTGGAGAATTTCATAATGCGTTGAAGTTACATGGCGATTCCAATGACAGAGGCAAAACGATCTTGCATTCACCTCTAATCCTGAAGAAATCACATCCACATAACAACTACCTCTTTGCGGGGAAAAATCACCATTTATACTTTCTGGAAGTAAATCATCATAAAGAACATCTCCCACTCTAAAAGGATTACTCTCTAGAAAACGCAAGTGAGAAATATCACCCATTATCCTTACAAAATCCACTCAAATCAACTATGAAAAATTCAGTAAGTATCAGCTAGGCTATAGAGCCGACGCGGTGCGCTTTGGCTGGATAATTTCGCGTAAATGCGACCTTTGTCTGTCAAAACATTTTTCACACCGAGCTTGTCCCGTGCACTATTTAATATTGCCTTTCTACGTTTTGTAAGAAATTCACTAACATAAATTCCGGATCCAGCTAATTTTGATTAGTTTTAAACACTTTGTACGCAAGTTCTTTTGATACCAACTTCACTAAAACTGGGGCCACAGGATCTGGATTTCTGTGGGCTAAATTTCGAGAATCTTCCGTAGAGTTGAGTCTGAAACGCTGAATCGACACAAAATGCTCCCTAGTAATAGTCGAAACTCCCATAGTTGACTTAACAAGGTTTAGGACAGTCATATCAAGATCTGAGCCAGGTGTCTGTCTTATTCCTGAGAATATCATACAGTCTTGCATAGCTTCCTGTTCAATATCATCAAGCTTGTTCTCCATTGTAAAAATACGATTTTCTAGTGCTTCAATTTGACTCTTTAGTCCTTTAAGTAAGTTTTCAATGCGTTCAAACCTCGGATTAAAATCTAGCACTATAGCATCATAAATTTCTGCAGTAATAATTTGACTATTTATCTGTACAGCACCAGAAGACCCAGTTCCAATGTTTTGCGCTATTTTTTCTGCAACACGTTTTTCTATATCTGCCACTAGCTTAGTCTTAGTTATCGTAACTTCTTCCTGGGTCGCAGCTAACTGTTGAAAAAGTCCAGAAATAGACGAACTAGAAGAATTTTCAGACGTCCCTGTTCTTGCAAACTCTTTGTATATATTGGGGAAAGTCGCTATTTCTGTGAATGCTTGTCCTACCCTTTTAGTTTTCGATCTCTTTGCTTCATTAATATTCTCTGCATAAGAAACTAAGCAATCTTCACTAACTGTCTGCTTATCATGAGTACTGTAGCAGAATACTAGATAACTCAGTCCATTTCTAGTGGAATTTCTTCCAAGTATTCTAACTGGCCAAAGGAGGTAGTTAATAAACTTTGCTAAGGCAAGATCTCCGATAGTAAACATCTCTTGTTTAGTTAATCAGTCTATCAAGAAGCACATCGGTAAAAAAAAGAGATATACCGGTCTTAATTGTGAACTTTGATAACTGCTGAAGGTCACTGTATTAATTAAGTTCTTGTTAGTGAAATAATAAGTCCAAAAACAGGTGTTTACACTCTGAAGACTGGCAATGTAAATTTCATGTCCCGAGGGAATTTGAAATAGCCAGCAAAACGATAATCCGCTTATGAAAATAAATCCAAAATGAAAGTCCACAGGGAAATTTCACAGCTTGAGCAGGGTTATATCCGAAAAATTTTTGGTGTTAACACCACGAAGTCTGAATCAATAACCTAGATTTTTACCAGAGTAGGCCTGGTTTTGCAGACCATTCGAAACTTGAAGTTTTAAAATGCTAAAAATCTTCAGGGGTCTTTCCCCCTTTTTTCGAAAATTAGCCAAATTTTCTCAGGCGCGTAACTTTTAATGGGTAGGACTATACTTGATGAAACTTATATATTTCAAATCGGAATTAAAATCTGATTCTTTTGATGAATCTATTGATATCAAAATCCCGTTTTCTAGAGTTTCGGTTACCATACTGAAAATCTATCCATTTTATTGAGGGTATTCTATTGTAGGGTTTTTCTCGTATATAGAAATGTACTAAATTTAAATACTGTTAGCATATGTCAGTGATTTCGCTTCACGATGTATTATCATATAGTATCATATATCGAAGTATTATCTTGTATTATCTACAAGAAGATACCCAGGATAGCAACATACACCTACAAGAGACATTAGGTCTAGATAACAGTGAAGAAACATCATTCCCTCTGAACCAGGAAGATTACGTGTTATGCGACCCAATCACCCCGGAAGAAATTGAAGATTCACTTAACAAAATACGAGGTGATTCAGCTCCCAGGCCCGATGGAATTCCTATGAAGATCTTCAAAGCATTTCGGACTGTTCTTTTACCTTTTTTGGCCTCATTATTTAACCTAATAATTTCAAAGAGGAAGTGGCCAATGACCTGGAAAACCTCGCTTATTCTCCCACTTTATAAGAATGGTAATCCCACTACACATAACAACTATAGACCGATAAGCCTCCTAAACAGTGCTAGATAAGTTCTAGAAAAAATTATAGATAAAAGGCTGGGAATGTGGATATAAGAGAAAAAAATCATGCAAGAAGAACAAGTGGGTTCAGACCAGGTTATTCCACACCTGATAGAGTTTTTGTTATTAATGCTCTTGTCAAAAAGCACTGCAAAGGTAAAGGAAAATTATATGTGGCCCTAATCGATTTGAAATCAGCATTTGATAGTGTAGATCGTGTTTTATTGTTGAATGTTTTATTAAATCTAGGCCTAACAACCCCTTTATTTTACAAATTCTATCATCTATGTATTCATTGACTAAAAGTTTTGTGAAAGTAGTTAGAAAGGGAATATCTCTGCCTTTTTTCTCGGAAAAGGGCGTGCGCCAAGGAAGTACACTTTCGCCAAAATTATTTGCTATGTTTGTTAATGATATTGTTCCTTATTTCCGACAAAGATGGGCACCTACTCTCCGACTGGGAAATCTGAATATGTCAATGCTACTATTTGCAGACGACATTATATTACTGGCAAAGACAAATAATGATTTACAAACTCTCTTGAATCTCCTTGAAAAATATTTACAAGAGAAGAAACTAGAGGTGAATGTCACGAAATCCCAAGTCATGATTTTTAGCAAAAAACCCTTGGAATCAGCACCACAATTTTTATTGAATGGAAAAATGCTGGAAGTGGTGGAAAAGGCCAAATACTTAGGTTTCATCCTTTGTCA
This sequence comes from Artemia sinica, assembly GCA_027921565.1. Classification (NCBI taxonomy): domain Eukaryota; kingdom Metazoa; phylum Arthropoda; class Branchiopoda; order Anostraca; family Artemiidae; genus Artemia; species Artemia sinica. Next base: position 69,130,006 of record CM051258.1, read on the forward strand.
AAATGGAAAATGGACGAGTCATATTACAACAATGGCACAGAAAGGAAGAAATGCATTATTTGGTCTATACAGAAGCACACTAACAGCAGAAATAAGTGAACTAAGCCTCCACAAACATATATTTAATACTAAAATTATGGCTATCCTACATTACGGATCAGAAATATGGGTGTATCAGCCGGCAAAGCAACTAGAAACCCTTCAATTTCAATATTATAAACGAGTTTTTGGCCTACACAATACAACACATACGTTAGTTTTAAAAGGTGATCTTGGTATATTTAACCTGAAATTGAAAAGATATACCAAAATCATCAAATTTTGGTTAAGACTTCTAGAACTTCCCCAGACTAGACTTGCCCGAGCAGCATATGGAGATCGTCTCCTTCAGTGTAACAAAACATCATGGACAACACAAATCAAAAGGGTATTAGATGAGAATGGATTTTCAAGTTCGTGGGAGAAGGGAAAAGGGCCAGAGGATCATGAAAAGTTCTTCAAGGAATTTAGTGCAAGACTTGAAGACCAAGAAGTGCAACTGTGGCAAGCAGCTATGGACAAGTCTCCGAGTCTTGCTCTATATAGAGAAGTAAAAGAGAATTTTGGTCAGGAGTTTTATTTCAAGCTGGGATTGCCCATTAAATATTTGAGGATTCGGATTCAGATTCGAGCAAATTGTCTTTCAATTTATACTAAGGTTGCAAGGAAAAAGAGGGAAGGTCCGGAGACCGGGTGTAGTTGCTTGAGATGTGGGGAAAATTATTATAGGTTGGGCCATTTCCTCCTCCGGTGTAAGCACCTATCTCATTTAAGGGGATAAATTATACAGGAGGGGGAAGATAGGCTGCTTTGTGAGTTAATGAGGTCAAGGACTCCCCGTTATATTGTGGCAGTAGAAAATTTTGTATTGATGGGAAGGATGTCAAATGAAGTGTAATTTTTCTTTAGTATTTGTCTTTTTGTATATGGCTTTAATCGGCTTTTAAATACAAATTATTATTATTATAGTATTCACGAAAGTAGTGACATATGATTTTTACTAAAAGCGACATGTATTTTAAAGTATTTTTATTATTTTTTTAATCTAATGTATAACATTTATTTTTACAATTTTCATACAATTTTTTTTATAATATTTAATTTTTTTTTTAATTTAGCATTTTTTTCAATTTAATATTTTTAATTTTTCTCTAAAGCTCAACAACCCCAATAAAAAGGAAATCATGGTAAAATCAATATTTCGGGAAAGAGAAGCACTTAATGGAAAAATTACCTTTGTAACTTTCAATTTTATTTTACTAATCATAAATTTAAAAGTGCAGTTCATATTTAAACGTTTTTCATTTTGATATTATTTCACACAATCATACCAAAAATTGATGCCAAAATAAAACTTTTTGAATGAACATTGGCACTTTTTGAAGAAATCTGTGTAATCAGTTGAAGCAATATTTTAACTCGAAAATCAAAATATGATAAATAATTGATTTTCTGGAAGTTTGAGGAAAATATCACTAAAAGTAAGAATGCATGGATAAAGATTTAGTGTATCAGACTAATAAAACTAGACTGATTGTCCAAATATATTGATACCAATAATTGGAATTCATGGTAATTTTCAACTTCTTAACATTATAATTTAAAAAACAAAGTTTTCTGAAAGAAGTAAAGAACAAAGTTGAAACTTAAAATCTAACATATATCAATAAAACTAGTAAAATAAAACCTTGTAATTGTATGTCCCTATGTTTTTAGAGCTATGGAATACTGGCGCTTTACTAAAAACACAAATATATATATAGGATTTTTGGTACAGTAAAAGCAAACCAATTAAGGACACTTTTTAAAGTAAAAAATGAAGCATTTTAGGATTATTGCTTTTTTTGTTTAATTTGGTATCACTTCTGCACAATGGATCAGTCGAATTATTGGCTTTGGTATTGGCTCAGAAAAGGACATATCATGATTAGTTTGTCCTGAAGTCGGAAGATAAGACACTTTTGATTACTATGGACTGTGGTTCGCTTTTTGCTAGAGTGTCGGTTGGCAATTTTTTTCAATTGGCAGTCTTTTTCAAAACCCGTTCTTCAACTTTTTGTTACTATGGACTGTGGTTTGCTCTTTACTAGGCTGCAGCGACTGCTGCATTCATGATAGGATAGAAGTAACAAAATCATGATAAAAAAAATTTCCGATACGAACCTGCCCGATATCAATACGCACGATACCAATTCGCCCGATACCGATACTTCCGATGTCGCGTGCGGCTCTTTCCCCAGGGATTGTGGAGGGTCATATCATTATCTGAACCATAGTTGTCGGACCTTTGAAGTAGGTTCATGATATGATAGACGTCACAAAATCATGATTAAAAAAAAATCCGATTCGAACCTGCCCGATACCAATACGCACGATATCAATTTGCCCGATACTGATACTTCTGATGTCACGTACGGCTCTTTCCCCAGGGATTGTGGAGGGTCATATCATTATCTAAACCATAGTTGTCGGACCTTTGAAGTATGTTGAACAAAATGACCATCTCAAAATTTTGATCAGACGACACTGGGGGAGGGGGTATTTTGGGGAGAGGGCTAAGTGCCCTCCAATCTTTTGGTCACTTAAAAAGGGTACTAGCAGATCTAATTTCCGTTCGATTGAGCCATTAAACATTTTTCTATATGAAGTTCTAGTCACCCTCTAGCCCTGATAAAAAATTAAATAAAATAGGACACATTAGTGCTACCCATGAAAAAAAAGCCATTTTCCTTGTTTTTCAAGGTGGGGGACTGTAATCATCCTATTTAAGGTTTTCGATCATGCTTATTCCAATGGTACACTTTCTATTTCAATCTGACACCATTTTTGAGAGGTTTCAGGCTCTTTTCCGAAATCGTTTTCGAAATTCGTTTTCTCAATCAACTTTTGCTTTTAAGATTAACCGAAACAATAGTTACCATTCCTGATTCAGTGTCAGGGGGCAATTTTTGTATCATTAGGCAGTTGATTTCAAAGCACGTTTTTCCACCTTTGGTTACTATGGGCTGTGGTTCCTTCTCTACTAGGTTGCAGCTACAGCTGCAACCATGAATGGTAAAAGAAAAACTATTGAAAGTATGTTATATTTTCAGTAGATCAAAAATGACGCTCGGTGAATGAGCAATGGAAATTTTATAAGTTAGTCTTTTATTTTCTGCAGGCTACTTAAGTACTTTTCTCCTCGTAAGTCGATATACGGTACGTTTTTTTTGTTGGGTTTTGTGTTTTCAGTGAAGCGCTAGTTTTTAAAAAATCTAAAAATTTAGGGTTAAAGTTTCATCTTGGCCCTTTTCCATAATTAAATAAAAAAAAACAAGTTTTTTTATCTGAAAGTTAGATTTACGAACGTTTTTATTAGTAATAATTATACGTAACTTACGAATTAACTTACGTAACGAAGTTCTATATTTCATATATTTTTAATACGTATATTAGGGGGTTCGCCCCCTTTTCAAAACCTTGCTCTTTAAGCTAAGGTTCGAATTTTGTTCCAATTCTTTAAAAATGACCGCTTAATCACAAAGGCCATTAATTAGAATAAATAGCTCTTATGAAAGTACTAAAAAATCTTTGGCTTAAAGAGCGAGGTATTGACTAGGGGGGTGAACCCAATCATATACGTAATATTTTCTGTTCGTTTTAAGTATTGATGATGCTTATTACTTTCAGTTGAAAAAATTGTATTTCTTATTTAATTTCTGATCTTTTTTTTAAATAATGCTGGGAAATCCGATGTCCCCTTCATAGCAATATCCCTTCCCCCGTGAAAACTTCCTTCGTGGAAATATCCTCCCACATAACCCCAGAACCAACCCCCCCTCCCACCCTACTACCAGAAAAAATCCCCCCTGAAAACGTCTGTATACTTCCCAATAACCAATACTATATGTTAACATTGGGTAAAGTTCATAACTTTAAGCCCTCTCCCCGGGGACTTCGGGGGATTAAGTCATCCTAAAAGACATAGTTATCATATTTTCGACCATGCTGAACAAAATGGCTATCTGAAAATTTTGATCAGGTGAATTTGGGAAAAAAATGAGCGTGGGAGATGCCTAGTTGCCCTCCATTTTTTGGTCACTTAAAAAGGGCACTAGAACTTTTTAATATCTGTTCCAATGAGCCCTCCCAAGATATTCTAAGACCACTGGGTCACTACGATCACCCCTGGAGGGAAAAAAACAAATAAACACGCATCCATGATCTTCCTTCTGGCAAAAAATGCAAAATTCCACATCTTTGTAGATAGGAACTTGAAACCTCTACAGTAGGATTTTCTGATACGCTGAATATGATGGTGTGATGTTTGTTAAGGTTCTATAACTTTTAAGGGGTTTTCCCCCTTTTTTCGAAAATTAGCCAAATTTTCTCAGTCGCGTAACTTTTAATGGGTAGGACTATACTTGATGAAACTTATATATTTGTAATCGAAATTAAAATCTGATTCTTTTGATGAATCTATTGATATCAAAATCCCGTTTTCGAGAGTTTCGGTTACCATTGAGCCAGGTCGCTCCTTACTTACAGTTCGTTAACACGAACTGTTTGATAAAAACTTTGATTTTCATTTTAAACAGAGAAAAGTTGAGCGTCGAATGACTAGCGTCTTATCTGGAAGCCAATTTGACTGATACTAGGAAATGTGACATAACAAACCGTAAAATGAATCTTTCTTTTTTTAAATAATTCACTGAAAAACCGTCAAATTCAACTCACACCTTGCAATTTGTTCTCGGAAATATTTAGCAGATGCATTTAGGTTAAACTGGATAGTAGACTTCCGACATATCAGACGCTCAATTTACTAAGCGCTAAAAATGTCCTTAATCTAAAGAATCCTTAACCTAATTAAATAAAGAAACAAGTCTTTTTTTTCAAAAGAAAGCAAGGAGCAACGTTAAAACTTAAAACGAGCAAAAGTTATTCGGTATTTGATGGGTGGTACCCCCTCCTCAACTCACAGTATGTACGCTAAAGTTTGTCTTTTTGTTACAATTCATTAAGAAAATCTGCTCAAACACAAATAACATTGAATTTGAATGAGACACTCCACCTCCGGGACCGTTTATCAACGGTGAAAAAAGTTGAATTAAATTAAATACAACGCATAAAGAAAAAGACAAAACAAAAAGAATACATACAAGAAAATATAAAGAAACGTCATATTTTAATAGCCTCCAAAATACTTCAATTACTGAAAATAGCCAGAATAAGCGCACTAAAATGACAGAAGTTTGTCTCTGTTCGCAACGTTTTGGGATTTCTGCGTGCTTATTCAGTCTGTTTAAAATACGAGCATTTTGTTCTCGTAGTTACAGTATTTTGGAGCTTATTAAGATGCAAGTTTTATTTATTTTTTCTTGTTTAGGTATATATATATATATATATATATATATATATATATATATATATATATATATATATATTATATATATATATATATATATATATAATATATATATATATATATATATATATATATATATATATATATATATATATATATATATATATATATATATATATATATATATATATATATATATATATTATATATATATATATATATATATATATATATATATATATATATATATATATATATTTTAATTTAACTTCTTTCCCGTTTATAAAGGCTCACTGGAGGTGAAGTCAAATTATTCGGATTTTTATTATTTAAAGTTTGCTGTCGCTGCTTTTTTTTTCTTTTTTTTGTTCCACTATCTTATTTAAATTATACTTTTTTTTTCTCTTAAATTCTGTAAATGGTAAAGTAGTCTGGTATAAGGATATTTAAGAGCTTTAAGACTTTAGTGTACAGAAAGGGGGTTGAGGAAGCGGTCACTTTCTCATATACGGAGTAATTTCTGTTCGTTTTAACGTTTAACGTTGTTTCTTATTTTCAGTTGAAACAACCTGTTTTTCTTTTAAATTCAATTTCTGACTGTTTTTCAAATCGCCCCTGGACGTCTCCTTCCCTCTCGTCCCAAGTAAAATCCCCCTCGAAAACTCTCCGCTGGCGTGAAATTCCTTCCTTGTAAAATCTCCCCACCCTCACCACCCCCGCCTCAATTAAAAGCTGTATTTTTTCCAATAACAAACGCTAAATGTGAGCAATGGGTAACTTGCGTAACTTACAATTCTCTCCTCAGAAGCTATGGGGGGGGGGGCTTTCCACCTTCAAACACATAGTCACTGGACCTAATAAATATGATAAATCAAATGGCTACCCAGAAATTTTGATAGGACGTCTTTGGGGGTAAAATAGGCGTGAGAGGGGGGCTAGTTGCCCTCCAATCTTTTTACTCACTTAAAGAGGGCATTAGAACTTTTGATTTCCGTTCGAAAGACCCCCTCACAATCTTCAAATACTATTGTTTTGATACCATCACCCCTAGAAAAAAAAAATAAACTCGCATCCGTGATATTTCCTTTGGCCTTATACATTTTCCTTTCCTACTTTTCCTACTATTTTGTGTCTGATAACCTAAGGTGTATCTAAGGTATCTGATAGGAACTTGACACTTCCACGCTAGAGTTCTATAATATGCTGAACCTGATGGTATGATTTCCATAAAGATCTTTTGATTTTTGGAGAGGTTTCGCCCCTTTTGTGAAAATCAGGCAAATTTTCTCTGGCTCGAAGCTTTTGGTAGGTAACATTATTCTTAATGAATTTATATGTTTAGAAACAGCATAAAAAGCAATTTCTTTTGATGTATAAATTATTATCAAACTTCCGTATTTAGCCCAATGGCTGAGTCACCCCTTACTTACAGTTCGTTATCACGCACTGTTTGATGATGCAAAGTCCGTTGGGGTTGCCAAAAAACAGCAAGGACGAAAATGAAATCTCACAGTTAACATTTTAAGTAATTAATTAAAAAAAAATCTAGGAAAGAAGTTTATTCAAAGGACAGCAAAGAGCTACATTAAACCAAAAATGAGCAGAAATATAGTTAAATAATTTTCCCAGCGTAAAACAAACCACAAATTATCACCAATAAATAGATGAAACCTAAAACAAACAAAAATTACAATAAATAACCGAGTCAAGCTCAAAACGAGCAGAAACTAAGATAAGTAGGACTGACACCCCCCCCCCCTTTCCGATGCCCTCTAAAGACCAGAATATAAGTTGCAATTTACTGAAAACAAAATACATTTTAAATGTTTTATCTTTTTAAACTTGAATATATCGAAAATTATTAATACTTCCAGGGATGAATATCAGTATACGCATATAATAACGTGTCAATCCACATTCATTTGTTGAGTTCAGTCATCTTGGTCATGATGGTGTTATTTTTTATTTTTTTCTGACATTATGAGAAATGCAAAAAGTCAGCATGAAATAAGGATTGTTTTCAGAAAAGTAGCCTACTTAGCATCTTTGAGAGGTTGCAAATAAAATTTCAATTATTTGTAAAAGTAATCAAAGAAATTTAATAAATTCAGTTAAAATAATTTACAAAAATTAGTGTTTTTGTTATTTTTTGCATTTTTGACTGTAATATTTAGGGAGAACTGATCGTTGGAAATGAATGGGTACTTTTAAGGGAATGCGCATTAAAAAGAACAAGATTGTTCTATCCAAGATTAAAACTTTCGTTTCCAAAACCACAAAGCAGCACCGTAACCACTAGACTAAAGCATCTTTTTTTCTTAATATAATTTGATTCTTTTGAACAAGATTTTATTAATTGGTAAAAATTTAAGAGAATAAGGTAACCCGAGACCCAAGACGGTATCCAGGGGGAAGGGGGCTTAGGGGGTTGGAACACGCCCCCCCCCCGAAATGTTTGTTAGATTATTAAAAGCGTAACAAAAATGAATATAAACAAACGTTTGGTGCGTTTTCTAAAGTTTTGTATAATCCCCCCCCCAAAAAAAGAACTGGATAAAACCCTGCCTAGATCTAAAAATTTTATCACCATCCAATGCTGCTTTGAATTGCCCTTTCCACTATAAATCTACAAAAAGCACGCTGAAATGATCAATAACTTTGAATTTACCCTTAAACGTATCTCTACATCGTAGCCTTTGTGCTAGTTCTATTGTGGGTGATTGAGGGGAGCTTCATTCTCCCCCCCCCCCAAATTCTTGCACCAAAATATATTTTGAAAAATACCTTTTTTGGAGGCTTTCCATTAGAAAGGGATTTTTTTCAATTTTCATTCAAAAAATGGGAAAAACTCAAAGTACACTGTCTTGGTGTCATATGGCACTTCATGGTTGTAGTTATCAAGTCGACTTCTTAAAAATCAGTTAGATATAATAATTAGATTTTAAACGGTCTTCTTAAATAGCGCTCAGAGACGAGATATTCTGAATGCGGCGAAAGACAAATTCGGTCAGCGGAATGCTTGGTCTGATCGGGGTCAAACATTGGCAAAGCCTAGTGACGGCGCTCCAATAAAAAAAAGATAAGGTCTCTCGCTGACTATCTAGTTTTTTTTTTTTTTTTTTTTTTTTTTTTTTTTTTTTTTTTTTTTTTTTTTTTTTTTTTTTTGTCAGTTTGTGTGTTGTTTTTTCGTTTCTTCAGGATGATTGTATCCAAGAGTTACTTCTTCATGGACTATTTGTTTATTTTCCCGTTTCTTGTTTTTTTCTCTACTGAAAGAGTCGCTAGGTTTTAGTTCATTTTTTCTTCTCTGTTTTTTATAATCTTTTTTGTATTGTTATTCTTAAAAATATTGTTTGTTTCTATTTATTTTTGGGTGCACTTTTCGGTATTTTTTCTCTCTTTTATTACTTCGGTTGTGTCGTTTTTCGATGTTAGTATTTTTCTTAATTTGTAAATGCCTTCCCCAGGTCATTCATTTTCATTTTTTACTTTATTTTTATTTGTTTATTTTTTCATTTTTGTTTCTCTTTCCGTGCTAATGGTTCCTTCTAATAATACCTGCTGTGCAATTAGTTATTTATGTGTTTGTAATCTTTGACAGGTTTTTTTTGTAATCAATTTAGGTAAACATTTATTTTTGGTTCATCTGGTGACTTGAATGGACTCCATGTAAAAACTGCTTTTGTGAATATTTTAAACCATGAGAGTCGCCTTTGCGAGCTTGAAAATAATCCTTTTGATGTAATTAGTATAATAAATAATTCTGTGGGTCAGGCTAATCAAAATCCGATTAATATAAGCCCTATTTTCAACATTAAATAAGTTTCGGATTTGGGGGGGGGGGAGGAGGTTACCAAAGGAGATTATTCTCTGACAGCACTTCAGCTTAACATTCAGGGTCTCTCCTTGTCAATAGATAATTTGAGAAAAATTGTTTCGGATGGACAGACTGATGTTGTGGGTTTATGTGAGACGTTTTTGGATTTTGGCAATGAAATGCTATTGGGTATCCATGGTTATAAAATGGAACGTATAAACTGCTGCAAGATGACTAAAGGAGGTCTCTCAAAAATCAGCATTTGAACATTTATTAGCGTAAAATTGACGGAGTCCAGGCACTAAAAACCTCACTATATAATACACAACTGTTTTTCTATGAGCTTGTTTCAAAATTTGAATAATCTTGATATTGTACTGAAAAGTTTTAAAGTATTTATATCATATACATAAAGTCAATCCAGGATTGATGAGTTGTTTTATCCTTTCCACCGTTAGTTTGTGGAAATAGGGATGGTATGCATAAACAGAGCCATCAACTGCCACGACTACATATTTTTTTCAATTTTATTTAGTAAAGCTGCAACTCCAGCTGCAGTCAAAAAGGCTGCCCTTCTTGATATAAGTTGACAAACATATCTAAACGAGAAAAAACTTTTGAATATCAAAGAGCACAAACAATAATAAGAGCATTTAAAATCAAAATGTTACTTCTAGATAATCCAGAAAAAAAGCCATGATCATTATTTGGAATAGAAAAAAAGAATATATTAACAAAATATACTTGAGACGAACAGTCTTAGAGGATATTGAGGTTGAAGATAATGAAGAGTTAGAAACGGAATATCTTGAAAACATATAGCATAACTCAAAAATTAATTAAAAAAGAGTTGATCTAAAATCAGTCCTCTTCCCTCTTGATTCCCACTTCGAGTCATTAATAACTGCCCAACCAAATTGTCTTGATTTTCTAAGTTTTTTCTTTTAGTTATTTCAAAATGCTGGTTTGGGCAGGTTTTCGCAAGTGTTGTCAGATTGAACCACGAAAACAAAATAACCAAAATTAATTAATTAAATAGAATAGTGCTTTTAATAATTAGAAATTTAGAAACTAACAATCAGCTGATTCCCAAGACAGATGCAGACTAAAATAAAATCTGCAACAACCTAATCTATTTGGTGTCAATTAACCAGATTTTACGTGGATTTCTACTCACGTTTTAAAATTTTGCACATGCTAGTATTTAGAACTTCATGACTGTATATGTGTCTTTTTCATTAAGTTATATTGAAATAACTGAGTTTTTGAACTGAAATTAAGGAGCGAAGTTAAAACTTAAGGCGAACAGCAATTGTTGTGTATATAAGGGGGTTTCCCCTCCTCAATACCTCGCTCTTTACACTAGAGTTTGAATTTTTGTTCCAATTACTTAAGAGGGACTCATGAGATGCAAGGGCCGTTTAATTAGAATTATAATCTTTTTATAAAAGTTTAAAAAACGTTATTGTAAAGAGTGAGGTTTTGAGAAGGGGTTAACACCCCTCAGATTCATAATAATTGCTTTTCGTTTTAAGTTTTAATGTTGCTCCTTACTTTCAGTTGAAAAAAACTAACCGGGAAATCCAGCTCCCTCTCCATGAAAAGGTCCTTCCCCACAAAAAATTTCTCTATGGAAAGATCCATCCGTATAGTCTCTCCTTCCCCGCCAAAAATCCCCCGATCCCCGAAAAGTATACGTATCTTTCCAAATAGGCAACACTATTTGTAAACAATGGGTGAAGTTCATAGCTTGTACCCCTTCCCTCGGGGATGTAGGGGGAGAGAGTAAAGTCATCCTCAAACTTATAGTTATTAAATCTTTTGACTATGCTAAGCAAAATGGCCACCTCAAAGTTTTGATCGGAAAACATTGGGAAAAAATGGGCGTGGAAGGCGGGCTAGTTACCCTCTAATCTTTAATTTCCGTTCAAATGAGCGATTTCCCATTATTCTAGGGTTATTGGTTTGAAGCGATCACCCCCAGGGAAAAGAAAAAATAACACACATCCGTGATGCAAAAATACAAAAATACAAAATTCTGACAAAAATATAAAATTCCAATTTTTTTGCCGATGAGGGGTTAAAACTTATACGATATGGTTCTTGGATAATTTGAATCTGAGGGTGATTTTTATCAAGATTCCTTAAATTATAGGGGGTGTTTCCCCCCTTTTTAAAAGATCGGGCAAATTTTCTCAGGCACGTAGCCTTTGATCAGTAACACTAAACAATTAATATTATATATTTGGAAGCAGCATAATAAGCAAATTCTTTTGATATGTTTATTGATGTCAAATTCTGTTTTTTAGAATTTCGATTACTATTGAGCCACATCACTCCTTACTTACAGTCCGTTATTTTTCCTGTCTGGACTCTCTAAGAAATTAACCTTGTTTTACAACACATTTAAAGATATTTGTATGATATACCCACTGCGACTCAAGAAATGAAGTTAAGTTAATCCTAATAAAATATATATAAGTTTGACAAAAATATAATATTTTAGACACATTGTAATATAATATATTACAACACATTGTAAATGTCTTACCTTATTTTCGCGCAGTCATCCCGAGTTATAACTTCCCCAAGTTCCTTGAATATATTTTCGCAGATAGTGCAGTTTCCTTCTGGACTCTCTTCAATATTATTAATGTACTCGGTTTCAAATTTGTATGGTTGCAATAAACAGTCATACGAAGTACCATTGAAAATTAAGTGATCTCTTGCCAGTGATACCAAAACGCGTCGCACAATGTCACCCAAATATTTGCCAGATATCATTTTCTCATATCTAAAAATAGGACTAGTGATTATAAATAACAAAAAAATATTAGAATTATTAACTATGTAGGTGAAATAATAAGGACAAGTAGATTTGAAATGGAAGTCTATTATCTATACTATTTTAAATGAGTTTCATTTAGGGTGGGGAAGAAAGAAAATAGACCCTCTTTTACAAATATACATAAGTATACAGCAGTATTTTTTTTAGTCCAGACATGACCTTAGGTAATAGGGAGGGGTGTTCGGATTTTCGACTTATTAAACTTGTTGATATAAAGTTCGACGATTTGAAACATTTATTGATATTTTTTGCATAATTGGCATATTTATGTTCATTTGAATCCCCCCTAAAAAATAAATCTCACATACATGCCTGTCTAAAAATTCCAGGATTTAGTTTTAAAATATTGGCTAGAATACTCGGTAAATAAAAAGAAAAATATGTCTATGCCCTTGAATGGATCTCTTGAACCAAATTAAAAAATTCCTTAAAAGGAAAAATCGTGATGACTTAGGCAAACCAAAATTGATTAAAGAATCTTAGGGCCGACACATCTTTTTATCTGATTGGGATCTCGTTATACAGAACTAGAAATTTGTATTACAAAAAACTTTAAACCACGAAAAAAGTGCGACAAATTGATACCTAGCGTTGTTGTTGTTCCAGCACGCCAAATGGATGTGGCATGTTGAAATACTGAAAGTTGTTATTTGCCTGTGTTTTATTTTAGTCTCATTTACGTTTTGTTTATTAAAGACGTAGATACTTCTGGAATTTTATTGTATCAAGCATACAACCGCCATATCTATAGCAATAACCCAATGCATTTGATTAGCTTAAAAAAATACCAAACTTGTGAAAATAAAACAAAATCGGCCTAAAATTGACTTCACTCACGATTGTCTTCCTCGATCTAAAGTGTTTGCATCTAGGGCTTTGTCGAAGTCTGTCCTAATAAAATGCAAACAGCCGTTATCTCCAAAGGCACCCCATTCAGTATTAACTAAACACTGCTTAGGATCATCTGAGTCCCCATCCCAGAGTTCTATATTCTCTAGCTTCTCAACGTAGCAAGCGTTTGTACCGGTAGGCTACCTAGAAATACATAAACTGCTGCAAGATGGCTAAAGGAGGTCTTGCCATGTATATATCTCGCAATTTGCATTATTGCTTGCGTGATGACTTATCAAGGAATTTTGAAGGAATTTTGAAGGTATTTTCGAGTCACAATTTATAGAAATTAGATCTAATGGTATTGATCTAATCATAGGCAATATTTATCGTTCTCCTAGTGGTGCTGTTCCGTTGTTTCTTTGGAATCTTAGGAAATACTTGACATAATACTGAAACGTCTTTGTCAGTTAATCATAATGGGTGACTTTAATATAAATTTGATGGATTCAAACTCTTCGGCTTCAGTGTATTTACTTTCAACCATGCTTGCCACAGGAACTCTACCATCTACATCCATCCCTACACGAGTAACTAATGTTACAGCTTCTTTGATTGACAATATCTTCTCTACGCTTAGTTTGAAGGAAAACTCAATTTTAGTTAGGGATATCTCCGATCATTTTCCAATATATTACTACTCCTCTTGGACATTGAGCTAACCCTCCACAGTTCCATCACCAATGACCAGACTCATAGGTAAAGAGCTAGATTTAGAACCGGGTTTAAGTAGAGAATTTATTACTTTCCAAGTTTTACGAATATCACTGCCAGAAGCAGCAAAATTATTTAGATAATACAGAGATTTGGCTTTCCTACAAAAGCAATTATATATATGCCGGTAGATCTTGAATTGACAAAGACGAATAGCCCCTGCTGAAAGTGTTGCGCATTTATAAGCTCTCCAGAGATTATTCTTCCTTCTCCAGCTTTTGAGAAGTCTGGATGTCATCCATGGGTTTAGAGGAACAATCCTTTTAGACCTATGATTAGAAGGTGGTACTTTACAAATTCTAAGAATAGCCTCTTTTATGGTTCCATAAAAGGACTCAAATAAACAAGAAAAATCCTTATCATTATCAAATAAGCTCCACGATTTTTCTGCTAATTTAAATCCAAGAAGAAATAACTCTTTCTCACCAAACCTAACAGAATAAGAATCCAACAAATGGGCCCGGTTACTCTTCCCCTGTTTAAAGCTGAATCGAGAATATATTGGAAAATGATCGGAGATATCCCTAACTAAAATTGAGTTTTCCTTCAAACTAAGCGTAGAGAAGATATTGTCAATCAAAGAAGCTGTAACATTAGTTACTCGTGTAGGGATGGATGTAGATGGTAGAGTTCCTGTGGCAAGCATGGTTGAAAGTAAATACACTGAAGCCGAAGAGTTTGAATCCATCAAATTTATATTAAAGTCACCCATTATGATTAACTGACAAAGACGTTTCAGTATTATGTCAAGTATTTCCTAAGATTCCAAAGAAACAACGGAACAGCACCACTAGGAGAACGATAAATATTGCCTATGATTAGATCAATACCATTAGATCTAATTTCTATAAATTGTGACTCGAAAATACCTTCAAAATTCCTTCAAAATTCCTTGATAAGTCATCACGCAAGCAATAATGCAAATTGCGAGATATATACATGGCAAGACCTCCTTTAGCCATCTTGCAGCAGTTTATGTATTTCTAGGTAGCCTACCGGTACAAACGCTTGCTACGTTGAGAAGCTAGAGAATATAGAACTCTGGGATGGGGACTCAGATGATCCTAAGCAGTGTTTAGTTAATACTGAATGGGGTGCCTTTGGAGATAACGGCTGTTTGCATTTTATTAGGACAGACTTCGACAAAGCCCTAGATGCAAACACTTTAGATCGAGGAAGACAATCGTGAGTGAAGTCAATTTTAGGCCGATTTTGTTTTATTTTCACAAGTTTGGTATTTTTTTAAGCTAATCAAATGCATTGGGTTATTGCTATAGATATGGCGGTTGTATGCTTGATACAATAAAATTCCAGAAGTATCTACGTCTTTAATAAACAAAACGTAAATGAGACTAAAATAAAACACAGGCAAATAACAACTTTCAGTATTTCAACATGCCACATCCATTTGGCGTGCTGGAACAACAACAACGCTAGGTATCAATTTGTCGCACTTTTTTCGTGGTTTAAAGTTTTTTGTAATACAAATTTCTAGTTCTGTATAACGAGATCCCAATCAGATAAAAAGATGTGTCGGCCCTAAGATTCTTTAATCAATTTTGGTTTGCCTAAGTCATCACGATTTTTCCTTTTAAGGAATTTTTTAATTTGGTTCAAGAGATCCATTCAAGGGCATAGACATATTTTTCTTTTTATTTACCGAGTATTCTAGCCAATATTTTAAAACTAAATCCTGGAATTTTTAGACAGGCATGTATGTGAGATTTATTTTTTAGGGGGGATTCAAATGAACATAAATATGCCAATTATGCAAAAAATATCAATAAATGTTTCAAATCGTCGAACTTTATATCAACAAGTTTAATAAGTCGAAAATCCGAACACCCCTCCCTATTACCTAAGGTCATGTCTGGACTAAAAAAAATACTGCTGTATACTTATGTATATTTGTAAAAGAGGGTCTATTTTCTTTCTTCCCCACCCTAAATGAAACTCATTTAAAATAGTATAGATAATAAACTTCCATTTCAAATCTACTTTTCCTTATTATTTCACCTACATAGTTAATAATTCTAATATTTTTTTGTTATTTATAATCACTAGTCCTATTTTTAGATATGAGAAAATGATATCTGGCAAATATTTGGGTGACATTGTGCGACGCGTTTTGGTATCACTGGCAAGAGATCACTTAATTTTCAATGGTACTTCGTATGACTGTTTATTGCAATCATACAAATTTGAAACCGAGTACATTAATAATATTGAAGAGAGTCCAGAAGGAAACTTCACTATCTGCGAAAATATATTCAAGGAACTTGGGGAAGTTATAACTCGGGATGACTGCGCGAAAATAAGGTAAGACATTTACAATGTGTTGTAATATATTATATTACAATGTGTCTAAAATATTATATTTTTGTCAAACTTATATATATTTTATTAGGATTAACTTAACTTCATTTCTTGAGTCGCAGTGGGTATATCATACAAATATCTTTAAATGTGTTGTAAAACAAGGTTAATTTCTTAGAGAGTCCAGACAGGAAAAATAACGGACTGTAAGTAAGGAGTGATGTGGCTCAATAGTAATCGAAATTCTAAAAAACAGAATTTGACATCAATAAACATATCAAAAGAATTTGCTTATTATGCTGCTTCCAAATATATAATATTAATTGTTTAGTGTTACTGATAAAAAGGCTACGTGCCTGAGAAAATTTGCCTGATCTTTTAAAAAGGGGGGAAACACCCCCTATAATTTAAGGAATCTTGATAAAAATCACCCTCAGATTCAAATTATCCAAGAACCATATCGTATAAGTTTTAACCCCTCATCGGCAAAAAAATTGGAATTTTATATTTTTGTCAGAATTTTGTATTTTTGTATTTTTGCATCACGGATGTGTGTTATTTTTTCTTTTTCCTGGGGGTGAGAGCTTCAAACCAATAACCCTAGAATATTGGGAAATCGCTCATTCGAACGGAAATTAAAGATTGGAGGGTAACTAGCCCGCCTTCCACGCCCATTTTTTCCCAATGTTTTCCGATCAAAACTTTGAGGTGGCCATTTTGCTTAGCATAGTCAAAAGATTTAATAACTATAAGTTTGAGGATGACGTTACTCTCTCCCCCTACATCCCCGAGGGAAGGGGTACAAGCTATGAGCTTCACCCATTGTTTACAAATAGTGTTGCCTATTTGGAAAGATACGTATACTTTTCGGGGATCGGGGGGATTTTTGGCGGGGAAGGAGAGACTATACGGATGGATCTTTCCATAGAGAAATTTTTTGTGGGGAAGGACCTTTTCATGGAGAGGGAGCTGGATTTCCCGGTTAGTTTTTTTCAACTGAAAGTAAGGAGCAACATTAAAACTTAAAAAGAAAAGCAATTATTATGAATCTGAGGGGTGTTAACCCCTTCTCAAAACCTCGCTCTTTACAATAACGTTTTTTAAACTTTTAGAAAAAGATTATAATTCTAATTAAACGGCCCTTGCATCTCATGAGTCCCTCTTAAGTAATTGGAACAAAAATTCAAACTCTAGTGTAAAGAGCGAGGTATTGAGGAGGGGAAACCCCCTTATATACACAACAATTGCTGTTCGCCTTAAGTTTTAACTTCGCTCCTTAATTTCAGTTCAAAAACTCAGTTATTTCAATATAACTTAATGAAAAAGACACATATACAGTCATGAAGTTCTAAATACTAGCATGTGCAGAATTTTAAAACGTGAGTAGAAATCCACGTAAAATCTGGTTAATTGACACCAAATAGATTAGGTTGTTGCAGATTTTATTTTAGTCTGCATCTGTCTTGGGAATCAGCTGATTGTTAGTTTCTAAATTTCTAATTATTAAAAGCACTATTCTATTTAATTAATTAATTTTGGTTATTTTGTTTTCGTGGTTCAATCTGACAACACTTGCGAAAACCTGCCCAAACCAGCATTTTGAAATAACTAAAAGAAAAAACTTAGAAAATCAAGACAATTTGGTTGGGCAGTTATTAATGACTCGAAGTGGGAATCAAGAGGGAAGAGGACTGATTTTAGATCAACTCTTTTTAATTAATTTTTGAGTTATGCTATATGTTTTCAAGAAATTCCGTTTCTAACTCTTCATTATCTTCAACCTCAATATCCTCTAAGACTGTTCGTCTCAAGTATATTTTGTTAATATATTCTTTTTTTCTATTCCAAATAATGATCATGGCTTTTTTTCTGGATTATCTAGAAGTAACATTTTGATTTTAAATGCTCTTATTATTGTTTGTGCTCTTTGATATTCAAAAGTCTTTTTTCTCGTTTAGATATGTTTGTCAACTTATATCAAGAAGGGCAGCCTTTTTGACTGCAGCTGGAGTTGCAGCTTTACAAAATAAAATTGAAGAAAAATATGTAGTCGTGGCAGTTGATGGCTCTGTTTATGCATACCATCCCTATTTCCACAAACTAACGGTGGAAAGGATAAAACTACTCATCAATCCTGGATTGACTTTATGTATATGATATAAATACTTTAAAACTTTTCAGTACAATATCAAGATTATTCAAATTTTGAAACAAGCTCATAGAAAAACAGTTGTGTATTATAAAGTGAGGTTTTTAGTGCCTGGACTCCGTCAATTTTACCCTAATAAATGTTCAAATGCTGATTTTTGAGAGAAATTTGTCTCAACGTTTTTCTGGAATCTGGCAACAGTGAATTTAAAATGGGCAATTTTCTCAGCAACATTCCGACTTGTGAGTAATGAGTTTTATAATCCTGGAACCAGATTTCTTAGTGAATTAAAAATTAAAGTTCTTAGTAAATTAAAAAAAATAGTCAGCTGCATAGCGTCACTGTCGCCACGATGCCTGAATCCTGGATCTGTTGGTACTCATGTAAATTACTCCAAAACTGTTTTCTACAGATGCTGCTGTGCATCACTGCCCTAATCCTTTTGCATATAGTTTAAAATTGAGCTCCTCAAAGTGCAAAGGACATCAGATAAAATATTTTTACCCCACCTCCCTCCTGGACTCCAAATCCGTTCTAACCAAGGATTTTCTGTGAAATTTTATTTGGTTGTTTAAAAATTCTATCAAACAGTTCGTGGTAACGAACTTTAAGTAAGAAGCGACCCGGCTCAATAGAAACCGAGACTCTAAAAATGGAATTTTGATACCAGTAGATACATAAAAAGGATCAGATTTTTATGCTGATTTGAAATATAAAAATTTCATCAACATTTATGAGCCTTATCAAAAGCCATCAAAAGTTACGAGCCTTAAAATATTTGTCGTATTTTCAAAAAAAAGAAGGGAAAGGCCCTTAAAAGTACTAGAATATTAATGAAAATCAAACCATTAGATTCAGCGTAGCACAAAGCCCTACTGTAGGTGTTTCAAGCTCCTATCCGCAAAATGGGGAATTTTGTTTTTTTTTTGCCAGAAGAAAGATTACGGATGCGTGTTTATTTGTTGTTTTTTTTAATTTTTTTCAAGGGGTCATCGTATCGATCCAGCAGTCCTAGAATATCGTGAGGGGACTCATTCGAACAGGAATTAAAAATTCTAGCACCCTTTTTAAGTGACCAAAAAATTAGAGGGCAGCATGGCCCCTCTAATTTTTATCTAAAATTTTGAGATAGCCATTTTGTTCAGCATTGTCAAAAATTTAATAAATATGTCTTTGAGGATGACTTAGTACCCCACAGTTCTCGGGGAAGGGCTGCAAGTTCTGTGCTTTGCCCATAGTTTACATATAGTATTGGTTATTGGGAAGTGTACAGGCGTTTTCAGGAGGGATTTTTTCTGGGTGGGGGGGGGGGGGGGGGTCGGAGGATTTGTTACGTGGGAGGATATTTCCTTGGGGGGAAGAGACATTTCTATAAATGGGGCGCCGGATTTCCCAGCATTATTTAAAAAACGATCAGAAATTAAATAAAAAAAAGTTTTTTCAACTGATAGTAAGGAGCAACATTAAAACTTTAAACGAACACAAATTATTACGTATATGAGGGGGTTCACCCCTTAGTCAATACCTCTCTCTGTACGCTAAAGTTTTTTTTTAGAACTTTCAAAAGAGCTATCTATTCTAATTAAACGGCCTTTGTGATTCAGGGATTTGTGATTTGAACAAAATTCGAACTTTAGCGTAAAGAGCGAGGTATTGACTAGGGGATGAACCCCCTCATATACGTAATAATTTCTGTTCGCTTTAAGCTTTAATGTTGCTTTTAAAACGTAAAATGTTGCGTTTTAAGTTTAATTTCTTTTCGTTTTAAGTTTTAATGAACGCCATATTTTGTCATAGTTGAACGAAAATGCGGACTGTACAATTGAAGGGATTGATACGCCCCCACGTTTCTTTTTCTCAATTTGCTGCTTGAACAGCAGCAATAACTGTAAATGGAGGCTTTTTTTTATTCTAATGAATTCTTAGACAAATGCGGATTATCAAAGTTTTTCTTGACAGTTTTTGAACTGTCATATATTTGAATTAATTTCACTGAAACAATTACAACATTTAATTTTCCAACAAATGACTATTTAAAGGCTTTTATCAGTTCAAACCACTTCAAAAAGAGGTCTAGCTACCCCTTAAGCCTTGTAAATAAAATATTATTTCAAGTATTTTTATCAAACAGTTTCAATAGTAACCCGTCTCAATAGTAACCAAGACTCTAAAAACGGAGTTTTGATACCAATAGATGCATCAAAACAATAATATTTTAATGCTGATTTCAAATATATAAGTTTCATCAAGTTTAACTTTACCCATTAAAAGTTACGCGCCAGAGAATAGTTGCCTTATTTTCGAAAAAAGAGAGAAACACCCCGTAAAAGTCATATCATTTTAATGAAAATCACACCATCAGATTCAGCGTATCTGAGAATCCTACTATAGAAGTTTCAAGCTCATATCTGCCAAAATTTGAAATTTTGCATTTTTGCCAGAAGAAAGATCACGGATGCGTGTTTATTTGTTTTTTTTTTCTTTTTCACAGGGGTAATCCTATCAAACCAGTGTTCCTAGAATATTGCAATAGGGCTCATTCGAACGAAAATTAAAAGTTCTAGTGCCCTCTTTAAGTGACCGAAAAATGGAGGGCAACTAGACCCCCTCCCACGCTAAAGTTTGGCTACGTCTCACAACTTAATTTTCTAAAACAATAAAAAACTTTAGCGTAAAGAGCGAGGCGTTGAGGAGGGGATAGCCCCTTTCATATACAGAATAATTTTTGTTCGTTTTTAGTTTCAATGTCGCTCCGTACTTTCAGTTAAAAAAAAAAACTAGTTTTTTTTTCAGTCAAGCGCCAGTACTTATTTTTATGTGTTTTTATTGTTTATTATCAATTGTATAATATTTTAATTTAACAAAATAGCAGATTTGTTAAATAGTTACTTTTCTTCACTACCACTTGAAGAAAAACGTGCAATTGAAGACTTAGGGCAGGCACATGCCACCTTTACTTTTTTTATTTTGATTTCAGCATTCATTATAAAAAAGAAATTCAAAAACAAGTTTTCAAACATCTTGTAAATATATTTAGGCTTTTCTTTTTCACAGATGTTCCATCATTCCTTTCCTCTGAAATATATCCCAATCCCCTAGACTACCCAGATGTGTACCATCCCCCCCCCCGCAGTAAAAATACTGTAGCTATACTTCTGGTGACAGTCAACAGGAGCTTCGTAATCTAAAACATTTTATCTTTACAGTTTCAACTCAAGCTTTCTGGAGATGGTAGCGGCAGAGGGGCTGCCCTGGTAGCAGCAGTTGCAGCTAAGCTTGAGAAGGAAAAATCTAACGAAAAGATTTCTGAATTTCAAGTTCCTATTGATTGCTAGTTATATTAATCGCACTCAGTGGGATTTTCAGTGGTGAAAAATACAATTAAAGAAAGCCAATCTTGAGCATTTATATTTGAAATATGGTTACGATTGTATAGGATTTGAAGTAGCCAATTGAAAAGTGATAAGTATATACATGTTCTTTTTAATTTATGCATTCAACATGATATTTAGATAATTTTCATTTCTACAGTAATAATGTTCTCTTTAATTTTCAAAGATTAATGTAAGTCATTAGATGTTGCTTGGTCTATTTAATTTATATCATAATTGATATTATTGAATTTCTAAGACTAATCCCTGTTACATCCTTTAAATACTGCGCTATGACAATATGTCTGAGCCTACCATTGATATACTGGTGTAAACAACTAAATTGGGATGGGAGGGATAGGCTAGATATTTCCTCAAAAAGATTACCTTTTACTTCCGCTGTTCTAAGAATTTCTTCCTGATCTTATAAATAGTTTTATTAAAGAAGGGTGTACCAAACCCTCACAATAATCATTTTACGTCCAAATTTTCAAGGGGAAATGGATTTTACAAGCTTAATTTGGGCCCGGGGTATCCCTTGTTAAGCGAGCAACGCTTAAATGTGTGCTTTTATCGTTGAGGATTATACGACTTAGGATTATACGACTGTACGGCATCAATTTTGTAAGGGTGGACATTCGACAGTTCTTTCCAAAAAAATACACTTTCTATGGTATTGTGGGGATTCATTCGTAGTTTTATTCCTAAATGACTCTAGTTTCAAAGGAAAAGGCTTACACAGACTTGTAACACATGTATTTTTAAACATGTCCAAAAAAAACAAAAGGTACCGATTCTTGTACTTCTGAAGCAAACATTAAGGCTGATTTTTGTTCCTTAAGGAAGCATTATAATTCTATTTACTGTTAATACATTTGAGAACAATCTCCTGATTTAAGTTCCAAGCAGTCTATACTGTTATGTCCTGTGATTGTGTTTAAGTAGCGCCATCTATAACTCAAATCACGTGATATAAGCAGTCAATAGACTTAGGGTGCACAACTGCAGATGGTTCCTCCTAAAAGAAAAGTAAAACCTTAAAAAATAAATATGTCCAATAATCAATTGCTTGTAACTAAAATATAAAGTGGAAAAATTCACCAAGGAGGCAGAGAAAACAGAAGCATCCAAGGGTCAAGACCAACCGTAAGAAATATACCTTTACTATCAAAGACTTGAAATAGCCCTTGAGAATGTCCTAGATTCTTATGTAAAACAGTAGCTGATTTGAGTTAAGACACTGGGCAATATTGCATTACCCCTTTTTGCTGACAAGGGAAAGCTGCAGAAGTATAACAATTTTCATCATTGACAAGAAATCTGATATTGCATTAATAACAAATTGTCTTCTTGTCGAAATGAGAAGTCATTAAGCTTACGTACGAAACAGCGAAAGAAAGCAATAAAGAAAGAAAGGTTTTTATATCCATTTTTCATCTGCTCACATATTTAAGCAGGCATTGTTTTTGAGTAAAGACTGAATTTTGCTAAAATGACCAATACTCAAGAGTCAGAATTAACTGATCAAAATCATTGTGAAGGTCACTCAATTCTCCAGTTAAGGAGCAATTAAAATAAAAAGTTTTAATTCGAATCTTCTTTTCTGGTAGAGGTTTCAAGCTCCTATCTGCAAAAATGTGGAATTTTGTATTTTTTGCCAGAAGAAAGGCCAGAAAAAGTATTTTTTGCCATAGTTAAAAGGCCTAATAATTTACACATGCCAGTTATTTACACATAGTATTTGTTATTGTGAAGTATGTATACATTTTCCAGTTGGGGAGGAGGCGGGACCCTCTCCCCCAACTGGGATCATCGTTGTTTTAAAACACAGCTTAGTTTTTAGGCTAGTTACCATTCTCAATATTTTTCGGCCTTTTTTGCTGTTTTTTTTTATGGGGAGGGAAGTTTCCGGGGGTTGAACTTGTCAGGGGAAATTAT
This sequence comes from Artemia sinica, assembly GCA_027921565.1. Taxonomy (NCBI): domain Eukaryota; kingdom Metazoa; phylum Arthropoda; class Branchiopoda; order Anostraca; family Artemiidae; genus Artemia; species Artemia sinica. The sequence continues at coordinate 69,153,436 of CM051258.1, forward strand.
ACACTGAGGGAATTTTCCAGAATTCCTAAACAAAATTCTTTTAAATGTCTTGCTTTCTTTTTTCCGTCTCAATTTTACGCGTAGGGTTGTTAATTGTAATTTTCCGGGGTAAATTTTCACCGGAATTGAATTGTATAAAGGATATTTCCATGGGGAGGGGAATATCTCTGTGGAGGTAGGGTCGGATTTCCTGACATTACTTAAAAACCATCAGAAATAAAGTTAAAAAGAAAACAAATGTTTCGTACTGAAAGTGAGGAGTAACGTTAAAACGAACAGATATTATTACTTGTATGAAGGGGATTTCCCCCTCCTCAGAACCTCGCTCTACAAATATATGCTCTTTTCAAATATAATAATTGTTTTTGTTGGAAATGAATTTTAGCCCCCACCCTTATATATACCAATTCAGGGTATATATTTGCACATTAGGGGGGGCGGGGTAATTTTATTTGTGATGTAAATGAGAGGCAAGTTTAAACTTTCCCCCACCTCCCTAATGTGCAAATATATGTATTAAGCATATATGTATTATAAACATGGTATTTTTGAAAATCTTGGGAGAGGGGGAGACCAACTCTTTTACAAGTTGTGAAGTAGAAATAGATAACAAACAATATCAACCAGAATTATTAGTGACAATAGTATAGATACTGACAGAAATGTTTTTTTTCAAGGGGACTAAGACAAGGCAAATGCCTTGTTTTTTTTATGTTTTTTATATTTTTTGCCTTGTTTTTTATGTTTTTTTTTTTCAAGGTTTTTTTTTTTTAAGGGGATATTGTATGTGATACCTGTGTTTGTTGACACCCTTTAGTTGAAACTGGTTTTTATTTTTCACGATTTCAAGAAAAAAAATGGAACTTATCATGATAAACAAAGTACTAGACAGCAGTGTTGCCATTTGACCGATTTTCATAAAGTTAAATTTCAATCTTAAGATGCATTATTTTACCAACTATTACATATATAACAAAACAAAGAAAGAAGACAATAGATAAAAATAAAGTTGAAGCAAAATACGATATTATAGTTACAATAATAATAGATTTCCCTTCAATCTAACTCTAAACAGGATTAACCAGTCTTTAGGTTACCAAAAAGCAAAATATAAAGAGAAATGGACATTTAATTTTATATTTTTTGAATGGAAAGAAAAAATCATTCAAAAATAATTAACAGGAAAATGACAATTGAAGTTAAACAAGTGTGTAGTTTCAGATTCTCTTCAAACTGATTTAAGGCAATAAAAAAAGGGAGAAAGTAAATAACTTTTCAGGAAAAAGGATTAAAACTAAACTTTCAAATCTGAAGTGCTTTGGGTATTTTTTAGAATCTTAGAATATCAAAACAAAATTAAATATAGCATTGACCAGATTGCTAGAAACATTTACAATTCCAATGTTGATAATTTTGACAAAAACACACAGTTATAAAATGTGAACTCACCTCCATTGCTTGTGTTGAATTTAATGCCAAAATCTGTGTCAGGGCCACCAGGGTTATGGCCACTGGCTGTAAGGACAATACCACCATCTGCATGAAACTTCCTAATCAAACTTGAAACTGCAGGGGTTGAAAGAATCCCATTTTGGCCAGCAATAAGTTTCCTAACCTGTAAAGTATATCAATTCCAACATTACATATCATTCAGAATACAGGGTAAAAAGAGTCAAAAGTGTTAACTAAACTAGGGAGAAACTATTATTCAAACTTCAAAACTTTTCTCAAATATCAGTTGCACAACACTTTTTAACAATAAACATATTTTGGCCTATTTTGTTAATCTGTTTATCTGCTTTGTTAGTCTAGTTATCTGCTGAATTGTGAGCCATCTGACTTGCCTTAGAAATGCTGATAAAATACTGTACGGAGACTGACAATATCAGTAGTAGTAGGGTAGTTATTAGTAGTAGAAGGTAACTCAGTCTTTTAGCCAGTCTAATAAAGAGGTGAAAGAATCTGCTCTTAGAATTAATGGACCTCATACCTTATTAAGAGGAAAAATTGTTAGAATAATAGCCATTATGATGTAAATATGTTTAGTTAATATGCTTTTCAACTACACCAAAATAAGAGGGTAACAATTTAATAAGGATGGTATGTTGCAGGAAGTGAGTTAGAGAGAAGGGTTTAAAAAGGCAGATAAAAAAATGACAGTTTGTGCAGAATCCAGATCTATTTACACTGACATGAACAGAAGGCATTCTTGAAGTCATTGCTATTAGACCTAGTGACTTATTTGAAAAAAAAAAAATGAAAAAAAAATTGACCATTGTCAAATAGAGGGGGCACTTAAAAAGATAGGAAGGAGAGGGGTTCTGGCTGTTCTCTAGTCTCTCTTCAACTCCCCCTCAACACACTTTGGGAGCTTCAATCTAATACCTTAAGCCGTTGATTAGATTTTTCTGATATTTCCTTTCATAACTAGCAAAGACAAATTGTAGTATGACCTGGAGGTCTTATTTCTTTAGTTGAGTTGAGTTAGTTGCAAATTCAGCTAGAGTCGATCCAACTCCAAGTGGATACCCGGGAAAAATAAGAAATTGAGAAACCTTGGGAAAAATAAAAGAGGCTTTGGGTGATTAAAACCCCAATCCTAGCTAGTAATCTTTGCCTCAGTGGCGTCATTTGGGAGGGGGGTAGAGCCAGGGGGACAGTTGCCCCCCAATAATTTGTAGATTTTTTTTTTTTTATACAGCTTATGCCCTTTGACTCTGGATGCGGACCCCTCTTGACCCCCCCCCCCTAATAAAAATGCTAGAGCTACGCCCATACTTGGCCTAGGGGAATAGACTGGGGCATGCATTTGCTTTAAGTGGAACATTGGTCTGCACGAAGAAATCTTTTGTATAAAAAAAAATGGCAAGAGTTACTTCTGGTATAAAAAAAAGGCCTTAAGGTAACCACAAATCCCGTAAGTGCACATGAAGCTAGATGAAATCTTTTCAAGCTTAGTTCTCATGTCTCCAAATATCTTCAACATTTGATTTCGATCAGTCATTTTAACTAGGGTTTGTCCCAGTGATGGAGTCAAGTTTCGGTAAAGAAGGGGGGGGGGAGTTAAGGAATAAACTTTAAAAAATTATGTCTTGGGCACTTATGTAGACAAGGGTGTCACTACCTTCTTCGCTTTGGGGCGAGGGAAGGAATAAAGATATGCTGACAAATCAAAAACCGAACAATGCTGAGGATTTTTGAAAGCAAGTAAATAATATGCTCTCTTGAAAAGTTGAAAATTGTAGAAAAGCATCACTACAAATTTTATTATTCTTTACATTAATTTTGTGAAATATATTTTAAGGAAGTAAGGTGTGTAAAAACTGCTTTTGTTTTTTTAGCGTAAAGTGTCTAAAATTAAAAAGGGGGAAAAAATGAGCACCTGCTTCGAGAATGTCGTTTTGTATATTTGCTGAGCCAGTAAAAACTTTTCAATCTAGTATTCTCGTCTTTTGGAGTGCGTTAAACTGTCTACTTTCTTAATGGAATGTGGCGGAAGACTGGAATTGTAGACTGGCATATTTGTCTCTTTTTTTCATTTTCAAGGCTGGTATTTCAGAGGATCAAAAAATAGAAAAATACGACAAAAACGACAGTAGACACAGTATTTTTGGAGTAAGCACCGAAAATGAAACAAATATCGATAAATAAACTCTTAATCTAGTTTAAAACTGAAAAGAATAGATTATCCTGCTTCCAATTTTCTAGAGAACGGATGGTCTGGACGAGCTATTAGTGAAGAAGAACGGGTGAGAGTGCCAGAAAGTGGGGAAAAGATATGAATTTATCATTGGGGACTATTTTTCCCTTTTTAAAATGGGTGGGTATCTGGAGGATGTCTATTTTAATTTTATTCTACCTTTCTTGTTCAAAGTCCATGGCAAAATCAACCACTTATAAAAAATAATAAAGAATAGTATCCATTTGCTAGAAAAGTTGCAAGGAATTAATTGCTTTAAAAAGTAAGTTTTTTGTTGAAAACAAATAAAGGGTGACGACGTATTTGCATTACGGGTATCAAAATATACCATAAATTATACCGTGTTTCGGTAGAAAGGATACAGCAAAAATACCGTTTTTTTTTATCGACCGGCATTGCTTTTTGGTATCGGTCAAATGGCAACACTGCTGTTTAGTACTTTGTTTATTATGATAAGTTCTATTTTTTTTCTTGAAATCGTGAGAAATAAAACCAAGTTTCAACTAAAGGGTGTTTTCAGCAAAGTGCGAATGACGTTTTGTCCTTCAATGTGTCTACGGTTATTTATACTTATTCAATTAAACAATTAGGCTTTACTCTTCCTATTTTTACTCTTTCCTCGTGCCTTTAGTGAGCTGCTGTTTAGTTACTTTAAACGTCAAACCCTCTCAAGACTATGATAAATTACCCCGAGTAGCCCTTATGTACTATTACAAGTTCAATTGTGCAACACACTGTCTGGAAAATGATATATGATCTACTAATACAATAATACAACTGTTAACAATAATTTATTAAAACTCAAATATATTTACTGCATAAGATTTAAATAAAAAATAAAACAGGTTTTATCTTTTAGAAGTCAGAAGCAAAATTAAAGCTTAAGACAAACAGAAATTATTCCGTATATAAGCTGAAATTTCCGCATTATAACTCAATCCCGGTCAAAATTGCCACAGATAATTACCCTAATTACCTTTAACATCTTCACGCGTAGAATTGAATCGGCAAAGAGGAAAGCAAGACATATAAAATGAAGTTCGTATAGTAATTCTGGTAATTCTCCCAGTGTACAATTTTCCCCGAAAAATTTACCCCCTGGAAGCTTCCCTCTCCATGGAAAATTCTGCCTGTGGAATAGCACCAAAGCATACTCCTCTTGACCCAAAAAATATATTAATACTTCTCAATAAAAAACACCATATGCAAAGAATGGGCAAATCTTATAACTTAAAAAGCTTTCCCCAAGGACTTTGTGGGGTATTTTATCTCAAAAGGTACAGTTATTGAGCCTTTAAACTATTAAATAAAAAAAAGTTTTTTTTAACAAAAAGTAAGGATTAACATTAAAACTTGAAACGAAATTATTCAGAAACTTATATGAAAGAGGCTGTCCCCTCATCAGCACCCTGCTCTTTATGCTAAAATTTTTATTGTTTTAAAAAGTTGAATTGAGAGAAAGCGTCAAACTTTAGCGTAAAGAGCGAGGCGCAGAGGAGGGGACAGTCCCTTTCTTTATCGCTAAAAAAGAAAGGGACTTTCTTTATCGCTTATGCTAAAGTTTTTTAGTACTTTTAGATAAAAAAGAAAGTTTTTTAGATAATCAAAATAAAATCAGTCTTTATCAATTGTTATCTTATTGCTTATCATATTATCATCACTATTAATTATTATTACTTATTTTACGGATATGAAAGAGAAGAAAGAAAAGTAAGGAAAGAAAAATGTTTAAATTGGTAAAATTAAACTTTATGCAATTGTGGGGTCTTTTTGGGCTTGGATTAACCGTATCAACTAGTTAGTGACACCAACTCTATTGCTCGTCAGAAAGTCCAAGACTAGTAACCTGGAAAGTGAATCCATTTTGATGACTAATACAGACCTTGTGACTGGGATCCTCGTTGTTTTAAAACACAGCTTAGTTTTTAGGCTAGTTACCATTCTCAATATTTTTCGGCCATTTTTGCTGTTTTTTTTTATGGGGAGGGAAGTTTCCGGGGGGTGAACTTGTCAGGGGAAATTATACACTGGGGGAATTTGCCGTAATTCCTGTACAAAATTCTTTTAAATGTCTTGCTTTCTTTTTTCCGTCTCAATTTTACGTGTAGGGTTGTTAATTGTAATTTTCCGGTGTAAATTTTCACCAGAATTGAATTGTTTAGAGGATATTTCCGTTGGGAGGGGAATATCTCCGTGGAGGTGGGGTCGGATTTCCTGGCATTACTTAAAAACCATCTGAAATAAAGTGAAAAAGAAAACAAATGTTTCGTACTGAAAGTAAGGAGTAACATTAAAACGAACAGATATTATTACTTGTACGAATGGGATTTCCCCCTCCTCAGGACCTCACTCTTTGCGCCAAAGTTTGACTTTTGGCCAAATTCCTTAAGAACGACTCCTTAAACACAAGGGTCGATTAATTAGAACATGAGGAAGCTTTTTTAAAAGTACTAAAAAACTTTAGCATACAAAGCGATAAAGAAAGGGACTGTCCCCTCCTCTGCGCCTCGCTCTTTACGCTAAAGTTTGACACTTTCTCTCAATTCCACTTTTTAAAACAATAAAAATTTTAGCATAAAGAGCAAGGTTCTGATGAGGGGACTGCCCCTTTCATATAAGTTTTTGAATAATTTCGTTTCAAGTTTTAATGTTGATCCTTACCTTCTGTTTAAAAAACTTTTTTTATTTAATAGTTTAAAGGCTCAATAACTATACCTTTTGAGATAAAATACCCCACAAAGTCCTTGGGGAAAGCTTTTTAAGTTATAAGATTTGCCCATTCTTTGCATATGGTGTTTTTGGTGTTTATGGTGTTACATATGGTGTTTTCTTGAGAGGGTTTGACGTTTAAAGTAACTAAACAGCAGCTCACTAAAGGCACGAGGAAAGAGTAAAAATAGGAAGAGTAAAGCCTAATTGTTTAATTGAATAAGTATAAATAACCGTAGACACATTGAAGGACAAAACGTCATTCGCACTTTGCTGAAAACACCCTTTAGTTGAAACTGGGTTTTATTTCTCACGATTTCAAGAAAAAAATGGAACTTATCATAATAAACAAAGTTCTAGACAGCAGTGTTGCCATTTGACCGATACCAAAAAGCAATGCCGGTCGATAAAAAAAAACGGTGTTTTTGCTGTATCCTTTCTACCGAAACACGGTATAATTTATGGTATATTTTGATACCCGTAATGCAAATACGTCGTCACCCTTTATTTGTTTGCAACAAAAAACTTACTTTTTAAAGCAATTAATTCCTTGCAACTTTTCTAGCAAATGGATACTATTCTTTATTATTTTTTTATAAGTGGTTGATTTTGCCATGGACTTTGAACAAGAAAGGTAGAATAAAATTAAAATAGACATCTTCCAGATACCTACCCATTTTAAAAAGGGAAAAATAGTCCCCAATGATAAATTCATATCTTTTCCCCACTTTCTGGCACTCTCACCCGTTCTTCTTCACTAATAGCTCGTCCAGACCATCCGTTCTCTAGAAAATTGGAAGCAGGATAATCTATTCTTTTCAGTTTTAAACTAGATTAAGAGTTTATTTATCGATATTTGTTTCATTGTCGGTGCTTACTCCAAAAATACTGTGTCTACTGTCGTTTTTGTCGTATTTTTCTATTTTTGATCCTCTGAAATACCGGCCTTGAAAATGAAAAAAAGAGACAAATATGCCGGTCTACGATTCCAGTCTTCCGCCACATTCCATTAAGAAAGTAGACAGTTTAACGCACTCCAAAAGACGAGAATACTAGATTGAAAAGTTTTTACTGGCTCAGCAAATATACAAAACGACATTCTCGAAGCAGGTGCTCATTTTTTCCCCCTTTTTAATTTTAGACACTTTACGCTAAAAAAACAAAAGCAGTTTTTACACACCTTACTTCCTTAAAATATATTTCACAAAATTAATGTAAAGAATAATAAAATTTGTAGTGATGCTTTTCTACAATTTTCAACTTTTCAAGAGAGCATATTATTTACTTGCTTTCAAAAATCCTCAGCATTGTTCGGTTTTTGATTTGTCAGCATATCTTTATTCCTTCCCTCGCCCCAAAGCGAAGAAGGTAGTGACACCCTTGTCTACATAAGTGCCCAAGACATAATTTTTTAAAGTTTATTCCTTAACTCCCCCCCCCCCCTTCTTTACCGAAACTTGACTTGATGGGGGGAGGGGGATTTTTGAAGGGGCAGGGTACAAGAAACTTTAAAATACGCTTTAAACTTTAAAAGAGGCGCACCAAAAAGCACCCTTTAGGTACTTCCTTCCCTACATAACTACAAAACAATCAGAAAACCCCATTGTAGGGGTTTGAAGGCCTTTGTAAAACAACAAAGATTTAAATACAGCGAAATTTGTTTAGACTTTAAAACATTTTGGCTAGTTAGGGAGGGTGGGAAACAACTAAAAAGGTGCATTTTAATGCCCAAACATCCCAACTCTCATTGACCCTTCTGATAAATACAGAATGAGTTCTAAAGGAAAGCCATGGGGAGGTAGAAATTAATTGATAATCCCCAGGGTTGTATCTAGAACTTTTTTTGGGCGGAGGGGGGGACATAGAACTTTAAAAAGTGCATCAAAGAAGTGAAATTTATATTTGAGTTCAGGGAATGTTTCCATCTTGATTTCTGGGAATGTTTCTGGTTTAAGCTATTATTATGAAAGTAAAAATTTCAAGTGTTTTTGTTATAAGTCGAAAAAGATCGGAGACCTACCAGCCATAGGCGGTATTTTCCGCGAAGGTGTATTTTCGACGGGGGCTATTTTTCGGATGTGTATTTTCACGGGGGAGGGGTGTTTTTCACGGGAGGAAGAGTATTTTTCAGAAGGAGGGGGGTGACTAAACATGGTCTCCCACTATATAAATCGAGTTTATCAAAACGGTGGATATACAATATCTTCAGAATAACTGAGGATATTAAGTTGAAGCTTACAGGTGATGTTGAAAAATGATTTTAGGGCTACAGGACCCTTCCTTTGCCTTTTTTAAATGCCCACACGCCTCAACACTGATTAATAATTTAAAATACATTTTTTTTTTCAAAATAGGTAAAAGGTCTAGTAGCTATGCCACAGGGGATGTAATGTCCTCCCAAGCCCCAAAGAAATGGATTGTAAATTACAAGATATATACTTTTTTAATAACATTATTTATCATTAGGGAAAGGGAGAATGTTTTATTGTGAGCTTAAGCCTATATGAAAAGATAAGGGGAATTAAGGTAAAAACTTGAGGTATTTTGAAGGGTATGTTTATCTAAATCAAAAATTAATAGGAGCATCGAGTTTTTCAAAATGGCACGTTGAGAATATCTTGAGAACGGCTGAGGTTATTAAGCTATAGCTCTCAGGACATGTTGAGAACACTCTTTTATAATAGATGATGCAAAACTATACCTCCCTGTACATAATTTCATCAAGCGTGACCTGAATCAATTCTTTGTCATACTAAGACACTACCCCCCCCCTTCGCACCGATAATAAAGAAGAACACAAAAAATATATACACTGGAACCAAGAATGATTAGACAACAAGTCCCAAAAAGTCATTCTATATTCATCTGAAGGCCCAACGAGGCTTCGAAATTTGGGCGTTAGAAACGATGTGCGTTCAACTGAACTCTTGTGTAACTGCAGCCTAAACAACTGAACCCCTGTAACAGGACTTCCCCTTGCAACTGATCCACCGTGCAACTGGACCCCGGCGCTGCTCAGTCCTGTTTAACTGAACCCCCTCGTAACAAAAAACGAAACAATAGTAAAAAAAGAGAAAAATCAGGATTATACAAGCCAGTGAAACATATGAACTAAAATGCAAATATTTCGGTCAAGACCTCCGCTTGACCGTCCTCAGTGCAAGATAATAAAATCAAAATTACTAATAAAAATCCATGGATATTATAAAAAAAAAAATTCAAACCTTAAAACGAAGAGCAACTAAAATTTGAAGACCCTCTTCATGTAACAGTGAAGGGTAACTGAATGAAAAAATACAGTACTGAATGGGAATTCAATTTTTTAATTTATACAGAGCATTTTTAAAAACTAAACGCTTTCCAGGTAAAACATCATCACAGATTAGGTTAGGTTGCAAAATGTGATTTTTTTTAATATGTAAGTAAAAACGATCAGAATTAATTAGTTCATTATAAATGGGGCTTAAATAGGTATCTCCCGTGTCTCTATTGAGAGCAACCTTTTGGTGAATGTACTTTTTTTATCTCAACTGCCTCCCTGAAAACTTGGATGAGACCTTTAACAGGGGCAATAATGGAGGTGTTATCGAATAAAACGAAATGGTGCGGGTTGTCATACACATGCTGAGCCAAAGGGGAATCAAAAGTCTCAGGCCTTTGGTATAGCTCCATAGCTTTGTCGATTGAGGACCCGTGTTTCAACAATCTCTCCCCCAATTGCCGATGGGTTCTTCCAACATAGAAACAGCCGCAAGAACATGGAACCCTATAAACACCACTGCCCAAAATAGGGCTCGTTTTATCTTTACCGCTGTTAAAATAGTTCTGGATTTTATTAGAATTTTTGAAGGTGACATTTAAGTTATGTTTTTTAAGAATTCTTTGCAATTTGTCACCTAATTTGGGAAAATAGGGCAAAACAGTAAAAACTTTCTTATCACCCACTAAAGGGATGATATCTGTTGGAGGTTGTGGAGATGATGAATCTTTTTCTGCCTTTTTTTGTCTTTTTTCTATGATGGATTCCAGTAACTTGATGGGATATCCATTGCAAAACAAAATGTCCTTCAGATAATGCAAATACCTATCATTATGTGTAGGTTTTCTATAAATTGAATATTCCAGGCTGAGAGATTTGTTGAAGATTAAGACGTCTAAAAAAGGCAGTTTATGATTATCTTCCAGTTCCAAGGTGAACTGAAGGTTGGAATCGAAATTATTAAGATGAAGTAATAAAGCGTTAAGTTCTATCTCTCCATGATTCCAGACAGAGATCACATCATCGACAAACTGGCTCCAGAACCGGTGTTTCAGAGGAAAAGTATTCAAAGTGGAGGTTTCAATAAATTCCATGTAAAAAGTGGCCAAAAAAGGTGAAAGGCTTGTACCCATAGGGAGCCCATTTGTTTGGGTGAAAAATTGATTGTTGTACCGGAAATATAAGGAATATCTATTGCAAAGGCGAAAAAGTCGCATAATGGTTTCAATATCTAATGTTTTGTAATCCATCCGGTCAATATTATCTTCTAGTTTCTTTTGAAGAGCAAATTCACATTTTTTTTTCGGGGCCCTTGTAACTGAGCCCGTGTAACTGAACCCCCATGCAAATGAACCCCCGTGCATATAATTACCCTTGTAATCAAATCCTCGCACAACTGAACCCTCCTGTAACTAAACCCTCTTGCAACTGAATCTCCGAACTCAATTTTTCAGTATAGCGCATGAAAATACAGTAAAACTCAAGTCAGAATCTTTATATGTTCAACCTTGTTGGATCTTTTTTATTTTTTAATGTCTTGTGATAAATTCCTGTCAAAATCATACATAGAAAAGCTATTTTTGTTGTAAAAAAAAAAAAAAAAAAAAAAAAAAAAAAAAAAAAAAAAAAAAAAAAAAAAAAAAAAAAACAGATATAAAAAATCATTGAAGTCAGATTTATTTCTACTTCTTTCAGATGAATAAGACCTTTCTTGAACGTTGAACACTGAACATTTGTGTTGAAAATCTTTGAACTTTGTTAATTTAGATAGCGAATTATGATCAGATGTCTTTTGGGAGATTTTAGCTAAACAGGGCATGGGATTAGACCAGTTGCGCTCCGGCCTTTTATCAATTAAATAAAAACAAAACTTTTTTTTTTCAACTGAAAGTAAGGATCAACATTAAAACTTAAAACAAAAAGAAATTATTGCGTATATGAGGGGGTTTACCTCCTAGTCAATACCTCGCTGTTTACACTAAAGTTCGAATTTTTTACCAATTTAAGAGTGACCCCTGAATCACATAAGCCGTTTAATTAGAATAAATAGCTCTTTTAAAAGTACTAAAGAAACATTTACACGACCATTCCTTCCATAAAATGCTCATGTTTTAACAATAACTGCACAACTTACAGCCCTTGCTCCAGGGGCTAGGAAGGTTTTGCCTATCACGAAGGCATTGTTTTTCGGCCTTTAGGATTATATTGTGCTTAATGGTAATGTAAAATTTTGATCCAATGTATTTTGGGAAAACTGGAAACTGGTTTCCCCAACCATGGGGAAACTGGTTGCCTTCCGATCACTTTTGACTCTTAAAAACGACACTAGAACTTTCAATCAGATAGTGCCCATCAGAAGTTTATGTTACCACTACTTCAATAAGAAGTGCGTCTAAAAAAATTGTAGTAAATAATAAACTACAGAAGCCTCATAGCGCTTTTGTTTAGGCAACGCAACAGCATTGCATCTGATGCAATTCTATTCCTCGTACTTTCTTTTTTGTCGTTGTTTTTTTGAGCATTTAAAACTTAAACAGGTAGCCAGGAATAAGTTTCGTTTTGCATTGCTGGTAAATTCTAATTGCCGTAGCTTCAACATATCTTATTTTTCCACAAATGGAGAGTTTTAAGGCAGGGATTTGGGGAAACTGAAGACAAAGTGATTATAAGGCAACGATGCACCTGATAAGTCCAGTAACTACGTCTATTGGGATAAAAACACTCCCTAGAACCCTTGAGTAAGGGCTGTAGTCTTTACAATTTTGTTCATTGTTTACATATGAGATTATGCCCCTGAATAGTACTATGCCCCTGAGATTAAACCCACTTAATCGACAAATTCTTCCATATTAACTAGGGCTATATCTGGCCCTTAGAAGGGAGGTCACCTGGGTGCAATAGTGACTGCAGCAATTGTCTTACTGGGAAAGAATATCGAAACGAGAAGCTAGGTTTTTTCTACCTGTTTTTCCCCCGTTACCCTTAACAAAAAAAATCATAAACAATTGGACTTACTAAATGAATCTGATTTATTGACTTAATGTTCGCTTCACAAGCACTCGAATCGGACTGATTCTATCTTATGAATCAGATAAAGAAAACTAATAAATTCTCTTCCATTCAAACTCAAATTGCAGATTTCCGTTTTTTTTCTCCCAAGTGCATGCCTTTACCTCATAATTTATTCTGTACTCTGACCTTTTTTGTAGAAGAAATGGTCTTTAAACTTTTAAAACACTTTGACTGTGCCAACTACTTATATCTGAATTTACACCATTCTATATTTGCACTAAATAACGCCTGCATTTTTTTGCCTTTAAGTGCTTCTTTGGTGGCGGAGAAGGAGAATGGTTGTGGCAAGGGCCTAGAGTGATCCAAAAAATTGAAAATGGAAGATATCGTTTGCAAACATTGAGACACAAATGTTTATGGTTCTTGTTTATGGTTCTATGGTTCAGCTTAAAAGACTTGCGAGGCCATATCAAGGAGGGCGGAGTCCCTGGTATGAACCTTTTCTCATCTAAAATTTTTGCCAGACTCATAAAAAGCTAATAAAAGCACATGTAAACAAGATTTGTTGCACATTCTATAGTTTTCTTTGTGACCCCCCCCCCAAAAAAAAAAACAACTTCTCCCTCCTAGGAAAATCGTGGATATGGTCTTGAAGACTTGGGTAATTTGTGCACTATTAACTTATTGGGAATAAGTATTGTATCCTGCCATGGCCTAGATTAATCCCCCCAGAAAAATTCCCAGGAGGAAAATCCCCCTCCCGTCAATTCTCACTTTGAAACTAGAATTCATGTGTAAAATTCAGCTTCCAAAGGGAAATTAAGACAAAAAGGAAGAATGAAGAAAAGAAGAAATCCTCTAGTATTCTGCCTACATTCCAAAATAGTTGTAGATTATCAAACGACTCGTGGTAATGAACTGTAAATAAGGAGCAACTCGGCTCATTAGTATCTGAAGCTAGAAAAAAGAATTTTTACATCAAAAGATACATCAAAAGAATCCGATTATTATACTGATTGCGAATGTATAAGATTCATCAAGTTCAGCTTATCCATAAAAAGTTAAGAGACTTAGAAAATTTGCCTGATTTTCAAAAAAGGGTGGAAATATTCCCTAAAAACCAAAGAATTTTAATGAAAATCACAACATCAGATTTAGTGTATCAGAGAATTTTGATTTAGAAGTTTCAAACTCATATCTACAAAAATATGGAATTTTGTATTTTTGTCAGAAGAAAGATCACGGATGCCTTTATTTATTCATTGCAACGAAGAGTTAATAATAACAAAAACTGAAACTTCTTGTGCCCCTTTCAAGTGGCAAAAAAAATTGGAGGGCAACTAGCCCCCTTCTCACGCCCCTCTCTTCGCCAAAGTTATCCGATCAAAATTTTTAGACAGTCATTTCTGATCAACATAGTTGAAAGATGCAATAACTATGTATTTAGAAGTAACATGCCCCCCACACAGTCCATGGGGAGAGGCCTATAAGTTATGAAGTTTGCCCAATCTTTACGTATAGTATGTGTTATTGGAAAATATAAAGGTAGTTTTTGGGGATGGGAACATTTTTTGTTTGGGGTAAGTTTCCACTCTGAGTATTTGCCGTTCAGAGGGAAATTTCCGGGGAATAGCTTTCCAGAGAAAATTTTATACTGGGGGGACTTTATCTGTTTTATTCTGTCTTTATCAACACAACTTTGTATTTGTAGATGTTCCAGGAGAATTATCCAGGAATATTTTCAGTGTGTTTGGATTTCTGAAGAAAATTTCCTTGGAAGGAGGGATTTCTGGAGTGATCGAGAAAATGACTATAAATTAAAGTCTTTTTCAAACGAAAGTATGATCAGGAGAATTATTCAGGCTTAATCATCCGCAAGAAATTTTCAAGGGGGATTTTCAGCGAGGATGAAATTGTTCAAAGAGAATATTACAGAGGGGGGGGGGGGTGTATTTTACTTGAGAGGAAGTTTCCAAAGAGGAGTTTCCCGTGATGGGGAAGGGAGGATTTTCCATGGAGGGTGAGTCAAGCTTACCAGTATTATTTGTAAAACGATCAGAAAAAGTTTTTTAACTGAAATTAAGGAGCAGCACCAATTGATTTTTTTATTTATTCCAGGTTGCAGCGGTAGCTAGCAACCTTGTAAGAGACGATCACGTCCCATACTAAGAAATACAATAACCCATAACTCCTAAAATAGAGTCATCTAAAAACAAGAAATTAGGATCGGCTTGTACGATAACCTTATATAAAAAACTTACCGTCCCTTGGCTTGAACAACAAGGAAAACCTATTCGCTCGAAAAATATCAAAACAGTTTTTTTTTTTTTTATTTGGGTTATGTAAGTTTCATCTTTAGTGATGTAGAATCAAACGGTTTGTGGAAACAAACTGCAAGTGTGAAGTGAATTTTAAAAAACTTTGCTTGTTCTAAATATGCAATGGTCATTAAGCTCAATTTTCATATTTAATGCTACGAGCCTTAGTATATACGTCTAAATTTCGAAAAATGAGAAAACACCCCTAAAAGGGTAGGAAGCATCCATGGAAATCAGATGCTTAACTTTAGCATATTAACGAACCCTACCATAAATGTTTCAAGCTTCTATCTACAAAATGCGGAATTTTGCATTTTTTCTTCCCCCAGAAGAAAGATCACGGATGTAAGTTTACATAAAAATATTTACTAGAAAATCAGGAAATGAATAATTCGAATGGATATCAAAAGTTCTACTTATAAACCTGAGAAAAATTTCCTCATTTTCAAAAGATTAAAAAACCTTAATGTGGACTTTTGAAATTTTTGAATTTTTTTCCCCAGAAGAAAGATCACAGATACATTTTTTTTTGTTTTTTTTTTTTTTTTTTTGTTCCAGGGATGTCATTATTGAGCTGATGGTCACATAAAATCAGGACATGACTCATTCGAACAGGAACTAAAGGTTTTACAGCCCTATTAAAGTGACGAAAAAGATTGTGGCACAGTAAAGTGGCATTATTTTGCCATTTTACGACACCAAACTACGATCTTGTCCAGTTTTGGACCAAGTTAGTATCGATTAGAAAATATTAGGTAGCCCATCGATCTTAAAGTACAAAAAAATATGTATATGAAGCTTCCACATTGCAAAAGAAGTATTTCCGCACGGTATCCGCAATTGCTCCTGAAAAATCACGTAGTTCAAACGAGTAAAGATACTTCAGGTGGAAAAACCTTCTGATGTGTGCCTTGTAGACGCATTTTCGATTGCAAAGAGGGAACCGCTTTCATTGATATAGTTATCGACAGTGGTGCTACAAATGAGGGAAGGGAGCACCCCTCCTTCATCTTTTAAAACAGTCAGATACAAATTTGCAGCGATAAAGTAATGGGACGGATGTTCGGGATGAGCTTAATGTTCTATTTGGATTTACGTCTTATTTTGTAATGTTGGAAAAGTAACGGCTTCTTTGGCAAACTCCCCTTTTTCTAAGCCTGATTTCCAATTATATCTTCGTATTTTGGTCCTAATTTCTTGAAGTCGATGGCCCTAGAGCCAGTTTCTGTGGCTGAGATAATTAGACTTGTTTTCTGGTCCAGCAAAAAGATTTAGTGTATTCTGCTCCTGATTAGATACCACCAAGGTACTGGAATTCGTTCTTCCTTTGACATGAATTGTAAATCCATCCATCAAGAATGAAATTTTTGCCACTTCACCTAAGCAAGCTGGAGTGATTCTACAGAATGTTGGACCTTGGATTGATTCAGCTAGTTGTCAGCTTATATCTTTAACGTCTATTTTCTGTCTAATTTTTATCGTATCTCACTATTATCAGATTTAACCTCAAATTCATAAGTTTTTGGCTAGATGTCAGATCTACTATTATCAGATTTAACCTGACATTCACAATTGTCTGGATAGATGCCAGATATGGCTAGATGATAGTGCACACGTGGATGTTACGTAATGGCAGCGCTAAGTAGGGGAATTTTATTCAGACATTTTTTCCAAGACGTTTTTTCAAGACTTTTCAAAACATTTCACGACATTTCTCTTCAAGATGTTTTAAGACATCTCAAGACGTTTTCTGAGACCTTTTTCTTCAATATATTTCAAGATATTTTGAGGTGTTTTTTCCCAGACATTTTTCAACATTTCTTTAGTTCTTACGTAATAGGGAATGTTTACGGATAACGCACTCGAACGTGACCTGTTTCTTCAGAGCCCATGGGAATCCCCGTGTTTAACTGAGAATGGCACAGAAGTGTGCGTTAAGTAATGACAGCACCAATCCGAGGAATTGTTTTAAGCCATTTATTTTCCGAGACGTTTTTTGAAGACATTTCGCTTCAAAACGTTTTAAAATTTTTCAGGACATCTCAAGAGATTTTTCTTCAAGACATTTCAAAACCTTTCAAGAATTTTTTTTTTTTCAAGACGTTTTTCAACATTTCTTTAGTTCCTACGTAATACGGATTGCTTATGGATGACACATTCTAACGTGACCGGTTTCTTATGAGCTCGCGAGGGATCCCCGGTTGTAACTGAGGAGGACACGCAAGCGAGGTGGTACAATATACTTTTTGAGATTTAAATTTTCTTTCAATACATTTTTCACAGGGGGGTCATTATATTCTAATAATTTTTTGCCCCTCATTAGGATTCGAAAGGACCATCTCCATCCAATGGAATGGAGCGTTAATCATCTAGACAAAGAACGCCTTTCTAATATTATGGTTCGGCTAGTACATTCTTCGAAATAACCTATTACACGCAAGGAGAGCCCCCTTTTTTTGCGCATGCTAGAATGACGATTGTGTGTTTCCTGCGAATGCAATAATTAAGACACAGAGGGGGGAAATCGATTACTAGAGATTTGCTACCATTTGCTCATTAAGTTTGGCTGTTAGAGGGTATTACCAGATAATACTGAGGTTTGCTGCTAGCGTTTTTTTTAGTAATAAAGGTAAAAGGGGCTGCAAGACGCTTAAATTGTGTAAATGTTTACATAATGACGATTTCCCCTGGAACATGGAATCTAAGAAGTTACAGACCATTAAAAATAAAAGTTTTATTAATAAAACCAAATTTACAAATAATATTAAAACAAAGAAAAAGTAGTTAAAAACATAACAAACGAAAATAAAAACGTGAAAAGGCTTATAAAGGGTGAAATAAAATCACAAACATGCGTGAATTAAAGAAAGGTACAGGTCCTAGTAATCATTTCCAAAAGGCAAGGTTGATATTAGAGCTAAATTTAGCCCCATATTGAGGTACCTCTGAGAGCTTTTAGCGAAAATGCCGCGTTTCATTGGAGCCAAGACTATGCCCCCTAACCGGTTGGCAAGCGCACATTTGAATAATGTTTTCTCTTCAAATTTCTCAAAGTCTTGCTAGAGGTAAATTGAACTCCCTATTATACATAATACTTTATAATTTATTATTTCTGAGAGCTTTAACGAAATGCTGCATTTCTGTATAATAGGGTAATACTTGGGTAATATATATAATATATATAATTTCTGAGAGCTTGAACAAAATACCACGCTTATTTGGGGGAGGGGAGAAAACTATACCCCCCCTACCCCCCGGTTGAAAAGCACACATTAAAAAAAATATTTTCTCTTCAATTTTCGCATAATCTCGTTAGAGGTAAATTTAACCCCTATTATACATAATACTTTATCATTTATTATTTTTTAGAGCTTTTACGAAAAGCTGCATTTCTTTTGGGGGCAAGACAATGCCCCCTCTCCCCCCCCCGTTGACAAACGCAAGTTTGAATAATATTTTTCTCTTCAAATTTCACATAATCTTGATACAAGTAAGTTAAACTCCTATTATGGATAATACTTTATTATTTATTATTTCTGAGAGCTTTTACAAAATGCCCCATTTCTTTTTTTAGGGGGGAGGGCAAGACAATTCCCCCCCCCCCCCCAGTGACAAGTTCACATTTGAATAGTGTTCTCTTTTTAAATTTCACACAATCTCGCTAGAGGTGAATTTAACCCCTATTAAGATGCTTTAAGAGCCTTAACGTAAATACCACGTTTCTTTGAGCCTTATGCAGATACCTTATTTGTTTCTTATGCAGACGGCCCGTGAATATCTTATTATACATATTTTCATTCCTAAGAGATTTCAAGACATTTCCTGATAAAAGTATGATGTAATTCCATTGATTCATTTTTTCGCAAGCCAAACCTATCATAATGATCTCCAAAACTCGCTTCCTCAAGTAAATTCCTAGGTAACTACTCAGGTCGACCCATTCGAACCATTCCCATTCAACTCGCTCTTTACGCCAAAGTTTTTATAGTACCTTAAAAGAGCTATTCATTCTAATTAAACGGCCTATGTGATTCATGGGTCACTCTTAAATTGAAAAAAAAAATCAAACTTTAGTGTAAAGAGAGAGGTATTGACTAGGGGGTGAGCCCACTCATATACGCAATTATTTCTGTTTGTTTTAAGTTTTGATGTAGCTCCTTACTTTCAGTTGAAAAAAGTTGTTTTTTTTTATTTAATTGATAAAAGGTCGGAGTGTAACCTTCTTAAGACCATTGGTGGGCGTGCCTTGTTTGCCTCTCATTACAGGCAATCTAACGGTCTTGTGTCAATTTTTAATTCTTGGTCAACATGCCTGAGAATCTAGGCAGGCATGTCTTTCCAAAAAATAACAAACAAGTATGTGTCCAATAAGAGAGTCATGCTTACTTCCGCCATTTGCCTCTCAACTACTTGGACTATCTGTCTTGGCTTTTCTCTTTCTACAATTAGCCATGTCTTGATGCAACCTACTAAAAAATACTTGATAACTTTTGAGCCCTGTTTAGCTACAATCTCCCAAAAGACATCTGATCATAATACGCTATCTAAATTAACAAAGTTCAAAGATTTTTAACACAGACATTCAGTGCTCAAACTTTCATGAAAGGACTTATTCATCTGAAAGAAGTATAAATAAATCTGGCTTCAATGATTTTCGGTATCTGATTTTTTTTTCTTTTACAACAAAAAGAGCTTTTCTATGTATGATTTTGACAGGAATTTATATCATAACAATAAAAAACAAAAAATTCCAACAAGGTTGAACATATACAGATTCTGACTTGTCTTTTACTGTGTTTTCCTGGTTATACTGATAAATTCAGTACGGAGATTCAGTTGCAGGAGGGTTCAGGTACACGAGGGTTTAGTCGTGTGGGGATTCAAGTGCAAGGGTAATTATTTGCACAGGGGCTCAGTTTCGCGGGGGTTCAGTTGCATTGTGAATCAATTGCACGGGGAAGTTCTGTTACAGGGGTTTAGCTGTTTAGGGTTCAGTTACACAAGAGTTCAGTTAAACGCACACCTTTTCTAACGCCTAAATTTCTGTATATTCTTGGTGTTCTTCTTTAAAATCGGTGCTAAGGCTGGGAGGGGGGAGGGGCAGTACTGTCTTAGTATGACAAAGAGTTGATTCAGGTCACGTTTGATGAAATTATGTACAGGGAAGTATAGTTTTGCATCAGCTATTATAAAAGAGTGTTCTCAGCATGTCCTGAGAGCTATAACTTATTACCCTCAGCCTTTCTCAAGATATTCTCGATGCACCATTTTGAAAAACTTGATGCAACTATTATCTTTTGATTTAGATAAACATTCCCCTCAAAATTCCTCAAATTTTTACCTTAATACACCTTATCTTTTCAAATACGCTCACAATCAAACATTCTTCCTTTCCCTAATGATAAATCATGTTATTAAAAAGGCTTAATTCTGTAATTTATAATCCATGTCCTTAGGGCTTGGGACGACATTACTTCCCCTGTGGCACAGCTGCTAGGCCTTTTAACTATTTTCAAAAAAAATCCTTTCCAAATTATTAATCAGTGTTGAGACTTGTGGGCGTTTAAGAAAGGCAAAGGGAGGGTCCTGTAGCCCTAAAATCATTTTACAACATCACCTGTAAGTTTCAACTTAATATCTTCAGTTATTCTTAAGATATTGTATATCCATCTTTTTGATAAACTCGATTTATATAGTGGGAGCCCACGTTTAGCCCCCCCTCCTAGAAAATACCCCTCTCACATGAAAATACACATCCAGAAAAGGGCCCGCGTATAAAATACACCTTCGCGGAAAATACCCCCTACGGCTGGTAGGTCTCCGATCTTTTTCAACTTATAACAAAAATTCTTGAAATTTTTACTTCCATAATAATAGCTTAGACCAGAAACATTCCCAGAAATCAAGATGAAAAATTCCCAGAAATCAAATATAAATTTCACATCTTTGATTTACTTTTTAAAGTTCTATGTCCATCCCCCCCCCCTCCACCCAAAAAAAGTTCTGGATACAACCCTTGGGATTATCCATTAATTTCTACCTCCCCATAGCTTTCCCTTAGAACTCATTCTGTATTTATCTGAAGTATCAATGAGAGTTGGGATGTTTGGGCATTAAATTGCACCTTTTTAGTTGTTTCCCACCCTCCCTAACTAGCCAAAATGTTTAAAATTCTAAACAAATTTCGCTGTATTTAAATACTTGTTGCTTTACAGTTCAAAATATTTATATATAGGCCTTTAAACCCCCTACAATGGGGTTTTCTGATTGTTTTGCAGTTATGTAGGGAAGGAAGTACCTAAAGGGTGCTTTTTGGTGCGCCCCTTTTAAAGTTTAAAGCATATTTTAAAGTTTCTTGTACCTTGTCCCTTCAAAAATCCCCCCCAACGAAAGTCCTGGTTGCCGCTCTGGGGATTATATACCCATTTCTACATCCAATCTCCCCTTATCTGTCCCTAGAACTAATTTTGTATTTATCTGAATGCTCAATGAGAGTCGGAATTTCTTGGCATTAAAATACACTCTTTGATCTCCCCCCTTGTAACTACAAAATAATCAGAAACCCATCTTAATGGTTTAAAAGAGTTCTAGTCCTTTTTTGTAAGTCAAAAGTGATCGGAAAAAAAAACAGTCACACGGGGAGGGGACTACTTTCTGGGGGATTATGTTTCAGAAAGGGGGGTATTCTCCACGGAGTATTTTCCGGGTAAGGGTATTTTTGGTGGGCTGTTTTTGGGGGTAAATGCCTAGACCCAGATAAATTATATGATTTACAATCCTTGCTCCAGGGTTATGGGGGTGATACATTCCTGGAGGTATTGCTATTAGACCTAATGATTTATTTGAAAAAATGACAATTAAAAAATGTTGACTATTGTCAAATAGAAGGGGCACTTAAAAAGATAGAGAGCAGCGGGGTTCTGGCTGTCCTCTAGTCTCTCTTCAACTAGATATTAGTAGAATAGTACATTCCATTTCTATGACTTTATGTTCCTTACTGTGCTATTTGCAGAGACCTCTACACCTTTTCAAAGAGAGTGAGTAGCCCCATGCATCTCTGTTCCATTTCTATGACTTTATGTTCCTTCCCATGCATCAATTGATACGGAGGGTGCAAGACTTGGCAGACAAATTTTTTTAAGTTCAATAACCAAAAACTAGAGATTGTCAAATTGCGTATTCAAAGGATGGTCTCATTTTAGAAATACTGGTTTACAGCTGGAGGCCTTATAATCATGTTTTTTCGATATAAATTAAGATGCAGTTTATCTTTCTGGATCAGTTAATTAATAGAACTTGTAATAAACCTACTACAATCAAACTTATTCGTTCTAAGGGAGAACAAAGAATTATGATGGTAAGTAAATACACATTATTCTTGAATAATCATAAGCACATAATCCTTTTTTTCTTATAGATATCTGCCAATATGTAATTCGGATTTGAAATGATTCGGTGATTAGCATTTAACGATATTTAAATCTGTCTTTTACTTTAAGTGATGAGCAAAGGTTTTTCGTTATAGCTGTCTTTTAATTACCTCTAATAGTGTTCGAATTGACAAAGGGTTTTCGTATTTTTTTGCCAGCGTCAAAGCAAGTGTCCAGGTATATCTGGGCTAAAGTAGAGTTCACAACAATTTTTATTTTAACTCAACAGATAGCAATTATCTACCGTGTCATGTATAATTGAAAAAGATCTGTAATTGTCATCTTTTGGGACTGTGTATTGTGGGATTGAAAGGGGAAGCGCCCAATGGAGGGTTCTGCCACTTTCGTTACTAACGAATTATCTAACGAAGGCTTAGATTTGTAAGAAAGAAAAAGTCTGGTTATGGCCAATATAATACTGGGAGGGGAATTAAGTTTTGAGGGGGTGAAAAATGGTAGTTATTTAGCACCCCGGAAGCATGTGACTTGAAATGCTTCATTAGAAGTAGGTTATTGCTAATGCTACCTCCTCGACAGATATTTTTTTAATTGTATTTTATTACTATTAGCCAATTTTTGTGTTGTGCTTGCTACACCAGCTAGTAAATATTTATTGGGATTGTATTTTTTATGTTCAATTATTTTCAGTGTGAGCCAATATAATGCTAGGGGGAAACTAAGTTTTGAGGTGGTGAAAAATGGTACTTATTTAGTAGCTGGTAAAACATGTGACTAGAAAAAACTGAAATTTATTTTTCATTTCCAATACACTGATATTCAAACACCAAGCCAAATACGGTCGAAGTTTGATGCCGGCCCGGTTAGCACTGACACAAAAGAGTTCAGTTTTGAAGCTATTTTAGAGGAAGGTGTTATACCGTCTCCTGATAATTCGGATATGTCGATATTAGATGATTTATTGGCTATGGTGGACAATATTCAAAATCCTCAAGAATTCCATTCTTCCCCCTTGATAACAATGGAGCCATCGTATAAAACATTGGCCAGCTCTTCTGTTGGAAACATAAGAAAAAATTAAATTTATCTTTGTGTGTGAGTGTGTGTGTGTGTGTGTGTGTGTGTGAGTGTGTGTGTGTGTGTGTGTGTGTGTCTTTGTGTGTGTGTGTGTGTTTTTGTGTGTGTGTGTGTGTGTGTGTGTGTGTGTGTGTGTGTGTGTGTGTGTGTGTGTGTGAGTGTGTGTGTGTGTGTGTGTGTGTGTGTGTGTGTGTGTGTGTGTGTGTGTGTGTGTGTGTGTGTGTGTGTGTGTGTGTGTGTGTGTGTGTGTGTGTGTGTGTGTGGTGTGTGTGTGTGTGTGTGTGTGTGTGTGTGTGTGTGTGTGTGTGGTGTGTGTGTGTGTGTGTGTGTGTGTGTGTGTGTGTGTGTGTGTGTGTGTGTGTGTGTGTGTGTGTGGTGTGTGTGTGTGTGTGTGTGTGTGTGGTGTGTGTGTGTGTGTGTGTGTGTGTGTGTGTGTGTGTGTGTGTGTGTGTGTGTGTGTGTGTGTGTGTGTGTGTGTGTGTGTGTGTGTGTGTGTGTGTGTGTGTGTGTGTGTGTGTGTGTGTGTGTGTGTGTGTGTGGTGTGTGTGTGTGTGTGTGTGTGTGTATGTGTGTGTGTGTGTGTGTGTGTGTGTGTGTGTGTGTGGTGTGTGTGTGTGTGTGTGTGTGTGTGTGTGTGTGTGTGTGTGTGTGTGTGTGTGTGTGTGTGTGTGTGTGTGTGGTGTGTGTGTGTGTGTGTGTGTGTGTGTGTGTGTGTGTGTGTGTGTGTGTGTGTGTGTGTGTGTGTGTGTGTGTTTGTGTGTGTGTGTGTGTGTGTGTGTGTGTGTGTGTGTGTGTGTGTGTGTGTGTGTGTGTGTGTGTGTGTGTGTGTGTGTGTGTGTGTGTGTGTGTGTGTGTGTGTGTGTGTGTGTGTGTGTGTTTGTGTGTATGTGTGTGTTTATGTTTGTGTGTGTGCTATTAACAAAATTTGTAACTTATTATGCACTAGTTTTATAAATAATGCTATAAGCATAATTTTTAATTTATTGTGCATTTGTTTGATAAATAATAATAATACGAAGACAAATCCAATTAAGAAAAAAAACATTTGTTTGATAAATAACATGAATACAAATCCAACTAAGAAAAAAAATAGTGTGTTATAATTGTGATAAAACTTTCCTCAAAGAAAAAAAAACTCAATCCATTCATTTTAGTTTCAGGGGGAAGCTACAAAAACAACTGCCTTCCCTGGCCCAGGACTTCAGAATATCATGGGCTATTGTCAACTCTCACCGGAACAATCAGATGATGTTAGTTAAGGTACGTCGTTTACTCTTCCCCCGGTTTTCCAGTTTACAACGGAAGAAATGAATAGTCTTACGGAAATTGTTGGATCTGATGTTTCTGGGGACATTTTTGACGATGACTTTATTATTAGTGAATTAGGTCCTTGTAGCGATGAAAACTTAGTATTTGTAGCAATAAATTTTTTAGCATTTGTCCACTCCCTCCAGATTGTTCAATATTTGGGGTATGCGAATGCTCCACTTCATTTGTTTGAAGTGGATTCGTTAGGTTATCGGGGGCTAGAGGAGGAGGGTTCCCAGTTAATTCATTTGTAAAATCATTTAAAAGCTGTAGTGTGTTTGTCCCCCTGCTCAACTGCGCTGTAATCTACATTTAAAAGAAAATCGTCTAAAAACCCATCAATATTAAAGGGTATTTCCAGTGAATTATCACTCAATGGTAAATTGCTGTGGAAGTCCACCGGTGCGTCCTCTGCTTCTCCAACTGACGAGCAGGGGGGAGATGGCGAATATGGAGCCAGAACGACCTATAAATGAAAAATAGCTTATTTTCAAAGTGTTCAAATCATCCCTACTGTTAAAATTTGGATTATTATTTACATATTATTTAAAACGCGCTTAGTAGTAGTAGTAGCAGTATGCACATAGTAGCATTTGGTTAATTCACTGTTCCCTACTCTATCGATATTCTGAAAGTTCCAATTTCCAACTTAATATAAGATATTTACATTTTAAAAAATTACATAGAAGACACTGTTTGATTTTGTTCAAACAACTCCTCCCCCTCCCCTTAATTTGCACTATTTAATGCTTCCCTCTTAGACGGCCCAGCGGGCCACCGCGGCGCTTCCCGTGGCATTTCCGGCCCCACCAGCGCTTCCCGGGCTCCACGGCTCCCAGCTGTTTACATAATGTACTAAATATATTGTTAGACCATAGTTTTGGAAATAAAAAGATTAGAAAAAGAGAATGGTTTCTTTGACATGCAAAAAAAATTACATTATATTTAGATATCTCCAAGGGAGGGGGAGCAGAAAAATTTAAAACAATGGTTGGGGGCAGGGAGGGGGGCGGTTTATATTTTAATATCTCTGAGACACACACAGCGCGATGAAAAATGGCTATGTTTAGATATACCTGATAATTTAGTTAAGAAAAAAATGTTTACATTTTTATATCCCGACTGCACTTGGGTGCCAGATGGCCCGGGTAGCGCGTGTTGGAGGGCAACCTCATGATCTTGTATAGGCGGGGCAGCTCCTAAGACCCCCGACAATGTATGATAAGGGGGTGACGGGCCGGCTATTTCACCATCTTGCGTAGCTTCAGCATTGTAGTTATCCGCCCACTCTCTCTTTAACTTTCTGCCAGGATGCATTGGGGCTGCCTCACCCTCTCTCGCTCTCTTAGATGAAGGGGAGACTATACATTCTTCACTATTGTCCTTAAAAGAAGAGAAAAAATTAGTATGGAAAACAATTTCCCCCTTTTTTTACAGAAGAAAAATTAGTACCCCCTTCTACAGAATTTATTGTCAGGCATAATTTTGTCTAGAAAGCAATTATCTCAAAGAAGCCCCTCTCCCTTTTCAGTAAAGCAAAAACTAAAAATCCATAGCATAACTTTCGAAATGTTATAAGCTCAAGAATCAGAGGGTATTTAGATATAGGCTTTAAATTAGATAAAAAAAGATCGTTAATCCAGCAGCCTATAGGCCTAAATTTTGCAATCATAGGTTAAAAATGCTAGCCAGTTTATACATAATATAGTCTTTATGCAACTCCTAAAGACTTTGCTTTCTAGCCTAGTACTATCAAAGTTAAAAACCATAGTTTTCATCCCCTCTACTTTTGAGAATATAAAGGACACTTTATCGAAAGAAAGCTAGAAAAAGGAATAATATGCACTCTAAAGGAACTGTTAGCATCACCCCCCCCCTTTTACATAATATCCTAAAAAACCGTATTGTTAGGCGACATAATTCGTTTCGCCTACTTCCCGTACAGGTTGTCTAGGACTCCAAATAAGCCTAGATTATTTGTGATCTCGTGTCTGTTCTGTTTCCAAGCGTATTTTCTGGGAAACAGTACAATTAAATTCGAGAACAGTTAACGGTTCTTATTCAGGAATGTCACCCCAAAATCTTGGCAAGTTGTAAGGTAGAAAGCTGTCAAAAATATTACGCAAATTAGAATCCATATGTGCAATAGATAAATGCTATAATCTCTGTCCAACTCAAATTGAGTGGGGGAAAAAACATCTTTTTAAAATCTATGAGACATACTTTTACAGTGTTGAAAAATAGTTTTGTTTTTAGATATTTCTATAAGATATGTAAGAAAAAATGCTCACATTTGCAAATTCTGGCTGTATTTGAATGTCCGAAGGCCCAGGCGAAGCATGCTGTACCATCGGCGGACTTTGTGCAGGTGGGGCAACAACTTTACCTGGAGCGGGACTCGCCATCATGTAGGAAGCTGCCCATTCACTTTTGAATTTCCTGCTAGTGAATGGGCCAGCGATATCACGGGCTTGGGTAGATTGGTTTGCGGTTTGAGTGGGACCAGAATGTCTTATGACCATAGGCCTCGAAGGTTGCGCAGAGGATACGGTTTTGGATGCCCCAGCTATCTCCCTCCGTTGTACAAGGGTTGTCTCGATGCCTCTAGCCTTCTTGGATGGAGGGGGAAAATTTATTCATAATTGGCCTTAAAAAGGAAGAGAAAAAATTTAGTATGGAAAATAATTTCCTCCCTTTTTTCAAGAAGGAAAAATAGTATCCCCATCCCCACTAACCCTAATTTTGTCTAGAAAAGCATTTATCTCATTTCAGTAAAGCAAAAAGTCAAAATTTCGCGATAATTATACTAGGCTTAGAAATCAAACGTTTTTATTACACAACCTGTGAAAAAATAAATCATGACAATCAGTAGTCTATAGCCTTAGGATAGAAATCAATGTTTCTATTTTTACCATTTAGAAAAAAATTAAATGTTCCAGTCTATAGGCTTTAAATTAGATAAAAAAAAGATCGTTAACCCAGCAGCCTATAGGCTTAAATTTTTCAAACATAGGTTAAAATGCTATTCAATTTACGCATAATATAAGCTTCATGCAACTCCCAAAGACTTATCTTTCTAGCCTTAAATATCAAAGTTAAAAACCATAGTTTTCACGCCCCCTCCTGGGAATATAAAAGAAACTTTATCGAAAGAAAGCTTGAAAAAAATTAATAACATACCTAGAGACGTAACGCATATATTTACACATTAGTTTTCTTGTCATATAAAAAATCATGACAATCAGTAGTCTGTAGCCTTAGGATAGAAATCAATGTTTCTATTTTTACCATTTAGAAAAAAATTAAATGTTACAGTCTATAGGCTTTAAATTAGATAAAAAAAAGATCGTTAACCCAGCAGCCTATAGGCTTAAATTTTTCAAACATAGGTTAAAATGCTATTCAATTTACGCATAATATAAGCTTCATGCAACTCCCAAAGACTTATCTTTCTAGCCTTAAATATCAAAGTTAAAAACCATAGTTTTCACGCCCCCTCCTGGGAATATAAAAGAAGCTTTATCGAAAGAAAGCTTGAAAAAAATTAATAACATGCCTAGAGACACAACGCATATATTTACACATTAGTTTTCTTGTCAAATGGTGTACATGTCTAGACAATGAATCCCACCCCCTTACTTTTCATGCGAAGAAATAGTTTGTTTTCATTTTACAATGATGGCGATAGAGTTGAGGTATGTCCCACCCCCCTTTCAGCAATGTCATAAAAAATATTGTTAACAATTATTTTTGGCAAATAACACGTTTCACTCCTCTAAATACAAGTTGCGTTTGCCTAGCTTAATTATTAGTATCTCATTTTGCTTGCAACTGTTTTTTTACGGGAGAAGCAATCCTTTTGGATGTGTGAAACCTTTCCGCTAAACTGCTAACGTAAACGAACAGGAAGTGCTTTAAAAAGGGTGACAGCTAATTATAACATCGCGCTGGAGAGCTCTATGTTAAACCAGAGCGGGTTAATAACAACAGAGCGACGGATGTCAGCTAGAGAAAAGATTTCAATAGAGAAAAGCCAAAATTTATCGAAAAAGAGAATTATTTCTATTGCGAGAATTATCGTTGTAAAACAGAGGGGGAGGGGTTAGGTTTATGTGGTAAAAAGAACATATTGTATATTTTCTAGTGAGTATAAAGATAGCATAGTGGTGTTTGTATTGTGGGGGAGGGGGAATTACCTAAATATACTGGAGGGGGACCAAGGAAAATAATTTTATTTTGGAAATAAAAAATGAAAATGTACTAAAACAGAACTTACATGGTAAATTGAGGTTGCCAATACTTCAAGCTCATAAATATTTTCAAGTGTTCTATCCATTGTCAGGTTACTTTAATTTCTGATAATTTAATCACAATGCATGTTCGTTATATACGAAATCTCAAGGGTGAATTGTTATGTAACGAGGAAAACCATATGTAAGCTAGGCTGTGATTGGCTGAGAAAGGAGATGTAACCGACTCGCTGATTGGCTGAGAAGGAAACACGTGATCTAACTGTTTCCTATTCCTGGACGGCATAACATTCGCCCCGAGCGTGCACTTGGCCAAAACAACAACAACAACAAATAAATCGACCTTTGGAAATTTAGGTCATTGACCCACTTCGATTATGCAATCATTCTCCCTGGGGATTCCATGCCCATATATGGTGTGCTGACACGAGTTATAGGGTCATTTCTACTAATAACAAACCAGATATTTCGGCAAGGATCTCCACCAAGCCGTTTTCAGAGATCAAAAAAAGAAGAAAAACTAGTCTTTTGAAGCTAATTCGAACAGAACAGAAATATATTTGTTTGTTATCTTTATCGTTATAATTTTTTTAACTTACCCCATATTTCAACTTATTACCGGCACAAACACTTTTTACGTTGAGAAGCTAGAGAATATAAAACTCTGGGATGGGGACTCGGATGATTCTAAGCAATGTTAAGTTAACACTGAATGGGGTGCCTTTGGAGATAACGGCTGTTTGGATTTTATTAGGACAGACTTTGACAAAGCCCTAGATGCAAACACTTTAGATCGAGGAAGACAATCGTGAGTGTAGTCAATTTTTGGCCGATTTTGTTTTATTTTCACAAGTTTGGTATTTTTTTAAGCTAATCAAATGCATTGGGTTATCAAGGAGGCACACTTGTGCCTCTTTAAAGAGGCGACCCACCACAATGTTAAGTGATTTCCGGTCCTAGCGTTCAAAGAGAGACGGCGGTGATCGCATTTTGTAGCCTAGGCTCAGACTAAGAAACATGCAAAATTTCACCCCCCTCTGACTTAATCTTCATGGAGGAAAATGGGCCGGAAGTTTCGACCCTCCCACCACATTCCTCCTTCAAGGTTGTCCGATCGGGCTGAAATTTAGAGGATAAGCTTTGTTAGGGCCTGAGAACTTGTCCTAAAAATTTGAGCTTAATCCGATCACACCTTCTCTGTTTTCCAAAAACCAACTATAGCCACTTAATGTTCATCAAGTTATTTTTTTTTATCTGACCCACCTACAGGCCACAGTTGGCAACGGATCCGGGTGAATGAGGACTCATTCGAAGTGGAATTTGAACTGTTAGGGAGTAGGAGATTTTCAGACCGAAAAAATTATCCCCCGAATTTACATTTACGAAAAACCTCGTTTTCCTATAAGAGCCCATGTTAATTTTTCCCACCACAGCCCATCCTTTAAAGTTGTCCGATCAGGCTGAAATTAAAAGATATGCTTTCTTAGGGTCTGGGAGCTTATCCTCAAAATTTCAGCTCAATCCGATCACTCCTTCTTTGTTTTCCAAAAACCAAATATCAAGTTATTTTTTTTATCTGACACGCCTAAAGGCCACAGTTGGCAACGGATCCGGGTGAATGAGGACTCATTCGAAGCGGAATTTGACCTGTTAGGGCCTTTTGATATTTTCAGACCGAAAAAATTATCCCCCGAATTTACATTTACGAAAAACCTCGTTTTCCTATATGAGCCCATGTTAATTTTTGAAATTCCTAAAAGCATAGTATTTCATTATTAAATTAGATCAAAATAGTCCTCTTAACCTGACAAGACCGACTGCAAGCTTCCGGAAATTCCAGCTCTTTCCCGGATCTTTTTTTTTGTCGAAAAACGAAAATCTTACTTTCTATTTGCTTGCGTCAAAAATAGATTGCAGAGACTAAAAATAATTTAACAAGAGTCTCTGATGGTACAGTGGTCACTATTCCTGTCTGTCATGCGGAAGATCCAGGTTTGATTCCCCGTCAGAGTAAATTTTTTATATATTGAATTTAAAGTAGTATCTCTTAAATTTAAAGTTTAAAAAAGAAACTCAGTTTCTTTTTTAAATCCAATCTATTAAATCCTTCGGCTCAACAGGCGTCTCCAAAAGAATATCACAGTCAACCTTCAGCTTACAGGTAAGTCTCCACTGCTTTGATAACATGCCGTATACCCGTATGCTCAAAGAAAAGTTGAAAAAAGGAAATCTTACTGTGCATTTGATTTGAATATTCAGGAATTAAAAGCCTTATTAAAATAATCATCAAAAGTGGGGGGTTTGGGGGGCGGCAGCCCCCCAATATCAACTCCTGACACGGTCAGCTAACAGTTAGTCAAGCAATATTAAGTAATAAACTGTACAAAAACGTGCAGAAATTATTTGAAAAAACTACGTTTTCTAAAGAGTTAAAGAGGCTGAGTCACAGGTTCGAACCTTGAAACGTACAGGAATTAGGAGGTAGAGTTGGGGGGCTGCCACCCCTCGAACCCCCCGCTTTTGCAGCCTTTTTTGTTAAGATTTTTATTTTGGGGGTCTACCACCCCCCTCAACCCCCGATTTTTCCCTTGCAAAGAAAGGCTTTGCAACATGAACGAAGTCTGCTTGAATTTTTACCGTAAGAACATCCTATTGTATCTCTTTGATTAGAAACAGTACTGAGCCTGTTTGCTGGATTTTTTACAGGAGATTTTCCCTAACCAATAACAAGCTATAATGTGATGAACTTGGTACGACCAACTGATTGCAGGCTACATGACTTAAAAAACCTTAACAAAAGTTTCCGAAAAAAGGTTTCGTTTTCGAAAACTAGGAGGGCAATTGGTCCCCCTCCATGCATATTCTATTTGGTGCCCCTCGCATTGAATTCTTTTTTTATCTTAAGCTTGATCAGCCGGACAATAAATAAATAAATGTTATTTTCTCTAGTGTTATAAATGTTAAGTTATTTATATTTACCATATGTTTTTCCTCTAGGTTGGAGTAGACATGCACAAATTCCCAAAATTTCAAACAGATTTGGACTTGGTTGAAGCACTTGTTACTGAACAGTCTGTTTTCTGCTTACCTGGAAAAGTAAGATTCAATTCTGTATTTTGTTATTAGTTACTCCAGTCTCAGATTACACTTTAAGGTTACAATATATAAAGATTTTATTTGCAATGAAAATGCGGAATTGAATTTAAGCCCAATCTTTGCCAATTTAATAATGCTTACAGTGGCGCCATTTCAGAAATTCTCAGGGGGGAGGGGGGCAAAGAAAAATTTTGGCCCCCCGTCCAGACTTAAAATGTAATTACTCTCTTTGGTAGACTATTCTTCAAATTAGTCTTTGAATACCCATTAAATCAACGTAATTTATTTAGATTTTGCCTTTTGCAACCTGGTTAGGGACAAAAAAAATCGTTACAAGATGGAACACTTACCACACAAACTAAAAACTGAAAGTTACGTGCTCCATGGTCAGAGAGACAAGGTGGATAGAGTTTCATGCTAAACAGAATTTTACCAATTCTACATTTTTATATGAAAACCAAGAACAATAGAACAATAGAATAATATCTAGTTACAACATAAGATGTCATCAGGAAAGTAGTTCCAGCAGTCCTAGCTAAGCCAAAATCTAGAATTTTTAATGCACAATAAGACTTCACAACAATATTACTTGGTTTCAAATCCCTCTGAATAATACCAGTCAAATGTAAATGTTTAATTCCACAAAGCATCTGGTATAATAGATATTACATTCTTTCATGATCTAGATCCATTTGTATTACTTTACACAAATTGGCATCCATTAGCTCCATGACTAAATAGACATCTTGAAATTCTCCTAAACTTTTTTGTGGGGTGAAAGCATTGAACAATCCAATTATATTCTTATGATTCACTAGTTTCATCAATTTAAACTCCCTATAGGCTCTTTTAGCATGAGTTACATTCTGAAATGGACGACTTAGTTTCTTTATTGCAATACTCTGTTCTGTTACAGTGTCATATGCTGCACAGACAATCCCTTGTACTCCAGATCCAATGGGGCGAAGATTTTGATATCTTTTTAGAATTGTGAAACGAGTATCTCCAACTTCAACTGTATAAAACTGTGATGCAAATTATAAAGCAAAAAAAAAAACACAAACAAACAACAACGCTAGGCATCAATTTGTCGCAGTTTTTTCCTGGTTTACAGTTTTTTGTAATACAAATTTCTCGTTCTGCATAACGAGATCCGATTCGGATAAAAAGATGTGTAGGCCCTAAGATTCTTTAATCAATTATGGTTTGCCTAAGTCATCACAATTTTTGCTTTTTGGGAATTTTTTAATTTGGTTCAAGAGATCCGCGCAAGGGCATAGAAATATTTTTCTTTTTATTTACCGAGTAGGCCCATTCTAGAAAATATTTTAAAACTAAATCCTGGAATTTTTAGACAGGCATGTATATGAGATTTATTTTTTAGGGGGGATTCAAATAAACATAAATATGCCGATTATGCAAAAATTATTAATAAATGTTTCAAATCGTCGAATTTTATATCAACAAATTTGATAAGTCACAAATCCGAGCACCCCTCCACGGTACCTAAGGTCATGTCTGGACTAAAAATAAAACTGCTGTATACGTATGTATATTTGTAAAACAAATTGAAAGAGAGTCTATTTTCTTTCTGCCCCACCCTAAATGAAACTCATTTAAAAAAGTATAGATAATAGACTTCCATTTCCAATCCGCTTTTCCTTATTATTTCGCCTGCACAATTAATAATTCGAATGTTTTTTTTTTTTGAATTTATTACCACTAGTCCTATTTTTAGATATGAGAAAATGATATCTAGCAAATATTTGGGTGACATTGTACGACACATTTTGGTATCACTGACAAGAGATCACTTAATTTTCAATGGAACTTCGTATGACTGTTTATTGCAGCCATACAAATTCGAAACTGAGTACATTAGTAATATTGAAGAGAGTCCAGAAGGAGACTTCACTAACTGCGAAAATATATTCAAGGAGCTTGGGGTTAAGGTTATAACTCGGGATGATTGTGCAAAAATTAGGTAAGACATTTACAATGTGTTGTAATGGCTGTAAAAATTTATTTTGATAGAGAGGGGGTGCCAAATTAACATAATTTGATCGCTGATATTTCTATAAATCAGTCTGGCAAATTTATTTTGACTATTACTTTTTCTTTGCTGTCAATCTGACGGGATTAATTATTTAAGAAGGGATGAAACATGACCCTCCCCCCCAAATAAAAATTACTTCTGAGGGATGTACCTGCGTTTTTAAAAATTTCAAGTGGGCATTTCTCTTCCATTTTTGTCCTGTCTAAAAAATGTTTTCAAAGGCAGCGGCTATAAGGACTTTTAAGATTTTGAGGTAGACGGGACAAATTCAAGGATTTTGATTGCCAATACTTAACCTTGTCCAGGAAATGTCTTTTGAGTGTATTTAATATTGTCTGATTTACCCCTCTTCCTCCCTGAAAATTAACAATTATTTCTAAGTAGTGTCCCTATCTTTGCAAATCTCAAAATTTTGCAGAAGATATTTCCCTCCCGTCTTTGAACTGCTTAAAATATGTTTTTCAAAGGCAGTGTCTCTAAGGACTGCCAAAATTAGTTTAGCCAAAAATAATACAAGCAGCACATGTATTTCAATGAAAGTTGCACGCTTAAGCGGCGTTCACAAGCGTGTCTAGCTAGAATCCCATGTCTAGACACGTGTCTAGCCAGAATCCAATGTCTAGGCAACGACCGTTCACATGTAAAATTCGGTGCTTATTAGGGGGCTGGGGGTAAAGTTTTTGAAGTCGGAAAACAATTCTTACTTCATAATATGGAATAATTATAGCGAACACATTTTGTATACAGACCAACTGTACTTTACCCCCCCCCCCTAATGTGCAAATATATAGCCCAAATTTGTTTCTAAAATATTATATTTTTATCATACTTAAGTATATTTTATTAGGATTAACTTAACTTCACTTCTTGAGTGGTAATGGGTATATCATACAAATATCTTTAAATGTGTTGTAAAACAAGGTTAATTTCTTGGAGGATCTAGATAGGAAAAATAACGGACTGTAAGTAAGGAGCGATGTGGCTCAATAGTAATCGAAATTCAAAAAAACAGAATTTGACATCAATAAACATATCAAAAGAATTTGCTTATTATTCTGCTTCCAAATATATAATATTAATTATTTAGTGTTACTGATCAAAGGCTACGTGCCTGAGAAAATTTGCCTGATCTTCTAAAAAGGGGGGAATCGCCCCCTTAAATTTAAGGAATCTTAATAAAAATCACCATCAGATTCAACGTATCTGAGAACCATATCGTTTAAGTTTTAACCCCTCATCGGCAAAAATGTGGAATTTTATATTTTTGCCAGAAGTAACATCACAGATGTGTGTTTTTTTTCTTTTCCCTAGGGGTGAACTCATCAAACCAATAACCCTAGAATATTAGGAAATCGCTAATTCGAACGGAAATTAAAGATTGGAGGGTAACTAGCCTACCTCCCACGCCCATTTTTTCCCAATGTTTTCCGATCAAAACTTTGAGGTGGCCATTTTGCTTAGCATAGTCAAAAGATTTAATAACTGTGCGTTTGAGGATGACTTTACCCTCTCCCCCTATAGCCCCGAGGGAAGGGGTACAAGCTATAAACTTTGCCCATTGTTTACATATAGTATTATCTATTTGGAAGCATACGTATACTTTTCGGGGGTGGTTGGATTTTTGGCGGGGAAGGAGAGGCTATATAGATGGATCTTTCCATAGAGAAATTTTTCGTGGGGAAGGACCTTTTCATGTAGAGGGAGCTGGATTTCCCGGATAGTTTTTATACAACTGAAAGTAAGGAGTAACATTAAAACTTAAAACGATAAGCAATTATTACGAATCTGAGGGGTGTTAACCCCCTCTCAATACCTCGCTTTTTACAATAACGTTTTTTAAACTATTAGAAAAAGATTATAATTCTAATTAAACGGCCCTTGTATTTCATGAGTTCCTCTCAAGTAATTGGATCAAAAATTCAAACTCTAGTGTAAAGAGTGAGGTATTGAGGAGGGGAAACCCCCTCATATACATAACAATTGCTGTTCGTCTTAAGTATTAACGTCGCTCCTTAATTTCAGTTCAAAAACTCAGTTATTTCAATATAACTTAATGAAAAAGACAAATATACAGTCATGAAGTTTTAAATACTAGCATGTGCAAAATTTTAAAACATGAGTAGAAATCCACGTGAAATCTGGTAAATTGACACCAAAGAGATTAGGTTGTTGCAGATTTTATTTTAGTCTGCACCTGTCTTGGGAATCAGCTGATTGTTAGTTTCTAAATTTCTAATTATTAAAAGCACTATTCAATATAATTAATTAATTTTGGTTATTTTGTTTTCGTGGTTCAATGTGACAACACTTGCAAAAACCCGCCCAAGTCAGCATTTTGAAACAACTAAAAGAAAAAACTTAGAAAATCAAGCCAATTTGGTTGGGCAGTTATTAATGACTCGAAGTGGGAATCAAGAGGGAAGAGGACCTATTTTAGATCAACTCTTTTTAATTAATTTTTGAGTTATGCTATATGTTTTCAAGAAATTCCCTTTCTTACTCTCCATTATCTTCAACCTCAATATCCTCTAAAACTGTTCGTCTCAAGTATATTTTGTTAATATATTCATTTTTTTCTATACCGAACAATGATCGTGGCTTTTTTTCTGGATTATAAAGAAGTAATATTTTGATTTTAAATGCTCTTATTATTGTTTGTGCTCTTTGATATTCAAAAGTTTTTTTTTTTCGTTTAGATATGTTTGTAAACTTGTATAAAGAAAGGCAGCCTTTTTGACTGCAGCTGGAGTTGGAGCTTTACTAAATAAAATTGAAGAAAAATATGTAGTCATGGCAGTTGATGGCTCTGTTTATGCATACCATCCCTATTTCCACAAACTAATGGTGGAAAGGATAAAACAACTCATCAATCCTGGATTGAATGTAAGTACATGATATAAATATTTAAAAACTTTTCAGTACAATATCAAGATTAGTCAAATTTTGAAACAAGCTCATAGAAAAACAGTTGTGTCTTATATAATGAGGTTTTTAGTGCCTGGACTCCGTCAATTTTACCCTAATAAATGTTCAAATGTTGATTTTTGAGAGAAATTTGTCTCAACGTTTTTCTGGAATCTGGCAACAGTGAATTTAAAATGGACAATTTTCTCAGCAACATTCCGACTTGTAAGTAATAAGTTTTATAATCCTGCAACCGGATTTCTTAGTGAATTAAAAATTAAAGTTCTTAGTGAATTAAAAAAAATAGTCAGCTACATGGCGTCACTGTCGCCACGACGCCTGAATCCTGGATTTGTTGGTACTCATGTAAATTACTCCAAAATTGTTTTCTACAGATGCTGCTGTGCATCACTGCTCTAATCCTTTTGCCCATAGTCTAAAACTGAGCTCCTCAATGTGCCAAGG
Source organism: Artemia sinica (assembly GCA_027921565.1). Taxonomy (NCBI): domain Eukaryota; kingdom Metazoa; phylum Arthropoda; class Branchiopoda; order Anostraca; family Artemiidae; genus Artemia; species Artemia sinica. The sequence continues at coordinate 69,190,978 of CM051258.1, forward strand.
ACGTCAGATAAAATTTTTTTGCCCCACCTCCCCCCTGGACTCCAAATCCGTTCTAACCAAGGATTTTCTGTGAAATTTTATTAGGTTGTTTAAAAATTCTATCCAACAGTTCGTGGTAACGAACTGTAAGTAAGGAGCGACCCGGCTCGATAGCTCTAAAAACCGAAACTCTAAAAACGGAATTTTTATACCAGTAGATACATAAAAAGAATTAAATTTTTATGCTGATATTAAATATATAAATTTCATCAACATTTACAAGCCTTATCAAAAGCCATCAAAAGTTACGAGCCTTAAAATATTTGCCTTATTTTTGAAAAAAGGAAGGGAAAGGCCCCTAAAAGTAATAGAATATTAATGAAAATCAAACCATCATAATCAGCGTAGCACAAAGCCTTACCGTAGATGTTTCAAGATCCTATCCGCAAAATGTGGAATTTTGTATTTTTGCCAGAAGAAAGATCACGGATGAGTGTTTTTTTTTTGGTTTTTTTTTTCAGGGGCCATCGTATCGATCCAGAAGTCCTAGAATATCGTGAGAGGGCTACTTCGAACGGAAATTAAAAATTCTAGTACCCTTTTTAAGTGACCAAAAAAATTGGAGGGATTTTTTCTGGGTGGGAGGGGTCGGAGGATTTGATACACGGGAGGATGTTTCCTTGGGGGAAGAGACATTTCTATGAAGGTGGCGCCGGATTTCCCAGCATTATTTAAAAAACGATCAGAAATTAAATAAAAAAAGTTTTTTCAACTGAAAGTAAGGAGCAACATTAAAACTTAAAACAAACACAAATTATTACGTATATGAGGGGGTTCGCCTCCTAGTCAATACCTCTCTCTTTACGCTAAAGTTTTTTTAGAACTTTCAAAAGAGCTATCTATTCTAATTAAACGGCCTTTGTGATTCAGGGATTTGTGATTTGAACAAAATTCGAACTTTAGTGTAAAGAGCGAAATGCTGTTGATGCGAAAATGTTGAATTTTTTATTTTTGCCAGAAGTAAGATCACGGATTGGTGTTTTTTTTTTTTCCCCCTAGGGGTGAACGCATCAAATCAATAACCCTAAAATATTGGGAAATTGCTCATTCGAACGAAAATTGAAAGTTCAAGTGTCCTTTTAGAGTAAAAATATTGGATGGTAACTAGCCCACCTCCCACGCCCATTTTTTCCCAATGTTTTCCGATCAAAATTTTGAGGTGACCATTTTGCTTAGCATCATCAAAAGATTTAATAACTATGTGTTTAAGGATGACTTTACCCTCACCCCCTACAGCCCCGAGAGAAGGGGTACAAGCTATGAACTTTACCCATTGTTTACATATAGTAATATCTATTTGAAAGTATACGTATACTTTTTGGGGGTGGGGGGATTTCTGGCGGGGAAGGAGAGGCTATATGGATGGATCTTTCAATAGAGAAATTTTTCGTGGGGAAGGACCTTTTCATGTAGAGGGAGCTGGATTTCCCGGGTAGTTAAAAAAATAATCAGCTACATGGCGTCACTGTCGCCACGACGCCTGAATCCTGGATCTGTTGGTACTCGTGTAAATTACTCCAAAACTGTTTTCTACAGATGCTGCTGTGCATCACTGCCCTAATCCATTTGCACATAGTTTAAAATTGATCTCCTCAAAGTGCCAAGGACATCAGATAAAATATTTTTGCCCCACCTCCCTCCTGGACTCCAAATCTGTTCTAACCAAAGATTTTCTGTGATATTTTATTTGGTTGTTTAAAAATTCTATCAAACAGTTCGTGGTAACGAACTGTAAGTAAGGAGCGACCCGGCTCAAGAAACCGAAACTCTAAAAACAGAATTTTGATACCAGTAGATACATAAAAAGCATCAGATTTTTAAGCTGATTTGAAATATATAAATTTCATCAACAGTTACGAGCCTTAAAATATTTGCCTTATTTTCGAAAAAAAGAAGGGAAAAAAAGAAGGGCTCCTAAAAGTAATAGAATCTTAATGAAAACCAAACCATCAGATTCAGCGTAGCACAAAGCCCTACTGTAGATGTTTCAAGCTCCTATCCGCAAAATGTGGAATTTTGTATTTTTTTACCAGAAGAAAGATCACGGATGGGTGTTTGTTTCTTTTTTTTTTTTTTTTTTTTTCCAGGGATCATCGTATCGATCCAGTAGTCCTAGAATATCGTGAGAGGGCTCATTCGAACCGGAATTAAAAATTCTAGTACCCTTTTTAAGTGACCGAAAAATTGGAGGGCAGCTTGGCCCCCTCCAACGCTCATTTTTTCCCAAAGTCACCGAATCAAAATTTTGAGATAACCATTTTGTTCAGCATAGTCAAAAATTTAATAAATATGTCTTTGAGGATGACTTAGTACCCCAGAGTTCTCGGGGGAAGGGCTGCAAGTTCTGTGCTTTGCCCATTGTTTACATATAGTATTGGTTATTGGGAAGTATACAGGCGTTTTCAGGAGGGATTTTTTCTGGGTGGGTGGGGGGGGGTCGGAGGATTTGTTACGTGGGAGAATGTCTCCTTGGGGGAAGAGACATTTCTATGAAGGGGGCGCTGGATTTCCCAGCATTATTTAAAAAACGATCAGCAATTAAATAAAAAAAAGTTTTTTCAACTGAAAGTCCGGAGCAACATTAAAACTTAAAACGAACACAAATTATTACGTATATGAGGGGGTTCGCCCCCTAGTCAATAGCTCTCTCTATACGCTAAAGTTTTTTTTAGAACTTTCAAAAGAGCTTTCTATTCTAATTAAACGGCCTTTGTGATTTAGGGATTTGTGATTTGAACAAAATTCAAACTTTAGCGTAAAGAGCGAGGTACTGACAAGGGGATGAACCCCCTCATATACGTAATAATTTCTGTTCGCTTTAATCTATAATGTTGCTTTAAAACGCAAAATGTTGCGTTTTAAGTATAATTTCTGTTCGTTTTAAGTTTTAATGAACGCCATATTTTGTCACAGTTGAACGAAAATGCGGACTGTACAATTAAAGGGATTGATACACCCCCACGTTTCTTTTTTTTATATGATCTACTAATACAATAATACAACTGTTAACAATAATTTATTAAAACTCAAATATATTTACTGCATAAGATTTAAATGAAAAATAGAACAGGTTTTATCTGTTAGAAGTCAGAAGCAACATTAAAGCTTAAGACGAACAGAAATTATTACGTAAATAAGCTGAAATTTCCGCATTATAACTCAATCCCGGTCAAAATTGCCACAAATAATTACCCTAATTACCCTTAATATCTTCACGCGTAGAATTGAGTCGGCAAAGGGAAAAGCAAGACATATAAAAAGAACTTCGTATAGGAATTCTGGCGAATTCTCCCAGTGTAAAATTTTCCCTGAAAAGTTTACCCCCTGAAAACTTCCCTTTCCATGGAAAATTCTCCCTCTGGAATAGCACCACAGCAACCCCCCCCCCCCTTGACCCAAAAAATATATTAATACTTCTCATTTTTCAAAAAACGAAATGTTAGGCCTACAAATAGGTAATTAGCCTATAACAAACGAAGTTAAGATTGGGCTGAAAATTAAACAAATTAACAAACATCATACGCAAAGAATGGGCGAATTTTATAACTTAAAAAGCTTTCCCCATGGACTTTGTGGGGTAATTTTATCTCAAAAGGTACAGTTATTGAGCCTTTAAACTATTAAATAAAAAAGTTTTTTTTAACAGAAAGTAAGGATCAACATTAAAACATAAAACAGAAATCATTCAGTACCTTATATGAAAGGGGCTGTCCCCTCATCAACACCCTGCTCTTTATGCTAAAATTTTTATTGTTTTCAAAAGTAGAATTGAGAGAAAGAGTCAAACTTTAGCGTAAAGAGCGAGGCGCCGAGGAGGGGACAGTCCCTTTCTTTATCGCTCTTTATGCTAAAGTGTTTTAGTACTTTTAAAAAACCTTCCTATTGTTCTAACTGAACGACCTTTGTGTTTAAGGAGTCGTTCTTAAGGAATTTGGCCAAAAGTCAAACTTTAGCGCAAAGAGCGAGATTCTGAGGAGGGGGAAATCCCCTTCGTACAAGTAATAATATCTGTTCGTTTTAATGTTACTCCTTACTTTCAGTACGAAACATTTGTTTTCTTTTTAACTTTATTTCGCATGGTTTTAAGTAATGCCAGGAAATCCGACCCCACCTCCACGGAGATATTCCCCTCCCCACGGAAATATCCTCTAGACAATTCAATTCCGGTGAAAATTTAGCCCGGAAAATTACAATTAACAACCCTACGCGTAAAATTGAGACAGAAAAAAGAAAGCAAGACATTTAAAAGAATTTTGTATAGGAATTCTGGCAAATTCCCCCAGTGTATAATTTCCCCTGACAAGTTCGACCCCCGGAAATTTCCCTCCCCATAAAAAAAAACAGCAAAAAAGGCCGAAAAATATTGAGAATGGTAACTAGCCTAAAAACTAAGCTCTGTTTTAAAACAATGAGGATCCCAGTCACAAGGTCTGTATTAGTCATCAAAATGGATTCACTTTCCAGGTTACTAGTCTTGGACTTTCTGACGAGCAATAGAGTTGATGTCGCTAACTAGTTGATAGGGTTAATCGAAGCCCAAAAAGACCCACAATTACATAAAGTTTAATTTTACCAATTTAAACATTTTTCTGTCCTCCCTTTTCTTTCTTCTTTTTTATATCCGTAAAATAAGTAATAATAATTAATAGTAATGATAATATGATAAGCAATAAGATAACAATTGATAAAGACTGATTTTATTTTGATTATCTTTTAATTGTCTCTTTAAATCAGAGCAGCTCTTCCACCTCCTTAGATCATTTGTTGTTTTACTTCACGACGACTCTGTAGAAGTATTTCTGATATTCCCTACCGCATAAGTCGTCTGATTGCCCAAATTCTACATTAATGCAATATTTAAAAGTGAAAAAAATTGCATAGGAAACTAAAGTTTAAAAAGAAGAAATGGAATAAGCCCGAAGTTAAGAAGATATTTAGTTGAGAATAGAGATGGCAAGATAGAACGACTAAATTGTGATGCTAAAGGTCCTTAAATTGGGTGCAGGACTTTGACGCAACCTGATAAGGAAATGTTTAATAACTGTGGTAAACATGTAATTATTCTAATTAAACTACTTAACTAAGCAAAGGCTTAGTTAAGTAGTGTGATGTCAATAGTTTGGGTGTGTATCACCTCTTCTGTATTTCCTCGCCTGAAAATATTCTAACGTTATCCATTATCTCATCAAATGATTACTAAATCTTTTAGGTACAACTATGAAAACTGCGAATCCGGCCCTTGCAACGAAATGATAGAACATTTACGTGCACTCAAATGCAGGTACACTTCATTAAAATTTGCCTCTTTAAACCTCTTTTGCGTCTTACTTACTGTGAGTCCATGGTTGCCAAAGTACATATAATCCAACCTGCCCCTCCCAAGTCAACTATCATAAATAATTTATTCAAGTCAATCATTTCTATTGTTATAAATGGAATGTTCTAACTTCGCTTATTTATTTTGTATTATTTAATCCTTTGGGGGATTTTTGATTGGTTTAGTCTCTGTCTCAATCTTAACATTTGAGAAACCTCAATCAATGCTGAAATTATTATCTTGGAAATTTATGTCTTTTTTTGAGGAATTTTAAAGCAGCACTCTTTTTCTCTCCTCGTTCTGAAAATAACTCTGAATTTACGGATGTAGTTTCAAGCTTTAACATACACGATTCACGACTCGATGTATTGCTGGTACGCGTGGACACACAAAAGAGTTGAAGTAATGACTTCACGTCTTGGAACTTGAGTTAGTAAATACGAAAACCGAAGTGATTACTCTCCTACACCAAATTCGAAATGCATGTGTTTTTTTTGTTAGTAAAAGGTTATGGCATCTAGTTTTGAGGGGGGGGGGGCCCAGTAATAATCCTTTTGATCTTTTAATATTTCGTAAATATTTTTCATTTTAATATCTTTTGTTTTATATTCTTAGTAAGTTGGTAGAATCTAGTATATATAATAGTTAGCGATATTTTAAATTGTTTTGTAAATGTTATTTTTTTACTGATTTATAGGGTCTTCTCGCCTACCAAATCTTAAAAAATAAAACGGTATGTAGCTTATTCTCTTTACTAAAAAATATTGGGCCGATCCGAAATATTTTATCTTAATATTACAATTTCAACGGTTTAAAAAATAGAGAGAACTAAGTATTGTCTATTTACGGCCAGGTCATCTATTTCATCTTATTTCATTAACTTGTCTACATGTTGATACAAGAATATTTGGCGTAATATGAATAAATTTAAAATCTTTTGCGCATAAAAGATTACCTTTGTAAATACGGTTGATATAATGTTATTCCCGGCTACCAAGGGACAGGGTACTTGAAGGAACGAAGACTAATGGTTGCACCAGCTAAAGAAGTGCTACTACGGTAAAAGTTCAAGACATTATCAAAAGTTCCTTGTCAAAGATAGTCCCTTTCATATACGGAATAATTTCTGTTCGTTTAAGTTTTAATGTCGCTCCTTACTTTCTGTTAAAATTACTTGTTTTTTTATTAAATTTGTGGACTTTTTTTAATTAATTTTATGACGCTAAAAAATTATTACGTATTTAAAGGGGGAAGCTTCTTCCTCAACACCTCGCTCTTTATGCTAAAGTTTTTTAGTACTTTTAAAAAAGCTTCCTATTGTTCTAATTAAACGACCCTTGTGTTTAAGGAGTCGTTCTTAAGGAATTTGGCCAAAAGTCAAACTTTAGCGCAAAAAGCGAGGTTCTGAGGAGGGGGAAATCCCCTTCGTACAAGTAATAATATCTGTTCGTTTTAATGTTACTCCTTACTTTCAGTACGAAACATTTGTTTTCTTTTTAACTTTATTTCTGATGGTTTTTAAGTAATGCCAGGAAATCTGACCCCACCTCCACGGAGATATTCCTCTTCCCACGGAAATATCCTCTAGACAATTCAATTCCGGTGAAAATTTACCACGGAAAATTACAATTAACAACCCTACGCGTAAAATTGAGACGGAAAAAAGAAAGCAAGACATTTAAAAGAATTTTGTATAGGAATTCTGGCAAATTCCCCCAGTGTGTAATTTCCCCTGACAAGTTCACCCGCCGGAAACTTCCCACCCCATAAAAAAAAACAGCAAAAAAGGCCGAAAAATATTGAGAATGGTAACTAGCCTAAAATCTAAGCTGTGTTTTAAAACAACGAGGATCCCAGTCACAAGGTCTGTATTAATCATCAAAATGGATTCACTTTCCAGGTTACTAGTCTTGGACTTTCTGACGAGCAATAGAGTTGATGTCGCTAACTAGTTGATAGGGTTAATCGAAGCCCAAAAAGACCCCACTATTGCATAAAGTTTAATTTTACCAATTTAAACATTTTTCTTTCCTTCCTTTTCTTTCTACTTTTTCATATCCATAAAATAAGTAATAATAATTAATAGTAATGATAATACGATAAGCAATAAGATAATAATTGATAAAGACTGATTTTGTTTTGATTATCTTTTAATTGTCTCTTAAAATCAGAGCAGCTCTTCCACCTCCTTAGATCATTTGTTGTTTTACTTCACGACGACTCTGTAGAAGCATTTCTGATATTCCCTAACGCATAAGTCGTCTGAATGCCCAAATTCTACATTAATGCAATATTTAAAAGTGAAAAAAATTGCATAGGATTGATAGGAAACTAAAGTTTAAAAAAGGATAAATGGAATAAGCCCGAAGTTAAGAAGATATTTAGTTGAAAATAGAGATGGCAAGATAGAACGACTAAATTGTGATGCTAAAGGTGCTTAAATTGGGTGCAGGACTTTGACGCAACACAGGGAAATGTTTAATAACTGTGGTAAACATGTAATTACTCATAAATATTCTGGATAGCACAATAGAGTCTATTTTGTGGATAGCCAGCTTAGAACAATGGAAAAAGCAGTCAACTGGTATTTCTCCTGTCTAGGAAACAAAATTCACGGGTATACACCGAAAAATAGCTATAAAATGATACTGAAAGCAGGGATTGAGATGTCAGGGCATATTATAAATGTGCTAGAAAAGAAAGCTCCTATTTAATCTCTCCTTATGATAATGAAGGAAAGGCTTAGTTAAGTAGTGTGATGTCAATAGTTTGGGTGTGTATCACCTCTTCTGTATTTCCTCGCCTGAAAATATTCTAACGTTATCCATTATCTCATCAAATGATTACTATTTCTTTTAGGTACGACTATGAAAATTGCGAATCCGGCCCTTGCAACGAAATGATAGAACATTTACGTGCACTCCAATCAGATTCAAGTTTTGTTGGATCCGAGTGGGCGCAAAATGGAACTGTCTACAAAGTTAAGATGATTGACGATTTTCGTATACTGACCCTATCGATGGCAGTGTTGCAAATAAGCAGGTACACTTAATTTATATTTGCCTTTTAAAACCTCTTTTGCGTCTTACTTGCTATGAGTCCATGGTTGCCAAAGTACATATAACCCAATCTGCCCCTCCCGAGTCAACTATCATAAATAATTTATTCAAGTCAATCATTTTTAGTGTTATAAATGGAATGTTCTAACTTCGCTTATTTATTTTGTATTATTTAATCCTTTGGAGGATTTTTGATGGGTCTAGTCTCTGACTCAATCTTAACATTTGAGAAACCTCAATTAATGCTGAAGTTTTATTATCTTGGAAATTTACGTCTTTTTTGAAGAATTTTAAAGCAGCACTCTTTTTCTCTCCTCGTTCTGAAAATAACTCTTAATTTACGGATGTAGTTTCAAGATTTAACATACACGATTCACGACTCGATGTATTGCTGGTACGCGTGGACACACAAAAAAGTTGAAGTAATGACTTCACGTCTTGGAACTTGAGTTAGTAAATACGAAAACCGAAGTGATTACTCTCCTACACCAAATTCGAAATGAATGTGGTTTTTTTTTTGTTAGTAAAAGGTTATGGCGTCTAGTTTTGAGGGGGAGGGGTCCCAGTAATAATCCTTTTGATCTTTTAATATTTCGTAAATATTTTTCATTTTAATATCTTTTGTTTTATATTCTTAGTAAGTTGGTAGAATCTAGTATATATAATAGTTTGCGATATTTTAAATTGTTTTGTAAATGTTATTTTTTTACTGATTTATAGGGTCTTCTCGTCTACCAAATCTTAAAAAATAAAACGATATGTAGCTCATTCTCTTTACTAAAAAATATTGTATCGATCTGGAATATTTTATCTTAATCTTACAATTTCAACGTTTTAAAAAATAGAGAGAACAAAGTATTGTCTATTTACGGCCAGGTCATCTATTTCATCTTACAAAAGTAGGATTTCCATTAACTTGTCTACATGTTGATACAAGAATATTTGGCGTAATAGGAATAAATTTAAAATCTTTTGCGCATAAAAGATTACCTTTGTAAATACGGTTGATATAATGTTATTCCCGGCTATCAAGAGACAGGGAGCTTGAAGGAACCAAGACTAATGGTTGCACCAGCTAAAGAAGTGCTACTACGGTAAAAGTTCAAGACATTGTCAAAAGTTCCTTGTCAAAGACAAAGACAGTCCCTTTCATATACGGAATAATTTCTGTTCATTTTAAGTTTTATTGTCGCTCCTTACTTTCTGTTAAAAAAACTTGTTTTTTTATTAAATTTGTGGACGTTTTTGAATTAATTGAATGACACTAAAAAATTATTACGTATTTAAAGGGGACTGCTTCTTCCTCAACACCTCGCTCTTTATGCTAAAGTTTTTTAGTACTTTTAAAAAAGCTTCCTATTGTTCTAGTTAAACGACCCTTGTGTTTAAGGAGTCGTTCTTAAGGAATTTGGCCAAAAGTCAAACTTTAGCATAAAGAGCGAGGTTCTAAGGAGGGGGAAATCCCCTTCGTACAAGTGATAATGTCTGTTCGTTTTAATGTTACTCCTTACTTTCAGTATGAAACATTTGTTTTCTTTTTAACATTATTTTTGATGGTTTTAAGTAATGCCAGAAAATCCGACCCCACCTCCGCGGAGATATTCCCCTCCCCACGGAAACATCCTCTAGACAATTCAATTCCGGTGAAAATTTACCCCGGAAAATTATAATTAACAACCCTACGCGTAAAATTGAGACGGAAAAAAGAAAGCAAGACATTTAAAAGAATTTTGTATTGGAATTCTGACAAATTCCCCCAGTGTATAATTTCCCCTGATAAGTTCACCCCCCGGAAACTTCCCTCCCCATAAAAAAAAACAGCAAAAAAGTCTGTCTCCTCCCCAACTGGAAAATGTATACATACTTCACAATAACGAATATTATGTGTAAATAACTGGCATGTGTAAATTATTAGGCCTTTTAGCTATGATGAGCAAAATGGCTATCTCATAATTTCATCGGATGACTTGGGGAAAAAGGGGCGGAGAGGGGGCCAGGTTGCCCTCCAATCTTTTTGGTCACTTAAAAAGGGCATTAGAACTTTTAATATCCGTTTGAATGAACCCTCTCAAGATATTCTAGGACCACTAAGTCGATACGATCACCCCTGGAGGAAAATAAAAATAATAAATAAACACGCACCCTTGATCTTTCTTCTGGAAAAATACAAAATTCCACATTTTTGCAGATAGGAGCTTGAAACCTCTACCAGAAAAGAAGATTCGAATTAAAACTTTTTTATTTTGATTGCTCTTTAACTGGAGAATGGAGTGACCTTCAGAATGATTTTGACCAGTTAATTCTGACTCTTGAGTATTGGTCATTTTAGCGAAATTCAGTCTTTACTCAAATACAATGCCTGCTTAAATATGTGAGCAGGTGAAAAATGGATATAAAAACCTTTCATTCTTTATTGCTTTCTTTCGCTGTTTCGTATGTAAGCTTTATGACTTCTCATTCCGACAAGAAGAAAATTTGTTATTTATGCAATATCAAATTTCTTGTCAATGATGAAAACTGTTATACTTCTGCAGCTTTCCCTTGTCAGCAAAAAGGGGTAACGCAATATTGCCCAGTGTCTTAACTCAAATCAGCTACTGTTTTACATAAGAATCTAGGACATTCTCAAGGGCTATTTCAAGTCTTTGATAGCAAAGGTATGCTCCTTAAGGTTGGTCTTGACCCTTGAACGCTTCTGTTTTCTCTGCCTCCTTGGTGATTTTTTCAACTTTTTATTTTAGTTACAAGCAACTGATTATTGGACATATTTATTTTTTAAGGTTTTACTTTTCTTTTCAGAGGAAACATCTGCAGTTCTGCACCCTAAGTCTATTGACTGCTTATATCACGTCATTTGAGTTATAGATGGCGCTACTTAAACACAATCACAGGACATAACAGTATAGACTGCTTGGAACTTAAATCAGGAGATTGTTCTCAAATGTATTCACAAATGTATTACAAATGAATCACAAATGTTCTCAAATGTATTATAATGCTCCATTAAAGAACGAAAATCAGCCTTAATGTTTGCTTCGCAAGTACAAGAATCGGTAGCTTTTGTTTTTTTTGGACATGTTTATAAGTAAATTTGTTATAAGTCTGTGTAAGCCTTTTCTTTTGAAACTAGATTCATTGAGGAATAAAACTACGAATGAATCCCCACAATACCATAGAAAGTGTATTTTTTTTGGAAATAGCTGTCGAATGTCCACCCTTACAAAATCGACGCCGTATAGTCGTATAATTCTAAGTCGTATAATCCTCAACGATAAAAGCACACATTCAAGCGTTGCTCGCTTAACAAGTGATACCCCGGGCCAAAATTAAGTTTGTAAAATCCATTTCCCCTTGATGCACTTCGCCGAGTGGACAAACATAAGCCCTATCGGTCGAAGGTCACTGCTGCTGCTATTGATCACAAAAAAGAATCATCTCCTCAAGATTCTGCTGCTGGCACACAATTAAAGCAGGAGGAATTGGATTCAATTGTATTGAAAATTGGAAATCTAATGCCCCACTCATATCGTGAACAAAGTAAACGACTCCTAGCCTATCTCATGGAAAGTGGTCAAGATCATATTCAAGTTGAGAGCAATGGGAAAGGGATTATAATTCAGGGCAAGAGCTATAATCTACTTGATTTAATCTATGATATGGTTACAAATCGTAAAGGACTATTATCATTTGACGCTCATCTATACAACTTTCTAAATACATTAAACTTCCCCAAAAGTCTTATTAGCAATAGACAAATTCTAAAAAAATTAAATGATTATGCATCATTGTCAACACCACCATTAAAATATGAAGAAGAAGAAGAAGATTTTAAATCAATTTTGGAAAATACTAGCACACCACTGATAGCTAGACAAAAGCGAAGACGTATAAAGTCAGCGTCACCACCACCACCAACCGCCAGTATACGAAAGGGTAGTGGACGTTACACAACGTGTTTACGTTGAAAATGGTTGAAGTTCTGAAAGGTGTTTATGAAAATATTGGTGAAGTGGGGAGTTTAAGTTCACCCACCACTCTTTCCAAGGTCACTGGTGTTCACACTAAAAGTGTACAAGACTATCTACAAAATGAATCAAGTTATACTCTGCATAGAAATCATAGACTTCGTGCTAATCAATATCGAAAAACTAAAGCCTTTTTCCCATTGCATATAATGCAAGCAGATCTCCTGACTCTAGATGAGGTTCAACGACGTCACAATACACCGTACAAGTACATTCTACTTGCAATCAGTGTTTTTAGTTGCTATGCATATGCAATTTCATTGCGATCAAAGAGAGGCGTTGAAGTTGCTCAGGCCATTGAAAGTATTCTCGAACAGGATTCATATAAAAAAATTCAAACGGATCGTGGTAGTGAATTTGTTAATCCCCATGTTGCAAAAGTACTAGTGAAATATAGTACACTGCTCTATCATAGTCATAGTCCTATAAAGGCTGCATTGGCCGAACGATTGATAAGAACTATTCGACTTTTAATTTCAAGATATTGTACATTGAAAAATACACCGGCTTTTATTCATGATTTAGATAAAATCATGTTGATTTATAATCAACGACCTCATCGATCATTGTCCAACTCAACCCCAACGGAAGTTCATCATTCTGATCATGATACAATTGACACCTTTCTTAAACAGTATTCCAATGAAACGATTGTCAAGAAGAAAAATAAATTCAATGTTGGTGATACTGTTCGAATTAATAGGACAACTAATGTTTTTGAAAAGGGGAATTACTTGTGGTCCACCGAACTTTTTAAAGTGGCAAAAATCCTAGACACTAAACCCATAACTTATCGTTTGCGCGATACCAAAGATGAAGAGATTCTCGGCGGCTTTTATGACTATGAACTAAAAAACGTTAAAAATAATAGTGAAATCTATCAAATTGAAAAGATATGAAAGACTCGTACTCGCAGGGGTAGGAAACAGTTACTTGTTCGGTGGCTAGGATACAACTCTGATTTTGATTCTTGGATCGGTGTTGAAGATATTGACAATGCCCAATGATTTCTATGTAACTTTTATGTCCAATGTTTCCGATCCTCTCTACAATGACTTGAATACGACAAGTGATTTTTGGACATATTTCTCCCCCGCCATCAAATTTGACGGTGTGTATGAAGTGGCTCTTGTCGACTGTATTCTCAAAAATACCTATGACATCCTGAGAAAGGATCGTGTGTATGATATAAAAGTTATACCATTCGATTGGACACTCTTTGTCGACTATGAATGGGTTGAAGCACTTAAATCTAGCGAATATCCACATGCCAAATTGAAATATATTGAATACGATAATATGACAGATTTGTGTCGTACAATCAATAGAAAAATTTCATATCGTAGGAATGGTAAATTCCATTTTAATTATTCATTGGAACATGATAGGATTTACATTACCTCACCTGTTGACACTGAAATAATTATTCTCAATGATAATCTGAGAGACGTTCTTGGCTTTAAACAGAATACGTTTTACGGGATGGATCAAATTATTTTTGCTGATTATCCACCTGGTTTCGCCTCGGACTCTTGCATATTTCTTTATGCCTCCTTTGTGGAAACATCGAGAGTCGGTAATTCAAATGTCCCCCTCCTACGTGTTCTTGAACGAAAAACAACTCATGAACTTGTTCATCACTATAATATAAAGCATCTTCAGTATGTTCCTGTAAACACTTCCTATTTGGAACTCTGTCAGTTAACACTAAGAAGTGAATTGGGTGATCCTCTAGCAATAACAAAAGGCTTAGCAGTGATTACATGTCATTTTCGACCCATTGTCGGCGACAGCACAATCACCTAAAATGAACAATAGAAGAATTCCATTTTTCTGCCCCGATATCGATTGCTTTTCAACGAAAGAAATCCAAAAATGAACTTTGAAAAATCAAGAGAATGTAACTGTGACAAGATAAACCATGACAAAACACTACTGAAATATTCCAACTCTTGCAATTCAAGGAAAGAAATCCAAAATGAACTTTGAAAAATCAAGAGAATGTAACTGTGACAAGGTAAACCACGACAAAACACTACTGAAATATTCCAGCTCTTGCATTTCAAGGAAAGAAATCCAAAATGAACTTTGAAAAATCAAGAGAATGTAACTGTTACAAGGTAAACCACGATAAAACACTATTGAAAATTCCAACTCTTGCATTTCACGAAAGAAATTCAAAATGAACTTTGAAAAATCAAGAGAATGTAAAAATTCAAAATGAATCCAAAATAAACCACGACAAAAATCTACTGAAATATTCCAGCTCTTGCATTTCAAGGAAAGAAATCCAAAATGAACTTTAAAAAATCAAGAGAATTTAACTGTGACAAGGTAAACCATGACAAAACACAACTGAAATATTCCAACTCTTGCATTTCAAGGAAAAAAATCCAAAATGAACTTTGAAAAAACAAGAGAATGTAACTGTGACAAGGTAAACCATAACAAAACACTACTGAAATATTCCAACTCTTGCATTTCAACGAAAGAAATCCAAAAATGAACTTTTGAAAAATCAAGAGAATGTAACTGTGACAAGGTAAACCCCGACAAAACACTACTGAAATATTCCAACTCTTGCATTTCAAGGAAATAAATCCAAAATGAACTTTGAAAAATCAAGAGAATGTAACTGTGACAAGGTAAACCACGATAAAACACTATTGAAATATTCCAACTCTTGCATTTCACGAAAGAAATTCAAAATGAACTTTAAAAAATCAAGAAAATGTAACAGTGAGATGGTAAACCACGACAAAAAACTACTGAAATATTCCAACTCTTGCATTTCACGAAAGAAATTCAAAATGAACTTTGAAAAATCAAGAGAATGTAAAAATCCAAAATGAACTTTGAAAAGTCAAGAGGATGGAACTGTGACAAGGTAAACCATAACAAAACACTATATATATATATATATATATATATATATATATATATATATATATATATATATATATATATATATATATATATATATATATATATTATATATATATATATATATATATATATATATATATATATATATATATATATGGTGAAGGTAAAGTTAGTGTAGGAAAAGAAAACAGTAATGGATACAGACTTATGCAATTTTGTAGGTATAACAATCTAGTTATAACCAATACGGTGTTTGGTCAAAAAATGGATCATAAGTTAACAAGGTATTCACGTGATGGTAAGACAGCAAACCTTATTAATTATGCTATAGTAAACCGAAGACTGGCAGGATCAATACAAGATACTAGGGTAAATAGGAGTGCTGTTATTGATGTTAAAAGTAAAGATCACCATCTAGTAGTGTCAAGGGTTAATTTAAAGCTGAAATATCGGAAGGGTGACTACCTCCCGGGAAGTTATGATGTTGGTAGACTCTAGGATGAGAATTTGAGAGGAAATTTCCAGGAACAGTTGAATACTAAACTTGAGAGTTTAAAATTTGATAATGTGGAAGATGGTTGGAATAATTTTAGAAAAATAATTTGTGAAGTTGCTGAAGGTGTATTAGGGAAGAAAACTAGAACTGCAGCTAAGAATATTAGTGAAAAACCTTATGTTTAATAGAAAGGAGAAAGGACTTGTACACGAAGAAAGCATGGAGAAAGTATTAAAATATGAACTAAGGAGGTGTGAAGTGGAGGCCATGGATAAAATTGCCGAGGATCTGGAAGATGCAGCTAGACGGCATAATAGTAAAATATTGTACTGGCACGTTAACAAATTGAAAGGGAGTAGTCAATCCGGACTTGTCCCAGTTAAAGATAGGAATGGGGTCGCAATTAGCGATAAGGAAAAAACTAAAGAGAGATGGGCCGAACATTTTGAGAATTTGCTTAACCGAGATAGAGTTGCAGGAAAAAATATAGAGGAAAATGAAAAAGTTTGTGATACCTTGGATGTGAAGGAAGATTTGTTTTGTGAGGAGGAATTAGCAACAGTACTAAAAGGATTAAAGAATAATAAGGCTTCAGGTGCTGATAGGGTGGTAAATGAATTTCTTAAATATGGTGGCTCTGAGTCTGGCATTAGTCTGGTCTCTGTAGGTAGCAAATTACTTAGTAATATGATACTTTTTAGACTGAGAGATGCCTTAGACAAAGTTTTAAGAGAAGAGCAGTGCGGTTTTAGAAAAGGTAGAGGATGTGTCGACCAAATTTTCACTCTTAAGCTAATAATTGAGAAGTGCCTGAGTTTTCAAACACCTTTGGTCCTCAGTTTTATAGATTATGAGCAAGCGTTCGATTCTGTTGATAGAAGAGCTTTAGTAAAGGTTTAATCCTTGTATGGTATACCAGACAAATACATTAAAGTGATTAATGCTATGTACGAGAATAACACTGCTGCGGTTAAGGTAGGAAATGAGGTTAGCAGCTGGTTTTGTATTAAATCAGAAGTTAAGCAGGGTTGTGTTCCATCCCCCTTTATATGGATTATTTTGATGGACTTTGTTTTAAGGAGCACAGGAAAGGCAATGGGAGACCACGGAATCAAATGGGGAGGAAAAAGTCTCCTGGACTTGGATTATGCTGAGGATTTAAGCATCCTAGATGAAAGTGTGAGCAAAATGAATGAAGGTTTAGAGGTTTTGTGAGTTCAGAGTGCTAGAATTGGTTTGAAAATTAATGTTAGGAAGACTAAGTCACTAACGGTAGGAATAAGTGAAGATGAAAAGGTGACGTTGGGTAATGAAAAGATTGATCAGGTGGGCAGTTTCACTTACCTTGGTAGTATTATTAGGAAAGATGGCGGGAGCAGTGAAGATGTTAAAAATAGAATAGCCAAGGCTCAAGGGTTTTTTTCACAGTTAAAAAAAGTCTGGAAGAATAGGAAGATAAGTCTGCAAACCAAGATTAGAACATTAGAAGCTACAGTGATGACAGTGGTCAAATATGGCTCTGAAGCATGGACGCTCCGAAAAGCGGATGAAGATTTGCTAGATGTTTTCCAGAGAAATTGCTTAAGGATTATTCTGGGTACCCAGCTGACTAACCGTATTTCAAACAATAGGCTATAAATAAACGTATTTCCACATTTTGGCTATACGAAAAATGTAGCTGAATACCACTCTCTAGGCCTATAATGAAAGAAAGGTTGAGGTAGTTAGGGCACGGTGTGCGGATTAAGGATGACAGATTGCCAAAGATCGTGCTTTTTCGGCCAACCATCTAGGGCTAAACGGAAAACAGGTTGTCCTCGTCTGGGGTGGGAGGACGTCACAAAGAAAGATTTAAAGGAAATGGGAACTTCGTGGGCGGGTGTAAAAAGGGAGGCTTTGAATAGATTGGGGTGGAGGAGGAGTGTGTGTAGCTGTGTTGGCCTCAGGCGGCTTGGTGCTGCGGTGAATTGTTAGTAGTAGTAGTATATATATATATATATATATATATATATATATATATATATATATATATATATATATATATATATATATATATATATATATATATATATATATATATATATATATTATATATATATATATATATATATATATATATATATATATATATATATACATGTATATACAAATACCTCCCCTCTCATTAAGAAAACGAAATTTTCAAAAACTGAAACGTTATGGCAAAATTTAAACGGCTTTTTTCTAAAACATATTAGGCTTTGTTTTGGAAACTTGATTTTTACTATGCAAATGAAATACACATCCATGAATTAAAATTTTCATGAAATTGGTAGACGTAGGCTAAAGATTATTGAAAAGGACAGTTGTTTTACGGAGGTAGAACCTAATATCGAAGTTTCAATCAAAATGACTGCAATAAGAATTACTTTTGGCGCAAAGGGTGTTGGAAGGTACAATAACCAAAAACAGCCTTAGGGTGTTCTTATCATGAATACATATTGAAAATATGTTGATTATCAATTTTTTATAACTTTGATTACGACAGTCACTGATACATCTACAATTTTGCAATACGCACCTGATTTTTGGTATCTACAATGCACAACTAGCAGGGGCGGATCCAGGATTTTCTCTAGGGGGGGGGGGGCGAAATAGGTTGATCCAATAAACTTGCATTAGGAGCAAGTTTATTTAACGCAAACTTGCGTTAATTAAGTAAATTACACTACATTAGACTACGTTAGGGGGGGGGCGCACTCCTCGTTGATCCGCCACTGACAACTAGCATCATATTTATTATCAATCAGCTCAAAAGCCCTTACCCTTAGGTACAATTTTTAGTAAATTTAGATGATGGTTAAGTACAATTTGAACGTTTCAGAGGATCAAGGGCATCAATAAGGGGGGAGGGAACGATTAACCCCTATATTTTGATAAAAAAACTTTTTTTATGTATCTCCATTTTAAAAATCCTGTCTCCTCTCTCAGTGATGCATGCAGGAAGGTCTCAAGGAACAGAACCCTTTCCAATTTTTATTTTTTGAATTTCTGGGTACTGATTATTCAAATTATCAAATAAAATCTTTATTTTGATACCTTCCCCCATCTAGAAAAACATTGTAATTATTATTGGGTCTTCCCCGAAAGAATACGCCATTTTGTTGTGCCACAGCACAGGATTCAAAACCAACTGTGATTGCTCATTTTTTTTAGGTGAACTCTTTTAAACCTAGATTTTTACCAGAGTAGGGCTAATTTTGCAGACCATTCGGAACTTGAAGTTTTAAAATGCTTAACAACCCTGAAAAAGAGCTACTTTGGTTCAACGTAAAAGTTCAAACTGTTTCTATCTGGACTTCTTTTTTGAAAAATAAAACTCCATAATAAAAAGTTCTATTTTACTCGAATTATCAAAACATTATCAAGTCTTCATTAATGCTAGTATCACTTTTTTGATAAGTTTATTTCCTTGCAAATTATCATTCATAATTTTTATGTGTTAAATTGACCCACACAAAATGCTAATACTAAAGGAAACACCAGGTTAACATCCGATTGAATATTTATTACTGTTTTAATTGACATATAAACTGTTCCTCAGAAAAATATTCTCCTTAGTTGAACTTGATTATTTATTCGCTGAACATCTATTCTTGACTATAAACAAAAATGGACTCAAACAGCTACTATATGCCGCCAATGTCAGCTGTATTCACATCCTTAAGCTGCCTTTGTATATATCTTTTCATAAAAAAGATAAAGACTAATACCCTTATTCTGTCAAGCTGGGAGGTAAGATATTCCACATTATTTAGATGTGATAGCTCTACTCTTCTGTATGGTTTACAATTCTTCTCAAATCGGCAATTTTGAAAAAAATGTACAGCTGTAACTTCCGCCAAAAAGACCAGATATTTATATCATTAGATTGTTTGTATGCATTCTTGCTACGATTTTACGATTCGGGCAAATTTTTTGGAGTGGGAGGTCCTAAACCTAACCAAGTTAACCTAAGCCTACCCACCCTTTTACATTTCGGACAAATATTTTGGAGTGGGGGGTCAAACCCCCCTAACCCTAACCAAGTTTATCTAAGCCTAACCACGTTTTTACGATTCGGACAAATATTTTGGGATGCCCCCCCCCCTAAGCAAGACCTTGTTAATAGTCATTACAAAGAAACAGAATAAAGCTAAAACCAAATAAATAAAACAGATGAAATAAACCTGATGGTATCAGTGGTGTAAATTCGTCAAAATGCTGGGGAGGGGGAGTTGGAGCCAATTTTCATAAACCAAGTGAAAATAATAGTGAAAACTAAAAAATCATCCATTTATTACCATAAAGACTAAAATATACTAAAGAAAACTTACCTGTTTATCAGAATGCTTGAATTATCCAGGATTATCTTAGTTTTGATAAATTTATTTGTAGAAACTTAGTTTCAGCTGGGGGGGGGGGAATGGGGTCTCAAGGGAGCAGCGGCCCCCTGCCCCATAGCAAATAATGTCCCCTGAGGCTGTGTCCACGATTTAGATGGACTGGGGGATAATTGTGACAGTAGTGATCATTGAACTGAACAGAGTCCCTAATGGTAAACTGAATCTCTGTTCAAGAAAAAACTCATTAAAAACTTTATTCTTTCAAAGAAGAAAATGATGCTTTTTATCCAGACAAGTATTAAAAAGCGAATATTCTCATGCTCTGAGCATTTACTATTTACTTTCGTTAGTTCTTTAATAGCATCTTCATAAATGCAATTTTCCATATTTGATCTATGCATTTGTTGAAATTGCTGGATGTAGAAGGACAAGTAATTTTCCTCCGTAGCACAGAAATGACTAGGTTATTAATTGTAATTTCTGTTCGTTTTGGGTTTCATTTATGTATTGATGGTGATCTGTGCTAGTTTAAGTCTTGATAAATCATTTGATATTATTTCTACTCATTTTTGTTTTAGGGGGTTCTTTACATTTCTTTGAAAATAAAGTATTCTATATTTCATCAGGTATTCTATTTTCATAACATTTTTTTTATTAGTTTAAATAGGTTCGGTTAGGTTACTTATTTAACATAGCCCCCCCCCCCCTTAATGTGCAAATATATAGCCCAAATTTTTTCTAAATTATTACATTTTCATCCTTATTTTATTTTATTTCATTAGTATTCACCAAACTTCACTTCTCGAGTGTGTTTTATATAATAGACAAGTACCACTTTAATTGTAGACAAAGTTTTCAAAATTAATTTATGTTTTTTTTATTGACTAAGTCATTTTCATGGAAAAAGAAACTAAGATTTTATATCTGTTCGGCTTTTTCTGTTAGTATCCATATTTTGACTTGCTATTTGTAAGTCAGAGATACTTTTCCTTCAATTTTTAACTGCACTCACCAGGGCCGTATCCATTTTTTTCGCAGGGTGTTTTACATAAGGTTTTTTTTTGGGGGGGCTACACAAAAATAACCTAAAAACACATACAAAATGTATCTATATCCATTTTTGTTACGCTTTTACGAGCCGGACGACCTTTTTTTATTTGGGGGGGGGGTATTCAAACACCCTATACCCCCACCCCCCTGGGAACAGCTCTGACATACACCCTTTTGAAAATATTGACTTACATCCTTTTCTTTAATAGTGTTGTTTAGATTAGTTTTATACCTCCTCTAATTGGGTTCTAGACGTTTAACCAGCCCCTGGAAAAGACCCTCGCAGAAAAAATCCCCTCGTTGTAAACACCCCCCCCTCCCTATCCCACGGAAGTTACCCTCTTCTCAATGGAAAATTCTCCTCGTATTAAATACCCCCTCCCGAGAAAACTACCCCCTTCCCAAAGGAAAATTCCCCTCTTGGTACATACCCCCCCCCCCAAGGACATATTAAAAACCTTAAAAAGGCACTTAAACTTCTATAATAGGCTTCTCTGATTTTATTGTAGTTTGGGAGGGAGGGAGACACCTCAAAGAGTACATTTTAATGCTAAAAAATTCCAGCTCTCATTGAGCCATTAGATAAATATTGAATTTGTTTTAAGGAAGAGGCAAGGTGAGGGTGGAGGTATAACTTGATGTATGACCCCAAAAACCATAACCATATTTTTTTGTTGGGGGGGGGTACGAAAGAAACTTTAAAAAACGCATAAAAAATTTGAAATTGATATTAACTCCTTACGATTTCAGGGAATATTTCTGGTCTACGCCGTTATTATGAAAGTAGAGAGTAACATTAAATTCCAAAATCAGCAGAATTTCTTCTGAATAAGAGGGGGACTGCCCCTTCCTCGTCCACACTTCCACCTCATAGCTGCAAAAAACTTAGAAGGTCGCTCATTAGATCAGAAGTTGAGAATTCCAGTCCTTTTGATTCTGTGGGGGGAGGGAGGGGTTAAACACCGGCCATTCACTGGTTGACCTGAAAAATGAAACTTAATATTGTTCCCAAGAAATTCTATCAATGCTCTTTGACAACCTGGATAAACTTACACTCTTTTAATTTAGTTAAATTGTCCAAACAGAAGCAGTAATAGTAGTAGAGTAATAGTAGGGTTGGCTGCCCTCCATCACTTTTGCATCTTAATAGGGTCAAACGGTGAACTAGATTCTTAATAGGGAACTAAAACTTTCAATGTCCAAATAAATAATCCTCCTCTAAAGTATATACGACCACATCTTCCATAAGACCCTCATACGCCTTCAGGATGGTTTTTTTAGGAGTTTTTTCAACCCCGAAGGCCTTGTTAAATGTTCTTTCGACTATTTTAAACAAAACGGCTATCTTGAAATTTCTATCGGATGCACTTGGGGAAAACATGACGTGGAGGGAAAACTTGCCTCCAACTACTTTTAACTCTTAAAAAGTGCATTAGTAAGCTGAATTGGATTCCCAATCCAACGAGCTTATTCCGAATTTGTTACGACCATTCCTTCCATATAAACCTTTCATTATAATAATGGCCAAATATTATAACTCACACTCCTTGCTCTGAATGCTTTGGGAGGGGTGCTGTCATCCTCAAAGCAATAATTACTGGACCTTTTCGCTACACTGAACAAAATAGCTATCTTGAAGTTTGAACTTGATTGAAGGGGTTGCCCTCCAATCACATTTGACTCTTAAAAAGGACACTAGAACTTTCAATTTCCAATCGAATGAGTCCCTTTCGAAGATCTAAAAAAACGAAGAAATACATTGTGCCGACATCGTTCTTTACTTAGGCAGCGCTACTGCACTGCCTATGATAGGCTGTGAAGCAATAATATGCAAACATTACAAAATACAAATCTTTCCCAGTACAGCGTGAACCAAGCAGCAATCTATAAAATGTTTAGAGGGCAGTAGCTCTACTCATTTTTATCACAATTGCTATACACTATAAATTCGGCTTGGTCATTCTTTTTAATTTGTGTTTATCTTCAGAGGCCAATTTTGGGGGGGGGGTAGGGGTGGGCCATTGTCCACCCTAATTTTTCTGAGGGGCCCAAGCTTCTTCCCAAAATGGCCTTTTTTTCTTTTACAAAATATACAGGAACGAAAAAGCAACTGTTTAATAAAAAATAAAATAGTGCTTCAAAGTACAAGAGTGGCTTTTCACCTTTGGGTATATCTTTCAGGTGCCTGACTCAGCACCCAAAAATCCATTGCCGTCTCTTTGGGTCCTTCGAAGGACATGGTGGTCGGTCAGACCGAGTTAGTAGAAAACGAGACGACTCAAAGAGACACTGAACTTAAGCTAATTTTCTTCAAATACTGACACGCGTACCGGTTATTGTCTTATCTGTAGATCCAAGTCCTCGGATGTGTACCATATAATACACAAGTACCCTAAATTTCTTGGTAGAGCCCTCGGTTTTTTTAAAATACAATACCAGTTGACATGGTCCAAGAATTCCCTAGTTCAATTTTATTGTGATTTATGCAAGTGACATCTATCACATCAATTCTGTTCAAATTCTACCAGATAGAATATCACATTTGTCTTTTTGACCTTGACCTGACTTTTATTTCCATAGATTTTAAGCCTGAAAATGACTAATTTGAAGATAGAAGTTGAAACAACTATCCCTTTTGATGGACAGAAACCTGGAACAAGTGGACTTCGGAAGCCTGTGAAGAAGTTTCAGGAGTCTAATTATACCCATAATTTTATCCAAAGCATATTGTCAGGAGGCTTAGACAATCCTGCTGGAACAACTATTGTTGTTGGAGGTGATGGTCGTTACTTTGGCAAAGAAGCTACTGAAATTATTATCAAGATATGTGCAGGAAACAAGGCAAGTTTCTTTGTATTGGCCTAGTTTTCTGCATACCCTCTTCTGAATTAGGCTAGGCTATAGCCTAAACTCCTGATGGCAAAAAAGCAGGCCTAGTAACATTTTTTTTTCAACTCTGTTTTCAAATATAGCCTCATGATCAGTAGGCCTGCTGTGACAATTGCACCCCAGTCCTGTTAGGTTTTGCTTTTTTAAAATGTTTTTTGGTAAATTGAGGGGTGTGGAGGTATATATTCTGTGAATATATAGGTCCTAAGAAATTCATGAATTTCTTAGAAAAGCTGGAAAAACAAGGAAAGAAGTGAAGATAAAGGCTCTCCACCTGTAAAATATGTTAGCTAGGATTAGCCTATTTTGCATATTATGGAGTAGGAATTGTTTTCTTAATGTTTCATTTTGTCCAGCTGGACTCCTAGGCTTACAATAATGGTTGGCTGGTTGGCAAATTTGAAGATTTGTATATATATATATATACACTGTTAAGTTAGTCATCTGGTGGTATCCCTAGGAAAATGAAACTTTTAGAGATGTGTCTATAGGCTAAAGTATGTCTTGGGAAGGTATTTTGAAGTACCTACCTCCACTCCTCCTCCATCTAGGGGGTCTTGTCCATTGATGCCCTTAAAAAATCCATGTTATAAAAGTGAAACCTTGAAAAATAGATCTTCTGCTTAAATGAAGTACAAGAAAATTGTTTTCAGGTTAAATATTTACCAAATCATATTATTGAGTTACAACTTAAGTGAATATACCACTCAATGCCTTTTTTATGCTCTTTACAAATATAATAATTGTTTTTGTTGGAAATGAATTTTAGCCCCTGCCCCTATATATACCAATTCAGGGTATACATTTGCACATTAGGGGGGGGGCAGGGGTAATTTTATTTGTGATGTAAATGAGAGGTAAGTTTAAACTTTCCGTCACCTCCCTAATGTGCAAATATATACCCTGAATTGGTATATATAGTGGGGGGGGGGCTAAAAGTCATTTCCAACAAAAATGATTATTATATTTTTAAAGAGCATAAAAAAGGCATTGAGTGGTATATTCACTTTAGTTGTAACTTGATAATATGATTTGGTAAATATTTACTGTTTTCAACTTCACAACTTTGCTCAATCCCAATTTATAAGGTTTTAAAGATATGCACACATTTTCTAAATTTTGAGGAGAAGAAAAAACATTGATATTTCTTAAAATTCTACTCAAATAACAGGAATTGCATTTTCAGAACTAAAGCCAGAGACAAAGAAACTGATAACTGAAAATTAAGAGAAAATGTTGTTTTGTCAAATTTTCAATAGGTATAGACATGTCATGTAGGCAAATTTCAGGACCCTCTAGAGGGAGAAGGCATGGAGATATGTACTTCAAAATAGCTTCCTGTGACATACTTTAGCCTGTAGACACATCCCTGAAAGTTTCATTTTCCTAACTTAACCCCTTCCCAAGATAGCCAAAAGTAGCTAAAGTAGAATTTTACCCTTTTTTATGCTCTTTCATTATTCAAAAATTGCTTCTGGGGCTAGTTACATCTTGAGCCCTTAAAGGGACCCTGGTAAATTTTTTGCAGTTCATATTATTTACTTATGAATAAAGTAAACATGCCAATCAATGCCTTTTTTATGCTCTTTCCAAATATAATAATCATTTTTGTCAGAAATGAATTTTACCCCCACCCTTATATATACCAAATCAGGGTATATATTTGCACATAGGGGGGGGGGTAAAGTTTAAACTTACCTCTCATTTACATAAGAAATAAAATTTATCCCCCCCCCTAATTTACAAATATATACACTGAATTGCAGGAGTGGATCCAAGATCTTTTTTAGGGGGGAGGGGGGCACAAATTAGGTTGATCCAATAAACTTGCAGTAGGAGCAAGTTTAATTAACACAATATTGCATTAATTAAGTAAATTAAACTACTTATTTGAGTTGCCTAATAAATAAGGTTTGAATTAATTATAAATAAATATTTTTGGAATATGTTATGCTTGAACAACTTATTTATAAACTAGTGATATGTTTTTAACCCCAGAAGCTATTCTTGAATGATGAAAGAGCATAAAAAAAGGTATCAAAAGACGTTTTCACTCATCTTATCTAAATTATATGGCCCACTGCAAATTTATCCTTTTTTCTAAAAGTTTTTGATAAATTTAGAGTTTAAGGAGCTCCTCCTCAGAAGGAAACACTACAAACTTTTGAAAATAACTTCAAAAAATTCAACATACTTAGGCTGTTTCATTTCTAAAAGTACTTCAGCTTATTTACTCCACTTTCACTTTAAGCCTGTGTTTATGGTCAAGATTTTGAGAATCAAATAGTTCCAAAGTTGAAACAGGTGCTCACTGAATCTTAAAACCTTGCAAGTAGAGAGAGAGATAAGGTTGAAAGAGTCTTCTATTACCCATGAGCTAGGCTATTATGGCTTTAGATTGATATTTGAAGATAACATATGCTGAACACAATTTTTTCCAAAGTTATGTTTTTAAATAGAAAGTTATTTCATTTTTTCTAATGAAAATAAAAAAAAACATGGTATTTTTGAAAATCTTGGGAAAGGGAGAGACCAAGTCTTTCACAAGCTGTGAAGTAGAAATAGATAACAAACAATATCAACCAGAATTATTAGTGACAATAGTATAGATACTGACAGAAATGTTTTTTTCAAGGGGACTAAGACAAGGCAAATGCCTTGTTTTTTTTATATTTTTTGCCTTGTTTTTTATGTTTTTTTCAAGGTTTTTTTTAAGGCGACATTGTATGTGATACCTGTGTTTGTTGATACTTCTGTTCTTGTCCTCAGTGTAAATAGATCTGGATTCTGCACAAACTGTCATTTTTTATCTGCCTTTTAAACCCTTCTCTCTAACTCACTTCCTCCAACATAACCATCCTTATTAAATTGTTACCCTCTTATTTCGGTGTAGTTGAAAAGCATATTAACTAAACATATCTACATCATAATGGCTATTATTCTAACAATTTTTCTTCTTAATTAGGTATGAGGTCCATTAATTCTAAGAGCAGACTCTTTCACCTCTTTATTAGACTGGCTAAAAGACTGAGTTACCTTCTACTATTAATAACTACCCTACTACTACTGATATTGTCAGTCTCCATACAATATTTTATCAGCATTTCTAAGGCAAATCAGATGGCTCACAATTCAGCAGATAACTAGGCTAACAAAGCAGATAAATAGATTAACAAAATAGGCCAAAATATGTTTATTGTTAAAAAGTGTTGTGCAACTGATATTTGAGAAAAGTTTTGAAGTTTGAATAAAAGATTCTCCCTAGTTTTGTTAACACTTTTGACTCTTTTTACCCTGTATTCTGAATGATATGTAATGTTGGAATTGATATACTTTACAGGTTAGGAAACTTATTGTTGGCAAAAATGGGATTCTTTCAACCCCTGCAGTTTCGAGTTTGATTAGGAAGCTTCATGCAGATGCTGGTATTGTGCTTACAGCCAGTCACAACCCTGGTGGCCCTGATGCAGATTTTGGCATTAAATTCAACACAAGCAATGGGGGTGAGTTCACATTTTGTAACTGTGTGTTTTTGTCAAAATTATCAACATTGGAATTGTAAATGTTTCTAGCAATCTGGTCAATGCTATATTTAATTTTGTTTTGATATTTTAAGATTCTAAAAAATACCCAAAGCACTTCAGATTTAAAAGTTTAGTTTTAATCCTTTTTCCTGAAAACTTATTTACTTTCTCCCTTTTTTTATTGCCTTAAATCAGTTTGAAGAGAATCTGAAACTACACACTTGTTTAACTTCAATTGTCATTTTCCTGTTACTTATTTTTGAATGATTGTTTCTTTCCATTCAAAAAATATAAAATAAAATGTCCATTTCTCTTTATATTTTGCTTTTTGGTAACCTAAAGACTGGTTAATCCTGTTTAGAGTTAGATTGAAGGAAAATCTATCATTATTGTAACTATAATATCGTGTTTTGCTTCAACTTTATTTTTATCTATTGTCTTCTTTCTTTGTTTTGTTATAAATGTAATAGTTGGTAAAATAATGCATCTTAAGATTGAAATTTAACTTTTATGAAATATTCTAGTGTGAAGCTGGTATGTAAATTTCTTATTCATTTTCAAACAACAGTAAAAATTAAATAAACTTTTTTAGCAGACAATTCAAAAAAAAAGGTTACGTTCTTTGTGCAGATGTACAAATAAATATTGACAATAAATTAAATAAGAGTTGAAATCCAACGTTTCTTCATATTTACCAAATATTTACCCTTTCTTAAAAGCTTTCCAATTATACATTTACCCCAAAATCTTATAATTTTTAAATAATATCAGTTCTTTCTAATGCTTTGTTATATCTTTCTAGGTCCTGCCCCAGATGCTGTTACAACAGCTATATATAAATACAGTACAAAAATTAAGGAATTTAGAACTGTACCTGGTCTGAAATGTGATATTGGCAAAATAGGATTGAAAGAGTTTCAGGTAGCATTTTTTTTGTTTCTGCTTCCTGTTTAGTTCTCTACATACAACAAATATCAACAGGTTAAAAAAAAAAGTAAAAACAAATTTGTAAAACCCGACTTGACTTAAAATTGCTTCTCACCTCAACAGGTTGGCAAAACCATACATAATACAAATACTTGAATTCCCTGAACTCCTAGTCCACTTTTCCCACCCTGTACGGTTGCTTCTTATATCTTCAAATTGAACTCAGGTACTAACAGAGACAAAAAACACTCCCTGTTAAACCTTTTAAATTGATACAAGTTCATGTGTTAAATCACTGACCCTGTCCATTATTTTTTTTATGTTTTTTGGTTTCATATTTAATTTGTTTATGTTTGAATTTTAATTTTTTAGTCTATTTAACTTTAGATGCCTCCTTTTTTAGTCTTTCTTTCTTGTTTTAACTTATTTTTAGATTGAATTTGCCTTTCATTACTGGTTCTGAAACATGGCTATTGGGATGTCATGCCTTAGGTGAATGTAGTTGGCACTGAACTTAAATCGTTTTGATGGTCTCCCTCCGAATTCTTATGGGTTGGGGGAGTGGGAAGGAAGTTTGTAAATTACATTTTGATGTACATATCACAAAGTATCCTAAGAGGAGTTTTTTTTTAGCTCAATTAGTTATTATGATGTGTTCTAGGTAAGAAGTCATGGTAAATTTCTGGTAAAAATGGAAATATTTAAATGCAAGTCTTCAAAAAAGACTGGGTGGCTATGATTCAGCAGAAGGTTTGCACCATGTTACGCCTATACATCTAGCAAAAACTGTTGTATTTGCCTGAAGAAAATTGCTGGCAATTCATAGTTTTGAATTAAATTAGATAGCTTTATAGCAACTGAAACCCGTGGAATAAGTCAAGGGTAGCCTATTACTGGTTCTAAATTTCTTTAGCTTATTCAAACCAAGCAATATAAGGAGCAGCCAGTAAATTTATATGTATTCACACACTTCAGCTTGAAATAAAGTATGAAAATTTCAATGAGAGATCGAAAGATCAAATAATTCTCAAATCTCAATGAGAAAATCTCAATGAGAGATTGAATAATTACAAGTTTCCACTATAGCCAAATCTTTAAGATATAATATAGGATAATAAATAGTTTGAAGACACTTATACCGCATATATCCCATACCAGTCCTTAAAATTTCTTTGAAATAGCCTTTATATTTTAGGGGATTATGAGCTGCTGTTTTTGAAATAGCCCTAATAGGGCTAATTTAGGGGATTAGCTGTTTTTGCTGCTTCATTGCGCTGAGCTGCTATTTTTAGGGGAGCTGCTTATTTAGGGGATTAGCTATTTTTGCTGCTATTTGCGCTGAGCTGCTATTTTTAGGGGAGCTGCTAATTTAGGGGATTAGCTATTTTTGCTGCTATTTGCGCTGCGCTGCTATTTTTGAGCAAAGTTTGTGCTTAAGTTTTTAGTAAATTTATTTTTGTGTAAGTACATGTTGGAAAGCCATGGTGGCCATGGTGGTAATAATTTAAGTTTGGCGCTAAACAACGTTCTTGCCTTGGATTTGCATTAGTTGGCTCACCAAAGAGTAAACGTTATTTCTGCTATGAAAAAATACCGTTATTTTGGACTATATGGTGTGGCAATTCAGACTGTTCTGCTCATTATTGTTTTCATTCTATTGTTGTAGGATCTTGTGTTAGTTATTAGGAAGTTAAGCCATATTAATCATTTTAAAGTTTGAACTAACTTGTTTAACTATAACAGATTTAACTTGAGTAACTTGAACTTCAATGTTCACCAGCTCTAATCTTAGGGGGATGAATAAAAACCAACATTCCCGTCCAGTCGAGATAACATGCAATAGAATGTGCAAAACGCACTAGCAATATGGTGACGTTTTATGGAACTAGTTACTCCGTAAAGATATTTTGCTAACTGTAAGGACTTTGCTATTATAACTGTACAAATATAGATTATGTGTCGGCTTAAAAACTTTAAAGAAAGGGAGAGTCTGAAACTAAATTTAAAGTTCAATTGATTTTTTTTTTGGTGGGGGTATGAGCCTTGAGCCCCAACCCCTGCCTAAGTACCTGATTGACTCCATATTCAAATAACTGAATCAATAAATTACAATTTTCGAATAAACAATGAAGCGGCTTTTTCGTCAGTGAAATGGCAATGTAATTGGTTGTGTGGGCTGTTTGCCAATATTTGTTTTTCTTCTTTATCATTCATGATATCTATTTTGCTTCTATAAACCAGGGGCACGCCTAAGGGGAAGGATTGAATTGTCTTTGGCTTAAGTAGTGGGCTTTAGGGGAGTGAGAGAATATGTTTTTAACTAATAAAAAAAAATTGTTTTAATCAATAAGTATCACGTAATAAAAAAAAAGTTGAACCGTTAAAGACAGGCCTGTTTTTCTTCATAGCAGCCTTTTTACCACTAGCAAAATGGCTAAAAGACGAAGTTCAAAATCATATTAATAGATGAAGTTTTAATTTGATTTTGCTTAGGAGTTTGCTTAGCTTCATCTTTTAGCTTAAAAACACCACTCAGTTGCCCAGCGGTAAAGAAGGGGGGGGGGGGATAAAAAGACATCCTTTCACAATACATACCAAACGTTACTTATGGTAACATCTCTAACACTATTCTTGTTGCAGGTTGAAGGTGAAGCGTTTACAGTAGAAGTTGTTGATTGTGTTATAAACTACGTTAATCATATGAAGGAAATATTCAATTTTGATTGCCTTCGTTCCTTGATAAAAGGAGATGGGGGGTCTCCATTCTCTTTCCTTGTTGATGGCATGAGTGGCGTCACTGGGCCTTACATCCGACGTATTTTTGTTGACGAGTTAGGAGCTTCAGAAGAGTGTATAGTAAGGGCTCTGCCTTTAGAAGATTTCGGTGGTCATCATCCTGACCCAAATTTGACGTATGCTGCAGACTTGGTGAAGAGTTTAGAGGAAGGAGAATACTCCTTTGGAGCTGCTTTTGATGGAGATGGGGTAAATGACTTTGCTTTGTGTTTGTTTCAAGATCTTTTACATTAAAAATAGTTTAATTACAGGTAATCAATTAAATAGTAAAGCAGAATTTGGGATATGAACTGGAAAGTGAAGATAATTAGTAGTATATTCGGGCTCATAAATACAAAGGAATAGCTAACGCGTTAGGCGCGTTTTTCAAATGCCACACAAGTAAAAAAAACTAACGTTTTTAACGTATTGGAAAAGTTGTTTTTAAATAGCTGGTCTCTGCACAAAGTGTAATTGGATTACTGCTGCTCTTGGTTCTTGGAAATGATATGGTAAAGAACTAATCTTGTGTTTTATGATTATTGAACCAAAAATTGTAGATTGAAATGCAGTGCATTAATTCTGATAAATTCCTATGTTATTTGTGACAGATATGGCTGCTTTTGCCATTGAAAAGATGCCGTTAGTTCCTTATGTTGATTCGAGAGATAAGTATGATATTTAGCATAAGCCAGTATTAGCTCCAGTAAAATAGAATAAATCATGATAAAATTATAGATAGAGCTAAGGTACAAACCCATTAAACATCTAGGTTATTTACTCTTATACCAAGTCAATACTGCAATACTGCCACAACAGTGTGTGATGAATATTTTGGTCTTGCAGAGGGCTGGAGGGCTGTGGGTGGTTTTGGCTAAATTAAATTTTGACATATTCTGCTTGATTTAAATATTTATTCTAACCTTATATCAAAACGTGTTCTATATTTGAGTGACTTTGTCTCTCTAGTCCATTGCATTATCTATGAATTTTAATTGCCCACTTCGATTTTTGCTCTTATGGGTGAAAACAAATACCAAACATTTCTCAAAATCGACCTGTTATGTGCAAGTGATTGCTTCCGGTGTATTAAGAGAAGAAAAAGAGAACTTTTCTCTGCTGTTTGATGGGGTATAGGTTAATGTTTATGAAGAAAATTCGATAATATTTTATAAGCTTCGAGTTCTCTATTATTTATCCTAAGCAATAAATGCAAATACCACTTCTATTGACTCGTTTTAATTAAAATGAACTGTGGAAAATACTTGCCCCACTTCTGTTCATAAGAGAGGGAGGAATCACTTTCTAAGGTTTTTTCTAAGGACATCCCAGTAAAAGATAGAAATTTCTGCCTAAATATATGAACTGTATTTACCTAATTTCTCAAAAGAAAATTCCTATTAAAAAAAATTCTTAATGTTTTTCAGTTCTGGCCCATGGTATACTCCCCCTAAGCTCCCTTCCTAAAACTAAGGCAGTCTAACCCTCTTAAACCCTGTTGGTAAATAACGCATGGAATATACTTGCCTCTTTAGGGTATTGGTTGCTGAACTACACCCATTCTGTATTTAATATCATATACTGTTATCTTCCGAAGAGTTTTTCCATTCTTAAGTCTAATGTTTAGCCATAGAAAAATAAATTCTTTTATTGTAGGGTTTAATGGAACATTGTTGAGGTTACACTTGTTTATTTTCAGGATCGTAACATGATCTTAGGAAAGAAGGGCTTCTTTGTAAACCCCTCGGATTCATTGGCAGTTATTGCTGCAAATCTAGACTGTATTCCATATTTTCAAAGAACCGGTATCAAAGGATTTGCCAGAAGTATGCCAACTGGAGCAGCTGTTGATAGGTAGGTCAACTTATATACAGTTGTCAAAACGCGTAATGCACACAACCAACTGCACTAATTTTATCTTTTCTGCTGATGCGAAAACAATGAAGTTACCCCTGTCTGCAAATATAAAACTGCAATCAAGAAAAAAATCCCAGCTCAGCATATGCTCTTATGAAGGTTCTGTAGTCGGTATTAGACTACAATCCAAGTTTTCTATCGCTGTTGTGGTTAATAAAAATCAGGATGTGACCAGGAGCTTTCTGACGGGAGGGATGGGGGGGGGGGGTGAAATGTTTTGGATATATTTTTTTTTATTTCCCCATGCCTAAAAATATATAATCTTTGAAAACGATTTAAAGATTTATTTTGTGGTATTTTCATTGAAGAAACAAAAAAGACAAATTTATCTCTTAGTTTTGAAAAATACATTTTGTCTACCCCCACCCCTTCCCTAAGTTTTCATGAATTGCCACTGATCAAATTAGTGTGGAAAATGACTTTTTACAAATAATGGTTTGTATAGAACATTTTTTTTTTAATAGTATCAGTGGAAGGAAAGAAGTACTCTTTAATTTGGTTAGGCTTCTTAGGTGCTTTAAGATATAATTCTTAGGGGTGAGGGCTTATAAGAAGAAAGAATAAAAAAAATGAAAAAGTAATTTATTTCGATTAACCTTTTTTGGGGGGGGGGGGGATTCTCCCTGACTTCTTGTGCACAGGCATGGAAAATGTAGAGGATCCTTGTACTTCTTCTAAATATATTAATAGTATTAATATTTAGTAAGATTTTTTTTTGTACTCAGTGTTTTCAATATTTAATTAGTGTTGTTATTGCTCCTCTGTTTATGTATTTCACCGCAAATAAAATCACAAAAAAACTACTACGTAGTGGAAAAGATGTCGTTTCTTTGCGTAATTTTAGCATCTTATCACGAAATTTAAAATTATAAGGTTATTTACCTGATTATGCGGTATGTGATAATTTGCCTTGTGACACCCTATGTTTATGGGCATTTATTTGGCTCAGTTATTTCGTAAGGTTCATTAGATGGTTTTTCAACCGACAAATGAAAAGATAATATTTTGCGTCGTAGACGTCCTACGCAGCAGCAAATGTCATACAAGAGAAGTTTTACTAAAGCTTCATAAAGATTTTTGAATATTAGTTTTGGTTTAAATGATTCTATTTTTATTTTGTCCCATCAAAATTCATTGTGAAGACGATTTATGAAACAAAGGATGATATTTAATAACAAATATAGATTTCTACTTATGACTGTTTGTACATTCTAATGTAATTCATTTATCATTTTCGCTTATGTGGTTTTAGTTTGGAACATGGTGCTCTCTATCCTTTCAAGCCTTAAGAATGGCTCTATTTTTTCAGCCATGAAATCCTAAATTGTCTATTATCGCATATACAAAAAATAGTGTTAATATGCAAATTTATCAATAAACGGGCTTACTGTAGTTGTGCATCAATAAATAATTAAAAAAAAAATATCTGTATATTGTTCTGGTAATTTTTGATAATCGTCAGTTTGATAATTTTTTGATTTTGGGAAAATATATTTTTATGGGATAATATTGAAAAATAACAGGATTTTATCTGTTTGAATCTCTTAGTTTTTCTAAGCTCTTGAGTTTCGTGGATCAAATATACTTGACTTAGGTCTCCTACCGGGCGCTACTTGGCGTAGAGAGTGACGTCTGCCTCCCCCTTCCACTTCGGTCCATTGCAAGGGTTCACGCTTCACTCGGTCCGATATTTGACATCGCTAGAAACTTGGATAAGCTGTCGGACCACTGATTTTTTGGTCGGATGCGAGGTCGCTTCCAACCGGCTTTGATAGGGTCAAAGTCGAAGATCGTCTTTGCGGGTAAGTGCGGGTGCATTCGAAGTAGATGTCCGAACCACCGTAAGGTACTCTCGGTTGCTTGGTCAGCAGTTTATCGTTACTCACAAAGTCGACCCACCGTAGACCCTCTATCCTTCTCAAATTCTTCGACTGAAGTCTATCGATGATCATTAGGGCCGCGGCTGATGCTTGCTAAGTCTCAGCTCCATAAAGCATCACAGAACCGACGATGCCGTTGAAAATTCGCAGTTTGGCTGAACGACTGATATTTGGTTTTCGCCAAAGGTGACTGTTCAACCTGCCCATGGCAGAAGACGCTTTGGATAGCCTTGCTTGCAGCTCGGGGGAAGGGAGCCATCTGAAGAAATTGTGGATCCCAGGTAGAAAATATATCAAGGTATAATTTGGTAATTTTTCCTTAATGCTCCAATGTCTTTGTCCTGGTGACTAGAAGCCCTCCTTCTCCGATTGGCCGCTCCTAGAGACGTGAATTCTGCAAATTCTGGCTTTCAGTCAGTGTTCTTACATGATTTGGTCGCCTTCAGGGAAAAAGAATGTTGTGTCTCTTTGGAAGATCTCTCGCGATCGTTCATAGAACTATTGAATAGTTTCAAATTTCTATTGTAAAATGGTGTTTAAAGTCGATGTAACTTTCATCTCCGTTCAGTTTTTATATTTTGAAATAAAGTTTTCTTAATATTAAACTTCAGCAGTTTAAATGGATCTTTAAATAATGATTCCTTCTTTTTTTACTTTTAGAGTTGCTTGTAAACTAGGAAAAGAGCTATTTGAAGTTCCAACTGGCTGGAAATATTTTGGAAATTTAATGGATGCTGGAAGACTGTCGTTGTGTGGAGAAGAAAGTTTTGGGTGGGTTTTACTAATTTTCTTCATTTTTTCTTTTATAGGGGGAAATTGAACTGTTATGCACTATGTTCAGGAACTAAGTTATTTGTGCAGTCTTCTAGCCTTCGCATATAAAAAAGACCGAACCACTTAAGTGTGAAAATCAATAAAATGTAAGTAGAATATGTTTGAACCTAAAACATATTATTAAGATGTTGACAAAGGGCAGAGTATAGTTCAAGGCTTCTTTGGGCCCAAACAAATAAGAATAAATGCTCTATATTTTTTCGATTTTCTGCATTGTTAGTAATTTACTGTCGAAATCAGAGGCTAGGTCTTTTTTGCTACAGGCCCATTCATAATGAGATTTTACTAATACCTAGATTCAGCTAGCGCTAATTTGAGCCAATCAGATATTTATAAGATCTTTTGATTGGTTGAATAATTTTTATTGGCTTTTATTAGCACTAGCATAATCTCGGCATTAATACAATTGATTGTGGATGGACTTAAACCAAACTGGTAAGGTCTTTTATTTCTGGGAAAAAAACCGCGCTTAATTCTCATTCCTTTTGCTTACTTGTTATATTTGTGTCTCCTCAGCAAAGAATTATCAAAGTCTTCATTAAGGGGATTCGATACCAAAAAGAATTAGCCTATTTCGTCCATTATAAACTGTTTTAGTTTGTGTGACCGAACTATTTAGAATTTATTGGGCGTTCTTGCCATAACTTCCAGCAATCCAAATAAACGACAGAAAGCTAAAAGCAAACATCTACTTTCCCTGAAAACATAGAAAAAGTTTGTAGCTTGTCTTGTTTTGTGCTGGAGATAGATATTTCTTTTAAAAATTTGGCTAAGGGTTGTCCCAAAAAATGTTCAAGTATACCTGCTAGGAAAATGCCCAAAATCAGAGCAAAAGAGAAGTCATTTGATCAGTTTGACAGCTCTTCGAATTTTGTGTGGTGCAACCCGCTTGGATTGAAAACTTTGCCAACAGACCTTCATTGTCTTTTCAACCAAATTTCGCAATCAGATCACGAGTTTTCAATAGGTTTCAATGATAAGTAGTCCCCTGGAAAAATTCGCTAATGGACCCTTTGTCTTTTGATACAGTCAGCCGACGTTGAGACTCACAAAGTGATGTTAAAAGTATCGAATAAGGGTTTCTTCTATTCATGGAATGATTAATTGCGAATTCTATTATATAAGGGATCGGCATCAGTAGTCTTACGCAAGTAATCGGTGTTTCTGACGATGTTTGGTGTTACTGCATTGATGCCCGTGCAAATAGGCTCTGAGTGAGAAAACCAAAGTCAAAACATAGATGTTAGAAGTTAAATTAACAAGAACGGGTCTAGTATCATATACATCTATACTAACACATTCAAGCTGTAGGTATAAGTCTATTGATTAGTCTATTTATAGTCTACTAAAGTCTACTAATTAAAGTCTATTGATTAGTATTGGTGGTACCAACACAGATAAAGAAGAGAAAGAAAGAAAAAAGGATATACTTGAAAAGTTGATGGCTGCAAATAGTGCAGTTGTAATAGCTTTTTCTTATATCCAAGGAGAATACTTAAAGCTTTTGGCATGGATGGCTTAGGAAGTTGAATTTGTTTTTCAAAAATCGTCTTTTTGTTGTATCTTTTTACGCGTGGCTTAACGATTCTAATATGAACTTACTGTGAGGCTAAAAGTGATTATTTATTTTATTTTAATATTGTTAATGGAGGAAGGGTGAATGGTTGTTGTGTTGTAGGGACGAGTTGTTGGTATTTTTACTGTTTTATCAGTTGTTTGGCTGAGGCTCATTTTTGGGGTAAGGGATAAAGGAAAGGAGACAGATAGGCAAAAAGAAAAGACAGACAATTTTTTTTGGTTTCTCTTATTGTTTCTTTAGTTTTTCTTATCTTTTTTTGACGGAAGACTTAAGATCATTAAATCAAGACTCATCAATACTTAGATTATTAAATGCGAAGCTTGGTTTCGTTTATATTTTAGTTATATTAGGGGATCCTATAGAAGCGTTTGCTCCAAGAATGATGTGATTATTGTTAGTATTTATTTTGCATGCCCATTCTCGAAATAAAAATATAACTAAATTCTTACGCGCTTTAGAACTGGCTCAGACCACATTCGAGAAAAAGATGGCATATGGGCTGTTTTGGCGTGGCTGTCAATCTTGGCACATAGAAAGGAGTCTGTTGAGAACATACTCAAAGCTCATTGGGAAGAGTACGGCAGAAACTACTTCACAAGGTACGTCTTTAAGGCTTTCAGTAATTATGTTTTGTAACTTTACATTAATTGTCTTTATCTCCTTTATATTAATTTGCTTATTTAAGTATAAGAAGTCTGTATGTTTTTTCCCCATACAAAATATTTCGTCAGGCATATTTTATATCAAAAGCATGCTTATATCCTAGACGCCTAATCTTTAGACCATGTCTAAAAATATGTTTACCCTACTCTTACACTCATTTGTTGCCGATATTTTGCTTCCTTTGTTTTAGATGTTTCTTATTCTATCTTTTCTTTGAATTTTGTTTTTTAATTTTCTTGCGATTATGATAACCTACCAACATTTCTTTGTGGATGAGGGATGAGGTATGGAGGGGGAGTTATTCTGGCAGTAAATCCTGGAAATATATAGTGTTCCGGAGGGGGGATGGGCTAGGAGAAAGAGCTAAAATGTGTAGACAAAATTGTAAAGAAGATGATTGGCATAAAATCTTTTCTTTTCTTTTTTCTTAATAATTGGGCAATACATTATACTATTTTTTGGCGACTTTTAAAATTGCTAAGAAAGGTGAAGGAATGAAAAACAACTAATAGTTTGGTAAAGTTCTAAATTCTACATTAATGCAATATTTAAAAGTGAAACAAATTGCATAGGAAACTAAAGTTTAAAAAAGGAGAAATGGAATAAGCCCGAAGTTAAGAAGATATTTAGTTGAGAATAGAGATGGCAAGATAGAACGACTAAATTGTGATGCTAAAGGTGCTTAAATTGGGTGCAGGACTTTGACGCAACCTCACAAGGAAATGTTTAATAACTGTGGTAAACATGTAATTATTCATAAATATTCTGGATAGCACAATAGAGTCTATTTTGTGGATAGCCAGCTTAGAACTATGGAAAAAGCAGTCAACTGGTATTTCTCCTGTCTAGGAAACAAAATTCACGGGTATATACCAAAAAATAGCTATAAAATGATACTGAAAGCAGGGATTGAGATGTCAGGGCATATTATAAATGTGCTAGAAAAGAAAGCTCCTATTAAATCTCTCCTTATGATAATGAAGCAAAGGCTTAGTTAAGTAGTGTGATGTCAATAGTTTGGGTGTTCACATGGTGTGTATCACCTCTTCTGTATTTCCTCGCCTGAAAATATTCTAACGTTATCCATTATCTCATCAAATGATTACTAAATCTTTTAGGTACGACTATGAAAATTGCGAATCCGGCCCTTGCGAAGAAATGTTAGAACATTTACGGGCCCTGCAATCAGATTCAAGTTTTGTTGGATCCGAGCATGCCCAAAATGGGACAGTCTACAAAGTCAAGATGATTGACGATTTTTCATATACTGACCCTATCGATGGCATTGTTGCAAATAAGCAGGTACACTTCATTTATATTTGCCTTTTTAAACCTCTTTTGCGTCTTACTTACTGTGAGTCCATGGTTGCCAAAGTACATATAACCCAACCTGCCCCTCCCATGTCAACTATCATAAATAATTTATCCAAGTCAATCATTTCTAGTGTTATAAATGGAATGTTCTAATTTCACTTATTTATTTTGTATTATTTAATCCTTTGGGGGATTTTTGATTGGTTTAGTCTCTGTCTCAATCTTAACATTTGAGAAACCTCAATCAATGCTGAAATTATCATCTTGGAAATTTATGTCTTTTTTTGAAGAATTTTAAAGCAGCACTCTTTTTCTCTCCTCGTTCTGAAAATAACTCTGAATTTACGGATGTAGTTTCAAGCTTTAACATACACAATTCACGACTCGATGTATTACTGGTACGCGTGGACACACAAAAGAGCTGAAGTAATGACTACACGTCTTGGAACTTGAGTTAGTAAATACGAAAACCGAAGTGATTACTCTCCTACACCAAATTCGAAATGAATGTGTTTTTTTTTGTTAGTAAAAGGTTATGGCGTCTAGTTTTGAGGGGGGGGGGGGTCCCAGTAATAATCCTTTTGAACTTTCAATATTTCATAAATATTTTTCATTTTATATCTTTTGTTTTATATTCTTAGTAAGTTGGTAGAATCTAGTATATATAATAGTTTAAGGTATTTTGAATTGTGTTATAAATGTTATTTTTTGACTGATTTATAGGGTCTTCTCGTCTACAAAATCTTAAAAAATAAAACGGTATGCAGTTCATTATATTTACTAAAAAATATTGGACCGATTTGAAATATTTTGTCTTAATCTTACTATTTATACGGTTTTAAAAATATAGAGAACAAAGCATTGTCTATTTACAGCCAGATCATCTATTTCATCTTACAAAAGTAGGATTTTCATTAACTTGTCTACATGTTGATACAAGAATATTTGGCGTAATATGAATAAATTAAAAATCGTTTGCGCATAAAAAATTATCTTTGTAAATACGGTTGATATAATGTTATTCCTGGCTACCAAGGGACAGGGTACTTGAAGGAACCAAGACTAATGGGTGCACCAGCTAAAGAAATGCTACTATGGT
The DNA here is from genome assembly GCA_027921565.1 of Artemia sinica. Classification (NCBI taxonomy): domain Eukaryota; kingdom Metazoa; phylum Arthropoda; class Branchiopoda; order Anostraca; family Artemiidae; genus Artemia; species Artemia sinica. Next base: position 69,231,615 of record CM051258.1, read on the forward strand.
AAAAGTTCAAGACATTGTCAAAAGTTCCCCACGACATTGTCCTGCAAAACATTTAGTCATATGGCTATAGAAGCCTTTAAAGAACTCTTGTATCGTTGGCTCCAGGTTTGGAAAAAGTTCCAAGGCTGCCATTAGCAGCACTGGACAGAATTCTCATGGGCCGGGGTATGTTTAATGGATTATTTTTATAGGTCTAGATAATAGCTTTGTCATGTATTTGATTACTGTATAAGGAGACCAACGGTACTCCTAACGATGAGCAGCCTTGTGTGGCAAAAGCTCCTTTATTGCAATTATGGTATTTCTATGGAGCATAATTTCAAGGTGGGAGTTTGTGTCCCTATAATTTTGTTTTTGTTTTAATTCCTTCCCAACCACACCCTTTTATTCATTAGATGTTCATCCATTTCTCTGCTGAAAATTTCAAAATATTTTATTACGATTGAAAACAGCTAGTTTTCTCTATGATTTAAGTATTAATGTACTCTATTATATACTGTATATGGAATGTCAAGCTGGAAATGCTACAGATACCGGGACAGATACCCGCCAGACTGGTTATTTCGAGACCGCTATTAATAATTGGAATGCAAATAGTAGTTTTCATTGCGTTTACGATATTTAAACTGTTGTTTTATGGGGTTTAGGGGGGTAAGGTACCTAGGTCAGGCTAGGTTACGTATTTAATATATGGTATGCTTTACCCCCTTTCCCCACTCCTAACGTGCAAATATATAGCTCAAACTTGTTTCTAAACTGTTATATATTCATCCTATTTTATTTTATTAGCATTAACCAAAATTGACTTCTTTAGCAGTATATAAAAGAGTACGTTTAATACCTAAGTACCAAAATAAGCGAACTATGTAGGGAGAAAGATCTTTAGGATATTTTTAAGAGGGTTGTGAGATATGGGGACGGAATTCCCTTACTGACGTATATGTATCTACGTTTGATTTTCGGGGTTGATAATTTTTAAAAAAGAAACGAAAAAAAAATTAGGTAAGAGTTTGATCGTTTGACCAATCCAATTGCTGTTTTATTTGTTGTTGCTAAGAATAACGATCTAAAGGCATACGGGGTTAGCTTAGAACGCTGTTTCTCAATATATTAACACTAGTTTTCAAATAGTTTAAGGTGTCTTTTCTGGGTATAAAATTCCTTATCGAGAGCTTGCTAAGATAAGTACCATATATCTTTAATGCCACATTCACAATGAGACTACTAAGGAAGGGATTTAGTTAGCGCTAACTTAACCAAATCAGAATCTTTCAGTCAATCAAGAATTATATGAAAAATCTGATTTGCTCAAATTATTGCTAGCTACATCTCAGCATTCGTAAGATCTCATTATGAATGGGACTATTTTCAAACCATAACAAACTTTAGCGTAAAGAGTGAGGCATTGAGGAGGGGACACCCCCTCTCATCTACGGAATAATTTCTGTTCGTTTTAAGTTTTAATTGCGGTCCTTAATTTCAGTTAAAAAATTGTTTTTTTTTATTTAAGTTCTGATCGTTTCTGAATTAATGCAGCTTTGATTTTGGCTCACCGTACATGAATAATTAAAACGAAATTTGTATATTAATTTAATTTTTTTTAGCTAAACGGCTGTCTCGAAATTTTGTTCTGACTTAACTTACGAATTAACTTACGTTACGTTACGAACTTCTATATTCGTATATTTGTATTACGTATATTAGGGAGTTCGCCCTAGTCATTACCTCGCTCTTTACGATCAGATTTTGTTCCCATTCTTTAAGAATGACCCCTTAATCATAAAGGCCGTTAATTAGAATAAATAGCTCTGATGGAAGTACAAAAAACTTTAGCGTAAAGAGCGAGTTAATGACTAGGGGGCGAACCCAATTATATACGTAATAATTTCTGTTCGTTTTAAGTTTTGATGCTGCTCCTAACTTTCAGTTGAAATTTTTTTTTTTAATTTCTGATCGTTTTTTAAATAGTTTTAGAAAATCCGGCGCCCTTTTCACAGCAATTTCTCTTCCCCAGGAACATTTCCTCCATGGAAAGATCCTCCCACGTAACACCTGACCTCCCCAAATACCAGAAAAAATCCCCCCCTGAAAACATCTGTATACTTCCCAATAACCAATAATATATGTAAACATTGGGCAAAATTCATAACTTTCAAACCTTCCCCCGGGAACTGAGGGGGATTAAATCATCCTCAAAGACATAGTTATTGTATTTTTTTCGACCATGCTGAAGAAAATGGCTATCTCAAAATTTTGATCTGGTGACTTTGGGAAAAAAGGAGCATGGGAGGGGGCCTAGCTTCTCTCCATTTTTTGGTCACTTAAAAAGGGCCCTAGAACTTTTAATTTCCGTTTGAATGAGCCCTCCTGCATTCTAGGACCACTGGTTCGATACGATCACCCCTGGGGAAAAAACAAACACGCATCCGTGATCTTTCTCACACAGTTTGACTTTCTCACAACTCTATTTTTTTAAACAATAAAAAACTTTAGCGTAAAGAGTGAGGTGTTGAGGAGGGGACAGCCCCTTTCATATACGGAATAATTTCTGTTCGTTTTAAGTTTTAACGTCGTTCCTTACTTTCAGTTAAAAAAAATCTTGTTTTTTTTTATTATTCAATTAAGGCTTAAATGTGCCGCTCTAGGGTTCCAGAATTATCAAATTCTATTGCATAATTTCATCAAGATTCACCCCCTTTTAGGGGGGTTTTCCACTTTATCAAAAAAATTTACATATTTTCTTTGGCTTCCAGCTTTTGCTCGGTAAATTTAAGATTTGCTGGGTATATTTCAGAATCAGTATATAATGCAAATTTTCATTATTTATATACTATAGTATTTGTTTGTAGTAACGATCTTTCTTTTTTTCCAAAAACTAGGATTCATTAAATAGATAGAAAACATCAGATACAATGTTGTAGCAAATTGGTAGTTACATGTCATTTTCAGTTCCACTTTGCCTGAAAGCAATTTTTATCATTTTTCTGTTGATTTTTTATAATCGTAAATTTGAGAGGAAATGCATGTTTCAAACTTGCGTGATATGGACCACAGGACGGAACATAAGTAATACCGACTATATTCCATTCATTGAACAGGGGTGACAAAGATAGCCAAAGAATAGAAAAAAAAAAATTGGAAAAATAAGACGGGAGCAGAAAAAAATCAGCGCTAATTACATCCAGGTGCTTTGCTACATGACAAGAAGTGAATGTACCCGTCTATCTGTTCGGTAATTGTTCTATTTTTTTATTATTCTTATATGGCAGAAGTTACCCGCCTCGAGACCCCTCTCCCCTCCCTCTCGAAAATTGAAATAGAGGTGTTTCGTTGCTTTTGTTCACATTTTTGTCAGTTTCCTTTTTTAGTTGCAGCTGATTTATACACATTACCTGTCGATTGTCAAGTAGGAACCTGTAATTTGTTACTTGCTTAAGTTGACCAAAACCCTGCAGTTTTGTCCTGTTAATAAATTAATTGATTTATAATCTATAATAGGTTAACAAATTTTAGTAATAAAGTGATATTTCGGTTGGTCGAAATTTCGCTTTGAAACACTCTCGACTCTGGAAAAAGGGAACCATTAATCAGTATTGGGTTCTCGAAAACGGCTCCATATTTTTTCGGGAAAATTGGTATCCTGGTTTATTCTCGCATAAAAAACGATTTAGATAGGTCAGAAGTTTGAGAAAATTCGTTAAGAGCCTTAATTTTGGAAACAAACTGTAATAATCAAATATCTCTGAATAGACTGCAGTATGAAAAGACATTGAATTGCCTAAAGAACAAAAAATTGGTAATTGCAAAAATATATGTTTTAACAAGGGATTACAACAATTCAAAAAACTTGAAAAATAAAACCAAAAGTTTGAAGCTTAGTAGAAATCGCTGTTAGAAATTGGACTTGCTTAATAATCAAATATCTTTGAAAAGACACGGTATGAAGAGACATTAAATTGATGAGCAAAAAAACTGGTAATTGAAAAAATGTTTGTATATATTTTGACAAGGGAGTACAACAATTCCAAAACCTTAAAAAAGAAAAATAAAAAATTTGTTTTTATATGTTTTGCATTTTTACGAGTCTGAAAAAATTTCTGGCGGGGAGGGGTTTCAGACCCCCCCCCTACCTCGCCCCTGGATATGGCCTTGTTTTTACTTATAACAGGTAAATTTGTCCAGGTAGGCTACACACGGAGGTGCATTTTTGGAGAGACGTCAATACAAGAAAAAAAAATAGTAAAAAGGGGACAGAATCCCTGTTGAAATGCTAGTCTCTGTGGTTTTAGTTTACATAATGATGGTTCAACTATAACTAAATAGTTTCCTACGTCCTCCTTAGATATGGTTGAATTAATTTATTTAGTAATTAATCTGCCTCAAATGCGAGGTTCTTTAGCTCAAGTAAAGCTAAATATAAAATAAATATGACCATTTGGTTATTAGTTTGTAATTTTTATATGCCTGGCTGGCGGAGTTTACTTTGTCGTATCCTGTGTAATTCTCACAAACATGAGTTGATTGATTAGAAAATATGATTTAAGGTGACAAGGCGTTTACAAAGTTTTTATGTATTTCAGGGGATAAGAATTCTTTTTGAAGACGGCTCAAGAATAATTGTTCGTTTGAGTGGTACGGGAAGCACTGGGGCCACTGTTCGATTGTACATAGAAAGCTATTGTGGCGATAAAAGCAAAATACAAAACACACCAGAGAAGATGCTCAAACCACTAGTTGAAATAGCTCTCAAAATCTCAAAACTAGCGGAATTTACTGGAAGAAGTGAGCCAACTGTTATTACGTGAATAGACTGCTGTTGTACCAAAATTATTTTGTAACAAGTGAGACCAAATGCTGGATTTTTAATGTATTTTAAATTTTATTTTATTTTTATTGACTCTCGTGTTTGATTGTAAAATTTAATCATTGAACCATTATTTATTTGTAAATATTTCCTATTTCAGTCAGAGAGTAAAAATCGTCATTTGGAGACCTATCTAGCTTGTGTCAAATAAACCAGAGCAAAATACAAATGTTACTTTGATGATATTGCGTGCATTTTTTGAAATAATTAGTACTTGTTGACACTCGTTTCTTGTCACCGATCTATCATTTTTTTCTTATAATCGCCAGGAATATCTTTCCAGCCGCGGCGTCAATTTGCAAAAATTTTAGGGAAGGCAAAATGTATTATTCTATATCTGTTGGGGCATTGGGCAAATTTGTCATTTGTTTCGATTTCTTCAATGAAAATACCAAGGAGACATTTAATGTTAAATTAAACCCTTTGAAATTGCAATTATACAGCTTTGAGATACCAATGTATTGAACTGTGTGTTATATGGAGATAGGGATAAGTTCTCACTGAACGTGATTTAGAGAAAAAAGTGATAAATATCTGGCAAGATAATTTGTTTAGATGTCATAGCTCTTTGCAGTACACATAATCTATTGTACGACTATTTATGCACTTGGGTGAAGCTGAAGTGTGGGCCAAGGTGTTTGAGCCCATCCAATGGGGTGAAATAGGGAAGAGTGGGGTGCCCTCTAGATTAGAAGAAAACATTCTTACTGGTATTTCCAGTGAAAATGTTTATTCTTTCCTTTCACAGAAAAAATGAAAAATAACAAAATTTGCCTCCCCCTCTAAATTAAAAAAAAATTTTTTGCCCCTCCCTCACATTTCCGTAAACTGACCCCACTGAACCCTTTTTTGAAAGAAGGGGAGACTTCAACTTGTAAATATTAGCTAGTCGGAAAGGAACTTAAATTGTAATTTTTCCACTCAGAAACGTAAATGTTTCCGATTTGTTATATCCTCAATTAATTCAAATTATCATTTAAATGTTGTATTAACGAATTAAATTCAGCTAATGTTTACCGAGATCTGCTTATGTACCTGTAGAATTATCTGGCATTGGTTCAAGTGCTTGTTTATTGCTTTAATGAATTTTTGGTCATATTTTTGATGATAGAAGGCCAATGGGGTATGTTGTTGTTTTTTTTTCTTTCTTTTTTTTAAGTTTGAAATTTTAATTGTACTGTAGATGTGTGATTGGAATAAAATCTTTTAATTCTTCTTTGGGTTTTTGTTTTGTTTTTTCTTCCCTTTTTTTAAATGAAAGTCTGGATAAGATAGATAAGAGATATTCATCATGAAATATACATACAATATTTCATTTTACTATTCCCCAAAAGGCTCCTTGGCCTGTCAAGATAAATTCTTAATTAGTTAATAGTATCTGAATGAGGTACCATCTTTTTCGTGACATTCCCAAGTGTCTACCAGTCATTTTGAAGCAGAATTACAAATTGACGCTAGGAGAGATATTTTTCCTGTCGCTATGGCTAAGCTATGAATAATAGTAAGGCTATAGGAGTAAGGCCAAGCTCTGAAAAGCGGATGAAGATTTGCTATATGTATTCCAGAGAAATTGATGAAGGATTGTTCTGGGTACCCGGATGACTAACCGTATTTCAAACAATAGGCTGTATGAAAAATGTGGTTCAATACCGCTCTCTAGGGCTATTAAAAAAAACAAGTTTTTTAAACTGAAAGTAAGGAACGACGTTGAAACTTAAAACGAACAGAAATTATTCCGTATATGAAAGGGGCTGTCCCCTCCTCAACGCCTCGCTCTTTACGCTAAAGTTTTTCATTGTTTAAAATAAATAGAGTTGTGAGAAAGTCAAACTTTAGCGTAAAGAGCGAGGCGAGGAGGAGGGGACAGCCCCTTTCATATACGGAATAGTTTCTGTTCGTTTGAAGTTTTAACGTCGTTCCTTACTTTCAGTTAAAAAAAACGTGTTTTTTTTTTATTTAATTTTTGAACATTTTTAAATTAATGCAGGTTTTGATTTTGGCTCACCGTACATGACCAATTAAAAAAAAATTGAATATTAATTTTACTTTTATTTGGTTAAATGGCTTTCTCGAAACCTGTTTAATTTTATTTACGAACGTTTTTATTAGTAATAAATATGCGTAACTTACGAATTAACTTACGTAACGAACTTCTATATTCATATATTTTTAATACGTACATTAGGGGGTTTACCCCCTAGTCAATACCTTGCTCTTTAAGCTTTCGAATTTTGTTCCAATTCTTTAAAATGACCCCTTAATCTCAAAGGCCGTTAATTAGAATAAATAGCTCTTATGAAAGTACTAAAAAATCTTTGGCTTAAAGAGCGAGGCATTGACTAGAAGGTGAACCCAATCATACAGCTAATATTTTTTTGTTCGTTTTAAGTTTTGATGTTGCTCCTTACTTTCAGTTGAAAAACTTGCTTTTTATATTTAATTTCTGATTTTTTTTTTAAAATAATGATGGGAAATCCAGCGCCCCCTTCATAGCAATGTCCTTTCTCCCATGAAAACTTCCTTCATGGTAAGATCCTCCCACATAACCCCCAACCCACTCCCCCCCCCCACTACCAGAAAAAATCCCCTCTGAAAACGTCTGTATACTTCCCAATAACCAATACTATATGTTAACATTCGGTAAAGTTCATAACTTTCAGCCCTCCCTCTGGGGACTTCAGGGGATCAAGTCATCCTAAAAGACATAGTTATCATATTTTCGACCATGCTGAACAAAATTGCTATCTTAAAATTTTGATCAGGTGACTGGGAAAAAAATGAGCGTGGGAGGGGGCCTAGTTGCCCTCCATTTTTTTGGTCACTTATAAAGGGCACTATAACTTTTAATTTCCATTCGAATGAGCCCTCCCACGATATTTTAGGACCACTGGGTCAGTACGATCACCCCTGGAAAAAAAACAAACAAATAAACACGCATCCGTGATCTTTCTTCTGGCAAAAAATGCAAAATTCCACATTTTTGTAGATAGGAGCTTGAAACCTCCGCAGTAGGGCTCTCTGATACGCTGAATATGATGGTGTGATTTTCATTAAGATTCTATAACTTTTCGGGGTCTTTCCCCCTTTTTCCGAAAATCAGCCAAATTTTCTCAGGCGCGTAACTTTTGATAGGTAGGACTAAACTTGATGCAACTTATATATTTGAAATCAGCATTAAAATTTGATTCTTTTGATGGATCTATTGGTATCAAAATTCTGTTTTCTACAGTTTCGGTTACCATTGAGCCGGGTCGATCCTTACTTACAGTTCGTTACCACGAACTGTTTGATAATGAGCAAATGGTTATCTCATAATTTTGATCGGACGACTTTGGGGAAAAAAGGGGCGGGGGAGGGGGCCAGGTTCCCCTCCAATCTTTTTGGTCACTTGAAAAGGGCACTAGAACTTTTAATTTCAATTCGAATGAACCCTCTCAAGATATTCTAGGACCACTGGGTCAGTACGATCACCCCTGGGGAAAAAAAATAAATAAACACGCACCCGTGATCTTTCTTCTGGCAAAAAATACAAAATTCCACATTTTTGCAGATAGGAGCTTGAAACCTCTACCAGAAAAGAAGATTCGAATTAAAACTTTTTCATTTTAATTACTCTTTAACTGGAGAGTGGAGTGACCTTCAGATTGATTTCAACCAGTTAATGCTGACTCTTTGAGTATTGGTCATTTTAGCGAAATTCAGTCTTTACTCAAAAACAATGCCTGCTTAAATATGTGAGCAGATGAAAAATGTATATAAAAACCTTTCATTCTTTATTGCTTTCTTTCGCTGTTTTGAATGTAAGCTTTATGACTTCTCATTTCAACAAGAAGACAATTTTTTTTTTATGCAATATAAAATTTCTTGTCAATGATGAAAACTGTTATACTTCTGCAGCTTTCTTTTGTCAGCAAAGTGTCTTAACTCAAATCAGCTACTGTTTTACATAAGAATCTAGGACATTCTCAAGGGCTATTTCAAGTCTTTGAAATAGCCCTTTGTGGAATTTTTCAAGGACTTCTGCTCAAGGACTGTTGTACGACCAAACGTTTTGTAGCATAGGTATGCTCCTTTACGGTTGGTCTTGACCCTTGAACGCTTCTGTTTTCTCTGCCTCCTTGGTGAATTTTTTAACTTTAAATTTTAGTTACAAGCAATTGATTATTAGACATATTTATTTTCTAAGGTTTTACTTCTCTTTTCAGAGGAAACATCTTCTCCCTAAGAGTCTATTGACTGCTTATATCACGTGAATTGAGTTATAGATGGCGCTACTTAAACACAATCACAGGACATAACAATATAGACTGCTTGGAACTTAAATCAGGAGACTGTTCTCAAATGTATTCACAGTAAATAGAGTTATAATGCTCAATTAAAAAACGAAAATCAGCCTTAATGTTTGCTTCACAAGTACAAGAATCGGTACCTTTTGTTTTTTCTGCACATGTTTAAAACTAAATTTGTTACAAGTCTGTGTTAGCCTTTTCTTTTGAAACTAGATTCATTTAGGAATAAAACTACGAATGAATCCCCACAATACCATAGAAAGTGTATTTCTTTTGAAAGAACTGTCGAATGTCCACCCTTACAAAATTGATGCCGTATAGTCGTATAATCCTAAATCGTATAATCCTCAACGATAAAAGCACACATTCAAGAGTTGCTCGCTTAACAAGGGATACCCCCAAGGGATATTCTTAGAACAGCGGAAGTAAAAGGTAATCTTTTTGTGGAAATATCTGGCCTATCCCTCCCATCCCAATTTAGTTGTGAACACCAATATATCAATGGTAGGCTCAGACATATTGTCATAGCGCAGTATTTAAAGGATGCCACAGGGATTAGTCTTAGAAATTCAATAAAAAAATTATGATGAAACTGAAGGTGGAAATTGAAATATAAAATGAACGTTCTAAGGGGGATACGTTCTAAGGGGGATACGATTAAAAAAAAAAAGCATAAATAGAGACCATGCTTTAAATAGAGACACTGGAGCTATTCTTATATACCCTATTTACGATACCTTAATACAAAGGGAATCAATTAATATAAAAAAAAATTCACTTTATTTCCGCTCATCTTTAGTTTAATGTTGCTTTTTAATTTTCCTTGAAAAATTTGCTTTGTAGAAAGTTAATTAAAAATTAATAAACTAAGGGTGATGTCAATTTAATAAATCACCTACAAACTGACGTAGAAACTGTATTGAGTTCTATGATTTTATCTATAGTAACAAATCCTGAGCCTAATTGATGGATACAGTAGTAGCCTGTAATTGATTGAAACAATGGAAAGCAATGATTTTGAAGACTTAAACTAAAGAGGCAAGAAGACTTAAACTTGATGTATTCGTAGTTATAAAATAGCTATGTAAGATTTATAATAATAGTTATAACAAATAAATTCAGGAAATAAATAACGTTTTTACTTGAAAAAAAATTATTGATACTAACTTGATTTCTATGTTTCGTGCAATGTAACTTAACTAAATTTAATGTAAAAAATTAAATTTATTGTATTAGTCCATTATAGTAAACCTATTCAGTGAACAATTGTACTGAACAATTTTCCCAATAAACTTGTGTAACGTTCAATCAAATGACATAACGCCACTCTTGCACATTTAAAATGAATAATAATAATATGTAATTAAAGAATAGCTAGAGCCTAAAATTTGAGCAGCAACTTATATCAAATATGATATAAATTAAATAGACCAAGCAATATCTAATGACTTACATTAATCTTTGAAAATTAAAGAGAAGATTATTACTGTAGAAATGAAAATAATCAAAATATCATGTTGAATGTATAAATTAAAAAGAACATGTATATACTTATCAATTTTCAATTGGCTACTTAAAATCCTATACAATCGTAACCATATTTCAAATATAAATGCTCAAGATGGCTTTCTTTAATTGTACTTTTCAACACTGAAAATCCCACTGAGTGCGATTAATATAACTAGCAACCAATAGGAACTAGAAATTAAGAAAGCTTTTCGTTAGATTTTTCTTTCTCAAGCCTAGCTGCAACTGCTGCTACCAGGGCAGCCCCTCTGCCGCTACCATCTCCAGAAAGCTTAAGTTGAAACTGTAAATATAAAATGTTTTAGATTACGAAGTTCCTATTGGCTGTCACCAGAAGTATACCTACAGTATTTTTACTGCGGGGGGGGGGGGATGGTACACATCTGGGTAGTCTAGGGGATTGGGATATCCTTCAGAGGAAAGAAATGATGGAAGATCTATGAAAAAGAAAAGCCTAAATATATTTACAAGATGTTTGAAAACTTGTTTTTGGATTTCTTTTTTATAATGAATGCTGAAATCAAAATAAAAAAAAGTAAAGGTGGCATGTGCCTGCCCTAAGTCTTCAATTGCACGTTTTTCTTCAAGTGGTAGTGAAGAAAAGTAACTATTTAACAAATCTGCTATTTTGTTAAATTAAAATATTATACAATAGATAATAAACAATAAAAACACATAAAAATAAGTACTGGCGCTTGACTGAAAAAAAACTAGTTTTTTTTTTTAACTGAAAGTAAGGAGCGACACTGAAACTTAAAACGAGCAAAAATTATTCCGTATATGAAAGGGGCTATCCCCTCCTCAACGCCTCGCTCTTTACGCTAAAGTTTTTTATTGTTTTAAAAAATAAAGTTGTGAGACGGAGCCAAACTTTAGCGTGGGAGGGGGTCTAGTTGCCCTCCATTTTTCGGTCACTTAAAGAGGGCACTAGAACTTTTAATTTCCGTTCGAATGAGCCCTATCGCAATGTTCTAGGAGCACTGGTTTAATACGGTTACCCCTGTGAAAAAGAAAAAAAAAACAAATAAACACGCATCCGTGATCTTTCTTCTGGCAAAAAATGCAAAATTCCAAACTTTTGCAGATATGAGCTTGAAACTTCTATAGTAGATACGCTGAATCTGATGGTGTGATTTTCATTAAAATGATATGACTTTTACGGGATGTTTCTCTCTTTTTTCGAAAATAAGGCAAATATTCTCTGGCGCGTAACTTTTAATGGGTAAATTTAAACTTGATGAAACTTAAATGTTTGAAATCAGCATTAAAATATTATTCTTTTGATGTATCTATTGGTATCAAAACTCCGTTTTAGAGTCTTGGTTACTATTGAGCCGGGTCACTCCTTACATACGGTTTGTTACCACGAACTGTTTGATAAAAATACTTGAAATAATATTTTATTTACAAGGCTTAAGGGGTAGCTAGACCTCTTTTTGAAGTGGTTTGAACTGATAAAAGCCTTTAAATAGTCATTTGTTGGAAAATTAAATGTTGTAAATGTTTCAGTGAAATTAATTCAAATATATGACAGTTCAAAAACTGTCAAGAAAAATTTTGATAATCGGCATTTATCTAAGAATTCATTAGAATAAAAAAGCCTCCATTTACAGTTATTGCTGCTGTTCAAGCAGCAAATTGAGAAAAATAAACGTGGGGGTGTATCAATCCCTTCAATTGTACAGTCCGCATTTTCGTTCAACTATGACAAAATATGGCGTTCATTAAAACTTAAAACGAAAAGAAATTAAACTTAAAACGCAACATTTTACGTTTTAAAGCAACATTAAAGCTTAAAGCGAACAGAAATTATTACGTATATGAGGGGGTTCATCCCCTAGTCAATACCTCGCTCTTTACGCTAAAGTTCGAATTTTGTTGAAATCACAAAACCCTGAATCACAAAGGCCGTTTAATTAGAATAGATAGCTCTTTTGAAAGTTCTAAAAAAAACTTTAGCGTACAGAGAGAGGTATTGACTAGGGGCCGAACCGCCTCATATACGTAATAATTTGTGTTCGTTTTAAGTTTTAATGTTGCTCCTTACTTTCAGTTGAAAAAACTTTTTTTATTTAATTTCTGATCGTTTTTTAAATAATGCTGGGAAATTCGTCGCCCTCTTTATAGAAATGTCTCTTCCCCCAAGGAAACATCCTCCCACGTAACAAATCCTCCGACCCCCCCCCCACCCAGAAAAAATCCCTCCTGAAAACGCCTGTACACTTTCCAATAACCAATACTATATGTAAACAATGGGCAAAGCACAGAACTTGCAGCCCTTCCCCCGAGAACTGTGGGGTACTTAGTCATCCTCAAAGACATATTTATTAAATTTTTGACTATGCTGAACAAAAGCGCTATCTCAAAATTTTGATTTGGTGACTTTGGGAAAAACATGAGCGTGGGAGGGGGCCAAGCTGCCCTCTAATTTTTTGGTCACTTAAAAAGGGTACTAGAATTTTTAATTCCCGTTCAAATGAGTCCTCTCACGATATTTTAGGACTACTGGATCGATACAATGATCCCTGGAAAAAAAAATTTAAAAAAAAAACAAATAAACATGTATCCGTGATCTTTCTTCTGGCAAAAAAAAAAAAACAAAATTCCCCATTTTGCGGATAGGAGCTTGAAACACCTACTGTAGGGCTTTGTGCTACGCTGAATCTGATGGTTTGATTTTCATTAATATTCTATTACTTTTAGGGGCCTTTCCCTTCTTTTTTTCGAAAATAAGGAAAATATTTTAAGGCTCGTAACTTTTGATGGCTTTTGATAAGGCTCGTAAATGTTGATGAAATTTATATATTTCAAATCAGCATAAAAATCTGATCCTTTTTATGTATCTACTGGTATCAAAATTCCGTTTTTAGAGTTTCGGTTTCTATTGAGCCGGGTCGCTCCTTACTTACAGTTCGTTACCCCGAACTGTTTGATAGAATTTTTAAACAACCAAATAAAATTTCACAGAAAATCCTTGGTTAGAACGGATTTGGAGTCCAGGAGGGAGGTGGGGTAAAAATATTTTATCTGATGTCCTTTGCACTTTGAGGAGCTCAATTTTAAACTATATGCAAAAGGATTAGGGCAGTGATGCACAGCAGTATCTGTAGAAAACAGTTTTAGAGTAATTTACATGAGTACCAACAGATCCAGGATTCAGGCATCGTGGCGACAGTGACGCTATGTAGCTGACTATTTTTTTTAATTCACTAAGAACTTTAATTTTTAATTCACTAAGAAATCTGGTTCCAGGATTATAAAACTTATTACTTACAAGTCGGAATGTTGCTGAGAAAATTGTCCATTTTAAATTCACTGTTGCCAGATTCCAGAAAAACGTTGAGACAAATTTCTCTCAAAAATCAACATTTGAACATTTATTAGGGTAAAATTGACGGAGTCCAGGCACTAAAAACCTCACTATATAAGACAACTGTTTTTCTATGAGCTTGTTTCAAAATTTGACTAATCTTGATATTGTACTGAAAAGTTTTTAAATATTTATATCATGTACTTACAGTCAATCCAGGATTGATGAGTTGTTTTATCCTTTCCACCATTAGTTTGTGGAAATAGGGATGGTATGCATAAACAGAGCCATCAAATGCCACGACTACATGTTTTTCTTCAATTTTATTTAGTAAAGCTGCGACTCCAGCTGCAGTCAAAAAGGCTGCCCTTCTTGATATAACTTGACAAACATATCTAAACGAGAAAAAAACTTTTGAATATCAAAGAGCACAAACAATAATATGAGCATTTAAAATCAAAATTGACACCAAAGAGATTAGGTTGTTGCAGATTTTATTTTAGTCTGCATCTGTCTTGGGAATCAGCTGATTGTTAGTTTCTAAATTTCTAATTATTAAAAGCACTATTCTATTTAATTAATTAATTTTGGTTATTTTGTTTTCGTGGTTCAATGTGACAACACTTGCAAAAACCTGCCCAAATCAGCATCTTGAAATAACTAAAAGAAAAAACTTAGAAAATCAAGCCAATTTGGTTGGGCAGTTATTAATGACTCGAAGTGGGAATCAAGAGGGAAGAGGACTGATTTTAGATCAACTCTTTTTAATTAATTTTTGAGTTATGCTATATGTTTTCAAGATATTCCGTTTCCAACTCTTCATTATCTTCAACCTCAATATCCTCTAAGACTGTTCGTCTCAAGTATATTTTGTTAATATATTCTTTTTTTCTATTCCAAGCAATGATCATGGCTTTTTTTCTGGATTATAAAGAAGTAACATTTTGATTTTAAATGCTCTTATTATTGTTTGTGCTCTTTGCACAAACAATGTGCTCTTTTCCAAAAAATCGTGTTCCTTGAATAATTAAAATGGAAAGAATTCCTACGATTTGAGATTTTTCTATTGATTGCACGACACAAATCTGTCATAGTTCCATATTCTTTATATCTCAATGTAACATCCGGATAGTCACTAGATTTCAATGCTTCAACCCATTCATACTCGACAAACAGTGACCAACCGAATGTTGCCAAAAAACCAAAAGTTTTTTTCTCGTTTAGATATGTTTGTCAACTTTTATCAAGAAGGGCAGCCTTTTTGACTGCAGCTGGAGTTGCAGCTTTACAAAATAAAATTGAAGAAAAATATGTAGTCGTGGCAGTTGATGGCTCTGTTTATGCATACCATCCTTATTTCCACAAACTAATGGTGGAAAGGATAAAACAACTCATCAATCCTGGATTAACTGTAAGTACATGATATAAATATTTAAAAACTTTTCAGTACAATATCAAGATTAGTCAAATTTTGAAACAAGCTCATAGAAAAACAGTTGTGTCTTATATAGTGAGGTTTTTAGTGCCTGGACCCCGTCAATTTTACCCTAATAAATGATCAAATGTTGATTTTTGAGAGAAATTTGTCTCAACGTTTTTCTGGAATCTGGCAACAGTGAATTTAAAATGGACAATTTTCTCAGCAACATTCCGACTTGTAAGTAATAAGTTTTATAATCCTGGAACCGGATTTCTTAGTGAATTAAAAATTAAAGTTCTTAGTGAATTAAAAATAATAGTCAGCTACATAGCGTCACTGTCGAACCGATGCCTGAATCCTGGATCTGTTGGTATTCATGTAAATTACTCTAAAACTGTTTTCTACAGATGCTGCTGTGCATCACTGCCCTAATCCTTTTGCATATAGTTTAAAATTGAGCTCCTCAAAGTGCAAAGGACATCAGATAAAATATTTTTACCCCACCTCCCTCCTGGACTCCAAATCCGTTCTAACCAAGGATTTTCTGTGAAATTTTATTTGGTTGTTTAAAAATTCTATCAAACAGTTCGTGGTAACGAACTGTAAGTAAGGAGCGACCCGGCTCAATAGAAACCGAAACTCTAAAAACGGAATTTTGATACCAGTAGATACATAAAAAGGATCAGATTTTTATGCTGATTTGAAATATATAAATTTCATCAACATTTACGAGCCTTATCAAAAGCCATCAAAAGTTACGAGCCTTAAAATATTTTCCTTATTTTCGAAAAAAAAGAAGGGAAAGGCCTCTAAAAGCAATAGAATATTAATGAAAATCAAACCGTTAGATTCAGCGTAGCACAAAGCCCTACTGTAGGTGTTTCAAGCTCCTATCCGCAAAATGGGGAATTTTGTTTTTTTTGCCAGAAGAAAGATCACGGATGCGTGTTTATTTTGTTTTTTTTTTCCAGGGGTCATCGTATCGATCCAGTAGTCCTAGAATATCGTGAGGGGACTCATTCGAACGGGAATTAAAAATTCTAGTACCCTTTTTAAGTGACCAAAAAATTAGAGGGCAGCATGGCCCCTCTAATTTTTATCTAAAATTTTGAGATAGCCATTTTGTTCAGCATAGTCAAAAATTTAATAAATATGTCTTTGAGGATGACTTGGTACCCCACAGTTCTCGGGGGAAGGGCTGCAAGTTCTGTGCTTTGCCCATTGTTTACATATAGTATTGGATATTGGGAAGTGTACAGGAGTTTTCTGGAGGGATTTTTTCTGGGTGGGGGGGGGGTCGGAGGATTTTTTACGTGGGAGGATGTTTCCTTGGGGGAAGAGACATTTCTATAAAGGGGGCGCCGGATTTCCCAGCATTATTTAAAAAACGATCAGAAATTAAATAAAAAAAAGTTTTTTCAACTGAAAGTAAAGAGCAACATTAAAACTTAAAACGAACACAAATTATTACGTATATGAGGGGGTTCACCCCCTAGTCAATACCTCTCTCTGTAAGCTAAAGTTTTTTTTAGAACTTTCAAAAGAGCTATCTATTCTAATTAAACGGCCTTTGTGATTCAGGGATTTGTGATTTGAACAAAATTCGAACTTTAGCGTAAAGAGCGAGGTATTGACTAGGGGATGAACCCCCTCATATACGTAATAATTTCTGTTCGCTTTAAGCTTTAATGTTGCTTTAAAACGTAAAATGTTGCGTTTTAAGTTTAATTTCTTTTCGTTTTAAGTTTTAATGAACGCCATATTTTGTCATAGTTGAACGAAAATGCGGACTGTACAATTAAAGGGATTGATACACCCCCACGTTTCTTTTTCTCAATTTGCTGCTCGAACAGCAGCAATAACGGTAAATGGAGGTTTTTTCATTCTAATGAATTCTTAGATAAATGCCGATTATCAAAATTTTTCTTGACAGTTTTTGAACTGTCATATATTTGAATTAATTTCACTGAAACATTTACAACATTTAATTTTCCAACAAATGACTATTTAAAGGCATTTATCAGTTCAAACCACTTCAAAAAAAGGTCTAGCTACCCCTTAAGCCTTGTAAATAAAATATTATTTCAAGTATTTTTATCAAACAGTTCGTCGTAACAAACCGTATGTAAGGAGTGACCCGGCTCAATAGTAACCAAGACTCTAAAAACGGAGTTTTGATACCAATAGATACATCAAAAGAATAATATTTTAATGCTGATTTCAAATATATAAGTTTCATCAAGTTTAACTTTACCCATTAAAAGTTACGCGCCAGAGAATATTTGCCTTATTTTCGAAAAAAGAGAGAAACACCCCGTAAAAGTCATATCATTTTAATGAAAATCACACCATCAGATTCAGCGTATCTGAGAATCCTACTATAGAAGTTTCAAGCTCATATCTGCAAAAATTTGAAATTTTGCATTTTTTGCCAGAAGAAAGATCACGGATGCGTGTTTATTTGTTTTTTTTTCTTTTTCACAGGGGTAATCGTATCAAACCAGTGTTCCTAGAATATTGCGATAGGGCTCATTCGAACGGAAATTAAAAGTTCTAGAAGTTCTAGTGCCCTCTTTAAGTGACCAAAAAATGGAGGGCAACTAGACCCCCTCCCACGCTAAAGTCTGGCTCCATCTCACAACTTTATTTTTTAAAACAATAAAAAACTTTAGCCTAAAGAGCGAGGCGTTGAGGAGGGGATAACCTTTTTCATGTGCTGAATAATTTTTGTTTGATTTAAGTTTCAATGTCGCCCCTTACTTTCAGTTAAAAAAAACTAGTTTTTTTTTCAGTCAAGCGCCAGTATTTATTTTTATGTGTTTTTATTGTTTATTATCTATTGTATAATATTTTAATTTAACAAAATAGCAGATTTGTTAAATAGTTACTTTTCTTCACTACCACTTGAAGAAAAACGTGCAATTGAAGACTTAGGGCAGGCACATGCCACCTTTACTTTTTTTATTTTGATTTCAGCATTCATTATAAAAAAAAAATCAAAAAACAAGTTTTCAAACATCTTGTAAATATATTTAGACTTTTCTTTTTCACAGATGTTCCATCATTCCTTCCCTCTGAAGGATATCCCAATCCCCTAGACTACCCAAATGTGTACCATCCCCCCCCCCCGCAGTAAAAATACTGTAGCTATACTTCTGGTGACAGTCAACAGGAACTTCGTAATCTAAAACATTTTATCTTTACAGTTTCAACTCAAGCTTTCTGGAGATGGTAGCGGCAGAGGGGCTGCCCTGGTAGCAGCAGTTGCAGCTAGGCTTGAGAAAGAAAAATCTAACGAAAAGCTTTCTTAATTTCTAGTTCCTATTGATTGCTAGTTATATTAATCGCACTCAGTGGGGTTTTCAGTGTTGAAAAGTACAATTAAAGAAAGCCGTCTTGAGCATTTATATTTGAAATATGGTTACGATTGTATAGGATTTTAAGTAGCCAATTGAAAATTGATAAGTATATACATGTTCTTTTTAATTTATACATTCAACAGGATATATTGATGATATCCATTTCTACAGTAATAATGTTTTCTTTAATTTTCAAAGATTAATGTAAGTCATTAGAGGTTGCTTGGTCTATTTAATTTATATCATAATTGATATTATATCAAGTTTTTATTTTTTGAGTTTTTTCGATTATCAAGATCCTATCAAAATTTGACATAATATAATTATTGAAAAAATTGAAAAGGTTAAAAAAAATATGCCTCTACGGATGACATAATCCTTATAGCCCCATGGACATGGAATAATTTAAAGGCCCATGGGGCTGTAAATTATTCAAGTTGTCCATTGTATATCTTTAGTTTTTATTATTTGGAAAGTGAAGCGCGTTTAGTGCTGGGAGTTCAAAAAGACTAAGAGTATTAAGGTGAAACTTAAAGAGAATGTTGAGAGGGAAGCCCGACGACATACAACGATACTATATTCATCCAGATTTTTAAAAGGGCGTATATGCGATATCGTAGGAGCCGCTAAAGATACTTAGTTGAAACTTGTAAGAAATTTTTAGATCAAGCAGTTTGTGGTAACGATCTGCTAGTAAGGAGCGGCATAGCTCAATTGTAACTGAAACTTTAAACAACTGAGTTTTCTCAACAATAGAAGTAGGGAGCGACGTTATATTTACCTTGGTCCTATATGCCATTGATAGGGAGTACGTAGTCTCTGAGTCCCAAGTTCCAGGTCACGTGGGAAAACCCAGAAATGTTTTTGTCAACAGAGACCTTGGGAAAAACCCTAGTTACATAACATGTTTGTGAACAATTTTGGGAAAACCTAACTAGTTTCTCAACAAGGGAAGACCTTGGGAAAAATATACCTTCAATATGGGTCACCACTGAAGTACTATGTAACATGGGGAAAACCCAATTACTTAACTTGTTTGCTGGTTTTGGGGAAATATTTCTTGGGCATTAGGTATTGTGATTGGTTAATTTTTTCATGATATGAAACCGGGACTATGGGGGGGGGGAAACCCAAGACCTTCTGAAACGTACATATAAGGTGAGAAATCAATAATAATATTATCATTAGTTTAACAATACTCGACTGGTGCAAAATAGTCAAGTAAATAAATTATATCTGAGAAAAGAAACTTGGATTATAGTGATTCTATGGTGAAATAGTGAAATAGTAAATATGTCTTTGAGGGTGACATGATCCCCACAGTTCCCGGAGGAAGGGCTGCAAATTATGAACTTTACCTGTTATTTACTTATAGTATTGGTTATTGGGAAGTATAGAGACGTTTTCAGGAGTGATTTTTATGGTGGAGGGGGGTTTCGGAGAAGGGGATTACGCGGGAGGATTTTTCCATGGAGGATGTTTCTGTGGGGGAAGGGAAATTTCTATGAAGGGGGTGTTGGATTTCTCATCATTGTTTAAAAAACGATCAGAAATTTAAAAAAATCAAGTTTTTTCAACTGAAAGTAAGGAGCAACATTAAAACTTAAAACGAACGGAAATTATTACGTATATGAAGGGGTTCGCCCCAAAGTCAATACCTCGCTCTTTACGCTAAAGTTTTTTTTTAGCACTTTCAAAAGAGCTATCTATTCCAATGAAACGGTCTTTGTGATTCATGGATTTGTGATTCGAAAAAAATTCGAACTTTAGCGTAAAGAGCGAGATATTGACTAGGGAGAGAGACCACTCATGTACGTATTAAAGAAAAACAATAAAAAAAGCGATACGGCTCAATAGTAATCGAAACTTTAAAAAAACGGAATTTTAATGTCAATAAATAAATCAGAAGAATGGGAGTAGTGATCTATATAAAGTTTTCAACCCTACAAGGAAACCTACAAGCCTGAGGTATGGATATGCGTGCAGTTTCACACCTACACACCTTACCAGGGGCAGTCACCTATTACTACAGACTGTACATGCCTTACCACACGGGTTTCTGAGGCAACACCCATTTTTTGGGTCCAATCAGAGAGCGGTGGCTACTCCATATACAGTAACTTGATTAGTAAGTGGATTCAGATATAAGGAGTGATTTTCATTGTAGTTCATATTAGTAAGAGAATTGAATGCAGAGAGAGAACAGTTTATTTGAGGCGATATTAGTAAAGAAAATGAGTGGTACATTTACACTTTTGGAGCTTGATAGTGGAGCAGGTAGCAGCAATGATAAAAGGGCGAGAGTACCAAACGTGGTTGTGGAAATAACACGAGGATGTAGACTAAGCTTTGAATGGGACGGTAAGTATGCTAGATACGTGATATCTTTGAGCAAATTTAAACTAGAGGAGCAATTATGCTTTGCGGCGAATCTGAACATTGTGCATATAAATAGACTTCAAGCTGCATTAGATGCACTAGTGAAATATATTGACGAAAATAAATTGAATCAGTGATTATTATTGTTGTAATTATACTCAATAAAATTGTTTCTAAATCGAAGATATTTTTCTTTCTATAGTAGACTAGCGTATATTTTTAGAGTAGAAAAAGAATTCTGGTTAGTCTGAAGTTGGCTGTGAGAGTTTTATGACTCTAAAAAATGGATAGATTTGAGAAAGAGAAAATCATGGGGAATCTTGTGTTTATGGAAAAACGTTTGATCCTAGATAATGATTTTCTGGAATTATCCATTCAAAGGAAGATATTTTCTCAGGGAATGCTTATCGATATAATGAAAACTGATTCTCTATCATTAGACTATTGCATTAAGCTTTCACGTCATGGTCCAAAGGCATTTACACAATTTATTGATATATTAATCACGACACAGCAAACTGATATTGTGGATTTGCTTTTAAACACGCACGCTAGCTTAGAAATTTAAGACTTTTTCCATGAGAAAGATGCTGTTCAAGGATGATTTACCTCTCTCTCTCTCTATCTCACTCAGTTTGTTGATAGTAGCTCAGTTTCATTTTGGCGGTGAGAGTGTGAACACATGAAAAAATGTTTCGTACATGTCCACTATGCATGTATACACAGGGCAGCTGGTCATCATGTGAGAATTGTGCAATGATTGATGAGTATGATGAAAAGTGCAGATTATGCAACCCGTGTAAATTGCATAGAAGATATGCTGTACTAATTAAAGGTTTTAATTCCTGTCTTGAAGGGGTGTGTGACTCTCATCTTAGAGGGCACCTATGCTCTAATTGCCATTATGATAAATATAATCAGTGGAGAATACATATCCTGGTATGATTGGAAAGAATCCTAAGTGTGGTTTTAGTTTATTGCTAAGAAATTGGTATCGTCGTGGTTTTAGATTGTTCTGGGAGGAGGAGCCAGGTCTAAGATTCAACTGTTGGAACAAAAAAAGAATTTGGTTTCTACGTCATCGTTGTGAAGACAATGGCTACTTTGATTATAAGCCCACTGATTTTTATTTGGCTATGACGGAATGTGATTCGCCACTTGAGGACACTGTTTGTGACATTGCTTCAAATAAGCAAATTCAAACATGTGAATTCTATAGGATGAATGAGAATAGTATCAAGGACTATTCAAAGAGATATGACAAGAGTGAAGTTACACTCTACTGTGAATTCAAATAATCTACCTGCATTAGTCGTTCTCGACAAATAACTATACCTAGTAGTAGATGAAAGCTAAAGAGTAGAAAAGTTGTTTTTTATCATTTATATTTATTATTTCTTATTAATAAACAATTTCACATACATTTTCAGAACATTTTATTCGTAGGGCACTAAAATCAATATTAAACACACTTGAAAGCATATTTTCCACTAGAAAGTCGTTCAATCAAGGAACGTAAGGAACAGTATCTCAACGTAAATGTTGAGATACTGTTTGCACGTATAGCCACGACATCTGAACATGAAAAAGAGTAGTGCATGAAAGCCGCATCTCTTAGTCGTTAAATCCTGTACTCTCCTTTGATTTTGAACAATAGTTTTCCCGCTGCTCTCAATAAAGTTGCTGATGTGTGGAGTGTAGAATTTATATGATAGGCCAAGAGGATCAAAAAATTCAATATTCTTCGCTGTTTGAAAGATGCATAGCCAATGGCCTGTCTTCAAAGTCGATGCACTGCTATTAACAATGATTAGGGTATTGTTAACAGTTGGAATTTTTTCAATGAAGTCTGGTGGTATGCAATATGACTTGTGCTGGGACATGTATAAATCCATATTAAATACGTTGATTATTTGGTGTGTGTTCATGGTGCTAGGTCTAGTAGAACACTGCCGTCGGGTGTGATCTCCCAATAGGTTTCAAATTGACTCAATGATATTAGCATGATACTCTCATTCAAAGCATCGGCAAATGTGCACTCTAAACGTACATTCACCGTTCGTACTGTGCTCATATCCTGGGTGCCAGACAGGTCCAAAACAATTACACCCTGATTTTTTGAAAACATTGAATCGGTTATTCCATTTTCAAATAGTTGTGAATCATGATCTAGGGATTGCATGGTCAACTCATACAGAGTTCTATGGATTTTTTATCAAATGATAAAGTGTACAGTGGAATACCATTCACTTTGCACACAAGGCTAGATAGACCAAAAAATTAAAATCATGGGTGGATGCAGTCCAGGATCCAATGGCAATGGCACTCTTCACAAATGCCAAAGCGAGCTTTGATGGGATTTCTCAATTGATAAATGATGAATCGGTATAACTGCGAGAGCCGGCGGCAATGTGACGTTGATTGGTGATCGTGTGGGGCACAAGAAGTTTAATGTTGTTACTACTGGCTCTTAGCTTTTCCACTGCCAATGCAACAGAGCTCACAACCTGTTGTTTTCGAACATGAAGAATTGCCGAAGTGATAATGACATTTGCATCAGGTGCTGCAGCAAGTGTTTTTCTCAAAATGAAATTTGATGGTGCTAGTTGAAACTTTATGTCAATCTTGACATTGTTGGGTAACCATTGGGATATATTGAATATCTCATGATTTAATTTTCCAACTAAATGATACTCCTGGGTCACTGCACTAGTTAACTCACCGTCAGTATCAACACCTGATCGATATTCATAGCCCAATGAGTGTCCTCTCAACTCCTTATATGCCTTTGGTGTCATCATCATAAATTTTATGTAGCTTGCATAGTTGGAAAAATTATTGCTAGTGCTCACCAATGTTCCATTAATAAATACATTAATTTGTTTGAACAGGTTGTGTAGAATACAGTTTTCATAGGACAGACCATCGGCAGTATTTGGAGTTGTATTGTCTGACTTTTTCTTCACCGCAACATTTAAATCAATACATTTTGAGGACAAATCAATGAACTAGTCCTCATTGGAAAATATCTGAAAGTGTATATTTTCCGAGAGGGATTGTTGAGGATGAAATTGTTCATAGTAGCCATACTTGACACTGACATCAACATTTTCAGCATTGAACAGATTCAATGAGGACCTGATTGATGGATGTGATTCTTTGTGGGGGAGATAAGTCATCTTAAGAGAAGAAATCCTTCTTTGATCTAACAATCTTTTTCTTTTTCTTCTTATTGGTCTTCTTCGTTTTATTCCTCAAAGTCGTTGTTGATGTCCTTCGCTTCCCGCCTGGGTAGAGACTGATGAGTGAATGATGCCCACTCATCCTTTTTAATCCCTTCCCATTTTGCTGAGATTTTAATTACTCACCAACGGCTCTTGCTGAAGATCTAATATTTTCCTTAACACTCTCGTTGAAATTTTTACTCAACCCCCAGTCCTGTAGTGTTGAGGCAGCAAAATTTGATGCAGCAGGTACAAGATATTTTTTGGAATGGGGTAGTGCAGAAAGAAATAGCCCAGCAAACCAGCTACCAAGACCATAGCCAGACATTGCAGTACGTTTCTTGTAATAGTCCAATCCATGACCTATTTGACATGGACTCAGAGCACTAACATAGCAACTGATATCAGGACAGACAAATGGAATTCTTCTATTGTTTATTTTAGTCAGTGTCAAATATGATGGCTCGAAAATGACATGTAATCACATCTAAGCCTTTTGTTATTGCTAGAGGATCACCCAATTCACTTCTTAGTGTTAACTGACAGAGTTCCAAATACGAAGTGTTTACAGGAACATACTGAAGATGCTTTATATTATAGTGATGAACATGTTAATGGGTTGTTTTTCGTTCAAGAACAAGTAGGAGGGGGACATTTGAATTACAAACTCTCGATGTTTCCACAAAAGATGCATAAAGAAATATACAAGAGTCCGAAGCGAGACCAGGTGGATAATCAGCAAAAATAACTTGATCCATCCTGCTAAAAGTGGCTGCGTTTTTCCCATTGATCATATTCTGTGTTAAGCCAAGAAAATCTCGCAGATTATCATTGTGATTAATTACTTCAGTGTCAACAGGTGAGGTAATGCAAATCCTATCGTGTTCCTTGAATAATTAAAATGGAAAGAATTCCTACGATTTGAGATTTTTCTATTGATTGCACGACACAAATCCGTCATAGTTCCATATTCTTTATACCTCAATGTAACATCCGGATAGTCACTAGATTTCAATGCTTCAACCCATTCATACTCGACAAACAGTGACCAACCGAATGGTATAACTTTTATCTCATACACACGATCCTTTCTCAGGATACCATAGGTATTTTTGAGAATGCAGTCGACAAGAGTCACTTCATACTTTCCATCGTCCAATTTGATGGCGGAGGAGAGTTTCGTCCAAAAATCACTAGTTTTATTCAAGTCATTGTAGAGAGGATCGGAGACGTTGGACACAAATGTTACATAAAAATCATTGGGCATTGTCAATATCTTCAACACCGATCCAAGAATAAAAATCAGAGTTGTATCCTAGCCACCGAACAAGTAACTGTTTCTTACCCCTGCGAGTACGAGTCTTTAATATCTAATCAATTTGATAGATTTCAATATTATTTTTATCCTTTTGTAGTTCATAGTCATAAAAGCCACCGAGAATCTGTTCATCTTTGATATCTCGCAGACGATATGTTATGGGTTTGGTGTCTAGGATTTTTGCCACTTTAAAAAGTTCAGTTGACCACAATTACCCTTTTCAAAAACATTAGTTGTTCTATTAATTCGAACAGTATCACCAACATCGAATTTTTTCTTCTTCACAATCGTTTCATTGGAATATTGTTTAGGAAAAGTATCAATTGTATCATGATCAGAATGATGAACTTCCGTTGGGGTTGACTTGGACAATGATCGATGAGGTCGTTCATTATAAATCAACATGATTTTATCTCAATCATGAATAAAAGCAGGTGTATTTTTCAATGTACAATATCTTGAAATTAAAAGTCGAATAGTTCTTATCAATCGTTCGGCCAATGCAGCCTTTATAGGACTATGACTATGATAGAGCAGTGTATTATATTTCATTAGTACTTTTTTAACATGGGGATTAACAAATTCACAAATGTTACATAAAAATCATTGGGCATTGTCAATATCTTCAACACCGATCCAAGAATAAAAATCAGAGTTGTATCCTAGCCACCGAACAAGTAACTGTTTCTTACCCCTGCGAGTACGAGTCTTTAATATCTTATCAATTTGATAGATTTCAATATTATTTTTAACTTTTTGTAGTTCATAGTCATAAAAGCCACCGAGAATCTGTTCATCTTTGATATCTCGCAGACGATATGTTATGGGTTTGGTGTCTAGGATTTTTGCCACTTTAAAAAGTTCAGTTGACCACAATTACCCTTTTCAAAAATATTAGTTGTTCTATTAATTCGAACAGTATCACCAACATCGAATTTTTTCTTCTTCACAATCGCTTCATTGGAATATTGTTTAAGAAAAGTATCAATTGTATCATGATCAGAATGATGAACTTCCGTTGGGGTTGACTTGGACAATGATCGATGAGGTCGTTCATTATAAATCAACATGATTTTATCTCAATCATGAATAAAAGCAGGTGTATTTTTCAATGTACAATATCTTGAAATTAAAAGTCGAATAGTTCTTATCAATCGTTCGGCCAATGCAGCCTTTATAGGACTATGACTATGATAGAGCAGTGTATTATATTTCATTAGTACTTTTTTAACATGGGGATTAACAAATTCACTACCGTGATCCGTTTGAATTTTTTTATACGAATCCTGTTCGAGAATACTTTCTATAGCCTGAGCAACTTCAACACCTCTCTTTGACCGCAATGGGATGGGATATGCATAGCGACTATAAACACTGATTGCAAGTAGAATGTCCTTGTATGGTGTATTGTGACGTCTTTGAATCTCATCTAGAGTTAAGAGATCTGCTTATATTATGTGTAGGGGGAAAAAGGCTTTAGTTTTTCGATAATGATTTGCACGAAGCCTATGATTTCTATGTAGTGTGTAACTTGTTTCATTTTGTAGATAGTCTTGTACACTTTTAGTGTGAACACCAGTGACTTTGGAAAGAGTGGTGGGGGAACTTAAACTTCCCACTTCACCAATATTTTCATAAACACGTTTCAGAACTTCAACCATATTGAACGTAAACACGTAGTGTAGCGTCCACTACCCTTTTGTATACTAGTGGTTGGTGGTGGTGTGCTCATCCTCCTCCTCAGTGTCAAATCAATGTTTGCACTAGGTGTTCTAGTATTTTCCAAGATTGATTTAAAACCTTCTTCTTCTTCTTCTTCTTCTTGTTCATGTTTTAATGGTGTTGACGATGAGGGTGCATGTTCATTAAATTTTTATAGAATTTGCCTATTGCTAATAAGGCTTCTGGGAAAGTTTAATGTATTTAGAAAGCTGTATAGATGAGCGTCAAATGATAATAGCCCTTTACGATTTGTAACCATATCATAGATTAAATCAAGTAGATTATAGCTCTTGCCCTGAATTATAACCCCCTTTCCATTGCTACCAACTTTAATATGATCTTGACCACTTTCCATGAGATATGTTAAGAGTTGTTTACTTTGTTCACGATATGAGCGTGGCATTAGATTTCCAATGCTCGACACTATTGAATCCAATTCCTCCTTCTTTAAATGTGTTCCAGCAGTGATAGCAGAAGAATCCTGTGGAGATGGTTCTTTTTTTTGTGATTAATGCCACTGGTTCTCGCACGATAGGGCTTATGTTTGTCCACTCGGCGAAGTGCATCTTGAAGTAAAAGCAGTTTTTATCATCCTCAATATTCTCATTGTCAATGAATTTACTCAGATTGTCCTCAAAGTGTTCCACGGGTGAGAAAGCGAGTTCTATTGGAGTCAATTTATTGGGTCTAGCCATCTAGAGAAAACTGTTTACAAGTCCTGCAATTATTGGCAGTAAAAGTGTGAAAAAGCTACTGCCCGCGTGAAGAAGACGTTTCCTTTTAAAATTCTTTCCTTTCTTTTTATAGACCAATGTACGCACAATGCAACAATGTTGCTTTGCCTGTTGCTTAATTACTTCTGGCAGTTGAACATTGCCCTCGGTTAAATTCAAACAAAGTTCAGATATTAGATTAATGAAATTATTGTCATTACCAGGTTTGAGTATGGCTTTCCTAAGTGGGGGTTTTGAAGTGCTTAGAACGGAAAATAAATGTCTATTTTCCTGTAGTTTCTTCAGTGTCTTGATGGCAACTAATAGCCTTTTTAACTGTTCACGGGGAGACATACTGTAATTTCATTGTCAAAAATATCTGTGACTACACGCAGATCCTCGGGTGTATTTTGATTAAGATCCAATAGGATGTAGCCGTAGGCTTTATTAGTTGCCTGATTGTACGCTGAAAGTAGAAATTTTGGGACGCCGGGATATATTTGTTTACTTAGAGTTATTAGCGAGCTAGAATCACAAACAACTCTTTTGATGATATAGTAGGTGCAGTTCAAAGCAACTGTTCGCATACATTTGCTCTGATGAAAGAGATTTTGTAGAACCAGAGTAACGGAAATCCGTTCATGATGAGAGCGAACAGTGAACAGTTGTAGCATTCCCTGGGATCATTGTTCAAGAGATTCAGCTAATTCGGTAATAATCAACCGAGAGATTGGTTCAATAATATTGAAAACATCAAGCCCCTATATCAATAGTATCTGCACACCCGATATGGCAATTGCTTTTATTTTATCGTATGACTCCTGCCAAATACTGTAACAATAGTAGATTTTTTCGGCTTTTCCATAAACATTTTACCACAATTTTTAATTATTTTAGTTACGAGTGTCGTTTTGCCTGACATTGATGGACCACACAGAAACGATCTGAATAGTGTTTTAAATTGATGCAAATTGCTGTTCCCTTCAGCAGTTCACCTACAACTAACTGTAGACTATAGATGTCTTATGACTAAATAATTTCCTTATTAGTACTACTCTGTTCAAGAATAATGAGAAGAAGAAAAAAATCAATAAAGAATCATATTTTCTTTTATTATTAACATAAAAGTAGTAGCACTTTACAAATAATACATTAAACAAGAAAAAAGCACATTAAACAAGAAAAATACACTTTTTTTAATATGTTTATTTATAACAAAAATACAATATTTATTTTAAATAAGCACTAGAAAAAAAAGAACTTTAATAAATACATTTTTTTTATTTATTCATTTATAATAAAAAATACAATATTTATTAAACAATACACTTAAAATAATATCACATTTTTTATTTACAACATTTTTTAATTTGAAATAGGGTCCCCCCACCCCTGGGGGGCTGCCGCTGCGGCAGCCGAAAGCAAGGGCGGCTGCTGTGGCGGCCCAAAAGCACTGCGGGCCGGGCCGGGCCGGAGGGGGGCATTAAATAACTCTAAATGGTGGAAATTATGAAGAAGTATCTGCTCTGCCTTGCAAATATATTAAAAATTGTTTGAAAAAAGAAACAGAATTTAAAACACACACCACCCACCTTTTACTTTGAATGAATTTAAGTTATTTTTTCAGACCGAGTTGTTTTCTATACTCTAAACATTCAATTCGGTCTGGATATCAGATCACTTCCCGTTTCAGATTTTAACATTAACAATTGATTTGGGGCCTGGCGTTTCGCTATCTCTGGGTACAAGGATTCATTCCAGTTGGTGTAGTCCATTTGTGAGCTAATGTACTCGCCATTTTCCAAATCATTTAACAAATTTTCAGTTTTAACTTTTAACAGGAGTGAATCAGTGTCCCCGTAATACACTTGAACTTTTCCCTCAATCGGCCATTGTACCTTGCATACATTATAATAAAATGACAACATGAGTTTTTTAGATATTTCTATTATTGCAGTCTCGCTTGCAATATTTTATTTAAAACAATGGTTATTTTATTACGATGTAGGAGCACCATATCAGAGTCTATGATTGTGAACGATGAGAAGTTTGGATCCGCAATGATTCGAGCACAATCTTTGGGATTGGTTACAATGTCACATCGACTTCTGTTTTGTACGCTTTCGCACATTTTACTGAAGGCTGAGTTTAATATGAGTTTACAGATTTCCTTCTAAACCTTCGTTTTCGCTTGTGAATGTTTACTGACAAAGGTGTCAATAAACGTTTTCATGTAAGGCTTTTGATCAAATTGGAGGGCTCTATGAATCGTTGTGACTTTGAAGCCATTGGACACCATCCATTTCAAATACACGTGATGTACAACGATATTCTGTTTCGGGTTGAGGTCGGCAATAAGTTTTTGTTTTGAAGGCACCCAGTGCATATTCCCATATTCTACTAAAGATAAATTGTAGGGGCTTAGAGAGTCCATACCCACTGGCCTATTTATGCACGGGAAAACAAAGTCTTTTACCGAGTCATGGATTTCCATGAGTATTTCACCGTCAATTTCAAAAAAACTATCCCTGTGCCGTATTTTCCTCAACGGTAGCAATGTTGGGGAAATTCGAAGCACATGGATTGTTAAGCCATTTGTAATTCCCACACGGCAAACAGTAGTGAGACATTGCCGATGGATAAAGGGAATTCATATCCAAAAAACTGCGTCTGACTTTTCATCGGTGTGCTGTCCCGTCAGATCAGTTTTCATGATACGATTCCCCGGAAAAACACACCCACCCCTCATTGATCTCTCTAGAAAAAGATGCTGATCCAAATTGGTGATCAGATCTATTTCTTCTTTGCTGATTTTAAGTGTCAAGTCCATCACCAGATGAGGAGTGGGAAAATAGTACCCTAAATCTAACCCAAATTCCCCATAGATTTTATCCGTATTTTTGCACATAATGTCCAGAAGAGTGAGTACGTCACTGGACAAGTACAGCTCACAATAATCCCACCCATTTTTACAACCACCCTTTGCCCAAACCCTCTTAGCAAATTCATGGTTGCTAGTAGTGCACTCACTCTCAGTAAGAGAATTGTATAATGCTTCAATGGGCGGTAATGAAACCTTATCTAACCTCGAGCCAGAGTTGTAGTAATCATATGCATATATGCCCTTACGCGTTAATAAATCATACATTTCATCATCGGAGAAGCGCTGTTTAAGGAGGGGGAAGCTATCAAAATTGTCGATTTTTTGTACCTGAATCAATTGATTTAGGGACTTTGGGAAGAAGCTGAAAGAGTCGAAAAAACGGATTTTATTCAGGCACGTGTTACCCATGTCAACTGTTTTCCGCAAGAATTCTAGCAGCAGTAGCTTATCCGATGATTTGGGTATGATATTATATGAAATATCATACCCATAAATCTATGTGTTATCCATGTGTTATATATCCATGTGTTATCTACAATTCCCCCCCTTGTCAATGCAGGCCAATGCCGGTAAAATAAACTTTAAGTGTTAAATGGAATTGTGTATAAAAACAGGTACGAAATTTTGCTGTCTAACGTTTAAATTGCATGATTGATGTGCAACCCCTCTAAAGTTACTCCCTCCCGATGTAATTTCCTGCCACAAATGATCGTGGTCAATCCCCTTCCTCTTTCCCCCATTCCCAACACCATCATCAAATTCACCCTTGCAAACCCAACATATTTTACGATTTTTAATGGCCAATCTGTCATCTGGTGATAGGAGCATAGGATAGTTTGTGTAATGAAGGCGGGAAACTGCACCCTTCGCTGTTTTGGTTTGACTGGTCAATGCCCAGCGCATGCAGTCTTCACCCCCCTCCAACAACTCAACTACATCCGACACTTGCATGGTATTACTAAAATCTCGTAGCGCATGAGCGTAAGAGATCCCTATGGCTTCATGTATTTTAACACTATTTGGATTTGACGAATCGTACACGTCTGTGAGTCTCACTTCGCTGTCTAAAGCGATCTTATTGCTCTGTAAGAGTGTGTTCTGGAAATTCTTAAAACGTAAGATCGCTCTATCACCGCTTACCGTTTCCGCAGCCTGGTATCCATGACGTTTACAGTGTCTCGTGGGGTGCTTTAACTTTTAATCAGTCCTAAATCTGGACAGGCATGTTGGACAGTAATAACATACATTCCGATTTTTACCCTCACTTAAAACGCTACTAATATCTGTAATTGGATCAAACTGTCCTATTGAATCAGGCTCTGTGGGTGGCGTGTATAGAAGCCAAACCCAATGCTCCACTGACTCAATGGACGGAGTCCGCACTGGAATTAATACACCTTTTTTTTTATCAGAACGCTGAACCTCCTCAAACTCTGTTTCATATTGCAACACCGTAACACCAATCTTTAAATGTGCATTAGCCCGCTCAAAAATATCTACTCCTTTTAATACTACGGGAATTTACCATTTAAACAATTAAAATCTACTTTAGGAAATTTTGACCCCTCCTTACCATTAACTGCAAGATCGTCCAACTTTTTCTTAGAAGCATCTTTTTGCAGGGGTCTATAGGCGGCAATCAAAAATGCATACTTGAAACACTGTAGCCTCGCATCGAAACAGATTCGTTGTATCCCCCTACAACCCTCTAAATCAGAATGATATTTTAATTCAATTGCCCTCCCTCCCTCAGCCTCACCCCTTAAAATAAAATCCTTTTTAAATTTACAGATTTTAACGTTTAAACTCTCAACAAATAAAACAACCGACCCGCTACCCCCCTCGTTATGATTCTCCAGTTTAGTTATAATACTACTAATGCAATCTAAAAAACCTCCTCATAATTTGATAAATACGGGCGAATTGCTAACATCTTTGTATGCAAGTAGTTTGAATAGAGCTCACTTGCATTTTCATTAAAAAAAATTAGTGCTATTGATGCTTTCAAACTGTCTCTCCCTCCCCACGCCCCATCTGTTGTTCAAGAATGGCTCGAATCTTGTTAACATATAAATGAGTAATATCCAGGGGATGTGTTATTATATCCCCTGACACTAAAGAGTTGAAGGGGTCACCTAATTTTGCGCAGTAGACTTTTGTATGGTGCAAGGCAGAGTTAGAAAGGAAAAAATCTGGAAGTGTAAATGTTGATGGAGGTATTGTTTCACTACTACTAGTATTATCGTTAACCTCAATGGTGGGGGGTGGTATAGAATTCTCAATAGCACCACCCTCAGTCTGTTCAATTGCATTAGTGGGCCCTGGTGTAAAATCACCTAATTCGCTGAGTATGGCTTCCAGGGTATTTGGGGATAGTTGATCAAGCCAGCCTGTGTGTCTTGTGACGGAATTTCTTTCTTAGGACCCGGTTTAGATGCACTTGTAGTACCATCACCTAAATACACATTCATAAATCTATTTGTCCATTCCGGGTCCTCCACCATATCTATGTCACAAGTTAAGTCATTTAGACCGGTCATGTCCCCAAAACAGTCATTTAGAAAGCCACTTACCCACTCCATATTATCAAAAACTAGAATATTGTCGTCTCTAAACTCCCCTGGTGGTGTAACGATTGGGGCAGGTTCACTACAAATAAGTGCCTCTTGAGCTGATGGTGGTGCTAATTCACTGATCTTAATATATAAAAAACAGGGTTTATTTTCCAAGTGAAATATCCATTATTTTAAAAAGTTAAAAGACTATGTCAATTTTTTTCCCCTCAAAACTTAATTTCCCCTCCTAGCATTATATTGGTTAAATACTTGTCCACTTCATTTATGTAAAGTAACTAAATAGATCTTAATCAATTTTATATTTCACCACTTTTATGATATTAATTTCACTGAAAAAAAAATTGAGCAGAAAAAAAGCCCAGATACATATTTACTACTTGAAAGGCACAAACATAACGTGAAGTTTGGCTAATAGCAATAAAATAAGATATGATAAAAAATATCTGTCATAGAGGTGCCAATACCTCAGTAAGAAGCGATAACCTATTTCCCATGAAGCATTTCAATACAGTTCTACTCACGTGTTTACCAGGTGCTAAATAAGTACCAATAGTCATGTAGCGAGGTTAAGGCACTATCTGATTCAGGTTTTTCCTCTCTTTTTTTCCCATCCCCCAGCCCTTTTCATCAACATCCCTACTCCTTTTTCATATCCCTCCCTCTTCTTCTCTAATAATAATACCCCATGAGTTGCAACACACGCACCTTCTGGCGGCGCAATGATTGACGCAGGTTCACTACAAATAAGTGCTTCTTGAGCTGATGGTGGCACTAATTCTTTATAAAATAATTGATCTTAATCTATAAAAACAGGGTTTATTTTCCATGTGAAATATTCTCTATTTTATAAAGTTAAAAGACTATGTCAATTTTTCACCCCCTCAAAACTTAATTTCCCTGCTAGCTTCATATTGGTTAAATACTTGTCCACTTCAATCATATAAAGTAGTCAAATAGAGCTTAATCAATTTTATATTTCACCATTTTTATGATATTAATTTCACTGAAAAAAAATTGAGCAGAAAAAAAAAGCCCAGATACATATTTACTACTTGAAAGGCACAAACCTAACGCACAGTTTGCCTAATAGTAAAAAAATAAGATATGATAAAAAACTATCTGTCATAGAGCTGCCAATACCTCAGTAAGAAGCGATAACCTATTTCCCGTGAAGCATTTCAATAGAGTTCTACTCACGTGTTTACCAGGTACTAAATAAGTACCAATAGTCATGTAGCAAAGTTTAGGCACTATCTGATTAAGGTTTTTTTCCCTCTCTTTTTTCCCATCCCCCACCCATTTTCTTCAACATCCCTACTCCTTTTCCGTATCCCCCCTCTTCTTCTCTAATAATAATACCCCATGAGTTGCAACACTTGCAGCTTCATGTCTCATAGTTTTTTTAGCAATCGCTGGCAATAATGACAATTTTTAACTCGGTTTAATCCTGTAGTGTACTTGGAGTGTAATGCTGACTAAGAGGTGTGAAGATAATTGTTTCCTGTTAGTTAAAAGAGAATATGATTTATGTAAATACGAGCGCGTTATAAAGTTGAAAACTATCTGATAAATGGGGGTTATCTTAGAAATTGAAGGTAGGTCGTTAGAAACCCCTTGTACATCTGAATGGGGTGCGTTGCGGATTACACTATCCCTCCTCAAGTTCAAGGATTGTATTAAGCGCCTGTCAGTTTTGTCAGGGGCGACATCCAACTTCGCTCGCTTTTGGCCGGAAGTTTGAATATCATCATCCTGGAATAACAACTAATTTCAGTTTTTTCAATAGGTAACTTATAAGCATATAGGCCTAAATAATCTTAAAATACATAGAAAAAAAGAACGCCACTTCAACATATGATAAAAGAAAAAATAACACAATTTTGACTATTAGCTTCGTTTGATATTTTATTCAGAATTTTAATGGGGGTAGTGTCCCCACCTCCCCAAAACCAAAGCCCACTCCAAATACATTAATGATATTGTTTGTTTTTAAAGGAGACGTATTGTTCAATTCTAGTCTTAAAAATTAGATGTGTCTTTAAAGTACTTAAGAAGCATTTTAAGCCAAATAGCCTATATCTGTATGGGTGCCATAAAACCTATTTTTAAATACGATACATAAAGAAATAAAAAAAAAACAATTTTGACTATTAGCTACGTTTGATATTTATCCAGAATTTTAATGGGGGGTAGCGTCCCTCAACTCCTTCCCTTCCTCCTCAACCCCCTTCCTTCAACTCCTCTTTTTCTTTTCTTCAATAATTACCCCCGTGAGTAAATATACACGCGCGCATACAAGTAGCTGATTATTAGCCGATTAAACGATGATCGTATCTTTCAGTTCGCTTAATTAAGACTGCAGTGAAATATGAATAGAATTTCACGAGAAGCGGTTAAGTACCCTTTCAGTCAAAATACCTAAACAGCTGTTATAAAGCACGCGAATTTTATTGTAGATATGTAACCCATTGTCAATCCGAAAGACATATGGCATATAACTATAGGAAAAAGATCACGTTTTTTATGATAATTCAAGAATAATGTATATTCACTTACCCTCAAAATTCTTTTAGAGTTCATCATATGAAAATGAATTAATTTAACTATAAAAGAGTTATATCAAGTTGTTTTCTTCAACTGATTCAGAAACAGTAATTCCATCTTTATTTAAAGTGACAAAACGTGAATATAAGCCCTCCAGGTAAAAACCAGTATTTTTAGAAAAAGACCATCTTTGAATATACGATATGAGGAAGTTTTATTCTGACTGTTGAACCAGGCAAAAAACATGTTCTAGTAATAGATAGAATTTACCTGGTAAAGTGTGTACCGTCTGTAGTAATAGGTGACTGTCCTTGGTAAGCCAATGTACCGGTTAAACTGCACACATATCCATGCCCCAGGCGTAGAATCAGCACAGTATATTCTTGTATATTTCCTTATACATATCTGATTGGCCCCAAAAAATGGGTGTTGCCTCAGAAACCCGTCTGGTAAGACATGTGCTGTCTGTATCAATAGATGACTGTCCATGGTAAGGTGCGTAGGTGTGAAACTGCACTATATATTCATACCCCAAGCCTAGGTTTCCTTGTAGGGTTGAAACCCTTATATAGATCACTACTAATGGGCTTGTAATGCTGATTCTAAATATATAAATTTCATTAAGTTTAATATTACTCATCAAAGGCTACGAGTCTGAGAAAGTTTACATGATTTTTGTATAAGGGGGAATATACCCCCTACAAGTGAAAGAATCTTAATTAAAATCACACCATCAAATTCAGCGTATCAGAAAACCCTATTACATAGGTTTCAAGTTCATATCTGCAAAAGTATGCAAATTTGTATATTTTTGCCAGAAGAAAGATCACAGATGCATGTAACAGAAGTTTTCAGGGGGATTTTTTCTGTTAGTTGGGGGGGGGAGGGGTTGGGGGTTACATGGGAGGATCTTTCCATTGAAAAAGTTTTCAAGGGGGAAGGGAAATTGTAATGAAGGGGGCGCTAAATTTCCCAGCATTATTTAACAAAATCAGAAATTAAATTAAAAAAATATTTTTTTTTAACTGAAAGGAAGGAGCAACATCAAAACTTAAAATGAATAGAAATGGTTACGTATAAGATTGGGTTCACCCCGTATTCATTGCCTCGCTCTTCACGCTAAAGATTTTTTTTGTAATTTTATCAGAGCTATTTGTGTTAATAAACGGCCTTTGTGATTAAGGGGTCATTCTTAAAGAATTGGAACAAAATTTGAACTTTAGCGTAGAAATCGAGGTATTGACTAGGGGTGAACTCCCTAATATACGTAATAAAAATATACGAATATAGAAGTTCGTTACGTAAGTTAATTTGTAAGTTACATCAGAACAAAAATTCGAGAAAGCCATTTAGCCAAAAAAAGCAAAATTAATATGCAAATTTAATTTTAATTCTTCCTGTATGGAGAGCCAAAATAAAAGCTGCATTAATTCAAAAACGTTCAGAAATTAAATAATTTTGTTTTAACTGAAAGTAAGGAGCAACAATATAACCTAAAACGAACAGAAATTATTCCGTACATGAAAGGGGGCTGTCCCCTCCTAAACGCCTCGCTCTTTAAGCTAATTTTTTTTATTGTTTTAAGAAATGAAGTAGTCAAACAGAGTCAAACTTTGGCGTAAAGAGCGAAGCTTTGAGGAGGGGACAGCCCCTTTCATATACGGCATGATTTCTGTTCGTTGTACGTTATAATTTCGTTCCTTACTTTCAGTTAAAAAAAACTTGTTTTTTTTGTTAACTTAATCACTAGATTAGAGCAAGAGGAACGGTTATAGGCCTAAGCCAGAAAACAGTTTCTTACGGACAGAAACTAGGGTCGGTGGTAAAAAAAGTATCTTACCAGTAGAGTAAGAGGTACCATTTTGCGTGCGCCCCTGTACCAGACAGGTTTCTAATGGGTACAATCTGGTTTGGTGGGTACAATCTGGTTTGGTGGGTATAATATGGTTTGATGGGTATAATCTGGTTTGGTGGATACAGTCTGGTTTGGTGGGTATAGTCTGGTTTGATGGGTATAGTCTGGTTTGGTTTTTCAAAGAGAGTGACTATCCCAATGCATATAGGTAATACTTCTACAGGGCATTACACCTTTTCAAAGAGAGTGAGTATAACTTGATTGGTGATTGGTATTTGAATAAAAGGAATAGATTTCACTACAATTCATATTAGTAAGAGAATTGAATTCAGAGAGAATAGTTTATTTGAGAGGATATTAGTGGAGAAAAAATGAGGGGTGCATTTACATTATTGAAGATTAATGATGGAGCTGACAACAGCAGCAACGATATACGAGTACCCAATGTGGCTGTGGAAATAACCGCTGGCTGTAGACTATGTCTTGAATGGGACACTATGTATGCCAGATACGT
Source organism: Artemia sinica (assembly GCA_027921565.1). Lineage (NCBI taxonomy): Eukaryota > Metazoa > Arthropoda > Branchiopoda > Anostraca > Artemiidae > Artemia > Artemia sinica. The sequence continues at coordinate 69,270,113 of CM051258.1, forward strand.
GAAATCATTAAGCAAATTTAAGCAGGAGGAGCAGCTATGTTTTGCTGGAAAAGTGAATATTCTCCATATAAATAAACTTCGGTCAGCATTAGATGTTCTATCGAAATATATTGATGAGAACAAAATGCATCAGTGAATATTATTATTGTAATTATGTTCAATAAAATTGTTTCTAAATCGATGGTATTTTTTTCTTTCTATAGTAGACTAGCGTATATTTTTTAGAGTACAAAAAATTCTGGTTAGTCTGTAGTTGGTTGTGAGAGAGTTAGGACTCTAAAAAATGGATAGATTCGAGAAAGAGCGAATCATGGGGAATCTAGTTCTTATGGAAAAACGTTTGATTCTAGATGACAATTTTCTAGAGCTGCTTATTCAAAGGAAGATATTTTCCCGGGGAATCCTTGTCGATATAATGAAAACTGATTCTCCATCATTAGACTATTGTATGAAGCTTCTACGTCGTGGTCCAAATGCTTTACACAATTTATTGATATATTGATCACGACACGACAAAATTATATTGTTGATATGCTTTTAAACATTAGTTTAGAAATTTAGGACTTTTTTTCATGAGAAAGATGGTGCTCAAGGATGATTTACTCCTCTCTCTCTCTCTATCTCAGACAATTTTTGTTGTTGTTAGCTCAGTTTCATTGTGGCAGTGAGAGTGTCAACACATGACAAAATGTTCCATACATGTCCGTTATGTATGTACGCACTGGGCAGCTGGTCATCATGTGAGAATTGCACAATGATTGATGAGTATGATGAAAAGTGTAGATTATGCAACCCGTGTAAATTGCATAGAGGATATGCTGTACAAATTAAAGGTTGTAATTCCTGTCTTGAAGAGGTGTGTGACTCTCATCCTAGAGGCCACCTATGCTCCAATTGCCATTATGATAAATGTAAGCAGTGGGAGAATACATATCCCGGTATGATTGGAAAGAATCCTAACCGTGATTTTAGTTTATTGCTACGAGATTGGTATCGTCGTGGTTTTAGATTGTTCTGGGAGGAGGAACCGGGTCAACGATTCAACTGTTGAAACAACAAAAGAATATGGTTTCTACGTCATTGTTGTGAAGACAATGGGTGTTATGATTATAAGCCCACTGATTTTTATTTGGTTATGACGGAATGTGATTCGACAATCGAGGACACTGTTTATGAAATTGCTTCAAATAAGCAAATTGAAACATGTGAATTCCATAGAATGAATGAGAATAGTATCATTGACTATACAAAGAGATATGACAAGAGTGAAGTCACGCTCTACTGTAGAAAATGTGACCCCGACATTGAAGTACATCAGGATCAGTACACTGTGAATTCAGATAATCTACCTGCACTAGTTGTTGTCGACAAATACCTAGTAGTGGATGAAATCTAAAGAGTAGAAAAGTCGTTTTATCATGTATATAATTTTTTTTTATTAATAAACAATTTCACATAAATCTTTAGAACATTTTATTCTTAGGGCACTAAAATCAATATTAAATACACTTGCAAGTATATTCTCCACTAGAAAGTCATTCAATCGAGGTAAGTCAACGTAGATGTTGAGAAACTGCTTGTAGGTGTAGCCACGACATCTGAACATGAAAAAGAGTAGTGCATGAAAGCCACATGTCTTAGTCATTAAATCCTCTACTCTTCGTTGACTTTGAACAATGGTTTTCCCACTGCTTTCAATAAAGTTGCTGATGTATGGAACGTAGAATTTATACGATACGCCAAGAGGATCAAAAAATTCAATATTCTTCGCTGTTTGAAAGATGCATAGCCAATGACCGGTCTTCAAAGTCGATGGACTGCTATTAACAATGATAAGGCTATTGTTAACACTTGGAATTTTTTCAATGAAGTCCGAAGGTATGCAATAGGACTTGTACTGGGACATGTATGGATCCATACTAAATACGTTGCTTATTTGGTTTGTGTTCATGGTGCTAGGTCTAGTAGAACACTGCCGTCGGGTGTGATTTCCCAATAGGTGTCAACTTGACTCAGTGATATTAGCGTGATACTCTCAGTCAGAGCATCGGCAAATGTACACTCTAAACGTACATTCCCTATTCGTACTATGCTCATATCCTGTGTGCCAGACAAGTCCAAAACAATAACCCCATGATTTTTTGAAAACATTGAATCGGTTATTCCATTTTCAAATAGTTGAGAGTCATGATCTAGGGATTGCATGGTCAACTCGTACAGAGTTCTATAGGATTTTTTGTCAAATGATAGAGTGTACAGTGGAATACCATTCACTTTGCACACAAGGCTAGATAGACCGAAAAAATTAATATCATGGGGGGATTCAGTCCAGGATCCAACGGTACTGCCACTCTTCAAAAAGGCCAAAGCCAATTTTGATGGGATTTCTCCATTGATAAATGATGAATCGCTATAGCTACGAGAGCCGGTGTCAATGTGACGTTGATTGGTGATTGTATGGGGGACAAGAAGTTTAATGCTGTTACCATTGGCTCTTAGCTTTTCCACTGCCAATGCAACAGAGCTCATAACTTGTTGTTTTCGGACGTGGAGAATTGCCGATGTGATAATGACATTTGCATCGGGTGCTGCAGGAAGTGTTTTTCTCAAAATGAAATTCGATGGTGCCATCTGTAACTTTATGTCAATCTTGACATTGGGGGGTAGCCATTGGGATATATTGAATATCTCATGATTTAATTTTCCAACTAGATGATACTCCTGGGTCACTGCAGTAGTCAACTCACCGTCAGTATCAACACCTGATCGATATTCATAGCCTAATGATTGTCCTCTCAACTCCTTGTAAGCCTTTGGTGTCATCATCATAAATTGTATGTAGCTTGCATAGTTTGATAAATTATTGCTAGTGCTCACCAATGTTCCATTAATAAATACATTAATTTGTTCGAATAGGTTGTGTAGAATACAGTTTTCATAGGTGAGGCCATCGCCAGCATTTGGAGTTGTATTATCTGACTTTTTCTTCACCACAACATTTAAATCATTAAATGTTGACGACAAATCAATGAAATAGTCTTCATTGGAAAATATTTGAAAGTGTATATTCTCCGAGAGGGGTTGTTGGGGGTGAAATTGTTCATAGTAGCCATACTTGACACTGACATCAACATTTTCAGCATTGAATAGATTCAATGAGGAACTGATTGATGGATATGATTCCTTGTGGGGGAGATAAGTCATCTTAAGAGAAGAAATCCTTCTTTGATCTAACAATCTTTTTCTTTTTCTTCTTCTTCTGTTTATTGGTCTTCCTTGTTTTATTCCTCAAAGTCCTTGTTGATGTCCTTCGCTTCCTGCCTGGGTGGAGACTGATGAGTGAATGACGCGAACACATCCTTTTTAATCCCTCCCCATTTTGTCGAGATTTTAGTTGCTCACCAACGGCTCTTGCTGAAGAGCTAATATTTTCCTTAACACTCTCCTTGAAATTCTTGCCCGACCCCCAGTCCTGTAGTGTGGAGGCAGCAAAATTTGATGCAGCAGGTACAAGATATTTTCTGGCAAGGGGTAGTGCAGAACGAAATAGCCTAGCAAACCAGCTACCAAGACCATAGCCAGACATTGTAGTACGCCCCTTGTAGTAGTCCAATCCATTGCCTATTTGACGTGGACTCAAAGCACCAACATAGCAATCGATATCGGGACAGACAAATGGAATTCTCCTATTGTTCATTTTAGGTGATTGTGCTGTCGTTGACAATGGGTCGAAAATGACATGTAATCACTGCTAAGCCTTTTGTTATTGCTAGAGGATCACCCAATTCACTTCTTAGTGTTAACTGACAGAGTTCCAAATACGAAGTGTTTACAGGAACATACTGAAGATGCTTTATATTATAGTGATGAACAAGTTCATGAGTTGTTTTTCGTTCAAGAACACGTAGGAGGGGGACATTTGAATTACCGACTCTCGATGTTTCCACAAAGGATGCATAGAGAAATATGCAAGAGTCCGAGGCAAAACCAGGTGGATAATCAGCAAAAATAACTTGATTCATCCCGTAAACGGTGCCAGCATTTTTCCCATTGATCACATTCTGTTTAAAGCCAAGAACGTCTCTCAGATTATCATTGAGAATAATTATTTCAGTGTCAAGAGGTGAGGTAATGTAAATCCTATCATGTTCCAATGAATAATTAAAATGGAATTTACCATTCCTACGATATGAGATTTTTCTATTGATTGTACGACACAAATCTGTCATATTATCGTATTCAATATATTTCAATTTGGCATGTGGATATTCACTAGATTTAAGTTCTTCAACCCGTTCATAGTCGACATAGTTCAACCCTTTCATAGTCCAATCGAGTGGTATAACTTTTATATCATACACACGATCCTTTCTCAGGATGTCATAGGTATTTTTGAGAATACAGTCGACAAGAGCCACTTCATATGCACCGTCAAATTTGATGGCGGGGGAGAGTTTTGTCCAAAAATCACTTGTCGTATTCAAGTCATTGTAGAGAGGATCGGAAACGTTGGACATGAATGTTACATAGAAATCATTGGGCATTGTCCATATCTTCAACACCGATCCAAGAATCAAAATCAGATTTGTATCCTAGCCACCGAACAAGTAACTGTTTCTTACCCCTGCGAGTACGTGTCTTTAATATCTTTTCAATTTGATAGATTGCACTAGCATTTTTAACGTTTTGCAGTTCATAGTCATAAAAGCTGCCGAGAATCTCTTCATCTTTGGTATCACGCAGGCGATAAGTTATGGGTTTAGTGTCTAGGATTTTTGCCACTTTAAAAAGTTCGGTCGACCACAAGTAATTCCCCTTTTCAAAAACATTAGTTGTTCTATTAATTCGAACAGTATCACCAACATTGAATTTATTTTTCATCTTGACAGTCGTTTCATTGGAATATTGTTTAAGAAAGGTGTCATTTGTATCATGATCAGAATGATCAACTTCCGTTGGCGTAGAGTTGGACAATGATCGATGAGGTCGTTGATTATAAATCAACATGATTTTATCTAGATCATGAATAAAAGTCGATGTATTTTTCAATGTACAATATCTTGAAATTAAAAGTCGAATAGTTCTTATCAATCGTTCGGCCAATGCAGCCTTTATAGGACTGTGACTATGATAGAGCAGTGTACTATATTTCTCTAGTACTTTTGCATCATGGGGATTAACAAATTCACTACCGTGATCCGTTTGAATTTTTTTATATGAATCCTGTTCGAGAATACTTTCAATGGCCTGAGCAACTTCAACACCTCTCTTTGATCGCAATGAAATTGCATATGCATAGCGACTAAAAACACTGATTGCAAGTAGAATGTACTTGTATGGTGTATTGTGACGTCGTTGAATCTCATCTAGAGTCAGGAGATCTGCTTGCATTATATGCAATGGGTAAAAGGCTTTAGTTTTTCGATATTGATTGGCACGAAGTCTATGATTTCTATGCAGAGTGTAACTTGATTCATTTTGCAGATAGTCTTGTACACTTTTAGTGCGAACACCAGTGACTTTGGAAAGAGTGGTGGGGGAACGTAAACTCCCTGCAACACCAATATTTTCATAAACACCTTTCAGAACTTCAACCATTTTGAACGTAAACACGTTGTGTAACGTCCGCTACCCTTTTGTATACTGGCTGGTGATGGTGGTAATGGTGACTTGATACGTCTTCGCTTTTGTCTAGCTATCAGTGGTGTGCTAGTATTTTCCAAAATTGATTTAAAATCTTCTTCTTCTTCATATTTTAATGGTGTCAATGTTGTTGATGATGATGATGATGCACGTTCATTTAATTTTTTTAGAATTTGTCTATTGCTAATAAGACTTTTGGGGAAGTTTAATGTATTTAGAAAGTTGTATAGATGAGTGTCAAATGATAATAGTCCTTTACGATTTGTAACCATGTCATAGATTAAATCAAGTAGATTATAGCTCTTTCCCTGAATTATAATCCCTTTCCCATTGCTCTCAACTTGAATATGATCTTGACCACTTTCCAAGAGATAGGTTAGGAGTCGTTTACTTTGTTCACGATGAGTGGGGCATTAGATTTCCAATTTTCGATACAATTGAATCCAATTCCTCCTTCTTTAATTGTGTTCCAGCAGCAGCAGCAGACTCTTGAGAAGATGATTCTTTTTTGGGATCAATACCAGCAGCAGTGGGCTTCAATCGATAGGACTTGTGTTTGTCCACTCGGCGAAGTGCATCTTGAAGTAAAAGCAGTTTTTTTATCATCCTCAATATTTTCATTGTCAAGGAATTTACTCAGATTGTTCTCAAAGTGTTCGACGGGTGAGAGAGCGAGTTCTATTGGAGTCAATTTGTAGGGTTTTGCCATTATCTAGAGAAAACTGTTTACAAGTCCTGCAATTATTGGCAGTAAAAGTGTGAAAAAGCTACTGCCCGCCTGAAGAAGTCGTTTCCTTTTAAAATTCTTTGCTTTCTTTTTAGAAGCCAATGTACGTACAATGGAAAGATGTTAATTTGCCTGTTGCTTAACTACTTCTGGCAGTTGAACATTACCCTCGGTCAAATTTAAACAAAGTTCAGATATTAGATTAATGAAATCATTGTCAAAACCGTGTTTGAGTATTGCTTTCCTAAGCGGAGGTTTTGAAGTGCTTAGAACTGAAAACAAATGTCTATTTTCATGTAATCTCTTCAGTGTCATGATAGCGACTAATAGATCTTTTTAGTATTCACAGGGAGATATACTGTAATTTCATTGTCGAAAATATCTGTGACTACACGCAGATCCTCGGGTGTATTTTGATTAAGATCCAATAGGATATAACCGTGGGGTTTATTAGTTGTCTGATTGTATGCTGAGAGCAGAAATTTAGGGGTACCTGGATAGATTTGTTTATTAAGGGTTATTAGCGAGCTAGAATCACGAACAACTCTGTAGATGATATAGTAGGTGCAGTTCAAAGCAAGTGTTCGCATACTTTTGCTCTGATGAAAGAGATTGTGTAGAACCAGAGTAACGGAAATCTGTTCATGATGAGAGCGAACAGTGAACAATTGCAGCATTTGCTGGGACCATTGTTCAATAGATTCAGCCAGATCGTCAATGATCAGCCAAGAGTTTGGTTCAATAATGTTGAAAACATCAAGTCCCTGTATGAATTGTATCTGCACCAATCCCATGGTGGTGGCAGCAATTGCTTTTATTTTATCGTATGACTCCTGCCAAATACTGTAACAATAGTAGATTTTTTCGGCTTTTCCACAAACATTTTATCGCAATTTTTTATTATTTTAGTTAAGAGTGTTGTTTTGCCCGACATTGACGGTCCCCACAGAAACGATCTGAATGGTGTTTTAAATTGATACATGTTCCCTTCAACAGTTCACCTGGACAACTAACTGTAGACCATAATTGTCTAATGACTAAATAATTTCCCTACTACTACTCTGTTCATGAAGAAGAAGAAGACGAATAAAGAATCATATTTACTTTTATTATATACATAAAAAAAAGTAACAATACATTGAAAAAAAAGCACATTAAACATGAAAAAATACACTTCTTTTTAAATTTATTTATAATAAAAAAAATACAACATTTATATAGGCACACAGGGAAAAAACACTTAAATAAATTCACTTTTTAATGTTTATTTATAGAGAAAAAAATACAACATTAGATTAAAGCACTTGAAAAAAAAAATATCACTTTTTTTTGAATGAAACATTTACAAAAAAAAATCTGCTCTAAGTAAAAAAAAAGATAACTTTGATAGTGGCGGTGCGCCCCCCCTGGCGGCAGGCCCCCGGGCCGCGAGGCCCCCCCCCAAAGGCCGCGAGGCCCCCCCCCCCCCCAAAGGCCGCGAGGCCCCCCCCAAAGGTTTTAGGAAATAATTTACAGGACTTTATTCAAACCGAGACTTTCCCTATGGATAACACATTCGGCCCGGTCTGAAGTTAAATAGTGTCCAAGGGGGAGGGTGGTCGCACCATCTTGACAAACATAGACCTTGTCGGAGATGGTACTCATGGCAAATTTTTCTACATTTACAGTAAAGTTTCTGTATTTGAGAGAACGAATTGCCAGCAATTTGGCTCGTGGAATTGTATTTTCAACAATACAATTCTTATAAATGTCCATGTCAAAATTCTTATCCACATAGCGCGTGGGTACTCCTTTGCAAAGTTTCTTGATTTCCTCGTCGTGTGTCTGTATAAAGTACACCTTCGGACTTAGAAACATACCACGGGAAATCACGTCGCTTCCCGTTTCAGATTTAAAAAATAAAAGCTGATTTGGTGCCCGACGTTTCACTAGCTCTGGGTAAAGACTACTCCAATTGGAGTAGTCCATCCGTGAGCTGATAATTTCACCGTGCACCAAATCATCAATTAGATTTGGGGTTTTTACTTTTAACAGTAGAAAATCCATGTCCCCGTAGCAGACCTCTACTTGCCCCTTTTCCGGCCACTGTACCCTAGCCACATTGTAGTAGAATTCCAACATGAGCTTTTTAGAGATCTCCAAGATCGCACTGCCTGCAGCAATATTTTTATTCAAGACAATGCGTCTTTTTTTCCTATTCAATAGTACCATGTCCGGGCCAATGATTGTGAAGGAAGTGTAATTTGGATCGGCAATAATTCGAGCACATTGTTCGGGATCGGTCACGACGTCACAACGATTCCTATTGCGAACACTCTCACACATTTTGCCGAAAGCCGAATTCAAAATGAGTTTATAAATTTCTTTTTCGGCTTTCGTCTGCGCTGCAGAACGTTTGTTGACAAAAGTGTCAACAAACGTTTTCAGATAGGGTTTTTGACTAAACTGGAGTGCTCTGTGAACCTTTGTGACGTTGAAACCGTTGTTGCACATCCATTTTAAAGCTACATGATGTACAACTATGTTTTATTTCGGCAGAAGGTCAGCAATAAGTTTTTGTTTTGCAGGTGACCAATGCAATCCGTCCATCTCGACTAAACGCGTATTGCGAGGACTCAAAGAGTCCCTAGTCACAGGTCTATTGATCCACGGGAAAACAAAATCCTTTACTGAATCGTGAAGCTCGACTGGTATCTCTCAATCAATTTCAAAAAACCATCCAACCAGTCCATTCTCCTCAACACTGTCGTCGCCAATGTTGGGGAAATGGGGAGCTTGAGGGTCATTGAGCCATTTATAGTCACCGCAAGGTAGCGCATAATGGGATATGGCCGAGGGGTAGAGAGAATTCATATCAAGAAAAACTGCATCCGATTTTGTCCCCGTCTTCTGTCCTGTTGGATCAGTTTCCAAGATACGATCCCCGTGAAAAACAAAACCACCCCTCATTGACTTTTCAATGAACAGGTGCTGATCAATGTCTGTGATTAGCCCAATGTTTTCCCCACTAATTTTTAGGATGAGGTCCATCACTAGATTAGGAGATGAAAAATAATAGCCCAAATCAAGATTAAATTCCTCATAGATTTTATCCGTATTTTTACACATAATGTGTAACAGAGTTAACACGTCACTCGACAAATACAGCTTGCAGTAGTCAAACCCATTTTTACACCCTCCCTCTGCCCAAACATTTTTAGCAAAACTATATTCATCGGGGTGCACCTACGATCGTGAAGACTATCATAAAACGATTCAATTGGAGGAATAGTTTCCTCGGCGAATCTCGACATGGAACAATAATAGTCATAAAGATATATGCCCTTGACCGTCAACAAATCATATAAATCATTTGGAAATTGTTGCTTGAGAAGGGGGAAAGCATTGCAACCGTCATCGTTTTTCTGCACTTGAATTAATTCGCTCAATGATTTGGGGAAAAAACTGTATGAATCTAAAAAGTGAATTTTATTCGTGTACTCAACGTCGGCTTCAACAAATTTCCACATAAATTCCAAAACAAGCAACTTTTTTGATGATTTAGGTATGATTTTGTAGGAAAAGCTGTCTATCACCCATGCATCATCATCCACTGTTCCATTTCTTTGAAGATGCGCCAATGCTGGTAGCACATACTTCAGATCGTAGTTAGAGTTATGTATAAAAACCGGAAGAAAAAGTTGCTGTTTAATTTTTAAATTACATAAATTGTGAGCCCATGCCCCGAAAGTTACTTTTTCCGTTGAATTGGGATCATTAAGGTGGTTGTGATCCTGAACCGCGTCTTTTGGGGCAAGAGCATCCCTACAAACCCAGCAAATCGTCCCCTTTTCTAATGGAAGTTGCTCTTTATCTGACAATGTCATTGGGTAGTTGGTGTGACGTAATCGTGAAATTGAACCGTTTGCTGTTTTTATTAAAGATACTAATAACTTTTCCATGCTACCCTCCTCATCCATAGCCAAAAAAAAACTCTTCCAACTGCATTTTATTGTTGGAATCGCGACGGGCGTGTGCGTAGGAACACGCAACTAGTTTGTGTTCCTTGACTATATTTGGTCTTGATGGGTCTGATACCTCAACCAGTCTTGTTTCACAATCTAAAGATATTTTATCAACTTGTAGCAGGGAATTTTGGAAATTTTTAAATTGTAAAATATCTTTGCCTTCTGCCGGCATTTCAATTCGTTGATTCCCATGAATTTTGCAATTGCTCATGTGATCTGAGAATGTTCGCTCAGATCTAAAGGGGGAAAGGCACATGGGGCAACAGAAACGTTCCCCTTTCTGAACGCCTTGAGATAAGAGTCGACTTATTGCTGTAACGGGGAAAAAATGACCATAGGAATTTACATCTTTGGGAGGCTCATAAATAACCAAAACCCAGTTTTTAACATTTTCCACCATCGGTGTCCTCACTGAATACGAAATCCCTTTTTTATTTGGTTTTTTTCCCCCATCTACAAATTCAGTGTCATACTGGAGAACAACCACCCCCACCCCAAGATTTTCATTTGCTTTCTCGAATATGCTTATTTCTTTCAAGGACACAGGATACTTCCCCTCTAAACAATCAAAATTTACTTTAGGGAAATTTTTTCCACCGTTACAAGCAAGTCCATCGAGATTTTTCATTGACGATTCTTTGTTTAATGTTTTATGGGCTGCTGCTAAAAATGCATATTTAAAGCATTGCAGCCCTGTGTCAAATTTGAAACCCTGAACCCCTCCCGTAGCCGACAAATCTGGGTGGCATTTTATTCTTTTACCCCGCCCTCCCCTTAAAATAAAGTTTTTTTTTTAAATCTACTGAGATTCAGATCCATGTATTCAATGTATAAAATGGTGGACCCACTTCCCCTCTCATTAAACGTGTCCAAAGTTGATATCAATTTATTCACCCAGTTGAAAAAGTTGTCTTCAAATTCGTTTAGACCTGGGTAAAAAGTCTGGTTGCCAGTTGAAAAATGAAAATAAAAATATCCCCAGATGTTCCCTTTTGTAAATAAACTTTTTGATTCACTGATGCTTTAACTCTCCCTTGACCCCCCCCCCATTTCTGAATCTGAATCTCAATTTGCGCTCGAATTCTGTCGATGTAGCTATGGAGAATATTCACAGGGTCAGTTAAAATAATGCTCCCGTCAACCACGTTTTCCTCGGGAGGGTTAAAATCTACCCTGTAAGTTTGCAAGTGACTTAGAGCAGACTCTAACAAATAAAATGCACGTAATTCCGAGGACATAGCACTATTTTCATGTTCTGCACCTAATTGTACAGGATCCAATTCACTAATAATAAAGTTCTCATCAAAAATGTCCCCGGAAGAATTAGGCCCAACAATTTGCATAAGACTGTCCATTTCTTCAGCTGTAAATTGAAAATCCAGGGGGATATCAAATAACGTACCTTCTCTAACACCATCATCCGGCGAGAGGGGACAATTACCCATGATACTTTGAAATCCCAGGCCAGGGAAGGCAGAAGTTTTCACAGCTTCCCCCTGAAACTGGAAAATGAATGGATTAAGTTTTTTTTCTTTGACGAAAGTTTTATCACAATTATAACAAACTTTTCTTTTTTTTTCTTTTTTTTATCAAACAATTTTTTTTTCTTAATTGGATTCGAATTTATCAAACAAATGTATAATAAGTTAAAAATTTTTGCTTATAGCATTATTTACAAAACAATGCATAATAAATTACAAATTTTGTTAATAACACACATACACACGCGCACATGCATGCACACACACACACGCACACAAACACACACACACAGACACACACACACACACCCACACGCACACACATCGGGGGGTGGGGGGAGATTACCATTTTAATATCTCTGACATACACTTTTACGGTGTTGAAAAATGTCGAAAAGGCTAATTCATTAACCTATAGAAAAAAGGTTTTATTTTCTATGTGAAATAAGCATTATTTCATGAATTATCGAGTAGACGCGGTGCATGCACCGCTCGCACACACACACACACACACACACACACACACGCACCCACACGCACACACATCGGGGGGTGGGGGAGATTAACATTTTAATATCTCTGACATACACTTTTACGGTGTTGAAAAATGTCGAAAAGGCTAATTCATTAACCTATAGAAAAAAGGTTTTATTTTCTATGTGAAATAAGCATTATTTCATGAATTATCGAGTAGACGCGGCGCATGCACCGCTCGCACACACACACACACACACACACACACACACACACACACACACACACACACACACCACACACACACACACACACACACACACACACACACACACACACACACGCACACACACACACCCACACGCACACACATCGGGGGGTGGGGGGAGATTAACATTTTCATATCTCTGACACACACTTTTACGGTGTTAAAAAATGTCGAAAAGGCTAATTCATTAACCTATAGAAAAAAGGTTTTATTTTCTATGTGAAATAAGCATTATTTCATGAATTATCGAGTAGACGCGGCGCATGCAACGCTCGCACACACACACACGCACACACACACACACACACACACACACACACACACACACACACACACACACACACACACACACACACACACACACACACACACACACACACACACACACACACACGCACACACACACACCCACACGCACACACATCGGGGGGTGGGGGGAGATTAACATTTTAATATCTCTGACATACACTTTTACGGTGTTGAAAAATGTCGAAAAGGCTAATTCATTAACCTATAGAAAAAAGGTTTTATTTTCTATGTGAAATAAGCATTATTTCATGAATTATCGAGTAGACGCAGCGCATGCACCGCTCGCACACACACACACACACACACACATGCGCTCACACTTACAGACACACACACACGCACACACATACACCCATACGCACACACATCGGGGGTGGGGGGAGATTAACATTTTAATATCTCTGACCTATAATATCTCTACCTAAACCTAGTTAAACGGTAATTGGTTTGGTTAATAGAACATTAAACGCAAAATTTATTATTATTTCTTTATTTACATATTGAAGTTAACATTTTAAAATTAGAATAGCCAAGGCTTTTGATGTTTTGAATATTCTCGTTTATTTGATTGAAATTTTTTAATTATAAAATAAAATAATGACCTTTCGAGATTTAGGTCTCGTTAGATTTCAGTCAGGGAGATTAACATTTTAATATCTCTGACATACACTTTTACGGTGTTTAAAAATGTCGAAAAGGCTAATTCATTAACCTATAGAAAAAAGGTTTTATTTTCTATGTGAAATAAGCATTATTTCATGAATTATCGAGTAGACGCGGCGCATGCACCGCTCGCACACACACACACACACACACACATGCGCACACACTTACAGACACACACACGCACACACACACACCCACACGCACATACATCGGGGGTGGGGGAGATTAACATTTTAATATCTCTGACCTATAATATCTCTACCTAAACCTAGTTAAACGGTAATTGGTTTGGTTAATAGAACATTAAACGCAACATTTGTTATTATTTCTTTATTTACATATTGGAATTAACATTTTAAAATTAGAATAGCCAAGGCTTTTGATGTTTTGAATATTCTCGTTTATTTGATTGAAATTGTTTAATTATAAAATAAAATAATGACCTTTCGAGATTTAGGTCTCGTTAGATTTCAGTTCAATGTCTTCTTTTGCTTTGAATATTCTCGTGTATTTAATTGAAATTGTTTTATAATAATAAAAATAACATAATGAGCTGTTGAGGTCCAGTTTGAACTTCCTGCATTCAAAATTTGGTCCAAATTCAGGATCTAGATCCACACTTCTAATCCCCACCCCCACCTTCTAAGAAATAAATAGATCTCCACACACGTGACATGTATGTGTACAAATCAACTAGAATAATCTTCCTCATTGAATTTGAGGATGCTCAAGGCTGTATGAATCAGGATTTTATTTCATATTTATATATATATATTTTATTTGGTATTCCACTAGTAGCGTTGATTTTCACCAAAGCTGATGTTTATAAAGGTTTTAGTAATAGCTTAAAACCATTAAAACTGGTAAAACAAGGCGAGTACATGTCCCACAGACGATGTTTGAGTTCCAATAAAACTGGTAATTTTTGAATTGTATACAGGCCTATAAAATTTGTAATACCCTGAAGGTTCCTGTATCTCATTAGCCTAAATATATGCATGCTAATTCAGTTATATTGTGCCGCAAATTTTTACATGTTAATCATGAAATAGCATTATTCACCGCATGCATATAAGGAGTCGATTTACTAAATTATTAAAATATTTTTGGAATATCTGTTTAAAACTTACGTCGATAATCACAGCTAGGTTGCCAGATTCCTTCTCTGCTTTGGAATGGGGTGTGAGACGAATTACAGTTGATCTTTTTGCTTTCAATGATTCAATTAATCCCGTCTCAGTCTTATCCAAAGTTTCATCCAATTTTGCGCGTTTTTGCTGCGATGGTTGATCAAAAACATTCTAAAATGACACAATTTAATTAGCTACTTCAATTTTTACTTATTCAGAATATTAATGGAGGGCACTGGGCCTATCAATTCTATAGTACCAAACACAAAAAGTTGACAATTATAGATTTTTTTTTTATATGCATAGCTTTTAAAACTTTTTATATATCTAAATTGCGAAATACTTAAAATCGAGGAAAAAAGGAAGAAGGAAGACTCCGACATAACCTAAACCAATAAATTATTAAGTATATGAAGGGGGTCGCTCTCTAGTCAATATCTCGCAGCTTTACACTAAAGTTTTTTTTTAGCACTTTCAAAAGAGGTATCTATTCTATTTAACCGGCCTTTGTGATTCAGGAGTTCGTGATTTGAACAAAATTCGAACTTTAGCGTAAAGAGCGAGGTATTGACTAGGGGGTAAACCCTTTAATACATGTGATAAAAACATATAAATATAGTAATTTCGTTATGTAAGTTAATTCGTAAGTTCATTCATAACTCAATTTTGAGAAAGCCATTTTTAGCCAACAAATTTGTAAACATGCTCTTCTTAATCAGACAGTGAGAAAACATCCCTTTACAGGTAGAAGAACGTAGTGATTTGATTATTTTATTGGTGAAACTACCCGTCCTGTTTGAATATTAACACCTTTTTTCAGGTGGAAAGGATGAAAAACGATTTGATTATTTTTTATAGCGAAACTGACTGGCCCTGTTTTTGAATATTTACCGAAATTTGATAAAAAAACAGGGACTTTTTAATTAGAATAGGAAGCTTTTTTGAAAGCGCTAACAGCTTTAGCGTAAAGAGCAAGATATTGAGGAGAGGGGCGACCTTTCATATCTGCCGAAACTAATATGCAAATTCTATTTTAATTTTTCATATACAATGAGCCAAAATCAAAGTGAATCTGCCTCTCTCTTTTTTGAATATTTACTAAAATTGAAACACATGGACTGTTTAATTAACATATGAAGCTTTTTAAAAGAGCTAACAGCACGGTAAAAAAAAGCGTAAGTAAGGAAATTCTTCCCTAACTTAATGACGAGACAAAAAAATAGATTTCTTTTTATTATAGCGAAACTGACTGATCCTGTTTTTTGAATATTTAGCGAAATGCTTTTTAAAAGAGCTAACAACACAGTGAAAAAAAACCGTAAGTAAGGAAGGTAAAGGAAATTCTTCCCCAACTTAATGACGAGACAAAAAATAGATTTCTTTTCATTATAATAATGAGAAAATTTTACTCACCAGAAGTCGCTTAGAATATTCCATATCTCTATCAATGTAAATTTTTGCAAAAATATTTGATACTGCTAGAATGAATGAACTATTCAAACTGTAAGAAATTCTAATCTGAAACTTGAATATATACAAAAAAATAATTGAATATATTGGCTGCTAAACAAGACGCACCGGTTTTCTGACACGCATAGCTCTCACTCTCTTTGAAAAGGTGTAATGCCCTGTAGAAGTATTTCCTATATGCATGGGGATAGTCACTCTCTTTGAAAAACCAAACCAGACTATACCCATCAAACCAGACTATACCCATCAAACCAGACTATACCTACCAAACCAGACTGTACCCACCAAACCAGATTATACCCACCAAACCAAATTATACCCACCAAACCTGATTGTACCCACCAAACCAGATTGTACCCATTAGAAACCTGTCTGGTACAGGGGCGCACGCAAAATGGTACCTCTTACTCTACTCTTACCTTCTGATCTCCACACAGTGTAGGAGGGGAAGTATTTTTTTAAACCCTAGGAAAAGATTTAGATCTCTCTCACTCTTATGGTCATACTAGTGCGTATCTACGATAGGCATTGTCTGAGGGACAGTGTAATTTATACCTGGAATAGACAAGGGAGGGACTTTTATGACATAAGATTTTCTGTTTTTCAGCTCTATAACTTATTTGGAGGGGTATTCAGCTAAAAAAAAAATGATTTTTAGCCATTGTTTGAGAAGAATGTTCATATTATGTAATTAACATATAGTTTGCTTAATCTTCTCATCATGTTTTAAAAAGGGGAAAACACCCCCAAGTGTTAAATTTCTAGCACTGTTTATTTCCAGTGTCCGAGGGTTCAAAGAACTGAGAAAAGGAGAAGACCGTTTCTCTGATTTGAGGGACCAATGGACTGAAAACTGACCCATACCAAATATGATATTCTAAATACTGATTCTAAGAAGCAGCGGCTTTTTTGTGGCATATTTGCCTCTAAGTGGTAATGACACTTCCATAGTCATATTTTCTGTGTTAAAAGGTGCCAGATGCAATCATTATCTTTTTAATGAGCCGCCAATCAAACCTCTTCGGCAACGTATTAATACGCTGCCCGGCATTTAGATTCCGCACCTGGTATAATGTGACTATAACACAGTTCAAGTTTGTCTTCAGTTCCCACCTTCCCTCCCTATTTTCAGTCTCCCCTCGTTCATAAAAAATGAAAACTTTGTATTGCCTCAAACTTTAAGCATACGAAAACGACAATAAATGTTACTCTTCTCACTAAGAAGGATACCGTCAAGCCTTGGTGATTCAAAACTGTTGTTTTGCTCCTCCTCCCTCCCCCGAGATGGCAGAAAACACAAATTGCTGTTGCGTGATTTCTTTTGCTAATTAAAAGGAGAATGAGATTTTAATTGAATGAGCCCTCCCCCAGGTAACCTAGGACCATTGGTTCAATGCTATCATGCCCAGGGAAAACAAAAAGAAGAAAAAACTGTCAAAAAAAAACGCTTGGTTTATCAAAAAAACTTTCTGTTTATCTTTACGAGTTTGACACTGACGTGGCAAACATCGCTTTAATTAAAATCAAATAGTTTATAGTAACGAACTGTGAGTAAGGAGCGACTCGGTCTAATAGTAACCGAAACATTAAAAAACAAAATTTTACTGACAATAGATACAACAAAAGATATGACTTCATACGTTGATCCTAAATATATATAACTCACTAAGTCCAATGTTACCCATAAAAAGCAATGAGCCTCAGAAAATTTGCCTTATTCTGGAAAAAGGGGGATAACCTACCCCAAGATGTCAAGAGATCTTAATAAAAACAACATTTTTAGATTCATTATGTTAAGAAACCTATCTGCAGAGGTTTCAAGCTTTGATCCACAAAAATGTGTGACCATTTTCACATGGATCGTCTTATCGAACTAATGGCATTGTAATATTGGCAGAGGGCTCATTCGAAAGTAAATGGAAAGTTCTTGTGCCTTTTTAATTAACCAAAAAGATAGGATGGTAACGAGTCCCCATCTCACGCTCCTTTTTTGTCCAAAGACATCCGATCAAAATTTTGATACAGCCATTGGATTCAGCATAGTTGAGAAGTCCGAAAACTATGCCTATGGGGATGAAAACCCCTCCCATAGTCCCGAGAGGAAGGGCTTTAAGCTACGCAATTTGCACATTGTCCACATATAGTATTTGTTAATGGGAAGGAGTAAAGTTCATAATAATGGTTGACATCAGAAATTTTAGTTCCAAAGTCCGCCATTAGGGGACCTCATGTTGCTAGTCTCTACGAGAGTCTTTCAAGACATTTTCCAGGGGCCCTATATGGGAAGAGATGGACGACAACAAAGGATAGCCCAAATACTAGCCGTTTATAATTATGGTACTTAAGCACTTTTCCACTTCTACTTCTTTTGGTAGTAGAATTCTTATGTTCAGACTATTCTACTTCCAAATATTAAATCTACTTATCTAATTACGATCGGGATTTATATTAGTTTTACGTTTGAAAAATTGTTTGACTTTCTTTCTGCTCATCTTTTGCTTAATATAGCTCTTTGATTTTCTTTAAAAAACTCCTTTTGTGGATTTTTTTTTTATTAATTTGAGGAAAAAGTCAGTGAGGCAGAGTCAGAAACAAAAAGAATTCAATCAATCTCAATCTGTTTCGGAGGTATTCTTACTAAGCAACCCCACACGTAGTTCGGATTTAAATTAACTAATGGGTAATTCTTTGGTACTTGGGACAAGCTTATTCCACAGCTTAGCCCCTCTATAAAAAAATGAAACAGCAGTCCTACTAAAACTAGGCAAGGAACCTCAATATCTCCACCTGTCCGAGTTTCGTCACAATGAACATTATGACCTTTCCCGAAATTAATCAAAAAAACTTTTTGCACAAAATAAGATTTTCAGAAAAAAAGTAAAGAACTCCATTAAACCAAAAATGAACAAAAATAGAATCAAATAATCTACCAAGCATACAACTACCAAAAATCAGTATCAATAAATAGATGAAACCCAAAATAAATAAAAATTAAAATAAACAACAGAGTCAAGCTCAAAACGAGCAGAAATTAATCTGAGTAAGGTTCTAAACCCTATGCTTTCTAAAATCCAGAATATAATTTGTACTTTGCTAAAAAAAATTCTTTAAATGTTTTCACTTTTATAACTTTAAGAAATCAAAAATTAATTAAGATTTTAGGGAATAAATATCAGCACCTGTACATTAAACTGACATTGCACATTTTTTCACTAAATTCATTTGAATTGTTTTTTCTAAAGTAAATTCTGATGAATTAGAAACTTGGTTCCATGAAAAATGTCGTTATTGGGCTCCAAACATATACATCTTAGCGGGCAAGATAACTGGAATTGAAGTTTTTATTCGAGAACTAAAGAACTCTGTATGTATATTCTTTGACTTTTTAATTAGTGTAATTCAGAAATAAATTAGATGGCCATATTCAGATGTGCGTATGCTTTGTTTTTATTTATGTAGTTTAATTTCAGTTGCCTCCTTATAATATTGTGGTAAATCATTCTTGATGGAAACTAATGTTGCTTCTTGAAAAATAACTAAATTATATGGACATTTCAAAAGTGCTAAAGGCCAAAGCATCATCAAAATCGCCAGATTTGCTTTCATCCTTCATATATTTAAATGAAAATAATTGAAATAGAATTGGTGACGTTGATTCGGCCTTAGATCTCCAGACTTGAGAGTCTTAAGGTCATTTATTTCTTTTTAACGGGGTAATTTTAGCTTCCACAGAAGATGATTCACCACAAGCTTTAAGGGAGGCAATCTAAATTACAAAATAAACAGATAGACAGGGGCGGATCAAGGATTTTTTTAGGGGGTGCGCAAAATAGGTTGGTCCGATAAACTGCGTTAGGAGCAAGTTTCATTAACGGAAACTTGAGTTAATTATGCAAATTACACTACTTTAGACTACGCTAGGGGGTCGCGTGCCCCCCTCGCCCTCCTCTGGTTCCGCCACTGCATATAGACCTCTCTTTAACTAGAGATTAAATAAAAAAGCAAGTTTTATTTAACTGAAAGTAAGGAGCGACATTAAAACTCAAACAGAAATTATACAACAGAAATATTAACAGAAATTATTCCGTATTTCAAAGGGCTATCCCCTCCTCAACGCCTCACTCTTTACGCTAAAGTTTGACTCTTTCTCACAACTCCAGTTTTTTAAACAATAAAAAAAACTTTAGCGTAAAGAACGAGGCGTTGAGGAGGGGAGAGCCCCTTTCAAATACGGAATAATTTCTGTTCGTTTTAAGTTTTAATGTTGCTCTTTACTTTCAGTTAAAAAAACTGTTTTTTTTATATTTAATATCTGAAAAAGACCATACTCAATATCCAAAACATTTCACCTTTGTATGGTGATAACCAATAACACAAAGCAGTCCTTACATTTTTTAATCCAATAATTGTACATGAAAATCAGAGGCTTAATTTTTACTTAAAACCCATTTCCCTGTGGCCTTATTGACCTAAACAAAAATACCTCTGGCCTTAAGTTTGGCAACAAAAAGATGAACTTGCAAAAAGTGTACTTTTTATTCATATAAAGTCATTAATGAACAGAAAACAACTGAAAAATAATGTTGAAATAAGAACAGATGCCGATGATCTTTTGTATATTTTCCTTGAAGCGACAGGCTGTAGAGGTCGAAAATTATTAACCAATGAGGTTCCATCCAACTTAAGAAGCTCCTGAAATTTTGACAGCTGAAAGAAAATTATAAATATTAGTATAAATTGAATTGCTCTATTGAATACCGAAAGGACAAACCTGTTTGACTTTTAAATATGACAGGACATACGAGTGACGATTGGTATGACTTCGTAGGCTTAGGGAGGGAGAAAAACAGAAAAGAAGACGGATGGGAAAAGGAATATGAAACAAAAATAAGACTGGAGCAAGGAATGAATACCAAATTTCGATAAAAGTGTACTAAAAGGCTGTAACTTCTGAGTTTGAAAGGGATCATCTGTATTCTTTAAGATACACTGAACAATGTTATAGAATATCTTTATGCTTTTCTATGGCAAAATCCATGTTAACAGGCCTCTAAAACTTAGGATCAGAAATACCACTAGACAACTGATTAACTGGGTTTCCACCCAAGAGCTGTTCTGTTGAGCTTCCTTTTAGGAAAGTCAACAGTATGGGGTGTCTCCTCTTTCGACTTTGAGGTGTTTCG